>OY282582.1:54187611-54432611 GCA_958299025.2 Drosophila histrio | reverse complement strand
TTCCATTATAATGGGATTTAAATATATCGCTTGAAGTCGATTTTGCTTGTATCGCGTGTAGGTAGCTTGCGATAGTCTGGCAACACTGGACTGCGGCTGTTTATTGTTTATGTTTTGTTCGTTATATCGTCGCCACGGCGCAGCGACTGCGCTGCTACTGTATAAATTTGTTTTGTAGCACACATTTAGAGTAGGATACTTATTATGTGTGCCAAATCTCAAGTCTCTAGCTATAAAACTGTTCTTGTTATCAGCTTTTTCGAGTTATGGGCGAAATGGGCGTGGCATCGCGATTAAATTTTCAGAACACATTACCCCCAAGCTTTTTATCATGTTTGCCAAATCTCAAGTCTCTAGCTTTAATATTGCTTATGATACGATGATTTTTCTAATTTTAAAACAAACGGGACATGATATCGAAAATTGAAAATAAACTTGATCTGCGTATAGTATTCAGGAACCTACATTCCAAATTTGAAGTCTCTAGCTCTTATAGTTGCTGAGATCCACGCATTCATACAGACGGACAGACAGAGGGACGGACGGACGGACGAACAGACGGACAGACAGACAGGCAGGTGTCAATCGACTCGGCTATTGATACTGATCAAGAATATATCTACTTTATAGGGTCGAAAATGCTTCCTTCTGTCTCTTACATACATTCACACAAATTCATTATAGCCTTTTTGCACATTTTTAATGGGCACAGGGTATAAAAAATTGGCAATCCGCACAATGTCGCAAAAGGTTTGTCTTTTTTGTACCTTATAATAACTTTTTGCGCTGAGGCGAAATCCACACATATATTTATTACCAAACTGAAAACGATATAGTTTTCAAATCAGAATTTTCATCATATATGTATGTATTCCTTCCCTCGTAAAATTATTGTCGTTTAGAATTTTACAAAAACAAAAATAGCGATCGAAAGGCAAAACCATTGACCACGAAGTGTTGCCGTTTCTTGTTATTGTTATCATTTTCTGGCAATTACAGTTAGTTTTTCGTACATTTGCAAGAATCTTGACAGTTTGCAGTCGTATCAAAATTATTCGACATATTGAATAAAGTTAAGATTAAAGATTCTAGTAGAGAATTTTGAGGTTCCTTATCGCTTACAAACGTAATTTAGATATAATTAAATAAAATGAATCGCTCCACATTGCTTCGAGAGGAAGAAAAGAGCTCCATTCTTGCCTATTCGAAGTCAGGATGGACTGTGAGCCAGATATCAATAGAAATCACTCGTAGACGGAGCGTAATTGCCAATTTCTTAAAGAGTCCTCAAGATTGTGGTAAGAATAGAAAAATATGAAAAAAAAAAATTAAATTTTTATGTCATGTAATAATCTTACAGAGTTAGTTTAGATTTATCCTTAAGCTATTTGGAAAACCTTTCGAATGATGTATGGACAATGGATCGATCACAGTTGTCAATTGAATTTATAACTTATCTAGCTTTTTCCCGCCAAGCTAGCGGAGTTTCAAAAACTGTTCTAGAAGAAAAGTTTCTTAGATTTCTGCAAATAACGCACTCAAGAAGTTTCATTCAAATAGTATCTCAATAATTGGTTCAAACAAATAGACAAGACATCTTGATGACTCAAAATCTCATCATCAAATTTGTAAAATTCCATTATCTTTGGAATGGATAATCCGATTTGGGTGAATTTAAGACCATTCGACGTGTATTCAATTGCATCAACTATCTGCATCCAAGAAATGAATGCCCCAACCGAAGCTCAACATGCAATCGTGCAAAGTTTGATAGATTATATACAAATGTCTATGTCTCAAATATTTGGGTTTATACTATTATTTCCTTATTGAAATATTAAGTAAAGGGTCTCTCATAGTCGACTTCGACTGTAGCCTTATCGACTGGTATCTAATATATTTGACTAAATCAATCAATTGAAATATTTTCATATAATTAGAATTTTGAATAAATAACAAGAATTTCATCGACACATTTAATGTTATCAAATCAATTGAATTTAACTGCCGAATACTTCGAAACTTCATTTCAGCTAAAAATGTATGCAATTATGTTTGTTATAATTCTGATTACTGAGGGTATTTAACTTATATAGATACCCTGTAAGCATTTGAAGCTAGACAAACAGATTAAAATGTTTATAATGAATTGGAAAACATTTTAATAATAAATATCTAAAGATTGAACTCTTAAAATGCCTCAGAAATTGTATATAACTCTTGTAAAAATTAAATAAAATATTAACATTAATAATTTACTAACTTGCATTGGGTTTAGCAAATTTGCCAGTAGTTTAAATTTGTTAATTACAAATGCAAAATAGTTTTATACTGCAAATGGTTAGCTGTAATTTTTTTTTAAATTTTTAAGCACTGTTGTGTCTTTTGGCTGCTTGATTTCGCTTTGGCAAATGTTAAGCATTTCACATTACGCATACGCCGCGTTGGCCAGTGAATCATTTGCTCCCATTTCCTGCCTGTCGCAATGCAAACTGTGGCAACTGTGAATGGGATGGGGGGGATTGGGGGTAACAATTGTGAATGGGTGGTGTTGCAATTCAATTCGTTTCGATTCATTTCATTTCATTTGTATTTTCATTTTCATTTTCATTTGCCGGCGAAGGAAAATTGTGCGCATTTCCTGTGACATCAATCGGCCGAGTTGCGTTTCATTGTTTTTGCCACAATGGGGTTATGCATATTTATTGCATGTCATAGCGCCAGAAGAAGACTAGAGTGAGATAGACAGACTGACAGAGAGTAGATCAGAAAAAGAGAGAAGAAAAAATCTCTGCTTGGTTTTGTTTGATTTGTTGTTTTTACTGATTGTTTGCTGATTGTTTGTTGTTGTTTTCCTCTTGTAATTGTTGTCTGTTTGACAAACCGCAAAATATTTAATTACATGTTGAAAAAAACACTGTATTGTGATATGTTTTTGCAACGCAACGAAAACAAAAAAAATAAATGCTCAATTGCTTTACCGTTGGCACGCCCCCTTGTCCCTTACTGCTAACACCTGCTAACGTTTTCATAGATAAAGTCAGCAGCGTGAAGCACAACAATTTTGTTGTATTATGACCAAACATGCAAAACAACCTCATTACCAGCACACGACGTTGGCTCGAGTATTTTAGCCAGGACTCTGTCATTGTAAATGATATTTACACACACTCACACACACCTACACACACACCTACACACACACCCATGTAGTGGCAGATACACTTATCTACTCGTGGGGCACACATAATTACTTCCTGTGCAACGTCGTCGTCGTCGTCGTCGTCGTTGCCAACGAAATTATTGACATAGAGGTGGCATGAGTAACCCTGCCAAAAGCTATACTCATCTCACTCCTCCCTTAGAAAATACACTGTCTATCATCCATCTAATGAATGCAAATATAGCCACAATAAGTGTTATTACAAACACACACACACACACACACACACACGTCTCGTGTGTCACAACAACAAAGTTTACATGTGGGGAAAAGTGAAATGGCAAAATTAATTTTCATGTTGTGCTACCTAAAAATAATAACGCGATTTCATTAATGACAGTGCCCCAAAAATGGTGAGGCAACAAGGCAGAAAGTAAAGAAGAAGCACAGCAAGTGCGTACTAAATTTAGTCACAGTTTGTTCAGCTTCAGCAAATGGCTAAGGTTAAGATTAAGATTGTTTTGTGGGTGGTTGGGTGGCTACTCCCTATTTAATGTCGTTAATTGATTCAGCTGAAGGTTCAGCTCAACAATAATGATGATGATAGTGATAAAGATGGCATTAGTAATAAAAAAGAAAAATAATGATTATTATAATAATAATAATAATGATAATGATAATGATAATGATAATGCATATAAAGATAGCGACAGTAATTAAACAAAAATAATAAATAATAAAATAATATAATGATAGTAAAATAATAATGATAAATGAGAATGAGAACGTATATAAATATGATGATTTGCTGGATAATGATAAAGAATTTTGATAGTAAAAATAACCAGTCGGAAAGGCTACAGTCGAAGTCGACTATGAGAAACCCTTCTTCAGAAAGAAAATAATAGCATACACCGAAATATATTTGTATCGAGCTGAAATTTTATCACAACAAAATTGGTTGGTATGAAAAGAATGTTTGTTTTTTGAGCAATCTCAACCAAACTCACAGATTATGTATTTCTTACTCATTGTTACATTCTTTGTAAATTTGGTCAAGATCAGATGACTATATCATAGCTGCCATAGGAACAATCGGTTGGAATATAAACTTTTGTATGAAGAGCTTTGTTGATTTTGTATCTATCTCAACCAAACTAACAGATTATGTAGTTTTTACTATTTGTTACATTCTGAGATCGGATTATTATATCATAAACAATCAATAGCAGCGCGGGAGGGGGTGCGATTCATTGTTGTCGCTTTTGCTGATATAGTCAACAATCAAAAGCAGCGGGGGAGAGGGTGAAGTGTCTGCATTTAACATGAGAGGTACATTATCTCTTTCTATGTATCTCTCTTACTCTCGCTTTTGTTGATCTGCCATATTAAGAATTTCAAAAGATAACACTATTATACTATATACACTACTATAGCAATTTTAACTGCCTGAGTCCAAGACAGTGCAGTGGCTCAATGGTAGCGCAGTCGACAGGCAAGCAAGATGTTGTGGGTTCGAGTGCCGGTTCGTGCAGTGTACCATTTTCATTCGGCCCCAGTTCGCTTCGTTCGTCATGCTCCGGCGATAGCTATGAAAAGTGTTCCCCACTTGCACTCCACATTTCTTCCCAAGATTTCTGCTAGCTTATCGATTATGGCCAAGCCCCCTAGTAACCTATAAAAAAAAGTGTGTCCCTGGTAAGTGTCGAGGTCCAGAGCCACACAGCAAGAGTTCGGCACCCTAACCTAACCATTGCGCCAATGCAGCAATAGACGATAATCTGGCAAATTAGCATTTTCCTAGCCTCAAGTTGCTGCCTCCAGACTTTGTATATTCGGAAATATATTTGCTTCAAATCTTCGGTGTTTATTGTTCGATTGCAATGAAATTTTCAGTACGCATTGCAATTAAACTAAACTTTATGTGTGGCCGAATTTGGAACTTGTATCTTTTAAATTACACGTGATATTCGGGTTATTCCGATTTTTTAGGGCGGAAGAAGGCGTGCCCAAATTCTAAATCAATCTTGACCTTTGTAGAGGCCTCAGGAGTATTGTCACCAAATTTAATTATTCTAGCTCTTATAGTCTCAGAGATCTAGGTGTTCATACAGCAGGACAGACGGTCGGACAGACACACGGAAATGGCTATATCGACTCGGCTGTTGATGCTGATCAAGTATATATATACTTTATGGTGTCTGTTAGACTTCCTTCGAGCTGATATGGACATTTTTCTTATATGGCTCACATAGCTCTAATGGTTGCTAAGATCTACGCGTTCATATAGACTGACAGACGGACGGACAGACAGACGGACAGACAGACGGACAGTTGTCAATCAAATCGTCTATCGATACTGATCAGGAATATACTTATATACTTTATAGGATCGGATATGTCTCCTTATGCATATCATGTTGCATACATTTACACAAATTCAGTATACCCTTGTGTGCCCATTTCAAATGGACACAGGGTATAGAAAAGGAACACAAATAAGAATAATAAGATAGTGATGAATAGAATGATGATGAAAATATTTATTGTACAAATATTTAACATAGTAATAATAATGAAGAAATAAAATTGTAGTAATTATATCATAATGATGATAATGTAATGATGATAATAATACAGTGAAGACTCACAGCTTAGAAGTTAAACAAATTCGGTTGGCTTGGAAACTTGAAGGCATTAAATATATACTAAAAGTCTACAATTTATAATGTTTACTTTTATACAGAAATGTTTTTCTTTTTGTTGTTTGAAAAATGTTTGAAATTTGCCTGAATAAAATTGAAGAGAAGACGATTCTCTAAACTGTTTATTATGTTGAAAAGTTTAAAGTAGCGTTGATTCTTGTTATATAATTTTGTGCATTCATTTAAAATTACAAGAAATGATTACAATTTGAAAATCATAAAAATAAGTGACATAAACAAAAAATGATTTAATATATTTACAAAACTAAAACGGAATTCAATAAAATCAAGTCTTTCTTTTATCATGTTCATATCTTAATTACTTTTAATTGAAATAAAAGATTCAAAAAAATAGAGATAAAGGATTCCAACTAGTTTTACATAACTGTAATAATATTCAAAATTATCATTATATATCATTATATATAATGATCAAAAAGTTGATTAGAATAATAGTAATAATTATGACAAACATTCGAATAATATTGACAATAGCAATGATAACAATAATGATAGAAACAAAAGTAATAATCCTATCATGTTGAGTGTGAAAATGCAAGTAAAAACAAGCGGAACAGTCGGGACCCCGACCGTAATATACCCTGTGGGTCTACAGGAACCCGCTCAAATTCACTCCAGATGAAATTCTCTAGTAATTCTTTATTTTTTAATTTGTAAGCGAAGGGGGCGTGGCATCGTGATAAAATTTTCTGGACAAATCGAGCTCAAGATACTCATCATGTGTGCTAAATCTCAAGTCTCTAGCTACAAAACTGCTTTTGTTATGAGGTTTTTGAGCTAGAAAACTGCTTGCTTTATGAGGTTTTACTTAATTTGAGGGCGAAGGGGGCGTGGCATCGCGATTAAATTTTCTGGACACATTGACCCTAAGATTCTTATCATATGTGCCAAATCTCAAGTCTCTTACTGTAATATTGCTCTTGTTATAAGACTTTCCGTTATGTAGGCAATGGGGGCGTGGCATCGTGATACAATTTTCTGGACACATTGACCACAAAATATTTATCATATGTGCAAAATCTCAAGTCTCTAGCTTCAAAACTGCCCTTGGTATGAGGTTTTTGATCTACAAAACTGCTTGCTTTATAAGCTTTTACTTAAATTGTGGGCAAAGAGCGCGTGGCATCCAAAAAAAAAGATAAACTTGATCTGCCTGCAAAAATTACCAGTGCTGGGACACCAAGTTCAAGCTTCTAGCTCTTACCAGCTCTGAGATCCTTTCGTTCATACGGACGGACCGACGGACCGACAGACCGACAGACCGACAGACCGACAGACCGACAGACCGACGGACCGACGGACAGACGGACATGGCTATATCGACTCGGCTATTGATGCTGATCAAGAATATATATACTTTATTGGGACGGCCATGCTTCCTTCTGCCCGTTACATATTTTTAACAAACTTAATATACCCCCACAGGGTATAAAAATAAATAAAACAATTTACCAGACTGATGTTGTTAGTGAAAGAAATTTATGATACAAATAGCTGATTAATAAATTACTTTAAATTCTATTACTACATGCCTTTAAAAATGCTCCGAATTATTTCCGGCCAAAGATAAACTGGATTATAAATGCATCAAAAATATTTCAACAGCATAATTCAAAAAGCATTTTAGTTACTTTGATGAATTCATTTTATTTAAATCTATGCAACTAGGCCAAGCTATGTCTAGGCAGTCTAACAATATTTAAAATCTAATATTTTCCACAAAAAGAAGAGGCATCCAAGCGTATTTAAGATGAGCAAAATCTAATTCATGAGTAGGAGATTCAGTGACCTCGAGGATTAATGCTTTCACTATCTCTGGGTGCAAGTTGTATTCAACGTGCAGCTTACAGCATGCAGCATGCAGCATGCAGCACCTGCCCCTGCCCCTGTCCCTTTACGAGTAAGAACAATGACAGAGAAAGAGGTAT
Organism: Drosophila histrio; assembly: GCA_958299025.2. Taxonomy (NCBI): domain Eukaryota; kingdom Metazoa; phylum Arthropoda; class Insecta; order Diptera; family Drosophilidae; genus Drosophila; species Drosophila histrio. The sequence goes on along the minus strand of OY282582.1, from coordinate 54,424,794 downwards.
CTGTGTATCTGTGTATCTGTATCTGGGCTTGTACGACATGCAGTTGCGTGTGTTTGGCATGTGTCTGAAGTATGTCGAGCATGAGAATGTTTATTACACGTGTTCCGAGTGGTTGCCTGGGCGTCTGAGTATCTCAGGGGTCTGGCGAGAGGTGTGACAGGTGAAATTCCGAGCCATGCAGATAGAGAGTCAAAGTGAAATGGAGATGCAACAGATGCGGCGACATTTATGAAACGAACGGCGATATGGACAAAGCTTTGAAATGAGCAAAACTGAAGTTTAAGAAGAATGCACAGAATGCAGAACAGAACAATGATAATAAAGAAAAATATGATTGACGGTACTACATGCAGTGGAAAAGACAGGCAAATGATAAGGAATTAAGTAAATTGAGTCCAACCTTGTGAAACATCTCGAATCTAGCAAATGGTTCATAAACACTAGCTTACAAATATCCAATTGTTTTGATAGTTAAATTTATTGTAAAAAGTGTGTCTACTTTATAGCAAATACAAATACATCTCAATGTAATAGACTGATTTAAATAGTTTGCCTATCAAAAACAAGCTGAAGGCTACACTGAAAGCTATACATTGTGTAAAAAGCTAAATGCTACTGGCTGGATGATATATTTAATATAGTATTATCTAGCTCTTGCGCTATTGCAAACTACATTGTGTCGGTGACGCAAAGCTGAATGCTACTCGCAAACGTAAAAATAATATTATCGACTGCTTTTTATACCCTGTGCCCATTGAAAATGGGCAAAAGTGGTATAATGAATTTGTGTGAATGTATGTAACAGGCAGAAGGAGAAGGAAGCATATAGGGTCATAGATGCTTCCTTCTTCCTATCTTTTTTTGATCAGTATCAATAGCCGAGTCGATTGACACCTGTCCGTCTGTCTGTCCGTCTGTCCGTCCGTCCGTCCGTCTGTATGAACGCGTGGATCTCAGCAACTATAAGAGCTTGAGACTTCAAATTTGGAATGTAGGTCCCTAAATACCATACGCAGATCAAGTTTATTTTCAATTTTCGATATCTCACCCCCCGCCCACGCAAACAGAAGAAAACCTCAAATTCCAAGATAATTCATCCTAACATGACTGATAGTTGAAGTATAACTCACGCTGAGCAATTTGCTGCATGTTTCATCGCGATCGACCCATAAATAAAGGAGATATTAAGGAATTTGTCTTAATTCCATTTTTTGGCCAAAGCGAGAGAGCATATACAAATTCCATTTGCGCAAACGAGAAAGCATATGATTATCTGATGATTTGCGGTGTCGGTCGCTGTGTGGCGCATTGTGTCATGTGGAATGTGGCGCCATCCATCGGCCACACTCAGAACTATACATTGTAATGTAAATTAATATAAGCGATTGTTTACACGCATGTTTGTTAAGATAACACAGTTTAAATTAACAGAATAACAGCGCTAAGCAATTTGCTGCAAGTTTCATAGCGATCGACTAATTAATAAAGGAGATATTAAGGAATTTGTTTTATTGCCATTATTTCATTATAATTTGCCAGTTGTCCAACGCTGTCCTACATTAGTTTAAAAGTTGTCCAGCACTGACAAACTGAATAATTACTATTATTATATTAATTTATATTTGCGATTGCTAACACGTATGGTTGACAAATTCATGTTTCTATCATAGTATTACAATAACTTAAATTTTCTGAATTACCAAAACACATATATATAAACATTGCTTAAAATTTCAAAAACAAATTGTTTGGCGTGCTAATATAACAGCTTTGTGTAAGAGAGAGAAACATGGGGTGTTGCCAGACTAAATACAGTGCAATTCCATTATAATACTTATAATTCAAGACCTGCACAGGGTATCCTACTGTCGCGCCCGCTCGACTGATCGGCTTGTTTTCTTTCCTTTATTTATTAATGGTATAATCAACAGTCAAAAGTGTTATAAAAATCATGTTATCTGGATCTTCGCCGGGCTTACATCCGTAAACATATATGGTATTATCTTAGCTCTGGTTCTCGTTGAGTCGAAGGAAGAAATGCCTTCTTTTTAGCCTGCACTGCATGCCTATTGGCATGATTTTTCAGCCGCTCTCATTGTATCTGCTGGAAAAGAAGCAAATTTGCTCTTCGACCGGTTTGAGGTTCAGGTCTCTGCCCTGGGTGGAGTTCCGTATATACCACGGGCAGTCGGTGATTAATCGCATAGCGCGGTTTTGGAGTCTTTCGACTTTCTGCCGGTTGCTTAGTGATGCAGTTCCCCAAAACCTGGATGCCATATCGCCAGATAGGAGTTATTAAATCCACAATAACTGTCCTTTTGCAACTCAGAGAGAGAGAGAGTTTGCTTCTGCTGCAGAGTAACCAATATAGCTTCCTTTGTTTGGTCCGGCAGGTTGCCACTTTTGTTTGGATATACATGTAAGATGGCATCATACAGATCAGCTGTTAGCCCTAGTTCATCAAGGTGGCAACGCTGAGTCACCAACACAGGCTGGCAACGAAGCACACAGAGCACAGAGCATAGAGAGAAGTCGTCGCGAGAAGAAGTTGCAGCAAGTCGTCTATTTCACAATCCCGTAAAATCCGTTGTAATCACCAATCATATTCAACTTATTACCAAATAGGATATAATAAAAACATCTATTAATATAATATCTTCACATACATACGCCTTAAAGGTGAACCTCTTATCCAAAGTAAGTCCCAGGTAGGTGTCCTTATCAGGCTACTCTAGTGTAATACCGTGAATCCTTACTGGAGGTGGCTGCGACCGGCAAAGGGTGAAGCACATGTTATAGCTCTTCCTCTCATTAAGGTTAACATTCCACTGGTTGGCTCAGCTGAGCATTTGCATAGTTATGCAGTATGTTGAGGCCATCATACAAATGACGTCTGCTTATGATGCAAGGAGCAGAGATGACTGTGGGGCTCCAAGAGTAGCAGCATCTGCACCGGGAATATCTGTGGCGAAAAGCTTATAAAGGAATAGACCTAATACGCTGCCTTGAGGGACTCCTGCGGTTACTTACTGGGTGAGAGGGCGATTGACTGGCATTGACTATGACCCTGAAGGAACGACCCTCCAAGTAGGATCGTATCAGGGCAAAGTAAGGCGATTAACAATTTCGACATCAACAGTCGCAGTGTTGCCAGACTATCTCAAGCGATATATATATATATATTCTATTATATATTGTTGAAATATGAATACGATGTGTTGGCAACTATTGTAAATGCATAGCTGGTCACACTTAAGTTTTCCCTATTCTACTGTATTCTTATCCTTAAGTCTTCTCTCATACGCGCATAATACTAAATGTTACCCTATTAAATCTACGGCGTACTTCTTTTAATTTGACAAGTTTAAATATCCAACATATAGTACAGCAAACTGTAGGTAATTAAATAACCCATGGTTTATTCTTCGAGCAATTTGTTGTCACATTTATATATTTATTTAAGTATAACAAATTTTGTATGTAAGTTTAAGCAATTTTGTAAAAATTACTCAAAGAAAAATACAGATATTGAGAGTAGTTTATGGATCTGATTAAGGTCTTCAAAATCGGAGAATAAATCTAGAAGTTATGGGTGTTTTTGTAGAAAGTACAAATCCATTTATCTCAGCTTAAATTTGTATTCATTTTAATATAAAAACTATTAAAATCAGTTAAGTACAATCAAATATAATTTTGCTATCAATTAGAGATACTTTCTTATAAATGCAAATAAAATGTTTTTATTGCAATAGTTCGAAATCTGTTCGATTTATTTATTTGTTTCGAAAATAATTGCAAAATGTTAAGAATGCATTTCAATGTAAACAGGTGTAATCAAATCTCATGATGATAATTAATGAAATTGTATGTAAACGAGGGATTCAAAAGAAAAGTGTAAGAGAATTGATCACAAAGTTAAGTTAAATAAACTTGCAAAGTTCCTAAACTTTGCAAATTAATTATAAATTTGGAAAATTGACAAATCCATAGCTAAATCTATAAGAGCTATAAAGAATCTGCATTTATCTGCATTTATCAATAACTTTTCCAATACAAAATGATTACGATACACAATGCAAATCCATTAAAGTGAAAGTAAATCGATAGTTGGTCTACATTCCGGATGGCTATACTACAATTCCATTTAGATTAAAACAAATGAACTCTTGAGAGCAGAGAAAGACCCTAAACTACAGTCAGTTATGATGGGTTAACTCTGCAAATAATGGACCACTTGTCGTGCCCTTTTGAGTGCATTCAAATGCGCACTCATCAAATCAAAAGCCAAATTGTCAGCTAGCATCTGTGCCAGTGGACAAAACTAGCACCAAGCAAAAAGCATTGCCTACAATCTCCCTTTGGGGTACCAAACCAACAAAAAAAAAAAAAAAGAGAAAGGGGGTTGGGGGTTGGTGGTTGGGGGAGGCAGTCATAAAAGGCGGCATCCTTCTGTCTGTTCAACAAAAACGACTAATAACAGGCAACGTTTAAGAGCTGAGCTTCCATTTAATGCAATTGCTATTAAGTTCACTTGACGCCAGCACCAAAGTCGGACTCCTGAACAGCCAACCGACAAAAACCCCACGTGATAGTGCCAGCTAGAGATGAGCTCGTGCTTGACACGAAGTATTTACATAAATAATTTGTTGGCATTTGCAGCAGTTCACGTAAAAATAGAAAATGACAGCAACAAAATGTTCTCTATCTAATTAGACATTGTAAAGATGCTTCCAGCCGGAATACAGATCTCAGTCTGTCTGGGTCTAGAATTTACAAGTTATTTGTAAATTTCGCTGGATGCTGGAAGGCGGGATGGAAAGATTTACCTAGAAAACTACTACACTACTCAAAATGCCGGGATTACTCGCTCAACCAACGGGACTTGCCCTCGCTGTTTAATTCAAAAATATTAGTTGAGTTAAATGAAAAGAGTTAGTTTTCGATCATCAACAATACTCTTTATTGTTAAACGGGTTCTTAGTTATGCCTAGAGTCTCTGCCGCACTTGCCTAGTGGAGCCCTAGCGCTCCGCCTATTCACTACTTACTTGTATCCTTTTCGTTCCACCTCGTTGCAGGCGACAGATCGCGTCGTCTGCCAATCTTCACTGTCGATCACAAAGTGCCGTCTTGCTCGCGGTCAAGTCACGCGCCAGCTTCGGCTGCACAAAACTCACCACCGCTTCGTAACTCACCACCACCTAGCTTTCGCTCTCTCGGGAGGTAGAGTTGCAATTTGTTGGCAGTGTTGTACAACCGATCGACGGCGAACGCTTGGCCGCGGGCAACGGCCGTTATGCTCCTATTTAAAGCAAATCTATTCATTTTTAGACCCTTTACTTTTTTAAAAAACGTAAGAAGGGTCTATTAAGTTTGTCAAAATGTGCGTAACAGGTCGAAGGAAGTCCGGCAGACCCCATAAAGTATATATATTCTTGATCAGTATTACCAGCCTAGTCGATATAGCCATGTCCGTCTGTCCGTCCGTCCTACTGTCCGTCCGTCCGTCTGTCTGTATGAGCGCCTAGATATCAAAGACTATAAAAGCTAGAGTCACCAAATTTGGTAAAGTGGTTCGTCTATGGGCTAAGCAGATCAAGTTTATCTTAAAATTTTGACACGCCCCCTTCCGCCTCCGTAAATCGAGAACAAAATTTTTGAAATCCCATAAAACGATAAATAATATAGCTAGCTAGAATTTTGGCACACAGGACGGGTATCAAGGTTCTAATGTATCCTGAAAATTTTATCACGATCGGATAATAAGCTCGGAAGTTATTCAATGCACAATATTACTGAGTGTCTGGCCAAAGGAAGAAGAAGAGCATATTGACGTTACAACGCGTTATGGGGTACTATTAGTGTCACTCTTATTTCTTATTTGATGAGTAAGTAAAGGGTCTCTCATAGTCAACTTCGACTGTAGCCTTTCCGACTGGTTTCTTGTGGCTTCTTTGCCACTTAACCCTACAAACTAAGACTAGTCTTCTTGGAAGACGTGCACCGTGCGCTGAGTTTCTTAATACTTCTTCAATGCTTCAATGCCGCCTTAAAAATAATGCTTATCACTAACAATACTATGACTTAAACTAATTAATCTAAAATTTACATTATCGCGCCCCATGCCAGCTGTGACTTGGCTCGCTTGCGGGCCGCCTCACAACATTATGTTAAAATCAAATCAAGTTTTTAAACTGATTATATGAGCTACCATTTGTTCAGTAGATTTACATCATTATTTGATATTCTATTGATCAACACTTATGATATTATGTCTGCATTAAAAAACTCGAAGATTTGTTTAAGAGTATATTTCTTTTCGATTTCTCTGTGTTGATTCTGTTTGTATCTACTTTAGTACTAAAACAAATAAATGATATAAATGAGCAAATCATTTGCTCAGCTTTAAATTGATGCAAAATTAGATAATGGCAGCAGGGCTGCATTTCGATAATTAGTGCTACGATATTTAAAGTACGGAAATAGCAAATAATAAGAAACATTTTTAAATGAAAATGGCTTTATTGTTTATCAAAATATTTCTCTTTTGCATTCGTTTAAAGCATTTGTCATAGCAGTGTTTCCATTCTTCTTGAAACACATCCAAAACATGGTTTTTGAAGGCTTTAACTGCAGTTTACTTCTGATATTCGGGAACAATATGAAGTAATTCGGTGCCAAATCAGTAATGTAAGGAGTATGAGTCTGCAATTCGATGTTTTGACTGCTCAAAAATGCAGCTGATTGACAAAATGTGTGAGAACTCGCATTTTCATGATCAAGAATGATTCGTCTTTGGCGATTGGTTGCACGAATTTCGCCGAAGACTTAAGGCAAACAAATGATCGTTTACCACTCAGAATTGACAGTTCTACGCTGCTCAACCGTTACAGTGGACACATGACCCATTCGACCGAAGAAACATGCGAGCATTTACTTCGCTGTGCTTCTGCCACGAACAACTTTTGTTGGTTTCGGCTCATCTGGGAATACCCGCACGGTGATGTTTTGTTTCCTTCTCTCCTCGTATGAACATTAAATGCACTTTTCAAACAGCAGATATAAAATAAATTAGTACAAATATTTCGGATAAAAACCAACGAAAATCATTTGTCGTTGAGTATATAAATTTTTGAGATAATTATTCAATGCATTAGCTTAAGCGAATAATTAAGCAAAACTTATATTAATGCATTAAACGTGTTTAAATAATTCTGAGCATGTTCGTGTCACGCACTCGGCTCTAGATGAAGTTCAATCTTTGCATTGAGTGAGCTGGGAAGGGGAGTGGAAGTGGAAGTGGGAAGTCAGAAGGTCACCGGCTGCTATTTATTTTCATTTTCGTGCATTTATGGTTTTATCTCTCTATCTCACACCCCAACTCCCTCCCTCTCTCGCTCGCTCACTATATATATTTCTTTTCTCTTTCTATCTCGAGTCATGCTGACACTTTGTCGTTTTTATCGTTTCAGCGTTAATTCGGTTAAGCACTTAAAGCATCCTCGTCAGCTTGGAACTGGAGTTGGAGTTGAAGTTGGCGTTGGCGTTGGCGTTGAAATTGTGGGCCTGGTGGATTGGGCCAGATGCCCATGTGGCCCAAACGGGGGCCATGCATTGACAAGCTGAGGAACAACAACAACAACAACAATACAAACAAGCATAAATTGCGGGTCAAGAAGTTACGTGCATAGTTCAATTGAAGGTGAAATTCACTAAAACTCAAAGCAACCGAAGGACGAAGAACTTGAAAGGAGAAAACGAAGAAGAAGGAGAAGAAGGAGAAGAAGAGGCATCAACATGTCCAGCAGTCATTCCGGCACAATTGGCCGTAAACGCGTCGGCAGCGGCAGCGCTGTTGGCAGCGATTTTTACTACGGCAACGGTGGGGGTGGCGGTGGTGGTGGCTCAACTGGCGGTGGTGCTGGCATCAATGGAGGCATTGGCGGTGGCGGTGAACAGTTGCGTCGACAGCGCTCGGCCGAGTGGCATAGCCATCGGCATGGACATGGATATGGCAGCAGCAGCGAGGATGAATATCAAAATACCGCCCAGGCAACGGCCTTTGATACGCAGCTGTTGGCCCAATTGTTGCTGCAGAGTCAGCAATTGGCAAGTGAGTAGACCAAACACACACACAGACTGGCAAAAGAAATGAGTACCCGACTATAAAATACCCGCTATTCAATTATGTTCAGGTATTGCAAATAAGCGCAATTAGTTTATCAAAATCAAACCTGAAGAAATGGGGAATATCTTAAAAATACTATTTTTAAATTGAGTATACTGAAAACTTGATAAGCTTTCATTTTATACCCTGTGGCCATTAAAAATGGGCTAAAAAGGGTATAATGAATTTGTGTGAATGTATGTAACCGGCAGAAGGAAGCATATCCGACCCTATAAAGTATATATAATCTTAATCACTATCAATAGCCGAATCGATTGACACTTGTCCGTCTGTCTGTCCCTCCGTCCGTCCGGCTGTCTTACCACCTAGATCCCAGAGACTATAAGAGCTAGAGACCCCAAATTTGGTATGTTTGTTCCGTCTATCGGCTAAGCAGAACGAATTTGTGCTAAAATTTTGAAACGTTCCCTTCCGCCCACGTAAATCGAAAACTACATTTTTGAAATCCCATAAAACGAGAAATGTTAAAGCTAGAGTCCTGAAGTCCATAAAGCTCCCATAGCAACAATCGGTCAAGGTACTCGTACTAGCTTTTGTATCAAAAACTTCAGAGTTTTCCAAGATTCTCAAATCAAACTTACCAGATATAAGTAATATTATGATCCTGAATATGATTGGACTACAGGAATAGTCGAGAGTTTTCAAGAACAAGTAAAGGGTCTCTCGATTTGGCTCGGTTGATGCTAATCAAGAAAATGTATACTTTATGGGGTCTGCCAGACTTCCTTAAAACTTAATGGATCTTTAAACTATTTCAAAGTCAAGGGCTTAAAAATCTAGAAAAATTGAAAAGCAATTGATAAAATACAAAATTTTAGTTGCATAAAATTGTACCTTATATTTATCACATCTTGTTGCGTTTAAGTAAAATTATTGGTAGAAATATTTCGGTGTGTTGACCACGAGAAAGAGCGTGGCATGGTGTAGTTTTTTTTGGATTGATAGATAAAGAATAGGGCGTGACACGGTCATATATATGTCCACCAAATGTTGAGCCTCTAGCTCTTTAAATGTAGGTGTTAGACGTTTTTATGAAATTGAAGGAGATAAAAGAGAACAGGATAAAAATGTTATACAAAGTGAACTGCCTTTGTTTCTTATGCAATATGTAATCCAAATTTAGTTGATCTAGCTCTTATAGTCGCTGACAAATAGATCAACAAGTTTAGACCGACTCTGCTGATTAAACTATGTATATATAAAAATGTATCTCAGGTTTTCTTCTTCTTGTGACATGCATTGCAACGCAACGAGTATACCCTCATAGTCTACTAGTAACAGGTATAAAATGATACAATGATTTAGATACAAATTGTCTTATGTAAGCTCGCTCGTCCAACTAAACTCAGCTCGACCTTCAATTTATAAGTCAAAGCTACTAAATATTCATTATTTTATTTAATTGAATTATTCATTGGTCAGCTCGATGTCAATAACTGACCCCCCCTCTTCCCCCCGCTGGTATATCCCCTGTCACTATCTTAAGGACAGCTGAAGTAGGACAACAGCCAATTGCGGTGCTGTCAAAGTCTTTTAGCCTTTTTACATACACTTTGCAGAGTAGTGTATTACAATTTGGTCATAGAATATGTAAGGCAGAGAAAACAACAACAATTTGAACAATTTTTGCAGTGTCTAGTAAAAGAGACAGTTAACTAACTAAAAGTGGTTTTGGCGTAGAATGTATTGAAATAAACTATTAACTGTTAACTATGAAAATCAAGAATATTTAGCTACAAGTATTTTTACATATATTCATCTGATAATATCATAAACAATTTTAAAAAAGTTTACAATTATTTGACAATATTGCACACCTATTTAAATTGTTTGTATATCAGAATAATTAGAAAATGTTTAACACTTTGCTAGATGTCTATCTAATGCTATAAACTAAATGTATTCAGTTAGTCAAGTTATTGTTTTGATAAAATAAAATATATACAGTCTTGTTTGTTATGTTTAAAATTAATTTAACACATTAAATATCAATATTTATTATTTTCACTCGATCTAAAAAACTTTGGCAACTATAATAAAACCAAGAAATTTAATTATATTTGTAAAATAAAATATGTGTATATTATATTTTATATATATTATATTTTATCAAAACAATTACTAGATCGAAGTATATAAGTTAAAGATTATCTGACATTTTTAAGTACATATAGTATTCCAGAACAGGTAGACGAGTTGATTAGATAGAATTATTTTAATTGTTGCTAGAATTATATAAATAGTCAGGAATAAGAAACTTTTTCTATTTATATTTATTCCCAGCGCTAAAAGACAAAGCTTATAAATAAGAGCGCTAGTTAATATATATAAATTATATTTATATTATTTAAAATTTAAATGACTACTATAACATATAACTGATATATTCACTATGTGTAAGTTTTTGGGCTCTGCTTTCGTCACTAGCGTGGACTGCCGTCCATCTATTTTACAATGAACTAATACTATTTTTCAAACAAGTTTCAGTTAAGTAAAGACTGTTAACATCAATGTACTATATACAATTGTAAATAAATGTAAATACTCTAGGAAAATAACAGAGGAACATTTGGAAGAATATACAAGCCGTGGCTTCTCTGTAGAAAAATAATTTACAAAATGTGCACAGCTTAAAGACATATAGAATTTGCATTTTTATATATTTTTTAGTTATTCAGTAAATTATTAAAATATTCAGAAAATTTACAATTTAAGATTAACTATCATTATGTTGGGCAAACTTGTTTAAAAATCTAATATATTCAAATTGCTTAAGTGTCAATATCAAAACTTAACAAGCTTAAAACGTGATGTGTTTTTTAATTGATTTAAATGCTAATTGTTTTGTCCGACACTCAGCTAGTTAATTGAAAACTGTCAATAGGGTGTACATAAGTCGATCAGCCCCTAAGGCCATTGCCAGTTGACGTTCTTTTTTTCTACGTTTCACTGTATTTCGGCTTTGGCTCTGATTGGATTCAATGCGACGCGACGCGACAGGATTGGATTGCATTGATGGGTTTTGGGGGCTTTTGTGGCCGCTTGGGCTCATTTCATTGAACACAAAACCACTTGACATTTTGTAGCTGACGGCGGGTCAACCAAAAATTTTTGGCGTTGCTTTTTCGTTCGTTTCATTTACCTTTTTTTAAAATACCCTCTAAAAGAGTGTAATATGGGAGAGTGTCTAATAGAAACTTTAAATATTTTCAGTTTTCCTTAATTAATCTCATTAATTACTTAATTGATGATAGATAGATATTCTTTAACACATTAAGTAGATTTTTACATTGATAATCAAATGCCAAGTAAGTCAAATTGAACATTTATTGAATAACTTAAAAGTGGTAAATATTTGGAAACTGTTAAAAAAATATCTTTTATTACATTTAGCCCATCTACTATTTAATCAGAAGTTAATAATTTTTTTAAGTTAATTACTTGTCTAATCAATCATTTAATCAGTCAGTCGATGAGTTTATTAAGAAGTCAATCAGTCAGTCAGACCTTCAGTCAGTCAATCAGTTAGTTAATCAATTAATTATTCTTTCAATCAGACAGTAAGTCAACACTTAACCTGTCAATCAACTGCCTGATTGACAGGTTATGTGTTCAATCAGGTTAATTATTCAATCAATAAGCTAACTATTGAGTCAAACAATCAATTAATAAGTTATTTACTAAGTTTATCAGTCAGTACTTCAATCGATCGAGCAGTACTCAATGAATCAATCAATTTAGCAGCCAGTCGATATGTAAATCAGTCCATCATTTAGTCAAGCAGTTCGTCAATCAGTCAAATAATTATTCAGTCAGTCAATCAATCAATCAATTAACCAATCAGTCAGTCAATCAACAACTAGTCAATCAATCAATCAGTCAATTATCCAGTTAAAAACCATTTAATCAATCATACAATCAATCAGTCAACGAATTATTTAGAAAGTCTATCAGTCAGTCCTTCTTTCAGTCAAGCAGCTCGTCAATCAGTCAATCAATCAATCAGTCAATCATCCAGTCAATCAATCAGTCAATCAATCAGTCAATCAATCAGTCAATCAATCAGTCAATCAACCAGTCAATCAATCAGTCAAAAAATCAGTCAGTCAACCAATCAGTCATTCAATCAATCGGTCAGTTAGTCACTCAATCATTTGATCAGTCAGTCAACAAATTAATTAGTATGTTTATCAGTCGTGCCATCAGTCAGTCAAGCATTTAGTCAATCAATCAATCAACCAATCAATTAGTCTACACTTCTGCTGACAATCAATCCGACAGTCAACTAATCAGCTAAACAATCAGTAAGTCTGTCAGTCAATTATTCATACAGTCAATCAGCCAGTCAATCAATTGAATTGATTACAACTGAGAAAAATATTTATAGCTCGTGCTTTCCGCACGTTCTACAAAGTATCTTTAAGTCGATCACTTAGAACTTAAAGGCACACTTTTTGTTTGGAATCACATTTGTTCCACGGATTTCAATCCGATGCTTCGACAAATACTACTAGACAAAAGTTTATGTACGTACAATCCGCCCGAAAATGTTCGCAAATAATTGGAAACTATTGCAACATGCGAGAAGTGAATGAAAGAATCGCGAATTCAAGTTAAATTTTTGACTAAATTTGAACAAAAAATTTAAAATGAAAACGTTGCCAGGGGGAAATGCGTTTAATTATTGTTGAGGAAAATCAGAAAAGGAAATGAATAAACGTCCAGGCGGATAGAGATTAAGTAAAGTTCTCAGCTTCAATTCAATTACGAGAACTTAGCTGAATGTGAATGGCAATGGGGCAGAGTTGGAAACGAGATGGGGCCGGGAAAGTTGGTAGCAGATTGGGAGATTGGGAAAGAGGAGGGAATTTTCTCACAGTCAGAATGCCTAATCGAAGCATAAAACGCAAATCGCCGGCTGCTGCGAAATTTTTATGTTCCCATTGCATTTCGCGTTTTGTTTTTGTTTCCTCTTGAAGTGTGTGTGTTGTGTGTTGTGTGTGTGTATTGTGTGTGTGTTGCTTTTATTGTCTGTTAATATTTAATGCAATTTACGATTCATTTTTTACAACCTCATAACTTTGGGTGCCCGTTTTCCCAACCGTCTAGGGAGTGATTGTTGCTGTTTTACTTTTCATCTCTTTAGGTTCGTCCCGAAGGCGAAAAACTGTTGGGATTTTCCGTTTCTAAATCTGTCAGAAGCCCCGGGGGAGTTATTGAAAGGTCAACTGACACGATGTCCCAGCTCATTTAATAGTTCATTTCGTGTAGTTGAAACTTAATTTTGTTAAACGTGTTGAAAGCATTTCCAACGTCAAGGAAAAGCAGCTTTTCAACTCTCAGGTGATGTTTGAGCAGAAGGATTGTTGTTAGATTAGACTCTGTAGTATATACAGTAAGTCAAGTAATTGTTTTGACAAGGTAAATTATTTACATATTTATTTTTATGTATTTTCAAAAAAAAAAACCAAAAGCAACTAAAATAAATCAAGAAACAACAAGAAAAGTTTTTGTGAATTGTTTCATTTGTCACAACAAGTATTTGACAAACTGTATATATGTATAAGAGACAGTCTACTGAACATAGATAGATAGTCAATACTGATTGGCTAGCAAATACCCTGTAATGCACCATCAAAAACTTCCTCACTTAAGTTGAGTGATAATTTAATGGCTTATTAAAAAAAACATAAAATTTAAATGCACTAGTCAAATCTGTATCGATGGGTGATGGAATGATGGTTAAAATATTTAATTAAAATGGATGGGTCAAGACTAGGAGTTACCCTGTAGCTCAAAATCTAAAATATGACATCTGTTTCATTCATTTTTTATTACAATGTTTGCATAAATTACTTCCTTACATTTTTTGAAAATTTTCTTTTAGATTATTTTACAACATTCTAGATACTTTTACATTTTTAAACACATGTTGTAATTTTTTTAACATTTGTATTCTAACTTTTTAACATTTTCTAAATTTTGTTACATTTTTTTAAATGTTTTATCATTTAATTTACATTTATCTTTAATTTTTTAACATTTTTTTTTTGTATATTTTAGACTTGAGGATTAATAAAAATGTTTCTAAATTTTATCCACTTCTTTTCAATACTTTTTGTATATTTTATGCTTTTAGAATTTTAATTTTTTTAACATTTTGTATATTTTTCAAATATACTTAAATACCAAATTTTCCAAATTATTTAATAAATATAAATATTTAATAATTATTGCTAATCAAATTGTGTATTAATTATAATTGTTTTATGGCAAAAGGAAAATGTTCATTAATTGAAATATTTAAATTATAGTTTAAGTTTTGAAATATAATTTATTTAATGCAACAAGAAATGTTTAATACTTTAAATTGTTCAATTATAATTTAATTAATATTTAAGTTTCCAAATACAATCTATTTAATGCAAAAAGAAATGATAATTACTTAAACTTTCTCAATTATATTTATATTACAATTTCCAAATACAATTTATTTAATTCAAAAGGAAATGTTCATTACTTAAAATTTTTCAATTATAATTAAAAGTCATTGCATTAGCAATAATGAAATAAAATAACAAATGCATTGACAAATTAATTAATTGTATGTAAATACAAGAGCATACCCATCATTATATTTCTCATAGAGTATTAAATATGTAGTACTTAGTAGTTAATCTATAAGTTAGTACTTCAATCAGTCAAGCAGTTAGACAATCAGTCAATCTATCAATTGATCAGCTAGTCGATATGTTCATGAGTTCTTCATTCAGTCAATTAGTTTGTCAATCAGGCAATCAATTATTCAGACAATCAATCAGTCACTCAGTCAAAAATTGGTCAGTCAGTCAATCAGTCACTTAATCTATCAGCCATCTATTCAGTAAATCAATCAATCAGTCAGTGAACCAATCATTAAATTAGCTAGTCAAATAACCGGTTAATCAATCAGTCAATCAATCAGTCAGTCAGTCAGTCAATCAGACAGTTAATCAATCATTCCATCACTCAGTTAACAAATAAATTAGAAACTTCATGAGTCCAACCATTAGTCAATCAGTCAATTAATCAGTAAGTCAATCAAACAGTCTATTATCCATTCTAATAACAGGTAAATCAATCAATCAGTCAGTCAGTCAATCATACAGATAATCAATTATTCAATCATTCAGTTAACGAATTAATTAGAAAGTTCATTAGTCCATTATCAGTTATCATTATCAGTTAATCAATCAGTCAGTCAATCAATCAGTCAGTCAATCAATCAAAGAGTATATTATCGAGTAAAATAAAAAGTTAATAAATCATTCTATCAGTCAGTTAACAAATGAATTAGAAAGTTAATCAGTCAATCAGTCAGTCAATCATTCAATCAAATAAGCTTCAGAGTGGAAATACACTTATAATACACTTCTTTGTTAAAAAAAAACACAATTAAAAGAAATCCCTATTTATATATTTTTACTAACTGATGCTCTCTCTCTCTCTCACTCTTTCTCCCCTTCTCGCTCTCTATCGCTTTCCAGGCATGGAACACTACAATTCGGACTGCGAACCGGAATATCTGCGTCAACGCGAGCGTCGCAGCGAAGCTTCCAGCCTGGAAGTGACATACGCTCAACCTCATCAACGATCCTCTGCCAGGGACGCGGCGGCAGCGCTGTCGCAGTCGCCGCTCAAGCTGGCGACCGTTTCGGCCAGCACCGCAGCTGGGAAATATCAATCGAATGCAAATTTGGGACTTTTTCCCAATAGCAGCAGCAGCAGCAGCACGCTGACTGCGGCAGCGGCAGCGACAACGACAGCGACGCGCAGTACAAATCCCTTTTTAAATGCCAAGTATGCAATTGATGAGACGCAACTGGATGCAGCGACAGCGACAGCGGCGGCGGCGGCAGCGGCAGCGACACCAAGCAGCGCTTATCTGCTGCCAGCGTCGGCGTCATCGTCGACAGCGGCGTCGAGCAGTCAGCGCAGTCAGCGCAGCGGCGCCGCACGCAGCACGGTGAATCGTTTAAGCGGCATGACGAGTTCCAGCAGCGGCGCCTCTGCTCTCTCCGTCAACCGCAGCGACTCGCTGCGAGAAAAGGCACAGCAGCTGGTAGCCGCAGCAGCGGCGTCGGCAGCAGCAGCAACAAAGCCAGCAGCACTGCAGTTGCATAGCAGCAGCGGCGTCGGCGTCGGCTGCGGCATTGGCAGCGATCTGGATGATTTTGCTGGCAGCAGCGGGGAATCGGAACCGCCACCGGAACCGGCGCCGCCAGAGATTCCGCCGCGAACGCAATCGCTGTTAATGTCCTTGCGCAAGCATTCCGACTACAAACTCAAGTACGAGGAGAAGGGGGACCAAAAACACGAGGAATTTATTCCAACCAGTCAACTGCAGAAGGGTAAGTACCAACAGAAAAGTACCAAGAAAAGGTACCAAGAAGAAGTAACGAGAAAAACACCAGGAAAAAGTAGCAAGAAACAGTACCAAGAAAAAGTACCTAGAAAAAAGTACCAGTAAAAAGTGCCAAGAAAAACTACCTAGAAAAAGTACCAAGAAGAAGTACCAAAGAAAAGTACCCAGAAAAAGTACCAAAGAATAGTAGTAAGAAAAGGTACCCAGCAAATTTAACACATACAGTACTAAAAAAAGAACCACAGATAGTACAACAAAAAGTAATACAATGAGTACCACAAATAGTACCACCAAAACTAACACAATGAGTACCAAGAAAAGTAGCATCTAATGTAGCAAAAAACTACCAGGTAGCAAATTACCAACAAATGTGCCAAGAATCGACAAAAACAGCACCAAGAAAGAGTAAACATAACTTACCATTAAGTTGGTAAATATGTATCAAAAAACTTGATATAGCTAAATTCCACGAAAAGTCGTAGAAATATCCTTTAAGTTAATTTCCCTCAGCAGCTAAAACTACTATGTTTTTCGACAGCTTTGGGACAAAAGCACAGTCATAACATGACTGTTAAATGTCAGCTTTACATAACAGCGAGCTGTTAACTGTCAGCATAGCATATCTGTAACTGTTGACTGTTAAATTAAAACTTAACATTAATATGAACTGTTAAGTGCAAGCTTCATATGCTAACAGTAAACTGACTGTTGACTGTTAACTACACTTAGGCCCGATTTCTGCCCTACTTAATAAAAATGTTACTTTACCATAAATATAGGATTTAACATTTTTTGTTTTCTCATCTTTCCCTTTTCAAAATATTTAAAGTTTAAAATAATATTGCATCTCAATTAAAACAGAGTAGACTAACGTTAAAAACTTACAGAGAGGATGATCAGCCCTGTAAGTTGGGACTTAATTTATGACAAGAAAATCAAATTTCTCTTATCGGCAGGTTTATCTACACTTTAAGACAATTGGCAAGATGAGAAATCGGACCTTAATAAATTGTTATTAAAATGAAAAAATTGCATTAACATATTATACAAAAAATTGGTTTCCATCACCAAAACCAGGGATCACAAGAATTCATAACTAAAAAATAGATTTCAATGATGGCGAAATTGTTAGATGTACTAATTTTAGGAAAGAGTATTCTTTATTCATAAATTTATTTATTTATTTCATAATTTATTTATTTAATTATATATTTATTTATTTATTTATTAATCAATTTGTTAAGTAAAGTATTTATTTATTTTTTTACTTATTTAAGAATATTGTATAAAAACACATGAAATAGTACATAAGCTTTCCAGTAGAAATATTAAATTTATTAACAAAGCAGCATTTTTGTATTAATACTAAGTGGTGTTTATAATTTTCTGGGTTGACAAAGATGATGAGGATTGGCTCTAAATAACATTCAAAATATTTTTGAAAGCTAAATAAAATTTAATACAAATATAAAAAGAAAAATAAATAACTACAGTTTGGGTGCAAAAACAATAAATGTGTGTATGACTGACAATCTAACATTATTGTCAACTGTTAAGTGTTCGCTTAACATAACATTGGACTGTAATTGAAGCTAAAAGCTTTGCATGAATTTAACAGTAGTTTTAAATTGAACTGATTGAAAGTAAATAATCAAATTTAATCGTTATTTTCCCACATTACTTAATAATAAATATATACAAAAGAAATTCCCAAGGACTTTTTTCTAAGCAATAAATGTGGTTAAAAGCAATATCTTTAATAATATACTAATATACTAATTGAATAAAAGCCAATTTATATAATGAAAAATCAATAATAAACATAATTCGTAAGGCAGAAATACTTCAATTAGATATAAAAAACAGTTTACTTAAAACACAAAATAAATTTGTTCTTACAGTTGATTTCTTTATGTTTGTTTGATTAATTGATTAATAACAATTATATTAAGTCATTTGTTTACTATGCCAAATTGATTAATGCTTTTCTTTTCTCTCTCTCTCTCTCTCTTTTATCTGTCTCTTTCTCTGATACAAACAGATTATATTATCAGCGATAATCTTCGAACTGTGGAACAACAATTAAATCCAATTTCACCTGGCGATTCACAGGGGTAAGTCCAAGAATCCTTTCAATAATTTCTAAATCCTTGCAATAACTGACTAGTTACTCGGCAGTTTAGTAGGTATAAATTTTCATATATTAAACATTTAACTTTAAATCTTTAGTTAATTTTAAGAATACGCAGAAATAACTTATGTTATATCTATAATGAAAAAATTTGAAAATAGATATTTTACATTGATTATATTTTAGATACTATTATGAACAAATATTATTATAGGAAAAACCCAGCGAAACTAAAGCACTCTCTAAAAAGTTGTGCTCTTATAATGTTGTTCATTTCATAATTTGTAATTGGAATTTTGGGGAAAGCTAAATATATGATTTAAATATATATTGCTTTAAATTTATACAATTTCAAAAAGTATAATTAATGTGAATTTATATGATTAAAAATATGCTGGATAAAATCTTCTAATATGTTTTTACTAAATATATTCTAATATTAGCTTATATATGTTTAAAATATGTTGAATTCTTTGCTAATAATCTTTTCAAATTCCAATTATAAATAAATAAATCCTTTTTAAAATAGAAAATAAAACCAAATATACTTAGTCCTATTAAAAAATTCTCTTGAAAACGGTTTTAATTAATACTGAAATTTCAAGTTAAAGTTGATTTAATCACTGCTAAAAGTTGACATAAAATAGTCAACAAAATAAAATAAATTTAATATATTTATTTTGATTTTGTGAAAGGTTAAAAAATACCAATGAAATCATAAACTTAAGTTTGAGTTTTAATAATGCAATTTTTGCTTTGAAAATCAAGTTAAAATTAAAATCCACACGAAAAACACAAAAAAATTTCCGTTTATTAAATTAAAGCAAGGTTTGAACCTACAACTTGAGTAAGCCAGTTCGAAGCAACGAATTTTTGTTTCCAGTCTTGGTTCAAATACAATTTAAATGTGGCTAAGAAACAATTTAAGAGATTAGAAAAACTCATGTTGGTTTTCGACTCAAAAATATTTCCAGAAATATCTCTATCTCTATGTGCATTCCTAATCTTTTGTGGACTTTTTGAAACCGCAGCCAGAAACGCAGTTGTCCTCGCGTTAGCTGTGGCATGTGGCATGTGGCAAGCGGCAAGTTGATGCCACGAAAACTGACCACAAACTTGGCAACAATGGGAATTACGTTAGAGCCAAAAAAAAAAAAACCAAAATAATAATAATAAGAAGAAAACAACAAAACTAAAAGACAAAGAAAGGCGCAGAAAAGTAAAGCAAGTGAAAGAGGAAAGCGCTGAGGAATTTGGTGGGGGGGGGTGGAAAGAGTAGAAATAAAAGGAAATGGAAATGGGGAGGAAATGTAGTTGAATTCGAAATTGGGAATTCTCGTTGTTGGGAGTTGAATGTTGTCGCTTTCGGTCTCTAATCTGCGTGCAACTTCAGCTGCCGTTTGTTGCTCATGTTACCAACAATGATAACAGCAGCAGTAGTGGGCGGGGGGCAGGGGGTGTGTGGCTAGGGTGCAAGGGTGCAAGGACAGAGCTCTGTGAACTGCAATAACAAAGTGAAGCGAGCCTCATGTTAACGGCAATTAAATCCGCAAATGGTTTCGCATTGGCAGCAGCTACATGCCCCCTGATGGCCCCACCCCCAGCTACCCCTATTCATTCCCTTACCTGCTGCCATTCCTCCACTAGCCCCCTCCCCCTCTTTTATCCTTTCTGTCCCTCGCTGTCTCTGTCTCGCTTCGCATCTCAACTCCATTGTAATTCTTGTCTCCCCACTTTTGTAAAAGCCGCAGCGCCCCAAAAACTTCAAAATGGCTGCCATGCCACGGCGGAATGTCCTCGCCAGTTGTAGCACACACCCCCCCCCCCCCCCCACCCCCGATTACCTCCTTCCCCTGCTCCCAACATTTGCTGCTTCCTTTCCCCTTTTCACTGGGGCAAAAGATGTCCGTAGCATTTTGTGGTTTTGTAAGCGGATTTCGCTTCGCATTTTGTTTGCGTTCCTCATCGGTCGCGCCCCCAAACATCCGTCCCCGCCCCCCCAAACACTCCGTCAGCTACTTGCCACCGCCGGTGGCAGAGCTGCTGGCGTTGCTGCCACCTGCTGCGTCGTCTACATGTGTTGCGTTGCAAGCATAATTAAAGAACTCACTTGCAGATTACGTGGTTTTATAGGTTTTAACCCGGTTGGTTCCCGCTGCTTCACTGCTACCTCTCCTCCCTGCCTACCCCCGCTATGCTTTCCCTCCCTCTTCCTACCCCTCTGTCGCTTCATCTTGCTATTGGATTTGCCAGGATATGTTTTCTTCTTCTTTCCTGTTGTGCTTCATCTTTAGCTCAATGTTGTTTTTCTTGTTGTCTCATTTATTTCTGGTATATTCTGTCTCTCTCTCTCTCTTTCGTTCGCTGTCTCTCTCTCTCACACACTCGCGCGCTTTCTGCACACTGAGCGAAAATAGCTATACTAAAATTAAGTTCGACTGAGCTTGAATTAAGTATTTACCGTGCTTAAACAAAGATATTCGATAATAGTATAAATTGCTAAAAGTTAGTGTAAAAATTCTTAAACCAAGCAAATCAAATCTTAATATAAGACAAAAGAAACTTGAATCAAGTAATAACTCCTGGATTTACTAGACATTTGTGGGAATAGTTTTGATATTTATATATAATATATATTATTATATTTATATTATAGCTAAAATTCACAAAATAAGTTCGTGAAATCTTAAATACAGATCTTTTAAACTTTAATTTATTTTACGTGCACTTATTTAAAGTTTCCAATTGATTCTAGCTTGTCTGCTATGAGAAACATATCAACGGACACTAATAAACAAATACTTTAATTAACAGAACAATTTCTTCAGACAGTCTTGACTTAGTTTAAGACTAAGACTAAGACGCTAATGATTTGCATAATTTTATTAGTCAGTGTGTGGTGTTGAATGTTATTTTAAAAAACATTCCATGTTCACAAATCAAGTTTACACAATTTTGATTAAAGTCCTCAGTTTGCCGTACTTATTTTAAGATATTCTAATACTCTTTCAAAGAGTTTAATGGACTGACAACAAGTTGTAAGTGTGCTTAAATCAAGAATGAATGCCAGAACATTTTGAACTCCAATTTATGTTTGAAATTAAATTTATTTACTTTAAAAATCGTACTTGAAATAAGCTCGAGACTCTCGCCATCAGAAAATTCATTCTTATTGGGAAATCTAGTTTAAAATGCAATGTTTTAAGCAAGACTGTAGACCTCGTAGAACCGGTTCGGCACGGTTTTGTGGGTTATCGAAACGGAATATTAGTCGAACCTTTGAAATTATCTGCTCCCTGATCGCCGGATGGAAAACTTTCTTAGTATTATGATTCGGTTCGGAATAATGGGTTACAAATATTTTATATCTCTCATATTTATAATATGTTTATATTTAATATATTTATCTTGATTTTAAAAAGGTGTAACAATAATAAAGAAATCCCTAACTTTATTTTCAGAATTTTTGATGCTTAAAAATTTATGGAAAACTTAAAAACAATTGGGAAAATATATAAAAATTATTCTTGTATTAAATTGCAACACGGTTCGAACCGAATTCTATAAATGCAATCTTGCACCATAGTTTGAACCAAAATATTGGTGGTTTTCAGCCTAAATTTTTATACCCTGCGGTATAATGAATTTGTGTGAAGGAAGCATATCCGACCCTATAAGGTATATTCTTAATCAGTTTCAATAGCCGAGTCGAATGACACCTGTCCGTCTGTCTGTCCGTCTGTCCGTCCGTCTGTATGAACGTGTGAATCTCAGCAACTATAAGAGCTAGAGACTTCAAATTTGGAATGTAGGTTCCTGAATACCATACGCAGATCAAGTATATTTTCAATTTTCGATACCAAGTCCCGTTGGTTTTAAAATTAGAAAAATCGCGATAACATAAGCAATGTTAAAGCTAGAGACTTGTTACTAGTAAGACAAACTTGACTTTTTCTCTCTGTGTAAGTATCCTCTGACTGCATTTACTTTGCTTACTCAAAGGATTACCGTAAACGTTTCATGTAGCAAATTTTCAACGTCAACGCCGCTAATGTACAGCTAATGATTGTTGAGCGAAAGAGACACACAAAAAGTGAGTGAGAGAGAGAGATAGAGAGAGCGAGAGATAGAGAAAGAGCTAGCGAAGTTGACCTGCAGCATGTAAAAGCTGTGGTAAACAACTTTGGTGGCAAGCCAAACAAGCTAACTCTAAGAGAGTTAAGGACAGAGAGACGAAAAGGGTTAAGAGAAAAGAAAACACAGCTTTGTTAGAAAGATCACTTTAATCAGATAATAATCAGATCAGTTGAAATATGTATATAATCTCTATCGTCAAATATCTTAAATCAAATTTGTGATGCAACTTATACTATTGTGTTCACATATTCAACTCCCAAAATTATAAATTACTAATATTTAATTGTTCGTTTGTCATAGTTTTTATTTTAAGTACTGCATACAGTTTACTTAATTTGTTTTAATATCTTTCGATATCATACTATACATTTTGGGAGTTGAATATGTCTTCATACTATATTAGTATTAGGTCAAACAGGTTTTGTAACAAAACTAATATTGGTAATTTTGGGACATGAATATACGCTTTCGATCCTAGATGGTTAACTTGCAAATAAGTTCTCATATAGTTGAATATTTGCACATACTATAATAGTATTAGGCCAACAAGTTTATCTCACAAAATTTAAATTGATAATTTTGGGTCTTGAATATACGCTTTCGTCACTAGATGGTTATCTCGCCAATAAGTTGATATATGATATATTATCTCTATTTATCGACACTGATCAAAAATGACCGATTTCTAAGATCGTCAACATTCGTTATAACGATTCCAACTAACTACGGCATCAGTTCATATGAACTACCAGCTCTTGGAACTAGTTCATTAGGCTCCATGTCAGAACAGATCAGTTGAGTTGCAAATTGGAGAAGCTGTCGCAACTGTTCAACTGTCTGCCTGTCAAGTTCCAGGTGCTACAAGTTGTAGGTGTGCATGCAACCAATACGTGCAGCTTCCATAAACATGGGGACAACATTTTGGTAGCAATGGGCGCTAGTGGGCGTGGCAAGTACAACGTGTTAACGACAGTCTAAGACGTCGATTGACAGCGATGCTAAAACTTAGCACACACACACAGCTTGTTGACCAGGCCGAAAAGGGAGAAATAAGTGCTAAATAGGGGGGAAATAGGAGTGAGGGAAAGCCGGGGGGAAAAGGAAGAGGGGGTGAAGGAGGGTGAAAGGCATGAGGATGAGTTCTTGCAGTGTCGTTGACAGTCGTCATGCGCAGCTACTTAGATGGACATAAAATTATGATTACAGCAAATACCACATGTCACAGCTATAAGGCAGTCCAAGAGGAAAATGATAAAGGAGGAGGCGGAGAAGGGGGCGGAGAAGGAGGAGTGGCAGCAGAGGGTACTGTCGTTAGCAGGCGAAATAGGCGAAAACTCAAACCCCAAACCGCATGCAGTCAATAACCGAGCCTCAGACTAACGACCATTGCCAGGGATTACACTAAAAATAAAGAATACAAGTCGAGGCAGCTAAACTGCAGACAGTCAAAAGAGTAAACGACTCAAGGATACCCTGCAGTAGCTAAATTAGTTGCAGGGAAATTTACGAAAGTTTGAAAACTGTCATAAAGTAATGAGGAATAATCAAGAGTGCAAAATAGTAGAAGAATGAAGTTTTCTTAAAATTTGCTAATCACCAGCGGAAATTTAAAGTGCAAAAAATTAAAATTAAACTTATTTGATCTGCAATTTAATAATTTCATTTCATTTAAAGTGTCAGCAATTTAAGTCTTAAAAAAATATTTAATTTAATGATAGTTAAATGGAAAATTAAATAGCTAAAAGCTCTTAATTATGAGACAATTATAGGTAATGTAGAAAATATTATTACTATATATTTCAAATTGAGACTTCAATAAAAATAGGGAAGATAGGAACGCAGTTTTATTTATTTATATTTTTATTTAAAATCAGGCAGTTTATTTATTTTAAGTTTAAGCAATTTAAATCTATTATAAAATATTAAAATAATAAACTTAATGACAGTTGAATGAACAATCAATTACTTGATATTTCAAATTGAGACTCCAATAAAATTAAAGAAGATAGATAAGAAGTTATATTTATTTATATTTCTTATTTCAATTAAGTCCGTTAACTTATATTATTTATTTAAAGTTTCAGCAATTTAAATCTATTATAAAATTTTAAATATTAAACTAATAAACTTATTGTCAGTTGAATGAACAATCAATGAGCTTAAAGCTCTAAATTATGGGACAATTAAAGGACATATAGGATATTCGATATTATTATTAGATATTTCCAATTGAGACTGTAATAAACTTATTTAAGATAGAAAAGGAAATTTCTTTTTGTTTCTCATTTTAATGTAACCAGTTTAAATACAGCATAAATAATATTAAACTTAATGACAGCTAAGCGAGTAATTAATATTATTATTAATAGTTATTAATAGTTCGTCTTAATGTTGAGACAATTATAGAAAATGTGGAAAAATTCTTTTTACTAGATCTTTAAGCTTGAGACTATAATAAACTTTTGGCAGCAACAAATCTCGACTAAAAAATGGAAGTTACTTTTATTTATTTATTTATTTATTTAGTTGATTTCCCAGCGCTACAAGACAAAGCAGTCAATATATATGTATATAAATTATCTTTACAATATTTAAGATTCATATAATATAATATAATATTCTATAAAAAATAGATTGATAAACATTGCAAAGTTGGTAGAAGACCCATTAATGCTAATTACTTAATTAATGTTATTACATTATTATTATTATTATAAGTCTGTTATATTTTAACTCGAAAGCAAAACTGCACAAATTTTGAATTAGACTTATTTGTAATTTATTTATATTCAATAATTTTTGTAATATTCTTCCAAAAAGAACAAAAATAATTTCCATTAAAATTTGAAATATTTCTGTTATATTTAGCGACCTTTATGATATTGGGTGCTAGCCAACTCTAGGTTAATTTACTGTCAGGTAAAAGTCTAGTGCCGAAAGCATATGCAAGCGCCAAAAATTTCTGATATCAAATTTTGTTACTCAAAAACTATAAAATGTATTATATAAAGTATTCTATATAAACTATTCTAAGGCAAAAGTCTAGTGCC
Source organism: Drosophila histrio (assembly GCA_958299025.2). NCBI lineage: Eukaryota > Metazoa > Arthropoda > Insecta > Diptera > Drosophilidae > Drosophila > Drosophila histrio. The sequence goes on along the minus strand of OY282582.1, from coordinate 54,398,885 downwards.
GAATGCATATGCAAGCGCCAAAAATTTCTGATATCAAATTTTGTAACTCAAAAACTATAAAATTAAATATATATTCTATTCTAAAATATAAGAAAAAAAAATAGTTATACTGGCTTCATTTACCTGCCGAAATTTATTTGAGAATTTGAGTATAGTTCATATATTAATTGCCAAAATAAACAAAAAATAACTATATTTCACCTTAAGCGATTGAAGAGTTATTAAATATAGCATTTAGAACATATTTGTAGTTTCTGTTGTTTGGCAACTGTAGTGGTGTTTGTTTTAGCGGTTTACCGCTAAACTAGCACTTTTTAGAAAATACATTTCCAGGATTATGATGGGTAATAAGACAACAATATTTCAGACAGTAAAATTGGCTGGTCGACTTGAAGTCAATTTATTGTCGATATAACAGATAGTATATCAACATACAAGAAAACATAAAAGTACTTGCCAAGAGACAAGAAGCTAAGCTCTTGGTATACAGCTGTTTTTCAGAAAATGCTCATCTCCCTCATCAGCAGCATTTGAGTTAAGTAGCTTACCCAGCGATCCAAGCTTGTTCTCTATGTTGTGAGCTGCTAGAACCAGTTGAGAATTCCAAGGGAGTAACAGAGAAAACTCACCTGAAAGTTGAGCTTACCTCTTTGTGTGTCGTTTGTAGTTTTTGTAGTTCCCGTAACTGAGTTTGCTGACCAACGTTTTTATAATTTTTGTATTATATATTTTAACTTTTCTATATCTATTACAAATATTAAACAAGAAAAAAAAGCTACACAAATTTTTATACTAAGTCATTTTTCCCCTACAATTTATTGATATTATTTATATTCAATTTTTTAACTATTTAAATCTAGTAAAAATATTAAAATTAATTTCAAAAAGAACAAGAAATAATTACCATTAAAAATTAAACATTTCTGTTATATTAGCGACCTTTTTACTTGGTACAATTTACAACTGTATGCCAAGCCTAGCTCCTTGCCTTTTTGGCAGGTATTTTTGTGTTTTGATCAATTTTTGATACTTCTGTCATATAGACATATAAATTGACCTCGAGTCGGCTTAACACATTTAATTAAAATTAATGTTGCTATATCAAATAATTCAATAGCTGTAATACCTTAAAGACGAGACAATTACAAAATATTTGATCTTTCACATTGAGACCTTGAACTGGATGGGGCAAAAGTAATGACCCTTAGTGGGAAAACCCTATAACTTTTGCATGGGACAAAATTCCATTTTATTTTTTTTGACTTTTCTGAAGTAAACAAACGCAGAATACAAATTAATAAAATCGGTTTACTCTGCATGAACGGGAAATAATTTTTTTTCTATTTTTTTGCGGAACATTTTGCAAAAGTTATAGAGTTTTCCAATAGGTTGATTACTTTTGCCCCACCTTGTGTATTCGTTAAGAATAATCAGCAATGCTTTGTGGAGTAAGAAAAAAAAATCGACAAGCGCAAATTAAAGGCATACAAATTTGTTAGTTAAATGGTTTTTCTCCGCCATTTATTTTACTATTTATTTTTAACTTTAGCAATTTAAATATAGCATAAAATATAAAACTGAATGACAGTCAAATGAATAATTTAGCAATTTAAATATAGCATAAAACATAGAACTTAATGAGACAGTTTAATGCATAATTAAGTAGCTTTAATAATCTAACTGGATGAGACAATTGTAGGAAATGGAGAAATTATCATTACTTTATAGTAGATTTTTCAATTTAAGACAATCAAGTCAGAATGATAGGATAAAGGAAAAATCAATAAATCAATCTTATAAAAGTAAATCAATTGTAAATTAAACTGTTTTATTCCGCCATTTATTGATATTATATTTGATATATTTGAACTATTTGAATTGCCTAAAATATTCAACTTAATGAGAGCTAAACGAGCTAAATTAAATATCTTGAAATTCTCAAAGACAATATCTAAAAAAATTCGGATAAATTGTTCTTTGGTTAACGTAAATAGTTTCAGGGATGAGTTCCAAGTTTTTAGAATAAAAGTATTATTTTCAAATGTGCAAAGAATTTCTAATTCTTATACTATCCATAATTCCATTAATTCCCATAGAGCAAAAATTCTCGTTTTACTTTTGCAAATCTCAAACTTTCAATTTACAAAGATTGTTCTACTTTTAAAACTTGTATGATGTTAAAAAGTAGATTTTCTTACACTTTACTTATATTTGAACCACTACAGGGTATAATAAGTAGTAAAGAGGAATACGAAATCCAAAGTAATTCATTACAATAAGCTCACGAATGTGCCATAAAAATCGCGTGCTTCGCCAGAGAGAGAGAGACAGAGAGAGAAAGAGAGAGACAAAGTCCACAACAGTTCGTAGTGCTGTCAGGAGGGATTTCGAGGGGTTAAACAGCAGCAAAAGGGGGGCTGAAAATGGGGGAAAACATCTGCGATGGAAAGTGATGTCGTTGCTGTCGCTGGCATTTCAAATTGCCACAAGACGAGGTCATGATAGTGGTAGAGATGTTACCAAACCAACTTGATACACTCTCCAATTGTATTCTATTTATATATGTATATATATATATATATATATTGCTCCCCCCCCCACTCGCCACCTTTCAATTTTCCTACTTCAATCGTTGGTTTGATTGAAAGCCTTGCACTCGAAGCATGAAATTGGCAATTGGAATCGTTTTAGCTGTAAACTTTTGTGCCTTCTACAAACTCTCCTCTACTGCAATTGTTATTGTCCTGGGGGGGGGTGGTAAATGTAGCAGGGGGAGGGTGTGAAAACTCTGCCAGACTTAGGGGTAACTGTATATGGCCTAGCTTGTGGCATTAATAAGACATTTCTGTGGATTAGCTGATTTTGTGTGCCATGACTGTCATATAAATATATTGTCGCTGGTTTTTATTATCACTATGTGCTTCGGAAAACTCGGAAATGGATCATCGTCTGTCGACGTCGAGTTTTCCCAGTCGCTGTCAACATGCATTCAATTTGCCACAGTAGACAATTCCAATTTCCATTTGCATTCACTGTTAGAATCTAAAGTAAATTGTATTTACTTACATGTGTTAGATCAAGCTTAAGACATTTTCAATTTAAATTTAAACAATTGTCAACTTCAATTCAATTGGAGTTTATTAGACATTAATATTTTCAAGTTGAGCTTTCCATTTTGTGCCTTAAGTTGTATATTTATACCCTGTGGGGGGTAGAAGGAAGTGTGGGGGACCCCATACAGTATATATATCGGTCTGTCGGTCTGTCTGTCTGTCCGTCTGTCTGTCTGTTCGCCTGTCTATGTGTCTGTCTGTCCACCTGTCTGTCTGTCTATCCGTCTGTCTGTCTGTCTGTCTGTCTGTCTGTCTGTCTGTCTGTCTGTCTGTCTGTCTGTCTGTCTGTCTATCTGTCTGTCTGTCTATCTGTCTGTCTGTCTGTCTGTCTGTCTGTCTGTCTGTCTGTCTGTCTGTCTATCTGTCTGTATGTCTGTCTGTCTGTTAGTCTGTCTGCCCGTCTGTCAGTCTGTCCGTCTGTCTATCCGTCTTTCTGTCTGTATGTCTGTCTGTCTGTCTGTCTGTCTGTCTGTCTGTCTGTCTGTCTGTCTGTCTGTCTGTCTGTCTGTCTATCTATCTATCTGTCTGTCTGTGTGTCTGTCTGTCTGTTCGCCTGTCTGTGTGTCTGTCTGTCAATCTGTCTGTCTGTCTGTCTGTTTGTTTGTCCCTCTGTCTGTCTATCTGTCTATCCGCCTGTATGTCTGTCTGTCTGTCTGTCTGTTTTTCTGTCTGCCCGTCTGTCCGTCTGTCAGTCAGTCTGTCTGTCTGGCTGTCTGTCGTCGGTCCATCCGTATGAACGAAAGGATCTCAGAGATAGTAAGAGCTAGAAGCTTAAACTTGGTTCCCCAGCAGTGGTAATTTTTGCAGGCAGATCAAGTTTATGTTTTTTCCTGGATGCCACGCCCCTTTCGCCCACAAATCAAGAAAAAGCTCATAACCAAAGCAGTTTTGTAGCAAGAGACTTGAGATTTGTTACACATGATGAGTATCTAGAGGTTGATGTGTCCAGAAAATTCAAGCACGATGCCACTCCCCCTTTGGCAGGACAGGAGAGTTACATCGGAAGTGAGTGGGTCCCTTTAGAGTCACAGGGTATATTACAGTTGGTATCCCGTCTGTTCGGCTTGTTATTAATTAGCTTTTAATTTTCAATTCAAATTAACTATTACCACTTTTGGCTTGCATGCATTTTGCATTATTCATAGCAGAGACTTCTGTTTTAATATTTGAATTGAAAGACAGCTCTTGCTGCTTTCAATTAGCTTTCAATTTGAATTTAATTCTCTTTCAATTTCAAATGCAGTCAAATGCTACTTGGACTTGGCAATAATTAACAGCTTTATTTTATAATTAATAAAGCTCTTATTGAATTTTTGTTTTAATATTTTAATTAATAGTCTATTGCAGCTTTCGATTGCAAAGATTTATAAGGGAATTGCTTCATTTGCTCGCATTTAAACTAAATGGAAGAAAAAGGGAATGGAATTTATTAGTTTGGAGATATAAAGTAATCCATTATTATCTCTGCTATATTTTGATTTGTAAACTCTGTGTCACACTGTTTTACACTTGGACTTCTTGAAAAGCTGGGATTCCCCTTTAAAACGCACTTTAGTCAGTTGTTTAATAGCTCGATTCCATTGAGAGATACATTTTGTTAAACCTGCTGACCAACAAAGAATAAGTATTTTACAATTCCATTTTGATGACTGCCAAACTATATTGGTTGAATTTTTTACCAGCAAGGATCAGAGCTTTTTGCAGAGTTGAATTTGAAATTATTATTATCAAAAATAACAACAACTCATTAAACAAAATGCGACATAATTGACATAAATCGGATCAACCAAGCCGTAATAAATAAACTTTGAAAATACGGTAACAAAAATGGATTTCTTTTTCCCCAAACAAATATAAAGAACAATAATGAAATATTAATTTAAAGTGGAACTATTTTAGCAAGTTTAAATCGAATAAATATTGTGGTTAGCCAGTATTCTGCGACCATATGACAGCTTGAACTAGTTGCAGTTTAAGAATAGTACAGATAAAGACTTTAACAATAAAAGTGGAATATTGATATGGGCATTTCCATGAGGTCGCACGGAACAATCGTACACATTGTAAGTGGTAAAAAGGTCAAAGTAAGACGGATTTTTAAAATTATTTTTCCAATTAAAAGTAGTTCTTGATTAGCCCTATAATTGGTGCTAAGGTCGATTTTGAGGAACTATTCGTATTGTAGATTTTTACAAAAATTCAAGGCATTCGCACGGGACAAAAATATAAGTGGTTTTTGAGGCGATCAATTTAATCTCAGATTTCAGCGAAAGTTTGGGCAATATATTTACGCAAATTTCTGATAAATGTTATGCATTATAGTCTCTTTAAAATGGTTATAGTTTTGCTCAAATATGATTTCTAGTTTTTTTTTAAATTAAATAAAGCCACGGTCGCACGGGACACCGAAATATGTGATAATGAAGAGCCGAAATTATCGTAACTTGCAATCGCATACTTTCTTATACATTATTTGTTGACTCTTTGTACCTTTTGCAAAGATTTGGAGTACCTTAAGACAATGCATAATAACTTATTCTGAGAATTTGTATCAAAACAAAATGGACACTAGAAATGCCCAAATAAGAAAAGTTGCACTTGTTCGACATTGAATTCCAAAATCTCGAAATGGGTTACGAATAGAGACGAAATTTTGTTAAATAAGTTACATTTTATTGTTTTCCTATTAAAATATCGATTCTTGAAGCCAGATACTTTGGGTGGTGTCTTCGTCATCTTCTTTTTTCCCTTTACCGTGTAAGGCGACGTGCAATCCTAGATCCTCATATCTATATCCCTGGTGGGCATATCCCTGGGAACGTTGCACAGTTTCCTGAGTATTTTGCTCTGTGCCACCCGAATCTTAATTAAATGGGTCTATGTATGGGATCACTATACACTTGTAGCCCATATTTCCAGATCGAGCTCAATATACTCTTGTAGATAGGGAGAGTTTGTTTTTGGGAGACAGAAACCACGTCATTCTCACAGCTTTCGACAGGACCGTTCGTTGAATCATGGTAGCATATTGACCGAGGTTTAGAGACCTATGCAATATGATCCCTAGGTACTTGTAATGCCTTAGCACCGATCCAAGCATCGTTATAGTTGGACAAGACCTTACTCTTGTAGCAAAGCTGTGGAAGAAAGGAAGAATGTAATAGAAAATCATGTCAAAGGGTATTAATATTCACTAGCACTCTAACTTATAAGCTCTATCTTCTAGCGCTGAAAATTAACTCTAAATAAATAAATAAAATCAAATTAAATATAACCAGAAACTTTGCCAGTAGAGTTGTATCAAATCGTTCGCATTAAGATCAATTGAACTAATCACTAAAGTGAACGAACGAACTAAATCCCTGATTGTAGGTAATTTAGTTCAGTGATTCGAATCCCATTATAGTTCGTTCTGTGACTCGAATCCCATTATAGTTCGTTCGTTAAAATGAATCAAAATTGTATACATAGTTCGATTATCATTCGCTTTGGTTATCGCAACGGTGAAATTTTAAAAACGTTTATCTGCTTAAATATGTCTTTGAAAAGGAAGCGCGCTGAAGTGTGGAACTATCTATATACATAGTTGAAGATGACAAACATGGCAAATGCGTGTATTGCAAATGCAAAATAAGTATCTGTGGAGGATCTCACAGTAACTTGACTCGAAATTTGAAAGCTAAACACCCCACAGTGTCTGTTGACCAGTTGGCCAGCAACCTGCGGCGCAGCAAATAACTCTATCAACACAAGCTTCTGGTCCGTCCGTTTCGACTTCCTTGGCGGCTAGTCGAATAACTTCTGAGGAATCATCCATTCATTCATCGTCTGATTAAACTAAGAATTTCATTTCAATTTTGTTAAAATCTATTGTTTTTCACTTAATTCTATCTTTAAACGTAACGACCGACAGTGCTCTTATAACGATGTTAGATTCCAGTCACTGAACGATCTAAAGAGATTCGAGTCATTGAACGATCTAAAGAGATTCGAGTCACTGAACGATCTAAAGAGATTCTAGTCACTGAACGATCTAAAGAGATTCGAGTCATTGAACGAACTACTGAACTATATGAAAGATTAGTTCGTTCATCAAAAATTGAACTACTGAACTAAATCCTTCAATTGAACTACGATGAACAACTCTATTTGCCAGGTGCTTCGAACTTTTGTGCTGGATTTCTCTTTGTTAACATCAAATTTGACAATCACTAACTTTTCTTTTGGACGTTTAACTTTGATTTGTAAGCTATATACTTTATTTCAAATATGGCAGTAAGGCATATCATTTGAAATTCTATGTAAACAATTTTATTTTAAAATTAACACAATAGCTGATTGTTTAATCGTTTTTTTAACTATGCAGTTATTTTTTTTACAATTTTGTTGACTAACATAAACTTGGCAATATTTTAATTATATTCTGGAAACATTTTATTAGTTTTTTTGAATTTCTTTTAATTATTTACTGAATAAATTTATTTTGTATATTAAGTGTAATTAGTTCTTAAGCTAAACAAATGTGTTTTGACTGCCTTTTAAGTTTCACAGATCTTCTTTTTCAACTTGGCAATATTTTAATAATTTTCTAAATACATTTTATTCATTATATTGCATATCATTTATTTAATTTAATTATTTTATATAGAAATTTATTTTGTAAATTATATGCAAAGTAAACAAATGTGTTTTTGGCTGCTTTTCAAATTTGTTTCAGTTGTTTTCTTTCAATGGAAATATTAAAAACCAGTCGGAAAGGCTACAGTCGAAATCGAATATGAGAGACCCTTTACTTATTCTTCAAAAATGAAATAACAGTTACAAACTTACAGACTTATATATAAACCTAAATAACTTTGACGCTGCTCAGATTAGCTTCCGATTAATTAAATATAATCGCTTATGTTACACTTGAATTATAAACATACAAATGTTAATCTTAACATACAAATGTTAATCTAAACATACAAATGTTACTTTTAACATACAAATGTTATGTTAATATACATGTATGTAATGCATACATACATACTTTATTAAATATAATACATTGGCATATATGGTAGAATTTGCTTATAAAAATAAAATATTTTTTTATTTTATTTAATTACTGTAATTATACATTTAAAAAACAAGCCGATCAGTCGAGCGAGCGCGACAGTAGGATAGCCTGTGCAGGTCTTCAAAAAAAAGTATTTTCATTATAATGGTATTTAAATATATCGCTTGAAGTCGATTTTGCTTGCATCGAGAGTAGGTAGCTTGCGATAGTCTGGCAACATTGGATTGCGGATATTAATTGTTTATGTTTAGAGCAGTGGTCGGCACGCTCCGCGCACCGGGCATAGGGATTTTCTCTGCCGCAGCGCTGCCTGCACACGTACAGTATAAAATTTCGATGTTTCTGTTAAATCGCTGTTATGGCGCTTTTAAGCTGAAATGTCACTGTTGAGGCGAAGCAAAATGAATCAGCTTCTGATCAGCCATTGTGATGCTACACTGCACAATTTTGACAAATTATACATTATATACACAGAAAAATAAATGGTTGTTGGACTTTTTGAAAAAGTATTCATTTTTATACACATTATGACCAATATATAGCCGTTTTGATGAGAATCAATAATATAAAGGGCAAGAAACGGCACATGCTTGACGCCTGTTAAAATTCTGTTAATTCGCACACTAATGCAAGAAACATATGACTGTGTTGGTGCCGACCACTGGTTTAGAGCCACAGCAGACGAAAGGCAAATCAAACATACATGAACAAACGCATCTTTTCGTTCATTATATCGTCGGGCGGCGCAGCGACTGCGCTGCTACTGCGCTGCAACGCATCTGCATAAATTTGTTTCTTGAATAGCTTCTGAGTTCAATATCCGATCGTACTGAAATTTGCAGCACAAATTGAGAGTAGGATACTTGTCTTGTGTGCCAAATCTCAAGTCTCTAGCTATAAAACTGCTCGTGTTATCAGCTTTTTCGAGTTGTGGGCGAAGGGGGCGTGGCATCGCGATGAAATTTTCAGGACACATTAAGCCCAAGCTTTTTATCATGTGTGCCAAATCTCAAGTCTCCAGCTTTAACACTGCTTATGTTATGGGGATTTTTCTAATTTTAAAACCAACGGGACATGATATCGAAAATTGAAAATAAACTTGATCTGCGTATGGTATTCAGGAACCTATATTCCAAATTTGAAGTCTCTAGCTCTTATAGTTGCTGAGATCCACGCGTTCATACAGACGGACAGACGGACGGACAGACGGACAGACGGACAGACAGACGGACAGGTGTCAATCGACTCGGCTATTGATACTGATTAAGAATATATATACTTTATAGGGTCGGAGATGCTTCCTTCTGCCTGTTACATACATTCACACAAATTCATTATAGCCTTTTTTGCCCATTTTTAATGGGCACAGGCTATAATAATATAATAAACAGAAAAAAATGTGCCTCTTGTAGGTCACGAACTCCAGACCATTGCGCCAATGAAGCCATTGTCGATTATTTAAAGTTTTTTAAAAATAGAAAAAAATGAGTCACAGGCAGGGAACGAACCCAAGACCCCACCGCAAGAATTCGACATTCTAACCACTGCACCAATGAGGCCATACTCAATGGTTTGCCAATTACTAGTTTTCTACAGAAGTGCAATTAATAATTCAATGCCTTAAGTTGCTGCCTGCACATTTCCTGCCATTGTACATTCGATAATTTGTTTGCTTCAAATCTCCGGTGTTTATTGTCCGATTTTGAAGGAAAGTAAATTTTATATATGCCGATTTTGGAACTTGTATCTTTTAAATTACTCGAGTTATTCGGGTTTTTCCGATTTTTGGGGGCGGGAGGGGGCGTGGCAAAATTCTAAAACAAACTTGACCTTTTCGGGGGACACAGGAGTATTGTCACCAAATTTGGTGACCCTAGCTCTTATAGTCTCTGAGATCTAGGCGTTCATACAGCAGGACAGCAGGACAGACGGACAGACGGACATGGCTATATCGACTCGGCTGGTGATGCTGATCAAGAATATATATACTTTATGGGGTCTGCCGGACTTCCTTCGACCTGTTACTTTTTAACTTTTTTTTAAAAAGTAAAGGGTCTAAAAAAACCAAATAGAAGCGTAAATTTAATTGTTATTTAATTATGCAGTCTTCCTTAAATGTTCTTGACTTGCATAAACTTGACAATATTTTAATGATTTTCTGTCTAAATTTTATTCATTATTTTGCATTTCCTTTAATTATTTTCTGTATAATTTTATTTAGTAAATTAAGTGCAATCAGTTCTTAACTCAAACAAATTTGTTTTGGCTGCCTTTCCTTTTTTTTTCTACAGATCTTTTGTTTCAATTGAATTGATTTATGTTTTGTTTGATTCGTATAATTTTTTTTTAGCACGCCTCCGTAATGTTTAAAATATGTAAGGTACAAGAGTATTCGGTTAAATATCATTGGCAGCTCGTTAACTGTTGAAAGTTGATGTGAAGTTGATGTTGAAGTTGAAGCTGCGACTTTTCCACATTGTTGTTGTTGTTGTTGTTGTTGCTGTAGACGGACGCTGACAGCTGAAGATGTATGATGGAAATTAATAAAACAAGCGTAAACACTTAAAAGGCGCTCCTCCGGCAACATGCGAGTGACTCAATCGATTGAATCAACCCTCCCGGCATCTTCCAGTACTCCCGGCTATGTCTATGTCTACCTTTTCAATCCGTTGACTGACTGACTGACTGACTGTGCCTATAAGACAGACAGCGACAGAGAGAGAGAATTGTGGGGAGGGAAGAGCGAAAAAGTAATTGAAAACAATCATTAAGAACAGCAAAAACTAGTTGGCAAGGTTAGAGTTGAGCGTACTCGACTGTGGAAGAGCCTGTACTTAATAAACACGAGCCAACAACTTTTAGTGTCAGTATAGATTCAGTAGATATTGTTTCTTTTAATAACTGGCGAGTTTATTTTGCGATCGTGTTGAAATTTATAGGACACATGGAGACTCTAATTTGTATCATGTGTGCCAAACTTTAAGGTCCTAGCTTTAAAATTGTTCAATTCATTTAATTTCTAAATATTCGTTTATGATTATACGTGGTGAAAAGGGGCGTGGCGAAATTCTACAACAAACTTGTTTGGTTTAGCAAAAAGAGTAACCTATATATCAAGTTTGATAACTCTAGCTCTTATAGTCTTCGAGATCTAGGTGTTTAACCAGATGGACAGCCGGACAAACAGACAGACGGACAGACAGAGATGACCGACTGTTGTTGCTGTTTAAGAATATATGTTTTTATCTTTATATTTATTTAAAATTGCTCCTTTCATACGATTTCTAAAAGTTAGATTTTTCGAGGCGAAAAGGGGCGTGGCGAAATTCTAAAACTATCTTGTATGACTTAGCATATAGAGTAACCTACATATAAAGTTTGATAACTCTAGCTCTTATAGTCTTTGAGATCTAGGCGTTTAAACAGACGGACAGCCGGACAGACAGACATACAGACGGACAGACAGACGGACAGTTAAAGATGACTTTAACGTCCCGACTGTTGTTGCTGTTTAAGAATATATGTATTTATCTTTATATTTATTTATAATAGATTCTTTCATACGATTTCTAAAAGTTCGCTTTCGATTTTTCGAGGCTAAAAGGGGCGTGGCAAAATTCTAAAACTATCTTGTTTTACTTATCATATAGAGTAACCTACATATTAAGTTTGATAGCTCTAGCTCTTATAGTCTCCGAGATGTAGGTGTTTAAGCAGACGGACAGCCGGACAGACAGACAGACAGACAGAGATGACTTTTTCGACTCAACTGTTATTGCTGATCAGAAATATATGTATTTATCTTTATATTTATTTAAAATAGATTCTTTCATACGATTTCTAAAAGTTTGCTTTCGATTTTTCGAGGCTAAAAGGGGCGTGACCTATATATCAAGTTTGATAGCTCTAGCTCTTATAGTATCTGGGATCTAGGTGTTTAAACAGACAGACAGACAGACAGACAGACAGACGGAAAGACAGACATGAAATATATGTATAAATTCACTTTATATGGTCTGTCAGACTTTCGTTTGACCCTTTGTAGTTTCTTAAAGTACAGGGTCTTCAAATAAGAAACGTAATACTTAGACTCTATCTTTATCTCGCAATGCCTCCTCTCTATCTCTCCCTCCCTCTCTCTGTTTATGTGTATCACTTAATTATAACTGTACACACATCTGTAGCTTATACAGCGACTCTGTGGGATACTCGGATACTGCACAGTTGACCGTTTACTTTTTCACTTCATTAAAGGAGTTGCTTGAACAACGAAACGAACCAACAACCAACAACCAACAATCTAAACAACAACATCGCGACTTCCCACAGAGTTGGGTCTTCAACTCGACCTCCTCCAGTATTTGGACCCTTCCACATTATTATATATACAACTTCTTTATTAATTATTGTTTTGCTCTTTCAACTTGCTGTTTCAACTTTGGGATTGTGTTTCAATCTGATTTGCATATTTCTTGCGTTCGCAATTAGCTTGAGTTTTTTTTTCTTTTCCCCTTTTCACTCTGAACACATTCTCAATTTCGCGTAATTATCTTCAATTGTTTAATCGCCCACTGATTTGGCTTAATTACAGCCAAATTAGCCGCCAGCAATTGAAATTGAATTTGCAATACAGTTTTCAACACAAGTTGAACGATGTTTGCTGCTTATGGGAAAAATGGTCCATTGTGGGTTCAACTTGCAATTTTCAAATTGAACTCTATCGATTTTTAATTGCAGCTCAAATTGATAGCGAATTAAAAAATAATAAACTGCAAAAATATGCTTATGAAATACTAGTATGTAATTGCAACAAGAATTTATTGAAACTCTGGCTTTGCATAGAGTTTGCAATTGCGAATTGAAGTTAACTGCATTGAACTGTAAATTAGCGTGTATTTAGAATTTAGCAATTACTTTTTTTTACTTTAAATTAGAGCAATAATTATAATGTTCGAGCAGAAGTTGTAGCAAATTTTAAGGAAGAAAACCTTAAGGAATTTCATTGATTTAATGTTTTTTTATAAAAATTAGCTCAATTTCTTTTAATATTTAATAATTAGTAGAATAATAAGAATTGAGAAAACTATTAGAGATATGAATGAATAAATATTAAACTTGATAAAGTTATAATATTAATTAAATGATTTTTACTTGGTCTTTTTATTATTAATTAATATTGAAATGTATATATTTTATATTTAAATTGTAAAGCAGCAGGAAGTATATTCAATTGAAATTCAGAGGCAACATCAAGACTTATCAACTGAAACTGAACAACAATCAAAAGTATATTATACTAAAAAAAGACAATTAAGCAATTGTTGTTAAATTAAATCTAATAATATTATTGTTAGTTTGTTATCTTATAGATTATCTATTATTGGAACTGAACTGTTTTTTGTATTTAGTATTTTATTTCATTTTAACTTAACTAAGCAAATTAAACAAATTTATTGATTGTATCTTTAATTGCAACTGAGGAATTCATTTATTTCTTAATATTATGATGTAAATAATTAGTTTTATTTACTATATTATTTATTTAATATATATTAATTAATTACTTATGATATATTTATTATATTATATAATAATTATTATAACTTTAATATTTAATATATTTATTTGATATTTATTATCTTATTGCAATTGACCAGTATTTTGTGTTCAGTATTCAATTGAGATGAAAAGCGACAGAAATCATTTAAATACAGAAAGGAATTTTCAGCTTAACTGGACTAATAAAATTGATTTTATTGAATTCAATCTTTAAAAGTAGTTTTAATTGCTTTAAAAAGTAGATTTAATTCAATTTCAACTAAAATAAATCGTAATATACAAAAGTATCTTAAATTTCTGAAATATTCAAAAGGATCTGATAGATACCAAAGTATATGAAAGCTACAAAAGTAATTGAACGTTACAAAAATTAATGAAAGAAACAAAAGAATCTCAAAGATACAAGAGAATCTAAAGATAGATAATCTAAAATATGCAAAAGTATCTGAAAGATACAAAAGTTTCTGAAAGATTCAAAGTATCTGAGAGAATTGAAAATATCTGAAAGATACAAATTTATCTTAAAGATACAAAAGTATCTAAAGATATATAAGCATCTGAAATATGCAAAAGTATCTGAAAGATACAAAAGTATCTGAAAGATTCAAAGTATCTGAGAGAAAAGAAAATATCTGAAAATTACAAAAGTATCTGAAAGTTACAAAATTATCTGAAAGATACAAGAGCATCTAAAAGGAACAGAAGCACATGAAAAATACAAAAGTGTGTAAAAGGATCAAAACTATCTGAAAGATATCAAATAAGGTATATGAAAGATACATAAATATCTGAAAGATAGAAAATTATTTGAAAGGTACAGAAGTATCTAAGAGATGGCTAAGTATCTAAAAGATGGAAATGTAAGTCACAGATACAAAAATATTTGAAAGAACCAAAAGTATATCAAAACTACATTTTTAAATTCTGGAACATACAAATGCATCTCAAAGATACAACAGTGTGTAAGGGGTACAAAATTATCTGAAAGATGCAAAAGTATCTGATATATATACAAAAGTATTTCGTATTTAATAGGAAAAATATTGAAAATAATTTGAAATTAAATTACATTAATTAAAGTATTAAAAAATATCTTTATCATACTAAAGTATCTGAAAAGTACAAAAGTATCTATATAAATATTGAATAATATTGAAATCTATTTGAAATTGATAAAGATTGAGAAGTAGCTTAAATTAAGATTGAATCTTATAGATACCATAGCATATATGTTTATTCAATCTGATCTTTAGATTTATCTGACACAATTTCAATTAATTAAAGTATCTATGTTAATATAAGATACATGTATCTATGTAAGTTCTATGTACACATACTTCCAACATATTTACATGTGTATGCATTGCTTACAGACACACACACACGTTCTCACATGCACATAAATCATATCATATCATATCATTTTACCAAAAAAAAAAACAAAAAAAAAACAAATGTTAACAACAACGACAAACAACAACAAGAAGAAGAACAAGAACAACAACAATGCGGGCCCACGCAGCACGCAGAACGAAACAGAGAAAGAAGGAGACGAGGAAGAATAACAGTTACAGCAGCGCTCGGACCAAAGATCTAAGATCTCAGAACAGACTTCAAGTGGCGCTGAGAGCCGGCGCTCAAGTGTGCACACAAACACACACACACACACACGCTGGCAGGCAGGCAGGCAGGCAGTGAGGCAGTCAGGCATACAAATGATGAGAGCACATGCGAATGAGAGTGGGAGTGAATAATGTTAAGGGTGCTGCAGTGTAAGCGAGTGAGATAGCAATATTAGTCCATCGCTCATGTGAAATTCATAAATTCACGCCGCAGACGACGACGCAATTAATCTGCTGGCTGCGCAGTCGCTGTTGTCATTGCCTTTTGCGCCAGCGCGCAGCTGTTGACAACTGCGCTGTCGCCGCCCGCTGCGTCCGTTGATTGACCTTATTATTTTGTGCGTGCGTGTGTGTGTGTGTGTGTGAGAAATGTGCCCAAAATGTGTTGTAACTGTTATCGATGACGAGCACGCCAACTGCAGTTTGGCACTCTCGATCATTCGCTCAACAGGAGGTGTGTGGGTAGGGGGGTGGCAGAGTCAGTGAGTGAGAGAGGGAGAGTGAGAGTGAGAGGGAGAGGAAGCTGCGCTTAAGATGAGGTGTCAAATTACGTCTTGAGTTGGGTTCGATTGCGAAAGTCGTTGCACTCGTCGTCGTCGTCGTCGTCGTCTTCTTCTTGTTTCGGGCTTATGTCTCTCATTTATAACACATGAATTGCTCAATTAATCTTGATAAGAAGCGGCGACTGCGAAACTAGAGATGACACCGTCCAGGCGATAGTATTGATAGAACGATACTATGTATCGTATAAAATATATGTCATTTATTAAGTGCGTTTTGTACAATTTCAAGTTTTTGGATAACACTTAGAGATGACACTTTGCAAGCGATGGTATTGAAAGGTAATACTTTATATCGTTTAAAAATGTGTCATTTATAAAGTTGTCATTTTTAATTAAATTAGTATGTATTTTAAATATATTCTAATTATTTACATTTAATTTAAAGTACTTAGAGATGACACTTTCCAAGCGATAGTAAAGGAATGCGATAGTTTGTTAATTTGGGACAATTTGCATACTAATTAATATTAAACTTGACTTAGAAATGAAATTGAATGTGTTTAAATATATTCTTACTATTTATATATTAGTTTATATCACATAGAGATGGCACTTGTTATTCGATAGTATGGCAGCGATACTGTATATCGTTTAAAAATTGTCATGTATTTAGTTGGCATTTTTAAATAAATTTGAATGTATTTTCAAAATATTCTAATTATTTATATTTAATTTAATGCGATTATAAATATTTTTAACAGTAAAGAATGTGTTCTAAAAATCTTTTTATTATTTATAATTTATATATAGCACAATAACTAATTAACAAATCCATCAAATTAGTCATACAATAATCCGTTATTATCCACTTGAACTGTTATACGTAACCATGAATTCAATAATTTATAAAAATATTTGCAAGTTCTTTTTATTTGTTAAAATTCAATATTATCACGAATATAATTAATAATATATCAAAAGATTTCGTTTATTACCAAAAATATTATATCATCTCAACTTATACAGGATCTGTTATACAATTCTGTTATAACCTCAACAAGTTGTTGTTTCCGAAATTTGCAAATTTAGTCAATTTCGCAACCCGAAAACTGATGCTCTGCAATGAGTATAAGAGATGCGCTCTCGAATCCTACCATAAACTGTTATACGCTGTTGGAGCAATGCTCTTACGCTCTTTCGATTTGTCGCTCTTAAAAGCTAACAGAAAGAGATCAAAGTTAACAGTTGTTGCCGCTGTTATTACATAGAAATGTTGTGTTTAGTTTTTTTTTGTTATTTGCAAGCCATAAACACAACAATTGCAAAAATTATGCAATGTAAAATTGTAAAAAAAAAATAAATAACTAAAACTTACCAGAAATTTGATTTCTTATAGCAAATAGCAAATATAATAGGGAATTTAAATATTTTCAATAAAACCAATAAAATATTTAAAATTTTCTAATTGTCACACAATTAGCGTTAGAAGCAAACTATTGTTATTTAATTAAACGCATTTAATTAAGCCAAACTGTTATACACACAGCTAATGCGACGCAGTAAACAACATGAAACAGCTGTTTAGCACAGTTTGCAGAATCGCAACAACAGAAACCTGTGGCGGTTAACAGCAGAGAGAGCGAGCGTAAAGTCCTGTAAACGCTCAGTGCGTATAACAGTCACGTGGGTGGGCAAAAGAGAGCGTAGGTTAATGTAAATAATGTTAATGAGAATGAAACTCAAATAATGTGCATACACATTTAAGGCATAGAAAATACTTAAATGCAAAAATAAATATATATAAAAAAAAATAGAAAATTCGAAAAACTCTAAACTAATAAAAGCATTAACTATTGATTTATAGTATTGTAAAGTGAATACATAAAACTGCTGCTGTAAGCTAAGTAAACAAAAGATTATCAAATCATATTCTAAAATTGTTGGCATTAATTAATATTAATATATTAACATTATTTGTAATTTTAAAAATAATAACTGCTAGAATTATATGAATTTAATGTGTAATTAAGACAGCAAATATATTTTTAAATCAATTAATGTATTTTCCTTTGATTTAAACTAATTTAATATTTAACTTAGTCAGCAAATATATTTTTAAATTAATTGAAGTATTGTTTTTTTTTTGATTTAAAGAAATTAATAAATTTAATATTTTATTTGGTCAGCAATAAATTGTTAAATTTATTGATGTATTTATTTATATAAATTGTATTGCAATTATTTCATTTATTATTTTATTTATTCAGTTAATCAATAATAAATTAAAATCTTTTTTTATAATATTTATTAATTATTTTATTTACCTTATTTTAAAATTAATTAAAAACCCAATTATTATATTATTATATAGGTATATATTTTTAAAATTAATTGATGTGTTTTTTTTTAATTTTAATATTTTTTTTTTTTTTTTTTTGTATGGTTTACAAATTAATTACTTTGCACTTGCTGCAAATGATTTGCCCTGTGAAAGTTAACAGCGCTGACTGCAGTTAACAGCAGCATCAATGTAATCAAGTTAAACGCTTACAGAGGCTGTGAGAGCCACCCGCATGTGTGCCTTACATCTTTCACGCCGAGAGAGTCAGTTCATGTGTGTTGAAGGAAGATAGCAGGCCAAAGAGAGCCCACACAATGCATATAAGCTTGCATTGCTGTTTCGTTCGCGCTCGCTTACATACGGTTTTTGCTCTCGCTGCCAGGAGACGCACACGCTCTCTCTCACTCTCTCTCTCTGCAGGCTAACAACAGTCGGCGAGACAAAACGGACAGCGGGACGGACAGACAACAGGCAGGCATTCTGTCAGGCAAAGGCAACGGCAAAGCAAAGCAACGCCAGCAGAGGCAGCACGCGTTTAGTTCTGTTCGAATCGTTGAAGCGTTTGGACGCGTTGTCGGTGCGTGTATTTTACGTGTGTCGTCGAGCGTCGCATTTAATCGTCAATAAACAGCGCGTTGCGCGTCAACTGCGTGAGTGCGTGCGTCCCTGTGTGTGTGTGTGTCTGAGTCTGTGTATGCTTGCATGTGTGTGTGTGTGTGTGTGTGTGTGAGACGCGCTTACAGCAACTCAACAACAACAACAACACATAAATATTATTATTATTATTGCATATTCCAATTTTTTTTCTATATCAAATTTTTTTTTGCCAACTTTTTTTTCAAGTGCAAAACAAAGAAAACAACAACAACAAAAGCTCAAATGACTTTGAAAATTGATTCTTAAATAAATAAATAAATATCAGAGAGAGAGAGAGAAGAAAAGAAAATAAGAAAAAATTCAAATTTGAGCAAAATATTTGGTGAAAAGTGCCGCAAAAAAGTGAAACGCGTTAAAACAACAACAACAACAACAAACACAACAATTATTGGATATTCTATTGCTGCTGCCAACAACAAACAACAACAACGTAACAACAACAACAACAGCGACGCGCCAATCGCATTTTTTTTTTGCAAGTGCAGCGCCGCTTTGGCGGCGGCAGCGTCAGCGACAGAGACTGCGACTGCAGCAGCAGCAGCAGGAACAGCGACAGCAACAGCGACGTCGCGTATATTTGTGAAGAACAAAAACCACAAAAGAAATGCAACAAATGTAGGTCAAACTTTTATCTATATTACAGTTACAAACTATCTTTAAAAAAAATGCAACCATATCTATCTTTGTTCCTGTGTCCTTTTTACGCTTTTCGTTCTAACGGTTGTACGGTTCCAGCTGTTCCGTTATGCAGAAAAAAAAAATACGACAATATTTTTTTTTATATGTAAATAAACAAAAATTTGAATTGCGAGGAAAGTTTAAGAATGGAAAAAAATCTATATAAAAATAAAAATAAAGTAATGACAACTATTATTGAGAAACTGTAAAAAAAATGTTATATTCTTCATAAAACAAATATTTAGTTTATTTGTTAAATGTTGAAAATTATAAAGCTTGAGGAATGCGTCTTTTTTTGTGGTAAAAATAAAATATAACTTAAAATATGCATAAATAAATTAAATTAAATATATGCAATCTCTAACTGTCAAGAAGTAATCTTTAAAAATAAGTTTGTAGTCCTTTCCATTAGTTTTATAGAATAAAACCTTCTTGAAATTATCTATGGAGTGTTAAGATTATTTGATAAAGTCTAGAAGTCTGTAAAAATTATAAAGTTGCAACAGTCTGTTTTTAGGTGGTAAAAATAATAAAATAAATATAAATACACATTAATAAATTAAATAAAATAAAGACAACTTCTAACTCTCAAAAGGTTACCTATAAAAAATAAGTTTGTAGACCTTTTCATCAGTTGAATAGCATAAAACCTTCTTCCAGCCTATTTTCCAGGAACTTTATATATTATTAAGATAATCTATGCAGTATAAAGAAAGTCTAAACTTTTACTCTAACTGCATAGAAATTTTAACAAAAAATATACAGTTCGTTTTATTTGGTGGAGAAAATAATAAAATAAATTTAAGTTAGTTTTAGACATGGAATACAACTTCCTAACACTCAAGACTCTATAAAATAGGTCTATTCATCAGCAATTTTCTAGAATATAAAATTCTTTATATAAACTATGGAGTATTAAAATTATTTAATTAATTCTAAACTAAGTTGTATTTATTTTTCCAAAAAAAAAAAAAATATAATTGCCATGTTATATTTGTGTTTTGTATATTTAGCAAACTTTTAAACTTTGTGAAATTATATTTATTTCGTGAATTTGTAGTTGTTTTTAAATAAAACTAAGCTTACTTTTTAAACATTTCAATTGTGTTGCGAAGCTTTAAGAAAATAATAAAATTATAGAAATGAATACATAAAGAAAAATAAATAAATAAATAAATAAATAGATAAATAAACATTTCATAATTCCAATAATAAGTAAAGTTATAATAAATAAATGTTGTTAAAGTGCAAACAGTGTGAAAAAGGCAGTGAATTAATAATAACTTGCATTAAAAGTAAAGTAAAATAAAATTACAAGATAAATGGAACTAAAACTTGACAATAAAATAAAACATGTAGTGCAGAAGTTGAGAATTATAAGTGCAAAATGTAATGATAGTTATTGAAGCTAGAAATTCAGAAGAAAACATAAATAAAAAGAAAGAATATAGTATCTATATAAACTTGTGAGGCTTAAACTATAATTACATCAAAAATAAATTAATTTACAAAATAAATAAATAGAAAGAATAATTATTAATTAGCAAAGATAAAGCATAAAAATTGCCAAAAGAAATGCAGTTAAGCCAAAAAGAAATGCATAAAAAATGGTAGATATAGAAACAATCGATTTATGATAATAAACAAAAATATTAAGTAAAAATATCTGATAGCAAATAGGACAATAAAATAGACAGTTGAGTTTGTATAAAGATACTAGATACTAGATACTTAATCTATATTGAATTATATGTTAAATTAAACATAAGACAAAGTTAAAGTGAATACAGATATCGAGAAAAGCCAGAAACAAGTTTCCCATAGACTGTCTGAGCTAGAACTAGTATATAAATGATGTTGAATATAATAAAACATAAATGCAATTAAAACTGACAACAAATGGCATTAATTAAACAAAGTGCCAACAGTTTCAAAGTATGTAATATTTAGTTTGCTCAAGAGTTGGAAGTTTGTTCCTTTCCATATTCCCCTTACTGTCGACTCTTTCGGTTCAAAATTATTGTACCATAATTTAGAGAAACCGGCAGATGGCTGTCTGACTGTCTGACAATTATGTATTTTGTTTATTTTTACATTTTGTTTATTACCTTTTCTTTGGTGCTCGTCAAAATTTAGTTCGTTGTCCGCCTCCAAACACTCCGACGGCAAATAAAGTGGCGTCTTCGCAGAAACCGAAAGAATTGAAATTGGAAATAAATCATTTGGCGAACATACATATTTTGTATACTACATAGAAATAGACAGACCATTGATTGGGACAGCGAACCGGGAAGAATCATTTCGCAGAAGTTTTAACTTTTGAATGAAGAATATTGAAGTATTTTGTGAGTAGATTTTAGAAATTATTTTGTGGATATTCTAGCTGTTGGGGAAAGCAATAGAAATATTAGAAAATGAATTAAGTTATGTTTTCATAGAATTAAACCTATAAATGGCATATAAATCAATTTAAGGTTCTTCTATCTGTTGAGGAAAGCAAAAGAAATTGTTAATAATAATCTAGTTCCAATTGAAATAGAAGTAATTATTAGACGAGAAAGTATTTAACAGACGAAATGCTTAAACAAATATTCAGTTGCTATTATATATTTACTTTTGCTTTAAAAGTAATTATTGACTTTGAAAAGATACGAATTTAAACAAGAATGTATCTAAAAGAGTTTCAAGACTTGAATAAAGAAAGTAGATGAATTATTTAAAATAAATGAGCTTTAATTAAATATATAAAATGTAATTGCTTTTAAGTAAATATTAATTCCATTTCGATTTTTCAATTTTTGTCTCTATTTTCTTTATTGAAAAGACTTAAAGGAAAATGCCTTTTATAATCTAAGCAAAAGGAAACTCTTTTAATTCATATTAAATAAAGTTTCCATTTGGGATGCTCCTCCTCGAACGGGTCGTGGTAAATTTTGTGGAAACTGTCAAGCAAATTCGACTGTTGTAATAATATCAAAGACTTTTCCAACTGAGTAATTTTCACATGTGCTTGTTGAAACACAAAAGTGGAATTGGTTCTCTTTTGGGGAAAGCCAAAGGATGTCGATGAAAGAAAAGGGATGATATAGTTAAAATACTATATGGTTTTCACTTTAAAAACTTGAAGATTTAAAAAGTATCTGCCTAATTTCTTGCTGCCTAAGTTTTCGTCAACTTGACTTGACTAATCAAAGACATTTCCAATCGAGTACATTTTCTATTGAGGTAAAACTTTAAATCCACAATTTATGTAGAGTTGATAAACTGTGAAAAGTATTAAAATCAAAATATATATTTAAAATATGTCACTTATAAATGAAGTGAACAGTTTTAAGTGTAATTTTTAAGCGAAAAGTATTTAGATATTATTTTTATAATAGAATTTACATATGTTAAAGTCTTACATTTTGCAACGACAACTTTTATGTTGTTATAGAAAAAAAAACAAACAAACTCTTTTCGCACAATTTGATGATTGATTATTATGTGAATGTTTTCCCACAACGAAACGAGCTCAAATTTCGCACAGCTGTTGAAGAATCTGAGATGAATCTCGCTTCGAGTTCGTCAACAAACAACGTGATTATTGTGTTGCTGATGATCATCATTAGCATTAACTTGGCTGGCAAATGTGGCGAACAGCTGTTGTCAGTTTTAATGTCAAAAGCAGAAAAGGAATGAAAGAAGCCGAAAGAAGCGAGAAAGATACTTTTTTTGTTTTTTTTGGGTCTGTATCTTAGGGATGCAGGGAATGCGCGTTTTTTACCTGTAACAATAATTTGACGGTTCAAATATTAAAACAAAAGAAAAAAAAACATTATATAAGGTGTAAAATGCCCACTCGAAATGTATCTGTAATTGTGCAAATGTATCTGCAAAGTGTGTATCTGTGTAACTGTGTATCTTTGTAGTGTTCAAGTGCGCAAATTAGTGCAACAAAAATGTCAAAGTGACGCTGACAGACAAGAAGACAGCACAGTGTTTGTTTGTGTGTGTGTGTGTGTGTGTGTGTGTGTATCTGTGAGCTACACTTGCAAATTGTTATAGTTATAGATACAAAACCAAAATAGCTGGATTTGGCCAAAAGCGCAGAGAACGCTACACAGCAGCCACTTGAGATGATTTATGATGTCAGTCAGTGTTAGAGAGAGAGAGCGAAAGAGACGCTAAAAGAGTGTGAGAAAGGGAGAGAGAGAGAGAGAGAGGGAAGACAGTCAGAAGTGCAGACAGGCAGCAGCAGCAGCAGCAAAAATAACAAACCTAAAAAGGCTGCCATTGATAGCACAGTCTCAGTCTCAGCCTCCGATTCGAGTGTCTCTTGCCACAGCCTCGCTGCCCCTGCCCCGGCATCTGCCCCTGCCCCTCGCATGATTGTGCAGCGGCGGCAGCGTGGAATGTGCGCGCCAGTGTTGCCAACTACTTGCCACAAAAAAAAACCGGACAGATCGAAC
This sequence comes from Drosophila histrio, assembly GCA_958299025.2. Classification (NCBI taxonomy): domain Eukaryota; kingdom Metazoa; phylum Arthropoda; class Insecta; order Diptera; family Drosophilidae; genus Drosophila; species Drosophila histrio. The sequence goes on along the minus strand of OY282582.1, from coordinate 54,374,899 downwards.
AGAGAAAAAAAAAACGGGGAAAAGGTTGGAAAAATTAAGGATAAATAGTTTTTTTTTTTTTGAAATGATGAAAAAAGAAAGAAAAAATTCTAAAATAATAACAGAATTCGGGAAAAATAGTTTTTTTTCTTCTTAAATATATACTATTTGTAGAAAGAATAAAAATGGAAAAATTATGAAAAAAAATACATAATTAAACAAAGAATATAAGACAAATTGTTTTCTTCTTAAAAGTTTTGTTTTTAATCACATATTATTAATCGAAAACTATTTTAATAACGAAAGGAAAGATTGAAAAAAAGAATGCAATTTAGAACAAATTTATTTTATTTAAAACTTATATATTAAAAGTCAAAAACAATTTTACTATCGCAGTAAAAATGATTAACAAATAAACTAATAATAACTTGTCTTCAAACGCTCTCTTTTTTATTAAATACATAGTATTATTAGTCAAAAATTGTTTAACTATCGAAATAAAAGGATGAAAAGAATAAAAACAGTACAAAATTGAGGAGAATTGACTTTTATCTTAAGAGTTTTTATGTTATATACACATTATTAGTTGCAAACTATTTTAATATCGAAAGAAAACAATTTTGACTAATGACTATTTTCTTAAAACTATTGTTTCTTAATACATTAAGGGGAAACTATTTTACAATGGAAGAAATAATGGAAAATATTGCGAAATATAGGAAAAAATGTATTTGTTGTTGTTTCAACATTGTTGTATATGTAGGCAAATAAGTATATATGAATAGGGAATGGTATTTTTTATTTAGTTAATAATTGAATCCATATAATATTTATAGGGTTTTCACTTTATAAATTCGTTTACAATGCATTTTATATTATTTAGTACGTTTTCTTTTGATATTTTTCGTTTGCAATGTATTAAAATAATTGTTGAATTTCTTATGGAATACAAATATTAAATTAATCGTTAGTTATTGTAGCAGGTTTACACAATCTTTGTAAAAAATTTCTACATATTTTATTAGACTTAAACTATAAATACTTAACGTTGTCACTTATAGCCGCATCTTGTCGCTTTATATATTCCATTTACATTTACATTTTATATATATATATATATATTCATTTATATTATAAAATAATTGTTTAATAAACAAGTTTTTACTTCAAAGTGTTTATTTTTTTAATATATATTATTAGTCGAAAAATTGTATTTATTTATTTATTTATTTATTTATTTATTTATTTATTTATTTATTTTTTTATTTATTTATTTATTTATTTATTTATTTATTTATTTATTTATTTATTTATTTATTTATTTATTTATTTATTTATTTATTTATTTATTTATTTATTTATTTATTTATTTATTTATTCAGTTTACACTTTAATTTTATGTATTTATTAATTTTATTTACTAATTTAATTTTCGTTACTTTTACTTATATATTGAATGTCAAAGAATTTCAATTTTGCTGGACTTAAATAAATAAGTTATAATTATGATTAGCTTGGATATATTCTTTACTTAAATGTGTGTTCTCTTTTAAGTGTTAAAAATAGCTGAAAATGACTTTAATTTGCCTTAGTTGTTTCTTATTTTTTCCCGACTAAAGTAGTTTTAAGAAATAGGACAGATCTAAAGGCTAAATCGACAACACTGTTGCGCGCCTTCAGCGAGAAACAGAGAGAGAGAGAGAGAGAGAGAGATAGTGAGAGGAAGGTGTGAAGCAGCAAGCGGCAGGTAGTGAGGCAAAACCTTGAATTGAAAAATTCCAAAAAAAAAAAAAAAACGACAATGATGCGGCTAAAACGAAAATTTCAGTAAGAAAAACAGCAAGAGCAACAACAACAAAACAGTTGGGCCACAGGTAACACTACATGCTCAGCAATCTTTTGGCTACATCCTCTCGTTCTCAGTCTCAGGCTGAGCTCCAACTTCAACTCAAACTCCAACTCCATTTCCATTTCCATCTTCATCTCCAACACCATCACCAACACCATCACCATCTCCATCGTCGTCGTCGTCGTCGTCATTACCGTCATGCCTTGTCATAGACAACATCGTTTATTTTCCAGCATCACTCGCCTCTTGGCCAGTTTTTCCCATTTGGCACCTCTTCGCCTGCTGTGAATCAGCACAACTGTTACCACTCCTCCTCCTTCTCCTCATCCTCCTCCTCTCTCACTCCCTCTAACACCTGTCCCTTCCTTTGGTTTCCTTTTAGCCAACCTTCTTCCCCTTTGCAAAACACTCGACTGATTTCGCTTGTTCGTTATTGTTGTTGATTTTGCGTTTTGCGTTTGCGTTTGGGCCTTGAAGTAGCTCAAGCTGGCCAACAACAACAATAACAACAACAACAACATCTTCTTCATTTTCATTTTTCTTCTCATCATCTACTTCGTCTTCCATCACATCTTTGTGTGTGTGTGTGTTGTTTTCTTTGCATTGTTGTTTTTGCGCCGTATTTGGCCAAAAGGCCGCAAAACTGAAAGTATGATATAAATGCGCAGGTAAAATACGAGTTTAGAGCGAAAAACCCAAAAACCAAAACCTTAAAACCTACAGAAGAAAAAAAAAAGATAAAAATAAAATAGATAATGCAGAAATGACTCAAATTTCTGACAGAAAAACCAATGGGAAATTGTTTTTCCAATGGCATTTAGCACTGAAAATTTTGTGTAAAAACCCTGATGAAAAAATGTGAGAATATTATAGAATATATTTAGTAGAAAATATTTAAGGAAAACCAACTAGAGTTATCAATAAGTATAAAAAAAACAAATAAAGATATCTATAAATACTTTTTTTTTTAAATTAATGCCAAGTAAACTCTAGAGCAAAAGTATCTTAAACTTCTCCGTAAATGATTTGTCTCAAAATAAAAATAATAAAAACAAAATGGAATTTATATATTCTATAAAAACAAAGTACATTTAAATTTCCTTAACATTTCTTAAAATTACAAAAATATAAATTAGAAAATGCCAAAACATATTTGCATTTCCAAATCGAAAGAATGCTGGAATTTAAGTACAAATTGGAATGTTTTATGGTTTTCTTACTTAATAAAAATAAAACAATTTAATATTTAAAATGCCGCTAAAGACAAAAGACAAAAACCATGTGACATTATACTAGATACTTAGATGCGTTGAATTTCTTTGGAACAAGCAAGAAATGTAGAATTTGAAATATGCCACAGATTTTGTATTTTGTATTTTGTATTTTGCATATTGTTTTAATATGTCAAGCAGCATAAAATTTCAAATTTAAATTGAAAATCGATTGCGTTGCACAGGCGGCTGGAAAAGTGACTCATAAATCTTGGAAATGGAAAAAGCAATGAGTGGCACAGGCGGCCACTCCACAAATCTTTACAGTTATTAAAAATAATCAAAAAGTGGCTAAAGAAAAAAAAAAAAAGAAAAACAAAATGCACAAAAATGGGAAAAATGTTTGTCAAAATATTTTGCTAAAAGCTGTTTGAAATTGCAGCAAACACAACTCACAAAATTGAGGCTAATTTGCGGTGGCAGACAGTAGAAGTAGCAGAAGAAGAAATTGTGGCAGAGAGGCAGGCAGGCAGTCAGGCAGGTAGGTAGGGAGTTGCAGTTGCACAGGTGGCAGGTGGCAGGTTGAAGAAGAAGAAGAAGCACTTCAGGAGTCAAGTGGCTGTGGTTGCAAAAATATTTGCCACAGACAGAGATAGTTAGATTGATAGAGATAGCAGCATGTGTATCTGCATCTGGTGCAGCTTAAGACGTTGCAGCTAAAAGCAGCTTAATTAAATTTACGTCCTGCCTGGCATCCTTGCAACAGGCAACTTGCAACGTGCATTCTGGCAGCAACAAAAAAAAAAAAAAACGAAAAACTGGAGCAAACTCGGCGACACAAAATGTTGCAAGAACGCGGCAAACAGATTTAAAGACGCTACTCATTAAATGCCTGCAACGAACTGTTGTTTATACACACAGAGAAAAAATTCTTAATTTATTAATTTTAATATATTACATTTAAAGTAAAAATTTAACTTTAAAATCATTTGCAAAACAAATAAGTTATAACAAATTTATTATTTTATTTTTCTGTTATTAAATTAATTAAACATTATATTTAGTTTAAATATGTTTAATAATTAGACATTTCTAATTTAAAATTAAATTAATTGCACTTCAATTTGTGTTTTAAATAATTAAATATATTTAAATAATTTAAAAAAGATAATTTAAATAATATTACATTTAGTTAAAATAAATTTAACATATTTTTAATATTAAATTAAGTTATTTGCACTTAAAACTCTGTTTTAATATATTTAAAAAAAATTAAAAATCATTAATCAAATTTTCAATAATATTTTTAATTTTATAATATATTGATTGCACTTAAAACTCTGTTTTAATATATTTAAATATATTAAAAACCATAAACTTAATAATATTGCATTTATTTTAAATATGTTGAACATTTTTTAAATTTTAAATTAAATTAATTGCACTTAAAACTCTGTTTTAATATATTTAAAAAAACATTTATTAAAATAATAAATTAAATAATATTATATTTAGTTTAAATATGTTTAACATATTTTCAATATTAAATTAAATTAATTGCACTTAAATCTGTGTTTTAATATATTTAAATATATTAAAAATAATAATCTTAGTAATTTTGTATTTATTTTAAATATGTTTAACATATTTTTAATTTTATAATAAATTAATTGCACTTAAAACTCTGTTTTTATATATTTAAATAAAACATACATATATTAAAATAATAAATTAAAAAATATTATATTTAATTTAAATAGATTTTATATGGCAATCAAATAAAATAAATACTTTCAGTCAGTGTTAAAAGTAACTACAGCATTTATTCGATTAAATTATGCTTTTAACTATTCGTTGTTTTCCTTGGATTTAAATACTTTTTATTGATTTAAATACTTTACGATTTAAAAAAATTTATCAAATAATTAAATAGACTAAAAGAATCTTTGATTTTAAGTTGTGAAACGTTTGTAAATTGAAAGCAATTGAATTAAATGCTGCAAATTTTTAAAATATTTATGTTTAACGTTAAACTAAATATGATATTTTTAAATGTTAAATGTTTTACACTTTAGTTTTATTATACTTAAGTTTAGCATTGTTTTTAGTTAAATTAAATTGTTTAATAGTTGATTTTAATATGAATTATGGCATTTTGAATTTGAAAATACACACATATAATTATAGAACTTATCTCTTTAATTTCTATCAGTGTAGCATGCCACACAACTTGACTCCACAGTTGCCACCGTTGCATTTAAAGCTTCTTCTTCTTGTACATAATCCTCCCCCTTCTGCTACCGCTTCACCCATTTTCTTTCGTCTATTTATTTATCTAAAGCTTTGACTTTTCTTTGCAAACCCAAAAGAAACGTCGACGACGTCAAGTGTCAACTTTTCGCTGCTCGAGTATCTTAAATGGCAGGCGATTTGAGTGGCACTAATGAGTTGCAAGATGCACCTACACACACACACACACACCTAAACACACCTCTTTCATTCAAACACACACTCAAGTTGTAATTAGACTGCAACATAAGTGACAACATTAAGCGTATGAAATCCATTTAGTTTAGTTCCTTATTAGCTTGGCTTATTAACTGAACTTTTTAACAGGTTCATACTTATGTCATTCCATGGTCACTTATGGCTAGAATAAGCTGTCATGTTTGCTATGTATAATTGTTATGTTAATATTGTTACTTTCTGATGTAAAACAATGCTTAGATTTTTGAATCGCTTAAAATGAATAACAAATCGAATTCTTTACAATATACGTGCCAAAATCTAATTTTATTTAAATTCAACAACAAATTTCAAGGCATTAAGTAAATATATTTAAGTTAAAATAATATTGGGAATAAAAACAAATTATCATTACATCAATTCTTGAAAATATAATGTTTTTCTCCTTTTACACAACGTCAAAGTTTCTAATTTACCGAGGAGTCCAATTTTCTATTGGAGGTTTTTAAATTCCTTTTGTAAAACTAGCAATTTAATATCTTTTTATACCCTGTGCCCATTAAAAGTGGGCAAAAACGGGTATAATGAATTTGTGTGAATGTATGTAAGAGGCAGAAGGAGGCATCTCCGACCCTATAAAGTATATATATTCTTGATTAGTATCAATAGCCGAGTCGATTGACACCTGTCCGTCTGTCTGTCCGTCAGTCTGTCCGTCTGTCTGTCTGCCCGTCTGTCTGTCTGTCGGTCTGTCTGTCCGTCTGTCTGTCTGTCCGTCTGTCTGTCCGTTTGTCTGCCCGTCTGTCTGTCCGTCTGTCTGTCCGTCTGTCTGTCCGTCTGTCTGTCCGTCTGTCTGTCAGCTCGTCCGTCTGTCCGTCCGTCTGTATGAACGCGTGGGTCTCAGCAACTATAAGAGCTAGAGACTTCAAATTTGGATTGTAGGTTCCTGAATTTCCATACGCAGATCAAGTTTATTTTCAATTTTTGATATCAAGTCCCGTTGGTTTTAAAATTAGGAAAAACACCATAACATAAGCAAGGTTAAACCTAGAGACTTGAGATTTGGCACACATGAAAAAAAGTTTGGGCTTGATGTGTCCTGAAAATTTCATCGCGATGCCACGCCCCCTTCGCCAATTACTACAATTGAAAAAAGCTGATAACAAGAGCAGTTTTATAGCTAGTTTTCTGAAAATACTTTTGTTTTAAGGCCTGCACAGGGTATCCTACTGTCGCGCCCGCTCGACTGATCGGCTTGTTTAAACCTAGCAATTTGATAACTTCCATAAGGTTACAGTTAACGTTTTGATAAATATTGCTAGACTTGTATGCTACCAATTGAAAAATACACAATATAAAGTGTACTCTAAGACATTATGTACTCTCCCTGAACAATTTCAGATGTTGTCTAATATATTTATCTATATATCTCTAGATGACTAAATATTTTTGTTTATTTTATTTGCTTTCGCTGTCAATCGTGTGGCAGTTAAAAATTGTATATCTAAAGACTATATAGTCGTAAATCACATAAAGCTCTTGGTATTATAAAACGTTGCAATTATAACATTTAAACTTTTTGCCCAAAATAACGTATAATTCATGTGCTGCGAGAATGTGTGTGTGTGTGTGAGGAGCGGGTGGGAAGGTCGAAGGAAGTTAGGGGAAGTAGTACTACTATAGTCATTGTCTTAAATCATTTTCATTTTGTAACTGCGTGTTTTATGGGCCGACGGTTTATTGTTTCTTAAAATGTATAAAAATAAATGAGCTAAATTGTTGCTGCAAGGCGCTGAAGTGATTTGCCACCGCAAAAATGCCTCCTCCTCCTCCTCCTCCTCTTCTTCTTCTGCATTTTCCTTCACAACATTTTACGACCAGTTCGTGGAGGAGTTGGAGTTGAACTCGAAGAACTCGAACTCAAACTCGAACTCGAGTCGAGAGTTGGGTATTTTTTTTGTTTTTTGCTTCTAGCACGAGCGTGACTTGGCCTTTTTTTTTGTTGTTGTTGTTGTTTTTTATTTTTGATATTTTATAATTTTTAGCCAAAGCCGAAGACTGAACCGAGACCTATGCATATTTATGGCAAAAATATATTACGCGTATAATTGTTGTTGCCGCTGACGATTTTCCATTTTTTGTTTATTATGATTATACCCTAACCAAAAAGGGAACATTACAATTGATGTAACAAACACGCTTCCATTTTGTGTAAGGGTAAACAGAATGACAAATTTAATTTTGCAAAAAAAAGCAGCTACTTTAAAAACTAAATAATAAATGGTAATAATAATCACAACTTAATTTTAAATGGTAAAAAAAATCACAACTGAAAATTTGATGTAGGGGAAGCGTCTAATTTAATTTAATATTTAGTTTAAGCTATTGTTTTAAACTATTAATTGTCTAAAATGTAATTTGCTGATAGTTAAAATATGTAACTAATTAAATAAATTAATTGTGTATTGCTGGAAAATTTAAACAATATTTTTATTGTTAAGTTAAGAGTGTCTAATCACTATTCCTAGCTCTGTGATAGGAAGATTTCGTTAGGTTTGTATCTTAAAGTACTGTTTTAATACATAATCCATCTTCAACAAGAAAAACTCTTACTCTAGAGTATTTAGAAATTCGTATAGCTTCAATTACATTTCTTTTTGTTTTTGTTTTTTTTGGGGATTTTTTCTTTTCTCGTTGGCGTCGCCAAGTTTTCGCTTTGTTTCTTGGCACCTTTGCGCCGTCGTTTGCTGAATCAATTACACACATTTGCCTCCCAGCCAAAAAGGCGAGTGTGTGGCACCCAAAAAAAAAAAAAAATGAAAATAAAGGAAAGCACAAGAAAACCTCTCGCTAAAACTGAGGCAAAGAAACTGCACAGCAGCAAGGAGATGAAAAAAAAAGCGCAGACTGGCAGGCAAAAATGGCAAATTATGGCACCCCAGAGATGCGCGATAAAAGCCCATTTACTTAAACTGAATATTTATTATTCCTGTCGGTCCCGATGAACCCCTCCCGCTCCCGCTCCCCCCCCCCTACACCTCTGCTTCTCCTCTATTCGGTACGACTTGTCTGTGCGTTGACTTTTGCCCATTTCCTATGCAAAACGTTCCTTGGTTCCTTCTGCTGCGCCTCATTCTACCAAACACTTTGTTTTTTTTTATTTTTGGTCTAGTACGTGGCGCCTTCTGCTGCTCCTTCTCCTCCTTCTCCTCCTGCTGCTTCTTCTTCATATGCCGCACGTTTTTCATTTCCTTTTTTGGGTCTTTTTTTTGAAGCTAAAATCATTGAGCGTCTTTTGGTGTGAGAGTTGCTTATGAGTGTGTCGTAAAGTTTTTCGGGCAAGTTTGATTGAATTGTGCGGTGCGAAAAGTTGCCTCCTCTGCTCCAATCTATCATTTAATGGATTGCTCTGTTGCAACAAAAAAAAAAGAGAAACACTCAAAATTAGAGCCTTATTCGATTCCATACAAATACGACGACTGCCAAGGCAAGTGAAATCAATTAATAATAGCCCACATTTGAGTTTAAAAAAAAAAGTTGTACTTTTATGCTTCTCAGTTTAATTGCGCGCGCCCCACGTTGGGCGCCATGCCGGTAACGGTAACGGTAACAGTAACCTTTCCCGGCAATTCAGCGAATTTTATGTGTTCTGTTGTGCAATTCGTTGCGGGACATTTATACCAACCATCATCAGAAAAACAATAAGAGAAAATGAAGCTGAATACAAACTCTCTTAATGAAGTAGTGAAAAGTCAAATAAAAAACACAAAGGACTACTTGACTCGGTCGCACTGTTTGGTGCCATAAAACAAAGCTATGCCATAATAAAAAGCTAGCAAAATAAATTAAAAGGTATTTCAAATCCCAATTTCAGTTGTTGTCGTTGCCGTTGCCGTCGCAAATGAAATGTATCTATGAGATACGCGTACGCGAGTCACAAAATAAATACAAAATAAATTAATGAAGTCAATGATCGAAAGTGTTTCATAATTTTTATTCCAAGCGCCGCCATCGACAACGCTGATAACAGACACCCTGGAACACACTACCCCCTCTCCAGGCACCCCACAAATACAGCAATGGGGGGGAGGGTACAAAAAAGAACCGAATGCCATATGAAATATTTGGTTTTTGTCCGTTGTCGTCTTTTGGTTTGTCTCGTTGTCTAGGCGCACCAAGACCAAGACAGAGGAAAGAAAAAAATTAAATAATTTATGTTTTATGTGTGCGCAGGAAACGTTTTTCTTTGCAGTCAGCAATAGAGCGAGGGTTGCTCGAGAGTTGGAGGGACATTTGGAACGACTCAAGTGATTTAGGAAGTGTTTGTCTGCGTTACGCTTGGTTAGTTGATAAAAATCAGTCGGCGCTTGTTTCGCTTTTGTGCTTTTTGTTTGGGCGTGGCAGCAAGCAGACAGAGAACGATGACGGGGGAATGGGGAATGGGGAAGGGGAAGGGGGCGGAAGGAATGGAGGCAGAAACTTTACGGATGGTAGACAAAACCTACTAGTACAGTCATCAGTTTTGTAGTCTCTGGGCTTAATTGCATTGACTAAATTGCATTTTAAGCGCTTCGTTTCATTCATTTCGCAATCTCTTCACCTTTTTCTGTTTTTAACTCGTTTTCATTTTCGTTCTCGTTTTCATTTTCGTTTTGATTTATGCAACACGCCCCGAAAAAAATGAAATGGCAATAAAAAACTGAGTCATAAATGCAAAGAGATATGTGAAGGATTTTCAACATATGCGTTGCCTTTAACCAGCCAACTAAGGAGCCAACAACATTGATGTGTTGCAAGCTTTGGCGCCCAACGTATGTCGCAACATGTCGAATTTTTGCGATTGGATGGCAATTGTGATTGCTTTTTGGATTTGCCATGATTTAACAGATATGTTGTTACACTTTTCAAAGTCGGAGCAGAGAAGAATAAACAGAAAAAAAAGTGGGCAAATTGCATTGTTGCGTGCCAAATATTAATCAAAGACCGAAAAAAACCAAAAAAAACAAAAAAAAAGATACTTTTAGCTATAGCAATGAGATACTTAGATACTTACATGAGGCTCGCCACTTCCTGTGTGTGTGTGGAGTTGAGTTTAAAGTGCCATTAATCTACAATTGCACAGTTCGAAAAAGAACAAAAAGATGATAGAGACAGAGCGACAAAGCGACAGAGAGACAGAGAGAGAGATACCCATAAAGTACATGTAACTAACTATGTGTGTATCTGTGTATCTTTGGTTTATGTGTGGCATGTGCAGCAATCATCAGTGCGATGAGTTGTGGATTGTGTGGATTTGTGGCAACTAATTGCAAGTTTTATCCATTGCTGCTGCGTGTCAAAATATAATTTTGATTTGACTTGTAGAGAGAGAGGGAGAGTGCGAGAGAGAGAGTGCGAGACGCAATGCAAACAGTAACAGTCATAGATACAAAGATACATAGCTAGATATGTATTTATATATATATGTATATGTATAGATACATTTGTAAGGCTAGAGTCGTGGCCATTAATCGTTTTTGTTGCCCATTCGACTGTCATTTTGCGGTACGAATCTGTGGCAAATGTGGACAACACATTGTTGTTGTGATCTCTTTCCCTTTCCTTTCAATTTTTGGTCTCCATCTCTTGCTACATCTACCTGGGTCTGTTTTTGTTCAGGGGTTGTTCCCAGCATTTCGTTTCTGTGTGTCCTGTGACCAGCTGCCAGGACTCGCCTGGAGGGAGACTCGTGTCACAGGATACGATATACCCTCTACCTTTTTGGCCGGGTCTGCGCGATAAATTTGAAATAATTTGATGCGTCTTGTTTTATTTGACAGCCAAACAAATTCGTCGCCCAGAGGGCTACAAATCGTACCCCCCCCCCCCCCGTACCCGTTTCTCTTCGTCTATCTGTGTATAGTCTCTCTATCTCATCTATTTTCTATCTATCGTTTATATACCCCGGCCCAATTCTATTTGCCACGTACCCAATGTAAACAAAGTCGTAAGGCTGAGCGGCAATTAAAAGAAATGTTTTCGAACGCGTTCATGTTTCATGTAGGGAAATTCAATTTGTAGATTAAAGTATACTCTATTTGTTTATCAATCCCTCCCCTTACTCCGTATACCGCTCACCCCTATCAGACTGTTTGCCACGTGTGTTTGTCCTGTTAGTCTTTAAATGTCCTTAAAGCTATGCTGGACATTGAGGAATGTCGGGAAATAACATAAAAAGTTTGTTGTATTAGAAAAAGGAGAATGAGTGATAAATAAGAAAATTGAAATACATAGAGATACTTTATAGAAGATATGAAGATTGCTATGATAATTTAAATTGCAGATAATGATAGTTATACTTACAGATAATAGGTTATAAAATACATGAATTTTCTATATATTTCATTTATTTGTTTACATCTCTTTGTGTGTATCTTTGTAATCAAACGTTAGTTGTTCAGCTCTTCAAGCATGTTTTAAGCTTTGCTCTGGCATTTTTTAACTGAATTCGTCTATAATTCGCAACTGGTTAACGCACTTTCATAGCTTAAAGCATGCATGCATCAATGCCAATGGTTGCACTTCAATGTGATAAATGATGAGTGCAATAAATACTATGTGATAATGTGGCACATTAAAGCATATCGAGAGGAAGACGGCAGCTCACTCCTCATCCACTCAACCCCTCATCCCCTCATCTTGAAGCCAGATATCAACACAGCTAAAGAATTTCCATTTTATTGGCCGTTAAAGACTCAGTTGAACTCGTTGTTGTTGTTGTTGTTGTTGGTGTTGGTGTTGTGTGTTTACTTGGCTGCTTTGTGCGGCACTTGCAACTAATATGCAACTATTGCAACAGAGCCATGCCCCATGCCCCCCCATTCTCCATTCCCCCTTGCCACTTAACTTTCTTACACTTTGGCAGCTTAACTTTTGCCGCGTCCCTTTAGCCATTTTAATATTTGCATTATAAGCACTTTAAACCATTTAAACTTGCCCCCAAAGGCTGGCCGGATAATGCGCCAGCAAAAGTGGGAAACGCAAATATAAAAAAAACTGAAAAAAATAATGCGGAAAAATGAGAAAAAAAGGATAAAGTTCACAGCAACAAAAAAAAAAAAAAAAAAACAGATAAAAATATAGAATGAAAGAAAAACTCGAATTGCTTGGGAAAAAATGCAATTTCCGCACAGACGCACACATTTTCTGGGCAACAAACATACATTTATATATATACATATATATATATGTATATATATTTATATATATATATATATATGAAAAGAGAAAATAAAGAAGGAAATTAAGAAGAAATAAAATAAATTATATATAACATATTTATATATAAAGATAGATAGATAGATAAAAAGATAGATATATAGATATATCTATATATACAAATATCTACTACTATATGCATAAGCAGAGGATGCAGAAAATTTGTGAAAATTGTGTTTGGCAAACGCATTAAACTTTCATTTTTCTGTCAAGCCAAGAAAAACTCTGGCCAGCAAAAAAAAAAAAAACGAGATGAGGGCAAGCTAGAAAGAGATAGACAGACAGAGAGCGAGATGGTGTGACTGCATGGAATGCAAAAATTTCAAAAACCAAACGCCACACACACACACACACACACACTTTTAGAATGTATCTGTGTGTGTGTGTGTGTGTGATATTTGAAAATCAAAGCGAAAGTTGGCTTGGCTTTTGTGTCCTCCTCCTCCTCCTCCTCCTTTTGCTCTGCCTGCCGAAAAACTTTTGTCATGAATTGAGGCTTGGGAAATGTGCGAGAAAAACACATCAAAGCAATCAAAAAGTGACGCCAGAGCAATTGAAAACTTTTCGCATGAACTACAAAAACAACAAAAGCGAGCTAAAAAAAAAAAAAAAAAGAAAAAAAAATGATTATAGAAAATGCAAACGCGCATCAATGCACATTTATGTGTGTGTGTGTGTGAGGGCGTGTGGGCGTGGCAGGGACTAGACTCTGCAAGGAAATCAAAGCCAAAAAGAGTTCACAAATGCCAATTGGCAAATGACATCCTTTCCCCTTGTTGCCTTACCCCATTCCCTCAGCTGCTGCTACTACTCTGTTTTGTGTCCTTGTGCTTATGTTAATGGCTTTGTTTGGCTTTCAATGGCCGTTGGCCAAGTATTTGAAGCGCCAAAAACTGTGCTATGATCATTGCCTTGCACTCAAATAATGAGTTTCTATTTCTACAAATCCCCACAGTGTGTCTGTAATATGCATAAATATATATATATATATATATGTATATATCTTGCTTAATGTTCCTATTTTGCAAAACTTGCGCACCCAAAACTTAAATAATTTGCGCATAAAATATAATTTAATGTTTGCCAAAAAAAAAAAGAACAGCGGGTTGACAGGGGTTTGGATACTTTCTTAGCATAAAAAGCAGGTCAACTGCAGAACATGACTCGCAGTCTGTGAAATGTTTTGGCCATCAGCTTTTGACTTGGCAAAGAACTAGAAAATAATGTGGGGTAAAAAAAAATAAGTATAGAATCTATGGATGTGCAAGAAACTCTGCTTGCTATTAGTTCTTGAGTATACATATATTGTTTTAATAGCAAAAGTTGCTTAAAAAAAATACTGGTTACTTAAAACATGCACAAAATTAGTTGACATTTAATAAATGACATGTTTTTGTTATATTTAAAAAGCTTAAATATTTCTTTTTATTACTTACAGAGAAGAAAGGGAAAATAGCAATAAAATAGTAGTTAATTTTCTTACAAACAAAATGTTTTCTTTATTATTTCTACATTTTTATAGCCTTTGGGGCATATTAAATTTGTTAAAAGTATGTTACAGGCAGAAGGAGGCATCAATAGTCAAGTCTTTAGCCATGTCCGTCTGTCCGTCTGTCTGTCTGTCCGTCCGTATGAACGAAAGGATCTCAGAGATGGTAAGAGCTAGACGCTTAAACTTGGTCTCCCAAGTGGTCTATCAGTATAGCGCTTTAATATAATCAGAAAGATCTTAAGGATATTTTTTGATATAGGGGTTAAAGTGTTATGAAGGCAAAAACATCTGAGATCTACATGGGAAAATTTTGAATAATTATTTTGCTTTTCAATTTATAGCAAACGTTCTATTTGAAGAAGTTTCTATTGAAGAAGTTCCTATTGAAGAAGTAGCAAAAATACCAGAGAGAAAGCAAGAAGACCCGAGAAAATCCAATTAATCAATTAATTCCTATATTTTGATAGCCTGCTCTTCGATGTTTTCTTCTTTGATCAAATGCTACTCTTTTACCATATTTTTGCCAACAAAGAAAGTAAAGGAAACGAAGCGCTTTTAAAATACGCAAAATAGGAAAAACCAAAGATTTCTTTTTAATCTTCAAAACTTTTGAAACAATTAATTTTCTTAAGTAGAAGAAACTGAGATTTCAAGAGGTGAAAGTGGGGGAAAAATATAGGGAAAAAACACGCAAGAAAACGAATTAATAATCCTTTAATGGAATTATTCTTGTTCAATCAACAAAAAGAACATGGAAATCAATCAATCGCTTTCTTGCAAATCAACCGCTCTTCAATTCTCTGTTTTTTTTTTGTTTTCCTTTCTTCATTTCCGCCTTGAAGAAATTTCTTTCACTTTTCTTTTGTTTGCTCGACTTGTTTCTGTTGATCTACTTTTTAAACAAAGACTTCAATCTGGAGCATTTTCGAGTGTTTCTTTTTCTTGTTTCCTGTTGCTCATTACATACACACACACACACACACACACACATGCACACACCTTCAGCCACCTTTACCCCCTTACGATGACGTCATCAGTGCTTCTGTTTGTTGTCAACACTTTGAAGGCAATTGAAGGCAGTAAAGGAACAGAAGCAGCAAATCAAGTTAAGCACAAGTGTCTCAGCCCCTAGAAAAAGTTACCAGGAACCCCCCCCCCCACCAAAGGGGGTAAGAAGAGGCACACACTTCTCACTTCCGTGTGAGAGAAGAGAAAAAAACACAATCTCTGTGCTTTGTTATTGTTGTGATTGTTGAGCACGTTGCACTCCACATATGGGTGAATCTTTTCTCCCTTCAGTTACTTTACTTATGCCCCCTAACCGTTTTTTTTTTTGGGCTATTGCAATTGCCTTCTGGCTGTAGCTGTAGCACTGTATCTTTGTATCTGTATCTCTAGTTGTATCTGTAGCCGTGCCGCCGTTGTTGTAACATATTTAAATAGCAAATGATTAGCTCAATTGACTTCAATTGAGTCGAGCAGTTCGTGAACACCCAAATTGATAAAAATGTTCGAAAAAAAGGCAACAAAACTGACATTAGTTTGACGAAGTTTCGTTGCTCTTGCTGGCGAAAGAATTGGCTGAAGAAAAGCTTATAGAAAATAAATAAATGTAGTAAATATTAGACATATAAAGTATTTAATAAATAGAAATGTTTGAAATTGTCGTAATTTAGATGATTCTCAAAGTAACAATCTGTTAACTTTGAGTTAAACATACATAAATTGATCTGGTATCCTTATTCGAGGCTACAGAAACTTAAGTTAATTCACAAATGAATAAAGAAGAACTCTATATTAATTTCTTGCACAACTGCGAACTGATTTATTGGACGAATGCCTTTAAAATTAATAGTAATAATAGTTTTTTGAGGGTTTTTAAATGTAAGTAATGATGAAGAGAAATTTATAACTTCAAGACAATTTAAGTACGTTTTATAAATTAATAAAAACTTAGATACAACAGCTTAAGATCACTTTTTATTAAGACAGAACAGGAGAAAGAGAGAGAGAGAGAGAGAGAGAGAGAGACAGAGAGACAGGATAATCGCTTCTTCGTAGAGAATCATTACATAAATTACCAATTTTTAAAAAAATAAAATAATCAAGTAAAGTTTTCTTTGTCACATATAAAATTAGACACTTATTAACTGAAGTCGAGTATTTATTTTAACTTGGCAGAAAATGCATTTATTTCATTTTGCATGGAAAGAAGTGTTTTCTGGATTTTAAATTGTTCTTTATATAGTTTGAGCAAGTGAATAAGGACAAATTATAATTTTTTAATAAGTTCAACTATTTTAAGAAAACAAATAAAACATTTTTTTGCACTAACTGTATATAACAAATGTTTCAATTTGGGTTTAACTATTTTTAAAAAATTTAAAACAATTATTTCCATTTTCTTTTTGACTTTGTCAAAGTAGTTATTTGATTAAGTGTATAAAATATCTTTTTCTTATTCCATTGGACTTAACTACTTGATAAATATACAATAAAATTAATATTTTAATGTATTTGCTTTGTCAAATCAATTACTTGACTAATTGTATAACATCCTTTCTCCATTGGACTTAACTATATTTAAATATAAGTAAACAAATATGTCTGCACTTGTTTAACTGTATAAAATATCCTTTTCCATTGGGTTTGCCTATTTTTAAAAATAATAAAAGAAATATGTGTTATCTGGCTGTATAAAATAAGTACATTTACTTTCTCAAAGTGTCACATATGCCTTGACAAACTTATAAAATACCCTATAAATAAATAGAACTACAACAATCTTGAGTTCAGCTTAACTTTGACTGCAGCTTCTACTACTCTTCCTCCACACACACACACAGAGAGCTTGCAACGCGGAGGCGACTCACAGCTGCTGGTGGAGGGGCAACAGTTAGTGGGGCAAATGCTGCGGGTGGTTTTAGTGGCACGCACATTCATTTCGCGTTTGCCAGTTGCCTTTTTCGAGAGTCGAGAGTTGAAGTGTCTGGCAAGTTAAATCATTTAGAAATTGTTAGTGTATACCATGTGTGTGTGTGTGTGTGTGTGTGTGTGTGTGTGTAATTACATTGATTTGAATTGGCCTCGAGTTGAAGGGCCATTAAAACGCAACAAAAACGCAAATTCTACAATTGTAACTCAGCGATTGCATTGCTCTGTCTCTGTTGAACATCTCAAGTGCTCACTGTATTGCTCTGTTAATAATCTTGTGTGTTTAACAGATTGTTTACTTTATGTGATGTACTGATTTCTGATCTTCTGCTTCCCTCTATAGAGTCATTTTGATAATATTTACCTAATTCTGATGTTCAGGTTTTCACTTTTAAATTTCTTTAGATATTTATACAATAGATTAAATAGATAGGTAGATAATCTATTGCATTACAACACAAAAGATACATTTAATTTAATGATTTAGTGTTAAGTAATTTGTTTTATATTATTGAATTTGTTATATACATTTTTTTGAATTTTATATTTCATTCATAAAATGTATTTTATGATTCATTTAAGTGCTCAGTCTTGTTTCTAGTAGTTTGAAGTCGTAGTACTTTGAGGACAAGTTCAGTTAAGTCAGCAAAAAGATAAGAAATTTGATATAATAAATCCTTATGTCAAACAGATTAAAATCTCTCTTTAATATTCCCTAAGCTGATAACAAGATAATAGTATTGTAGATTACTCTAATCCCAGTTGCATTCAAAACATTGAAAGATAATTCCTGCGTATCTATATGTTTTCCTTATTCAAGTTAATCTCATTTGACTTGCAGTTCTTAATCATATGCCAATTTGTAGTCTACCAACTTTAGTTTCTTTTTTCTTCATCGCAGATTTTCAACGTAGGCGAAACTTCCGCTGTCAAAGAAAACTGAGACTCCTTTTGCTTCCGGTGATTAAAAGACACATCTTTAATTCATATTGAGAGAAAGAGTTTGTTTTTTTGAAGATTGAGTCAGTATGCTGCAGCAATTATAGGGTATTAATTGAAGTCAAATTCTTAATTTAAACAGCAGCTGAGTTACGATGTGAAAATTTGTCACCTTTTTGTATTTATAGATTGTAGTATATAAGTTGACATTGTTTAGATAACTATAACTAATAGCTGTCATATGGAAAAATGGGTTAAAAATTAAGCTTAAGCTTAATCAACAGATTAAATATCTAATTATATATGGTATGGTAATAAATATTCTAGCTAATTAAATTTTTTTGTATTTTGTATGCTAAATCTAAAGAATTTCCTACGATATTTTACAGCATTCTTTGGCACTTAGCTAGAAAATGATTTTAAGCATACAATTTGTACAAAGAATTAGTTTTTATTATTGATCAGATAGTTAATTTTAACAAATTAATTATTTTGTATTTTTATTAGTATATTGCGGTATTTTGCGGCACATTTTGGCATCTGGTACTTTTAATATATTTGCGTTAGGATTTTAGGCAGTAGATTTGTTGTATATTTTTTTTAATCTGTTTGCTCTTATCTACGAAATGATTTTAAGCTTTAAATCAGATATGAAATATGACACATTTTAATAGATTTAATATGTTGGTATTTTTCTAGCATATTTATGGAATTTTGTCAGATATTTCATAGTATTTTTTTGGCTTATATTTTGTACTACTACAAGAATACAATTTGTGCAGAGATTTAGTTTAAGCAATAGATCAGTAAACTTTGACGTTATGTTGCATTTTGACTAGTTAAATATTTAGTATTTTCATAGTATATTTATAGTATTTATTGTGGAATTTTTAAGTATTTTTTTAGTATTTTTTTAGTATTTTTTTTGGCGTATATTTGATATACGAAATAATATTAAGCATTCAATTTGTGCAACGTGGCGTGCCCATGACCTTTGTGTGCTGTGCGGTGGGTTGCGGTGTGTGTTGTGGTGTAGTAGCAATATAAGAGGGCACCCACACCACACACACACGCACACACACACGCACACACACACGCACACACACACACACGCACACACACAGACACATAGAGAGAGATTTTCAGAGTCGCGACTGAGTTGCAGCTGCAAATTAAAAGTTAAACGTTGCGTGCTGCGCCTGTTTATCTTACGGATGCGCCCTGGGATGCATCACTCACTCAACTCGAGCGTAGCATTTAACTCATTCGTATAAAAGATACACACACACACACTGTGGCAAACAAACAAACAAAACTGACGGCGGCTTCTGCCATTCATGATGTTGCACTCGATTAAAAATTTTCGTGTCTTTCTCTTTCTGTCGCTGTGGCAGCAGCAAAATGTGGCAGCTATATGGATGCTGTTCTTCTTGTTGTTGTTGTTGCTGTTGCTGCTGCTTGCTGTTCTCCTTGTTGTTGTTGTTGTTGTTGTCGCATTTGTTGCAGGAAGTGCTCATCTTCATTTACTTTGTTGCTGCCACTGAGAAGGAGATGGAGATGGAGACGGAGACGTTGACACTGCCTGCTGCTGTTGCATTGCCAATTTACATCTAGCTGTCTCTTTTTAACAATCTCTCGCTTCCTCCCTCTCACTCACACACTCTAGCTCTTGCTATCTCTGTCGCTCGCTATCTGTCTGTCAGTCTGTCTGTCTGTTTGCTAATTAAATATCTATGAATGGCGGTTGTTTGCAATTGCCATTCGGTTTTTGGTGTGTATTATATTTGTATCTGTATCTGTAGCTGTATCTGTACCTGCTGTATCTGTGGCTGCTGTAAATGTATCTGTTGGATTTCAGCTATCTCTGTCTCTCAGCTATGCTAGCTGCAATTCGTATTTTAATTTAGCATCTTCAAATTGGCACAGGAAATTGCTTTAATTTTCATTGAGTGTTCGTTCTTCTGCTCAACCGAATTGCCAATTGCTGTTGTCGTTGTTGTTGTTGTTGTTGTTGTTGTTGCCTGCCTGCCTGCCTGGTGATATTTATGCGCGCGTGCCGCGCCTACTTCACTTCACTTCAATTCACTCCCTTTTGCCGCTTCTTTTGCTACCCATTTCCTCCCACTTCTGTCAATCGTCGTCTCACACCACTTCATAAAAACACTTAAACGATTTTCATTAATATGCGTGGGGCAACAACAACAGCAACAACAACAACAACGACAACAACAACCGCAAAGACATTACAAGAAATTTGCGTGCAGTTTTTGGCATTGCGGCTACCGTTGAAAGCGACAGACAGACAGACAGACAGACAGATGGCCGGACAGACAGACAGATCGAATGAGAAGCGAGTGTGGGTGGGAAGAGTAAAAAGGCTGAAATTGTGGCAAAGAAGCAAGCACATAATTGTTTTGTGGCATGTTGCTCTTACAGTGTCTGCAATCTAAGCACGAGCACTGTATAATTGTGTAATTGATGCTGAATACGTTGACAGTAACAAATTGATAAGCAGACGATACTCTGAACGTTAGTTAAGAATATAAATAAATAGATAAATATGTAGAATTGACAAGGAAACTATGAAAGAAATCGCAATAAATAAAAAGTCACAGAATGAACTCTAAGTAAACTATAGAAAGCTTAAATTTCATAAACTTTTTTATGGTTTTATTAAAATTAAAATTCCAAATTTGAAGTCTCTAGCTCTTATAGTTGCTGAGATCCACGCGTTCATATAGACGGCCGGACAGACAGACAGACGTTCGGAGAGACAGACGGACGGACAGACAGACGGACAGGTGTCCATCGGCTCGGCTATTGATACTGATTCAGAATATATATACTTTATAGGGTCGGAGATGCCTACTTCTGCCTGTTACATACATTCACACAAATTCAGCCCATTTTTAATGTGCACAGGGTATAAAAAATCAATGAAAACTGTCATAGATTCGATTATCTTAAGCTAAAGTATTCTAGAAAAAGTGTAGATACACATAAGATGAGCTAAGACACACATAGAAATTGTATAAGATATAGAGAGTTATTTGAAATTTCACAGATGTCGGAAAAGTCATAAAAATGATTGAAACTAAATTATTAAAACAGTTGAACAATAATAAGAACTATTATTATTAACAGATCAAGTCTAAAGCAAGCCAAAGTACATATGTTAAGCTATAAAATCTATTAAAAACGTCTAAACATTATACGATTTTAAATCAGATTAAACAGACAATTAAATTGTAGCTAATTTTCCAACATTTTAATGATCACAAATTAAATCAAATGGGTATAGGCCTCAAATAGAGCATATATATATATATATAGTAGACTAGAGAATAGAGGCACACAGACTGCTTAATACCCACTGGTAAACCCCAACAACAAGAGGAAGAAGACGAAACAAAAAACTGGGCCGATGGTATTAAAAACCAATGAAATGTCATGAGAAAAGCCAATTGGTGGCCCCAAAAAGCGTTTTATCAAGCAGAAGGTTGAAGGGGGGGGCTAGGCCTATATATCTATATATATATATATGTGTGTATGTATGTATATATTTATATAGTTCAGGCAGTCGTCACCTCTGTCACACCCACTCGAGAATCAAAGAAAACCAAACATACCGATGGAGGATGAGGGCGGGAAAATTGAGGTAGGGAGGAAGGGACAACACTTGAGCGCATTTCCCAAGCGCTTTGCATTCGCAACGCTTTGATCTATGGGCAAAAAAAAAAACAGAAGAAGAAGAAAAGCGAAACAAATACTAAGACGAAAGGTTGATTTTCTTAGGAATTCGCAAAGTAGATATTTAAAAAGGGAGAATTTGTTGTGGGGAAGGGGAAACGCAATCGATTGATTGGCGCTCTGGTCATTGGCCAATCCCAATCAAAAGCCAAAATCGAAACGAAAGCGAAAACAGAATAAAAAACCACAAAAACCAAAGTGCGAAAGCTAAAGAATCAACCAAACGGAAAGCACGCAAAAAGCAAAAAAAAAACAAAAAAAACAACAATAGACGATCGCCTAAGACAATGTGACAGAGGGGGTGGAAAAAGGGGACTTTGGGCCATTTTGTTATTTTTATTTAATTTTTTTTTTTTTGGCCATTTGCTCAAAGCTAAAGCAGCTGAAAGCTTGAAAGTACGCTTAAAGAAATCGAAAACAGCTACAGATACAAATACACACACACACACACAGACACACACAGATACAGCTAGAGAAATTTTATTGCGTTTTTGTCGCCTTCAAAATTGCTCCCCAAGGAATTTCGCTGCTCAGTCGCGTTCCAATGGATACACTTCGATTTGCTAGATTTGACAATGTCTGTCTGTATGTGTGTGTGTGTGTGTTTGTGTGTGTTTGTGTATCTGCTGGATGCGTTAAGCATTTTCATTTGAATTTAGTAGCGCATCTGCCTTTTGACTAATGATGAACGGCATCGAAAGTGTGACCCAACTTTTGGCCCATTTGCAAGATTCTCTCTATACTCTCTATCTCTGCAGCAATTTATTAGAAATAATATATCAAAGTGACTTCCCTTTTACACTCCTCCTTCTCCAGTCGAAAAGTTTTTGAGCTTTTTGTTGTTGTTGTTGTTTTGGCATATTTGTCAGTGTGGCATTACTAATTGGTGATTACGAGCGGAAGTCGACAAAATATTTCACTTCATTTGCTTTTATTTATATTTTGGTAAGCGTCAGCAAACAACAAACATCACTGAGAATTCGACTGCTACATTTGAGTGTGACAGACTGTAATATGCTCTGTTTATTCAATGAATCTTATGAAATATTGCTTAAATCTGACTACAGCAAAAAATTGGAGCGTTAACGTTAAAAATTCCATTATAATTAGGAATTTAATGAAAGAAACATGCAAATATTTAATATATTTGTAGTACATAAAGGAATTTAGTTCACTTGAAGAGTTTTAGTTAAATAGTTTAATATTTTAATAGAATCTACTATATCATTTCTTACATTACACCCTTTAGCTACATTTACTGCCTAACAGGGTATTAAAAGAATATAAAAGAAGGAAAATAAACATGCTTATAAGAAAATAAAAAAGAACTTTGCGGCGGAAATTCAAGTGGCTAAATTTAAATCTAAAAACAGCAGCGGCGAATGAGTTGCCCGAACTCTGGATCTTTAGCTGTATCCCATCCCATATGTTGGATGTATCTGTATCTTTAGCTGTTTGTTGGCTTGTTTTGTGGCTGCTTTTCATCAATGGACTTGAGCTGCTGGCGCTTTGCCAATTATTGTTGCAGTTGTCACGTTGGCAACGTTGTCGTCGTTGTCGTTGTCGTTGTCTCCCAGCTACAGTTTGTCATGTGGCCTGTCAGCTTGAGTTCCTTATGCTCCTGCCACCCCCTTTTCCCATCCTCCCATTCGCCCAACCCTCTGGACAAACAGCCCCGGCCAATTTGCATGTGTGTACAAATTTTCATTCATTGCCAGGCGAATTGCAAATAAAACTTAAGCGCAATGCCAAATAGAAATTTCAATTGCAGTTCTCCAATGTGCGAATACTATGAGTAAATATGTGTGTATCTGTGTGTGTGAGTGTGTGTGTGTGTGTGTGTGTGTGTGTGTGTGTGTGTGTGTGTGCCTTATTGACATTAGCATGTGCTGAGATACTTTTTGCATTGCTTTGATGCCTGGCATTTTAGTTGGAGTTCAATAACTTGGCCAAGCGCCGCTTTATTACTAATATATATATAAATATTAAGATACAAAAATTGAAGATTAAAACAAAAGTATATATAATAATAATAATACTAATAATTAATTATTGACAAAAGCCATAGTTGTTAACTAATTAATGTATATATAAATATCAATTAATTGGTATATTTTGGTATATTTTGGTAAATTTTTAAATACTCAGCTGAATATTTAACAAGTATTTTTGAAAATTGACTGCTTAAGCTTATTATTATTGTAGGAAAAAGTTGGTCAATAATTGTTTGCTTCAATTTGTGTCCATTTGTAGTATGTTTATGGTATATTTTATGAAATAATATTAGTATATTTAGCAAACTGTAAATAAATAAATACATAAAAAATATAAAATAAATAAATACATAAATAAGTAAATAAATAAATATATAAATAAATAAATAAATAAATAAATAAGTAAATAAATAAATAAATAAATAAATAAATAAATAAATAAATAAATAAATAAGTAAATAAATAAATAAATAAATAAATAAATAAATAAATAAATAAATAAATAAATAAATAAATAAATAAATAAATAAATAAATAAATAAATAAATAAATAAATAAATAAATAAATAAATATATAAATAAATAAATAAATAAGTAAATAAATAAAAAAATAAATAAATAAATAAATAAATAAATAAATAAATAAATAAATATATAAATAAATAAATAAATAAATAAATAAATAAATATATAAATAAATAAATAAATAAATAAATAAATAAATAAATAAATAAATAAATAAATAAATAAATAAATAAATAAATAAGTAAATAAATAAAAAAATAAATAAATAAATAAATAAATAAATAAATAAATAAATATATAAATAAATAAATAAATAAATAAATAAATATATAAATAAATAAATAAATAAATAAATAAATAAATAAATAAATAAATAAATAAATAAATAAATAAATAAATAAAAAATAAATAAATAAATAAGTAAATAAATAAAAAAATAAATAATTGAATAAATAAATTAATATATAAATAAATAACTAATAAAATATAAATATATAAATATAAATATATAAAATATAAAATAAAATTAATAAATAAATACTTAAAAAAATTATTAAATCATAAAATAAATAAATAATTGAATAATTAAATAATTGAATAATTAAAAATTTTAAATAATTAAAAAATTAAATATTTAAAAAATAATAATTAAATAATGAAATAATCAAATAATAAAATAATAAAATAATACAATAATTTAAAATTAAAAAATTTAAAAAAATTAAAAATATAATTTAATAATAAAATAATAAAAAAACGAAATAATAATTATACAATAAAATAATTAACTAATTAACTTATAAAATAATTAACTAATTAACTAATTAAATAATAAAATAATAAAATAATTAAATAATTATATTTTTTAAATAACTAAACAATTAAATAATTAAATAAATAAATATACAAATAATTAAAAACTTAAATAATTAAATAAAGAAAATTAATAAATTAACCAATAAAGAAGAAAATTATTGTGTAAATAATTAAAAAACTAAATAATTAAATCAGTAAATTAATAAATAAACCAATAAAGAAATAAATTATTATATAAATAAATAAATAAAAAAATTATTCGATTACAAATTGTTTGTTCTTCTTGATTTCTTTAAAAAAATATTAAATTTCTGCTTGTGATAAATTGTTTTTAAGTACACAGTATGACATATTTCAGTCGATTTCCAACACTAGACTCTCTTCTGCTCTTAACGTACAGAGGAGCATAATTTTCATTGCTTCCTCTTTGCGCTGCATTCGTAAGCGTTACAAAGCCTACAAAAAGTAGGTTAAAGTACTCACAAAATGAATTCTTGCGGGAAACAACTAAAAAACAAAAAAAAGGACTTCATAATGCACAGTTACATTGCACTCTTTGACCTCTAGCGAACTCCCAACGAAAAAAAGAAACAAATAGATAGAGAGAGAGAGAGAAAGAAGAATCTAATATGAACAGGCTGAAAAATTGGAAAATACTAAAAAAAAAAGAAAAAAAATAGAAGATGAAGTTGATGCCACACTTATTAGAATGCATTTGCTAATGAAGAAGCGGCAGCGTTGTCTGCGGCTGCTGCTCTTTTGTCGTGCCATCAAAATTTCAACAGCGCCACATAGAGGAGGGGGGGGGGAACTGGGGGCATGCAGCCTAGACAAGTGCAATGGCCGCCTAATTGCGCTGGCAAGTGCCACACGAGAGGCAGCCGAACATGCCAATCAACACCCGTGGCAGCTGTAGACGAGAAGGGAATAGGGAGAAGTCAGAGGGCGAGAAAGAGAGAGAGAGAGATGGAGAGAGAGACAGTACAGTATGCCCTCGCTATAAAGCACTTTGTTTGTAATAGTTTTTGGTTGTTTTCTTTTTTTCCAGAGTCGCTTGAAAGTTGTTTTATTTGCCATGCAGCTCATTTTATGAACAACTGCAACATTTTTCTCCTCTTTTTTTTTTTTTTTTATATTTTTGTTGTTATTGCAATGGACTGGGAAAGGAGTGGGAGGAGTGTGAGTGCACTGTTCATGCGGCTGATAATTATAATGGCACTCTTGACGCCTTTATTATGTGTAAAACGTTTTGCAGCCAGCGCCATGCTGATGGATATGCCAATAAACGAGTCTGCAGCAACCGAAGAAAGACCCAAAAGAAGACTCCATGGAGCCAAGGAGACAGGCTCCAAAGAATTTCGCAAATATACTATACACTAACTATATAAGTTAGTTGATATTCTTAGTATCAAAAGAATCTTAGAGTAGATTTTTGCCCGAATCTTGACAATTGAACTAAGCAAAATGAAGAAAAGTATAAGAAAGATGATAAAGTAAATAAGTAGAAGTAAAGAGTAAAGGATTTACAATCAGAAACTAGAGGAACCAATAGATTAACTAATTCCATAAGACTCTACTCTATGGTATTAAAAAACTAAAGAGTGTTTGCCATAAAACAGAAAAAGATTTTCCAAGTCCCAAGACGCTAAAGACACTTCTTCTTCTACATCTTCTTCTTCTTCTATGCAGCTGTAGAGGTGTTAAGTTATCGTAAATGCTGCAACTGTTGCTGCTCATTTGGCATGCAAATGTGTGGCCAAGTTTATCGCTGGGTTTTTATCTCTATTGGGGCATGCCACAAGCCCACGTTGTGGTTCTACTGCTTCTACTCATTTGAAATGCAAAACCTTTAACAATCTCTTCAACTGATAAGCTGATCAAAGCTGTAACATGTAGCTATATAGTTTAGTTTCTTTTAACACCTCTCGCAAGACTCGACAGAGAGAAAGAGAGGGAGACAAATGGAGAAAGAGATCCAAGATGAGCTCATGTTGCATGTGTGTGGCGTCTCAGTTTGTGTTCTGCTTGTTGTCTTCTAGGCGGTCGCTTTGGGTTCTTTTTATTCTTAACTTGCAACAATGATGTTGCAGGCCACTGAAGCGCAACGAAAATTTAACTTTCTCTAACTCTTCACCTCTTCCTCTGGTCGAATCAATTTTCAGTGACTGCTCAAGCGACAAATGTGTCTGCTGCGATTTGTGGGGGCGAATTCTCTTGTCATTGTCATGAGGCAAACAAAAAAAAAAAAGAAAAAAAAAAGAAAAGGTTTTCTTGGTTGTTGGATAACACGATCACATGGCTGCCTCAGTTTTTGGTGTGGGCTGCAGTCGATGCAACCATGTTTTCTGATTTCTTTCTCTTGCTCTTCCCCCTGTTTTTTTTTTAACATTTTAACAAGCTGTCAGACATTTGATGGGCTCGAAACTGAGTTTAATTACGAGACGATTGCGACTCAAGCAATCAAAGCAATCAACTCATCAAATGGGACTATCGATTTCATGATACCCAAACCCCTCGAAAGACTCGAATAGACTTCGGCAAAAAACTTAAAATGCAACTTTAACGAGCCTGAGATGAAGATAATGGCTGTAAAATCGTTGAAAAGGGCAAACTTTTTTTGAAGAAATCAAATGAATAATGCGGTAAATAAACTGGCATCGATTAGAATAGAGAAGTTTCTGTTTAAGATTAAGCATAAGCTGGTCTAAAATCACTTTCAGCAACTAGTTTAATCAAATAAAATTAAACTTGTACATTTTATGTCTTTATTCACTTCAAAGAAACAGCTAAAATGATGATAGATTAAAGACAAGTTTTAAATGTGTTTTAAACATTATAAAAAGTAGAATTAAATTATTATTATTAAGAAGAAAAAAAGGATCTTTTATTATCAAATTTTTAGCGAAACATATGAGAACATTTGAATGGAATTTCACAAAAAGTTTTGGAAGAATAATTGATATTCTATTTTTGAATAAACAGGATAAAGATTTATATTCAATTTTTTTAATTTTAAATATATATTATATTATAATTATTTTATGTATATATGTATATATAATTTATAAATATATAAACAAAATTACAAAATTAGTGATTATAAATAAATTTGTTTTTATTTTTATGGTTTTATATAGAAGTATCTTTAAGATTTTATCTATTCTAGTTAAGAATTTACTTATAGTATTTTCGCTTAGCTATGCAGTTATAATATTTGCCAGATTTTAAGTAGAATCATTTCTATATCTCTATGCCTGGATTGTGAAAGAAGAAATCTTAAAATGTTCTTTGAATGTCTTGTCGAAAAAAAAGAAAGAAAGAAGAAATACAACTTATTTCACTTAGCGTTACTTAAACAACAATAAGCAAAAAAGTAAGAGGGTGGTGGAATAGAGTGGGGTAGGGGTTGACGAGAAGCAGTGGGTGGGGTGTGGAAGGGGATGGGGGAAGGGGGAAGGGGAAGGGAAAGGTCGAGGTATGTTTTTTTTTATATATATCAAACTGCGTTTTGCTTTATTAGCTCGAATTTTTGTACTGCTTTTTGTTGTTGTTTAATGTTAGTAATGTTGTTGTTGTATCTTGATGTTGTTGTTGTGTATTTTACGAGCCTTGTTGTTGTTGTAGTTGTTGTTGTTGTAGTTGTTGTTGTTGTTACTGTTGTTGTTTTTGTTCTTGTTCTTGTTGTTGAAAGCAATCAAAGGCACAAAATGCGTGAGACAAGCTGAGAGTTTTTCGGGAATATTGTCCTGTCTGTGACTCCTCAGCTGCTAAGTCCTTAATGTATGAGTGTGTACGTGTGTGTGGGAGTGTGAGAGTATGTGTGTGTGTGTGTGAGAGTATGTGTGTGTGTGTGAGTGTGTGTGTGTGTGTGTGTGCAATTGCTATTAGCATGCGCTATGTTAATGCTTTCATCTTGCTACCAGCTGACGTAGAAGTATCTGTATCTTTGTATCTGCGTATCTTTGTAGCTGAAAGTATGTATGAGTGTGTGTGTGTCAGTGTGTGTGTCAGTGTGTGTGTGTGTGTGTGTATCTTGGCCCTCGCACAATTCCTGCAGCATTGTCGACTTATTTCATTTTCAGTTTCATTAAATAACAAATTGCTCTTTTGTCATATGTGTGTGTGTGTGTGTGTGTGTGTGTAAGCTTAACTTTTTATTATATGCTGTATGTACTTAACTTTGTTTTTCTTTTGCTCTCTGTAATGGAAAAGAAAAGAAAGAAAGAAACAGAACTGAAGTCTCATCTCGCAAAAACTTTACATTTGCCCCTCGCCTCTTGTTGTTGTCTCCATCACACTTAAAGTCTTATGCTTTCAATAAATATTAACATTTCAACTTCAACCCCCGCCCCCACCAAGCAATGTAAAAGAGAAAGAAGCAGAAACCTTCCCACTTCAAGGCCAAGCTTTGTATTTAACTTTTCCCTATTGTTGTTGTTGAGTCTTATCACGCTTTTATTGTTGTTGTTGTTGTTATTTTTAGTTAGTAGTCACCATTTTTCATATTTATGAAATGTCTGCAAAGATTTTAATCTCATAGACAGAGACAGTCGGAAGTGGGGTGAAAGGAGAGAGGGTGGGAGAGAGAGGGAGAGGAAGAAAGATACTTTCCTCCACCGTTGCCATTAAAAGTAGCTCTAAAAATATCTCATAACTGCGGGCGGCCCTTTTGTAAGAACCGTTAAATTCTTTTTCGCATGTGTGAGTGTGTGTGTGTGTGAGTGTGTGTGTGTGTGAGTGTGTGTGTGTGTGAGTGTGTGTGTGTGTTTGCTTATACATATAAAGAACTCACTGATAAGTTATCGTTATGCGCTTGAAACCTGCTTAAGACAGCCGCAAAATGTTCGGATATAACTTTGACGAGCTGCGACGAAAGTTTTGTGCTTTCAAGCGAATTGAAATTCTTTCCATCCCCCTAAAGGCGAAATAATTATCATAAATTTATGCGTATTTTAAGTTATCATATCAACAAATTTATCAACTGTATACTTTAGTATTTAAAGCAACAACAGCTGTCAAAACCTAAGCTTTATATTCACTTAATCAGTGTTACAAAAACTTCACACAACTCTTAGTCACAGTCACAAGCACTTGAAATGTGAAGTTTGACAAGCTTAGCGATATAAATAGAAATGTTATAAGCAAATATATTAGCTAACCAACTAGAAAAGAGTTCGAAACAATTATAAAACCACATAGGAATTTGCTGAAATTCTAAATAAAGCTAAATGACAACTAAAGTAGCTAGTTGGTAGATAAATATATCTGAAACTGCAGTTAATACAATTTAATAGACTAAACTGCAAGTTAATGTAAAAAAAAAACACAATACTATGTAATATAATAAAATGTTATGGTTGCCATTAACTAATTTACTGGCCAGAAACAACCCTAACCTCTCATGGGATTTCAATGAAATTTCAGTAAATGCCCTTTAATCGTTCAAGGTGTTTGCTCATCAAGAGAATGCACTAAATTATAGAGAAGTCTTTTGTTGGAGAAGGGTACAAGTATTGAATCTTTGCGGCAGTCAATCAACAGACGAGTCGATGCGGCTTTGCCACATGTACTATATGTTGAGGCAACTTTGGGGGTTGGCCTCTTCACAAATTTCGGAGGTGTAAACACTTTTCCAGTGACATGTGCGCGAGCTACAACAACCAGAATGAACGCAAGATCATTACGATCCTCTGTGGAGGAAAGAAAAGAAAAGAAAACAAAAATGAAAAAAAATACATGCGACAGGGAGTCATAAATTAAAAAGTAATAAAACTTTCAAGACAAATAAATGCCACGGAGTAGATGAAGCATTCGCTTCATTTTTGGGGAGGGAATCACAACTGCAGACTCCAAATGAAGACTGAAGAGTGAGAATTACTCGCATATGAAAGAAGAAGATGCAAGCAGCAGCAGCAGCAGCAGCAACAACAATAAAGGTCGCATAAATCTCAAGGCACGCAAAATATTTATACAAACTGTTGGGAAAGACTACAGGCGAGCGTACGTGACTGTGAGAGACCCGGTATTTATTCTGAAAAAAGTAAACAAACTGGCTGTTAGCTTTTAAGGTTATACCATCAGTTTTCTTGTCTGCTTCCTGTGGAGTAAAAATCAATGCCTGTCATGTGTGCCATACTGTTCAAGGCGCTAGCTTTCAAATTGCTCTTTTTAAATGGATTATTAAAAGTTAGTTTTCGTGGTGCATTGTGGCGTGGTAAGATTTTAAATCAAACTGGTACTATTTAAGCTATAGAGGAATCTACATACCAAGTTTGGTGTCTGTAGCTCTAAAGTCTCCGAGATCTATGTGTTTATACAGAAGGACGGACAGCCGGACAGAGTAAAGGACGTGGCTTTATTGACTTCTCATTTATTGATAATGATCCAGAGTATATACATATTTAATGTATCTGTCAGACTGCCTTCTCCCTTATAAGTATATCCCACAAAAAAGAAAACCTCCACAAAAGTCTAGTGACGAAAGCATATTCAAGCGCTAAGACCCCTTGTACTTTTTACTTACAGGGTCTTGAAAGCGATTGCAACTAACCGAAGCCAGCACAAGGTCTACTCCCGTCTTTCCCTCACATTCCCAGCCCAATTCAGATTCTGCATTCTCCATTCTTCATTCCAATGCTGAACGCGTGCGTGCAGAGGCTTGCGGTTAAACTGCCCCTTCTCTTCTCTCTTGCCCCTCGCCACTCGCCTGTGCCGCCACATACCTTTTATGCCCCTCCCCCCTGCCCTCCCATCATTCCGCCTCGCTTTGAGCATTACTAAGGTTGTTTATCTTTCCGCTGTGGCAAGACCTTGAAATGTGCCTGCATATGACAGGGGCGTTAATTTATGTGAAGTTCCACAGGGAGTCCAAACGGGGTAAGAAACAGCGGAGGGAGGCAGAGATGTAGAGGGGAAGAGCAAGAGTGCAAGGCTTGTAATGATTCTCAATACAAGATCTTCGTTGCATTTTCGTATTCGGCGATGCATTCAGCCAAGTGATTGTTATCTCAAGATATCAATTTAATTCTCCCTTTCCAGGCCATTCACAGTCTCACTCGACTGTGAACTTCAATGGCATTAATGTTTCATCAAAGCAAAACAAGAAAAACATATTTGTTTAACGCTCATTGCCTTTAAATTCGTATGTTTTTGATTATTAATAATTCCTTTTTTAAATAAAAATTGTAAATATATAAAATTATGAACTAGAATTTGAAATCAACGATTGCAATTTATTAATTATACATTACTATACATAATTCATTCATTACACATTTATAAAGTACTAAAGTACGGCAGTAATGACAGCCTTCAAAAAATAAATATGTCTTTTAGTAAACGGTCTCTTAATATTATCGATAACTATCGATTGCTTTGACATGTCGCCATTCACTTCTTCGCATTTGGTATTTCACATAAAAGTTACTAACAACAGACTTGTTATACTAGATATCGATAGCATCTATAAGTTTTTTGGGTTGCTGCTTGAACTACACATTTTTATATACATTGCATGTTATCGATAACTTATCGATAACACTTCTTCGCTCAGATTTCAACAGGTTCTTTATTATTTCTTAACACAGAAATGCTGTCAATTAGTTGTCTCTGAAGAATCAATGCAGCTGCATTCAGAAATTGCCTTCCCCTTTGGTGGATTGAATACCCTTCCCCTCTCTTTCACTCTCTCCTCTCTCTCTCTTTCTGTCTCTATCTGGCATCAAATGATCTTCTATGACACTTTCATTGGAACCAGTTCACAGTTGTTGTTATACTCATTCTTATTGTTGTTTATCTGGCAAACATAAAACAGAAAATGAAAAACCAAATAAACGCTAATTGGAAAAACATATTTTATGTGAACTCTTGAGAGTGCACACCCCCCCCCCCCCCCTATTTCCCCACCATCCATGTCTACTGTTCTGGCTGGGATGCCCCTCGAAATGTTGCATCTGGCAATGAGATCGTGTGCAGCGCCCCAAGTGGCAAGCTAACGGCATGCGGCACGCACTTCCCACTCATAAAAACTGGAAACATTTTTCCGAAAAATGTAGAACTTCCCCCTCCTCCCTCATTCCACCTCTCCCTCTGCTTCGCTGTGTCTTTCTCTCTCTCTCTCTCTCTCTCTCTCCCTCTGGAAGGCAATAATAACAAGCAGACGTCGAGAAATAAAATCCACACATAAAAATGTTTTGGGTAACCCTTTGGTTTGTTTCTTTGGGTGCGGCCAAGGAAGATAGGGTGGGGGGAGTGGTAGGGGGAGGGGCAGGGGCCGTGACAGTGGCAGCAATGACACGGGGAAGAGGCAGTGGAAGGGGGGGGGGGTACAGGGCTTATGGGGGCCCCCGCTTATGTTGTCAAATGAAATGCCGTGTTGCCCATGATGATTATTTCTGACATTTGTGGCAAATGTGCGGCAACAAAATGTGTCGCCCCCTCCCGCGCTGCTACACCCCCCACCACCGTCCCCCTCTGCCTATTGTTTTATTTATAAACAATCAAAAATTGTCAACTGCTCTTCGAACGCCATTTAATTGTTTTATATTTAAATTCTTGTTCATAAATCAAATAAAAATCGCATTTTTTAATAGAAGTTATTTATTTATTTAATTATTTATATATTTGTTTATTTATTAGTTAATTAATTTTTATATTTATCTATTAATTTGTGTATTTATTTATTTATTTAATTATTTTTTATTTATTAATTATTATTAATTTATTTAATATTATTTTATTATTAATTATTAATTATTAATTATTAATTATTAATTATTTATTATTATTATTATTATTATTATTATTATTATTATTATTATTATTATTATTATTATTATTATTATTATTATTATTATTATTATTATTATTATTATTATTATTATTAATTAATTAATTTATTTATTTATTTATTTATTTATTTATTTGTTTATTCATTTATTTCTTTATCTATTAAGTTATGTATTTGTATATTTATCTATTTATTTGTTTATTTACTTATTTTTTTTACTTATTTATCTATTTATGTATTTATAACTTTTTATTTATTAATTTATACCTTTTTTTCTTTATTTATTTATTTATTTATACTTTTATTTATTTATTTATTTACTTATTTATTTATTTACTTGTCTATTTATTTCTTTAGTTATTTATTAATTTATTTATTTATTTATTTTTATCTATTTATTATTTTATATCTTTCTTTATTTATTTATTTATTAATTTATATCTTTCTTTATTTATTTATTTATTTGTCTATTAATTTATGTTTTTATTTATTTGTTTATTTATCTATTTATTTATTTATTTATATATCTATTTATTTATTAACTTATACTTTTAATTATTTATTTATTTAGTTTTTATATAATAAGTTATATTTTATAAAGAATTATAAACGTTACGGTCTCTGATTTTAATTGCATTTCCTTGCTGACATTTTCAACAGTGTTGTTGTTTTAGGGAGGAAGGGGCAAAGGGGCACTTGCAGCAGCAGCAATGTTGCTTGCGGCATGAAAACTTGTTCCGTTTCAGAAAACTGGCTTGGCCAAAATACTACAGAAGAAGCGGCAGGAAGAAGAGAGGTGAACCAAAAGAAATAGCAGAAAAAATAAACCTGCTTCGAACTCGTTTGGTAGCATTTGGCCATTTTTTTGTTGCATCTTGTTGTTGTTGTTGTTTTTTTGGAGGCGGGGGGCGTCAACATGATTTGCACTACAAAACAAAATTTAAGGAGCAGCTCCGCCAAGCAATCCAGCATCAATCCAAGTTCCCTCCATGCCCCCCCCATATCCCGCCTTTTTATCTCTTCTTTACATCCTCCTTGCTGCCTTGGCCAAGTCGAGTGCATGCCTTTTTTTCGCGCTGCATTTTTTGCGTAGGTTTTTTAGTCAGTTTTCAGGAGGCGAGTGCAGCGAACTGGTAGCCAACAGGCAGAGATTAATAGTGGTTTGCACTGCTTAGAAGCGACTGCTGCTTAGCCAAGTTAAGGCCAAGTCACATGGGGACAACAACAACGTTTCGTGTTTGTTGCCACTAAATCTTGGGGCCAAAAAGACAAGACAATTGAGGCGCAGCCAGAGCTGAAACCAAACCGAGCTCAAACTCAACTCAACTCTCAACTGAACGGAGGCAGCTTAAGATGCCACAACGAGATGTTTGCAACAGAGACAGGAACTAGTGAGAGACAGGAGACAGTGTCCAAGATAGGCATCGGCTAACAATTGTAATGAAATTATGAATACGGACAAAATGGCATGAAATAGTGTGGATATTGTGTTAATAATGAAAGCAAAAGTAATATACGACCTTAAAGTTTAGGCAAAATAACTGCAACTTGAAAACATATTTATCTTATTTTCAGTTTTTGATAATATGTTCAAAATGAAACAGAATATTTAAATTCGAATTATTTAATGCTAAAAAAGAAGACTGAAGATTTCTATTGATAGTTGTCAAATTGTTTTCTCTTTTTCCTGATGTTTAAGTATTATTGTCTTTTTCTTAAAGTTGAAGTATTATTTCAGATGCGACATATTTGTATATTTTAATTAAAGTAAATTCTCTAATAGCTGATATTTAACAAGAATGGCAAATAGAAATTTTAATAAGCACAACTGATCCTTAAATAATCATTTGTGATTAAAATAATTCTAAATATTACAATAACTCTGAAGAACTTGAGAATTCTTTAGCTAAAGCTTCGTACAAAGATTAAAGTCATTTTTTTTTTATAGTTCAAAAAGAAAATAAGCTAATTAATATAACATTCTTTCAACTCAACATCCATTCGTATATTTAATATTACCATATTATGCCAGAACTTTGAGGTATTTCCATTATTAATTAGCTGTCGAAATTCATATGGAATTTCGACCGCGAAATAATGAAAGGAATGCATGAAATTCCTTTTTACACTTGTCATAATTTCATAATAATTTCTCTGCATATATTTTTTTACTGGCTGGCAAAGAGAGAAACTGATGCAAGCAATTACATGATTATCAATATTTTTTTTATTTTCTTCCTTTTTTCATCGAATGCTGCGTGTTGAAAATATTTTTCAGCATTTGTGTTTTTTTTTTTCGTTTAATTTTTGGCGTTGAAAAACTTTTGTTGTTTGTATTCGGTTGTCGTTTTTAATGAACGTGAAATTATTTTCATTAGTCTCGCTAATGATGATGATGATAATGATGGAAGCTGACGATGATGTAGCGACACGCTGAGCGAAAGATACAAATGTATCTCTTTGAATCTATTGAAAGTGTGGCAAGCTGTTGGATCGCAATCGCCAATATGCAAGCTCATCAGTAGACCAACATCCTCTTATCCCCTCTCTTTGCCCATTTTTCATATTTATTTCGATATTAATTAATGTGCCACGCCCACGCTAGACAAGTTATATCGTGTCGCGTCGCCCCGCCCATCGCTTCTGTGGTTTGATTAATGGAAAATTTATTTCGTTGCAATATTAGAATAGATATATGTACATTGGCAATTTGGCTAAATTTGCGGTCAAACTGTAGACTTGTATCTCAAAGATGCTGTCTGTATCGGCTTGCGGTTCATTTTGAGGTGTCGCTTCGTTTCGTATTCGATTTTTGTAATTCAATTTTTTTTTGTGCCATATCATAAATTTAATTTGAAATGAAAATCCTCAAGATATGCCACATTATCCCAAAAGCGCTTGCTGTAGTATCTTGCAGATACAACCACACACACACACACACACACACACACACACACAGTTGGCACACTCGCATTTTGTTGGTACTTTGCTTTTTCGACCACAATAACGGATTACATTTGAAATTGTTTGGCATTGGCTGCCGTTCGTCTGGCCACAAGCACTGGCTCCTTTCCCCCGCCTCCTCCTCCTCCTCCTCCTCCTCCTCCTCCTTTCTCTTCCACTGACTTCCCTGCCATCTGCCTGTCGATCCCCATCTATACTCTGTTTGTTGGCTCTGCCTGCCAGCCTGCTTGCCTGCCTTCTTTTTTTTTTTTTCAATATTACACGATGACTTTGAATATTTGTGTTGCTTTTGTTGCTGCACATCATGGGTGGGATTTTGTGATTAGAGAGATACAAGCGGCAGATACATAGCAGCTACAACAACAACAACAACAACAACAACAACTGACGTACTCACTGACTGACTGAATGGGCTGGTCAAAGCCAGAGAGCAAGTGTAACAAATATGTTGAGCATAGAGACTGTGTAGATGCCAACTTAGGATACAGATACAGCTACAACTAAGGGTATAGCTTTAGCTATAGATACAGATACAGATACAGATACGGCTGTAGATACAGCTACAGCTACAGCTACAGATACAATTACAGCTACAACTGCAGTTACGGATACACTTATTTTGATTGTTTGCGGACTAGAGAAGGCAGCTTGAAGAATCGTCGTGTGTGTGTGTGTGTGTAGATTAAGGGGGAAAAGGTAGAGAGGGTAAGGTAGGAGAAGTCTCTCCTTTTATGCGTCCCTTTTGAGGCGGATTTCATCTTTTTTTTCTTTAGCAGTTTACTGAAGTCGGCCGACCAAAAGATGAAGCCAACTTTAGGCGAATTGAGGTCCAAAAATTAAAATCGATACTTGAAATTATTTCATATTGCAGCATTGCCACAAAATTGCTAGAAATAAAAGCGGTTATGTGTGTGTGGCTAACGGAATATGGCAAGCAAAACAAGCAACAGACTGTATTTAACGACTGTGAACCGGTTCGCAAAGCGGTTCAGTGTCATAACTTGGAAAGTAATGCAGCTTCAATGGTGAAATTCGGCAGAGAATTGCTAAAGAGAAGGTCTATTTAAATGAGCTAATGTTAAATTTAGTGAATTTTGTAGTTTTTAAGATTTTTTTAAATGTGTGAAAATAATGAAATAAATGGGTTCGCTTAAAAATTCGTAGGAAAATTATAGAAAACTCGCATATGCTTGCGAAAGCACAGTTAAGAAATAAATTTCATAATATACAGACTGTATTTAACGACTGTGAACCGGTTCGCAAAGCGGTTCAGTGTCATAACTTCGAAAGTAATGCAGCTACAATGTTGATATTTGGCAAAGAATTGCTGTAGCAAATGTGCTTTTAAATGAGCTACACAGAACTTTTGGAAATTCTGTAGTTTTTGAGATTTTTCAATAAGTGTGTAAACAATTATGGTTCATTTAGAAAATCATAGGGAAATGACTTAAAACTGGTATATGCTTCCGAAAGCGAAACTTTCAAATAAATTTGATAATTGACAAGTTATATTTTACGACTGTGAACCGGTTCGCTAAGCGGTTCAGTGTCATAACTCGGAAAGTAATGCAGCTACAATGTTGATATTGCTGGCAGAAAATTGATGAGGTGAAGAGCTTTAAAATGAGATAAACAATACCTTTCGAATCTCTATAGTTTTAAGTTTTTTTAAGATTTTGTTTAAATGTGTGAAAACAATTAAGCAAATGGGTTCGTTTAAAAATTCGTAGGAAAATTATAGAAAACTGTCATATGCTTGCGACAGTACAGATTAGAAATAAGTTTCATAACATACAGACTGTATTTAACGACTGTGAACCGGTTCGCAAAGCGGTTCAGTGTCATAACTCGGGAAGTAAGGCAGCTACAATGTTGAAATTTGGCAGAGAATTGCGGAGCTGAAAAAGCTACAAAATAAGTTAATATGAACTTTAGGAAATGCCTTTGTTTTTAAATTTCCCAAGATATGTGAAATCTGTTAGAAAAATGGTTCAGCGTGGTAACTGCTAACATTAAGATTAAAGTTAATATAATAAAGTTCTTAATAACAATCGATAGCTGCAGTTATCGATTAAACGGGACAGCGTACAAAAAGAAAACGAAACGAAAAGCGTAAAAATGGAAATTGGTCACAAGGTTGCCAGCAATATGACAGCTCTATTTAATGCTCTATTTATTATTCTCTAATCCTTTTTACAAATTTAGGTTTACAGTTGCTCGAAACTAACAACAACGACAACGGAGAACGACAACAAAGTCAACACGCAATACAATTGTTGTTGCAAGTAGTTGTCGCTGGACTGGCAAATAAAATATGTGAACGCACTTGCAACCCAAAAATAGAAAGAGAGAGAGAGAGAGAGAGATAGTAAGAGAATCCAAACGGAGGGTGTGAGTGAGAAGGCCAGCAAGTGTTGGAGAAAGAGAGACGTGCGACAAACTGAGTGTTGTGTGTGTGTTTTTGTGTGTGTTATTGTGAAAGTGTATTTGTGCTTGTGGCAGGTAAATGAATATTTGCATTCAATTAAAAGTGCTGTCGGCGGCAGCGATGCCACCACCCCAACGCCCAAGGGCCAGCCACGCCCCCAGCAGCAGCAGCATGGAGCAATGCATGGGCAAGCACTGAGAACTGATAGCGCATAATTTGCAGCACTTGCAACGTTCAACGTGCAAACTGCAACGGCTCCCATGATTAATGAAATGCAAACGCGCAAACGTGGCCAATAATAATTAATAATAATTATTAATAATCATAAAATCCAGTGCGCAATATATACAAAAATTAAAAAAAAAAATACGAAAAATAATAGGAGAAAGAAGCATACAATAAAATAAAATAAAATAAAAAAGAGAAGAGAAGTATAAAAAAAAACAAGAGTAAATAAATATTCAATGTGCATGCAAATAAATTATAATTATTTAACATAAAATACATGTAAAATCACATTAAACGCGTGTGAAGTGAACCACCGCGAACCACACAGTAGTACGCACAGTATCAACTCGAATCCCCCGTCGTCTCTCTCCGTCTACGTGTCTACGTGTCGTTGCGTAGCATCGAACGCATCGAACCGAACCGAACCTGATACCAAAATGACTATGAAATCGATGAAGTACTCCGATTGTGATACCATTATGGATGGCTATAATCCGGTGCCGCCTCCATTGCCGCGACGTGTGCCGCCAGTGCGTAATATTTATGCCGAGCCCTTTGCCCACGAGCCGAATCATTCCAGCAGGTAAATATGCATACGCCATGCGTATCGATTAACGATTAACGATAACGATATCGGTTAACTATTAAATACTAACGATTACATGCACTTAAAGTGTTGACAGTTGAAACATTTACAATGCATTGGTATTAAGTTGCGGGTAAAGTGCATTTTGTACAATCTGGCAACTCTAACCAACTGTTTTGGTAAGTGTGATCAAACAAAACTGATCATTTGATCAAATGTTGACAGCTTTAATCAGTCTGGCAACGTTTTGTAAGTGTGATCAAACTAAACTGATCATTTGCTCAAATGTTGACAGTTTTAAACAGTCTGGCAACGTTTATCAACTGTTTTGGTAAGTGTGGTCACTCCAAACAGAACATTTGATCAACTATTGTAAGACAAAGCATTTGAAATCCATTTGTATATGTAAAGCGAGTGCATTTTGTGCAGTCTGGCAACTCTTACTTACAGTTTAATAAGTCTGGTCATTATAAACTCACAATTTTTGTCAAAAGTTGACAGTTAAAGCATTTATAATGCATTGGTATTAAGTAAAGTGTAAAGGAAGTGCATTTTGTGCTGTCTGGCAACTCTAACCAACAGTTTAATAAGTCTGGTCACTCTTATCTAATTATTTATTCAACTATTGTAAGTTAAGCAATTTATAATCCATTGGTAATAATAGTTTAAGCATTTGTAATACATTGTTATTTAGTTAAGCGTAAAGTGCGTGGATACTGAGCAGTCTGGCAACTCTGACGAGCAGCTTAATTAGTATGATCATTCTAAGCAGATCATTTCATTAAATATTGATATTTAAAGCATATATAAGGCATTAGTATCAAGTGAAGGGTAAAGCAGGTGTATTTTAAACAGTCTGGCAACTCTATACAATAAGTTTAATAAATATGATCACTCTAAACTGATAATTTGATCAAATAATAATAGTTAAGGCATTTGTAATATATTGTTATTGAGTTGAGCGTAAAGCGCGTGAATATTGAGCAGTCTGGCAACTCTGACGAGCAGCTTAATTATTATGATCACTTTAAGCAGATAATTGCGTCATATGATGAGAGTGAAAGCTTTTTTTAGGCATTAGTATTGAGTTAGACGTAGAGCAGGTGAATTTTGAACAGTCTGGCAACTCTTACATACAATTTATTAAGTCTGGTCACTCTAAAATGACAATTTGATCAAATAACGACAATTGAAGCATTTGTAATGCATTGGTATTAAGTTAAGACTAAAGCGACTACATTCCAAACAGTCTGGCAACTCTGACTAGCAACCTAATAAGTCTGGTCAACCAAAGCTTGCGGTGTTGGATAAATATTTGTTAAAATTCTGACAATTGAATCACTTTTAATGCATTGTAATTCATTTAATTGATAAAAAATCCATTATTTATATTTCTGTTTTATATTTTATAATTGATTGACAGCTATAATCGATTTTTCTTCTATAAATAATCAGTCGAAGTTAAAATACAATATTTATTTGATAAAAGTAAAGAAGACAGATTTCTTAAATATATAACGTTAATGTTTCTGGTTACAATTTGCAAAGCCCATTTGAAATTGTATTTTGATTTGGCTTGAAGTGTGTGCAGTTACAATGTGTATCTTGGATTATCAAGAAGAACAACAGGCAGCATCCAAGTGGCAACTATAACCACTCTGCAGCACATGAATGCTGCTGAGTTGCCAAGTTGCATATTAAAAAGAGAAATGTCCCATATAAAGCTCGCGAGTATCTTGTCGAGTGTACAATATGCATTTTGATGTCGTAAGTGTGGAAGAGTAAGAGAAAAAGGCAACAGGAAGAGGGAGAAAAAGAGAAAGATGGGTAAAGTATCTGCATAAAGTATAAATGAATGTGAGACGCGAAGTTCGTGTGTCGCATATGGATATTGTGTATATCCTTTTCATAAAACGAGCTTCAACAATGCCAAATAGCCTCAGTCCGCAGTGGCGGCGGTGACTAAAAGGGGTATGGAGGGGTGGGCAAAAGGCGGTGGGGGGGGGGCGTAGGAGTGCCTGATAGAAGCAGCTCTCAGGCTCTGCTCGTATCGCATATCAAAAACGAGAAAGATAGAGAAAGAGGGTCGAAGAGAGTTACCAACAGCCAACTGGTTATACACTGAGCAAAAAGAGACATACTAAAGTTAAATTGGAATTATCAAGCTTCATATGCATACTTAACACAACAACGAATTGCAGAAAAATAGTGTAAAATATCTTAAACCAAACATACGTTATCTTGATATAAGAGCAAAAGATCTTAAAACAAGTAAAACTCTAGATTTACTAGAAATGAGTACAAAAGTTCATGAAAGAATCATTTTTTTATAGTGAACGCTCACAAAACTAGTTAGTGACAACTTAAATCAAGATTTTTATGTCTTAAATCGTTTTTTGCATTCGCTGGCTTAGAATTCCCAAATGGTTCTAGCTCTGTCTGCTATAAGGAGCACTGAGAAATTAAGACTAGTATATATAACAGAATCATTTCTTTAGTCACTCTGCACTTACTTTAAGACTAACTAATAATAACTAATTTCTTTTATTAGATACTAG
Organism: Drosophila histrio; assembly: GCA_958299025.2. Classification (NCBI taxonomy): domain Eukaryota; kingdom Metazoa; phylum Arthropoda; class Insecta; order Diptera; family Drosophilidae; genus Drosophila; species Drosophila histrio. Next base: position 54,332,135 of record OY282582.1, on the reverse strand, counting down.
TGTAGAACTTAGAAATGAAGCGTACAAGTTTTTAATATATAAGTCTGCGGTATTGATAAATCATAAATCATGTTCATATATTACAAAATACTTGATTTTTTCGCTCAGTGTAGAAACTGGGAGGCAACGCTGTGTGGTAAAAATGCGGCGCAATATGTTTGCCTGTCAGTTTTCATGCATTTCATATCGAAAACCATTCGTACTTTTACTTGAGTGAGTTTTATGAGCAACGAGCCAAACAGCTGAGTCTGAACGAGAAGAGAAGGGGGGAAGTGGAAAGGGGGGGGGTGGAGGGAGGAGGGACTAAAACTGGTAACAATAACAACGACTGAGTGGATACATCTATGATGATGCTCCAGTGTATACATTGTGCACAGACAGACAGAAAGACAGACAGACGTAGAGATACCCTAGACAGTTGGAGAGACGGACAGACAGACGGACGGACGGACAGACGGACGGACGCTTCACTGGCCCCGTTTGTATGCATAGTTTTTAGGCATGTCTACAAAGAGGGGGGCAAGAAGTTAAGGGGAGGAATTCGCTGGCAATGCAAACTGGGTTAGAATCTAGCTATTTTTTTTCTCTTCTATTTGTTATTTGTTGTTGCTTTTGCAAAAGAAGAAGGGGAAAAAATGGAATTTGTTGCTTGTTATATTAAATGAAAACTCCAATTACTTTTTATTGGACTATTTCAATGATATGAAGTTGAAGCACAGCCCCCCTCCCCTCCCCATCCCCATCCCCATCCCTATCGCCCATCTCCACCCACTTGCCGACTCGAGTGCAATATGAAGTACAGCATGTGGCATGTGGCATGTGGAGCAGGCAGCCATTGGGGCAACATTAGATTAGGTAAGCAGCCGGCTTAAGTTGTGCTTCGATGCGTTGTGGCCGGCAAATTTACATAAAAGGGATGATGATAAAGGGGGGGGGGGGGGGTCAGCAAGGGGAAGGCAAAGGGAGGGGAATTCAACAATGACCAAGCTTATATTATAGTAAATATATAAATGTACATATGTATATATAAAATACTAGTTGTGTGGTTACTCGCAATTATCTAAAGCTTATAGCTATACCCTGTAAAATTTGAGTGGAAAAAGAGCGAGCCTTTTAGTAAATTGTAGTTACAGGGTATCAGCCGTGCAGCAGCGCCACTCTAGTCAGAGTTTTGTAGGGTATAGACATTAAGCTGAATATTAATTTTTAATTTTAAAAAAAATCATTGAGAAACTCTTAGTTTTCAATTTTGTATAATACAAATTAAAGCATAACTTTTATTTATAATTTGTATTATAAAAATTGAAAATAAATATTATTTCTCTATTTCTATAATACATAAATGATAAATAAATATTATTTATTGTTTCTAAAAATATACAAATAAATACCGGAGATATCAAAAATGCTTTTTACGTATACCACAAATTTATTTAAGTATTTCTATAAAAATATAATAAAAAAAACCACATTTATTCATTAATATATAAATATATATATAATTAATAAAAATTACCGAATATATATCAGAAATATCAAAAATGTCTTTATGTATACAACAAATTTCTTTTAGCATTTTAAAAATAAAGAACAACACTTATATATAAATTTAAATATGAAAAGTAAATGCTTATCTGTCAATTTTATATTAAAAATATTTAAAAAAAACTTTTATGCATAATTTGTATAATTAAAAATTAAAAAAAAGGTTATTATGCAATTTGTATTATACAAATTTAAAATAAATATTATTTCTTAATTTGTATATAACATAAGATACATACATATTTTTAATTGTATATAAAAAATACCAAACAAATACCAGAAATACCAAAAATGTATTTTAGTATTATTATAATACAATATAAAATGTAAGACAAACTTTTATTATTAGTTTTTAATACATAAAGTGCAAATTGAAGTTATTCTATTCTAATATGTAATAAATACTTTATAATATTTAGAGCTAGAGTATTAAGTTTTCTAATAAAATATTCTATAAGGTAACTAAATATGCTGAAAATTTGTCAAAGGGAAGTTAAATGTAATAGAAAGAGTTAAAATTCGATAGCCTAATTCATAAGTGTAAATCATAGATATAAGCTTAAGCGTTATAATCCTTTTACGGAGTAACTCATTGTCAAATAGTCTTAATACAAACAAAATAAATGAGCATTTAATCTCTGTAATGCAATCTAAGTCTAGCCTATTGTTTAGATGTATTTAACATAACAACAATAGTTGGATATGATATCATTTAATTGGATGAACTCGAACAATTCAAACACTTAATTACAAATAGTAGAGTATAAATTAATTTAGAAAATATCTTAAGTCTTAGCTAACCAAAAAGCCGAGTAACTAACTATTGTTTGCACAATTAAATTGCAAAATGTTTATTAACTTAATTAATTAATATTTTCCATTGTCTTCTTGTTCTCTTCCCTTAGGTAAGTTTCTTGCATTTCTTTGCCAAGAGTTTTTAAGTAAACCTAACGAAAGTCTGGTAAGATATGAGAGTTTAACTTGATTCCCTATTGTAAACTATAGTATGTATGATTTCTTTAAATGTTAACAATTTAAAAAGAAAAAAAAAAAAACCAAAAATAAGGAAACTGAATTTAAGAGTCCGTTGAGAGTTTTTTTTTTTTTGGTTTGCGCTCGTTGTGAAAAGTTTCAACGGCGCCAACTTGCAACTGGCAAGTTGCAACTTGCAACTGCCACAGCCAGAAATGTTGTATATGAACCAAACATTTAATAATTCAAGTAGCCCAGAGGCGGCGTGGGCGCAAAGGGGGAGTTGGCATACAGTGAACGCCCCTAATGACCTACTTCACTTACACACTAACAACAACAGCAACAGCAACAACAAGAGCAAAATATACATAAGTAATTTCTCGTTGAGAGGGGGCTACCCTTCCCCTCTGCCCCTTGGCAGGTGAGCAGCAGCAGCAGCAGCTGCTGAGCAGAAAACTTGTGTTTGGTTCTAGTTTTGATTCTGAGTCTGGGTTTTTTTTGGGTTTACTTGCAAGAAGTTCCGAGTTCTGTTTGGTATAGCTTTGGCTTCCGGTTTCCTGCTGCTGCAACAACAACAACAACTACAACAACAACAACAACAACAGCAACAACAACAACAACAACAGCAACTACAACAACGACCAAACTTGAAGTACATTTGCCATAGCAAAAAGCACAAAAAAAGAACGTTAAGAAAAAAACTGAGGCAAATAACAAAATAATAATAAAAAAAAAAAAAATAAATAAAAATGCTATTGCAAAATATGCGAAATATGGTAGAAGCCACCAGCCAAGCTAAGCTGGGGAAAAAAGCGTGATCGGAGCAGGGGGGGGGGAGGGGGGATAAGAGTAGAGTGTGCGGCGAACTGGCAACAAAGTTGAGCAGTGAAATTTGCATGCAACATGAAGGAATGCCGCTGCTGCCTTGCCTCGTGCCCCATGCCTCGTGTCTCACTTGTCCCACTTTAGTGCGCAATTTTCCCACTGACAAATTTTCCGGCGTACGCCTTTTTCTAACCATCCGGACATGTGCATGACCTCTTGACCTAGTCGCACTGCCAGAGGCAAGTCAAAATGCGCAGAAAAGTAGACGACTCCCTGCTGCCGGCGTTGCCCCCAAACACGCCCCCTGGCGGCAACAAAATGCACGTACATGTGTACACTGCTGAAAATATAATATTAACAATTTTTTTGGCAACCTCTCAATAGCTCAATAAGTAAAAGAGAATATATATATATATATTCTTGAACAACTGTCGAGTCACTGCAGTCATGTCCGTCTGTTCGTCGTGCTGTCTGTCTGTCTGTCCGTCCTTCTGCATAAACACCGGAATCTCCGAGACTCTAAGAGCTAGAGACACCAAACTTGGTATGCAGGTTCCTCTATTTCCAAAGCAGTAGTGGTTTATAAGTACAGGGTCTCTTACAGTCGAGTACGCTCGACTGCAATCTTTTTGACTAGTCCTATTTGTTAAGAAGAACAATTTAAAGAGAAAAAATATAAAAGTACAATAAAAAACTTTATAATTCAATCAATTTTCAGCTATAGAAGTTTTTATTTATCGAAAAAGATCTTTAAATTAATCATTTTAACTCAAAATAAACATTCCTTTTTATCAGTGTACATTTATAAGGCTGCGCCTACTCCTTCCCCGCCTCCTTCATCCACTTGCTTCAATCAATATGACAACCCAATGAACTGCGCCCAAATGTAGGCAACATTCAAGTCGATGCTCAGTCTTGCACCACAATATTATGATTGAAATGCCGAGCTTGATGTGATTACGTATCCGGAGTAGGTGGTCCCTGGGGGAGGGGGCCGCCAAGGGAGGAGGAAAAGGGAGAAAGCACAACATTTGTTTCGGACAGTTGGCAACTAATTTGTTTGTGAAATACGACGGCAACTGGACGAATGGTCAGCACAAAGGTCAACAAATTGTATAAAAATTACAGCAAAACAATTAAGCAAAATGAGACAGGGCGGGAGTGCAAAAGTGACAGAGAGAGAGTAGGGGAGAGAGTAGAAGAAATGGATAAGAAGGAAAATAAATATAATAGATAGATATATAAGGGGAAATTAGGTAAAAGATACATTATTGATGAGTAAATAAAGTGGCAGATAAGATAAAGGAAAAATAGAAATATATAGATAGATATATATATATATATATATATATATATATTCGCAGAAAACAGAGATTTCAAGTCAGCTTAGATTATATACGTATGTTTTAAATGATTCTAGCGAAAATTAGTTGCATTTTATTGTTTTTTTTTCAAACATGATAACTAAAATTTTCCCTTAAAACTATAACTTATGCTTGTCATTATGAAACAAGCAAAGTTATGATATTCAGCTGCGACTCGAGGAATTCTTGAATGTACTTATTGATTTCTAAAATGCTTGACCTATTAACATCAAAAGTATTTTATAATTTATACTCTAAATGATTGTTTTAATACGTACATATAATATTGGTTACTGAACAATTGGGGAACTGCCTCCAGCAGATCTGTTTCCCGTTGATTTGCTTCCCGTAGATTTATTTCCTGCATTGCTGCAACCTGCAGCGACTGCTGCCTCCGATTGACGCAATTTGAGTTTCTTTTGTTGCAGCAATTCTCGCAGATTCCTCATATCTTCAGTTAGCTTCAATCGTCGTTCTTCCAGCTCCTGCAACTTCTGATGCTCCGCCTCGAGTGTGGCAAAGAGTTGTTTGTACACATTTGTACCCTCCCTTTGGCCCCGACTGCTGCTCGCCTCCTTGTCATCCTTTTGCTGCTTCTCCGACATTGTCAGAGTTGCTGGAATTTAGAATTGATTGTGTTTGTTCCAAATTTGTATCGAGGCCACATTTCAAAAGCCTTCTACGTTTAGCTCAGTTCCAGTCCAGTCCAGTTCCTAGGCTTTTTAAATTAATTCTTGTTTATATTGTTAAATTTAGTGATATATAAGTAGTATATCTATCTGATAGATAATTGAACTACCAAATGAGTTTCATATATAGGTTTTATTGTATTAGTCTTTATAAATTACAGATAACATCAGCTCCATTACCTCTCACTTTCCTATCCTTGGACATTGCTTTGTTTAACCATCAATCTAGACTTCTCCTGTCTGAATCAGAGCTTACGACCTCTGTGGCTGATAAAGAGCTTTTAGCCAAGTTATTCAAGCCTGGCAACCGCAGCGGCAGCTTAACCCACATTCAACTCACAAAGCGGCCTGTTAATGACGCAATTTCCGTGCACCGTTCACTGTGCGACCTTTGGGGTCAGTTCTCTCCCCCCCCCCACTCCCAGCTCTTACCAGCTCTTTATACACAAAGACAATACAACACATTGCAGAACTTCCCCCAGTTGGCTAATTAGCTTAGCGCAGTTAAATCGTTTGCTTATTGAACTATACAGAAGCGCATTTCTATGGCATCGATAGATCAGAGTTCAATCCTCAAGGGAGAAAGGCAGAAAGGTAGATAGATAGATAGAGAAGGGGCGTGGCATCAGTTTACTTTAGTTACATACCTTCCTGCTCAACTTCCGTTTGCTCACAAGAATTTTGCTGGCTTTGCCAAAATGCCAGACAATAAATAAAAACAAGACGGGCAGTTGGAAAGTTGACCGGTAGATACCCTATAAGAGTATACAAATATAAGAAGTGCTGGGAGATCAAGTTTAAATTTGTAGCTCTTAGCAACTCTGAGATAATTTCGTTTATATGGATGGACAGACGGACAGGGCAGGCGGACAGACAGACAGGCAGATAGACAGACGGACAGATAGATAGACAGTCGGACAGACAGACTGACGGTCAGACAGACAGACGGACAGACAGACGGACAGACAGACAGACGGACAGGCAGACGGGAAGGTGGACAGACAGACAGGCAGATAGGCAGACAGATATGCAGATAGATATATAGATGGACAGACAGACGGACAGACAGGCAGACGGACAGACAGATAGGAAAACGAACAGACAGACAGACAGACAGTCGAACCGACAGAGATGGCTATAAATATCGACTCGGCTATTGATGCTGATCCAGAATACATTTCCTTCTACCTAATATACCCCACAGGGTATTGGATAGGAGTAGAGTAAAAGGGTGAAACGAAAGGGGAACGGAATTGTTAGATTACTGAATTGCTGTGTCCAAAACATGCCACAAAAACAACAATAACAAGAGACATGCGACAAAGACAACGACGACAAACACAAACACACACAGTCACACACACACACACACAATTCCAGGCCATTACACTGAGAAATGTGCCACAATTTGAATAACATTTAAAATATAAAATTGAGCATCAATTCGGCAAAAGGGAAGGAGTTGTGCGCCGGCAGGGGGGGGAGGGGGAATAGGGATTTTCGAACGGAAGTGGTTGTTAACCTCCCGTCCACACCACTCCCCAAAACAGAGACTAGACCCATCTCATGGCCAATGTTGTGTTTGTGTATAAATCTTAAGGCTTTCTTGCGTCTTGTCTGCGGCCTTTTTCACTGCCACATTTTCCTCACTTTTTTTTCTCGGTATATATATATATATATATTTATATATATATATTTATTTTCCTCTTCTTTTTTGCTGTTGTTGTTGTTGACTAAATTGCGTAAATTATTGGCATATGTTGTCTTCACAGCGCGCCAAGAGCCGAGGCAATGAAACATTTTAACCCTTTTTCCTTTGGCAACGTCGAGAATGTCGCTGAAATTGACAGTCGCACATTGTTGGGGCGCGTCTTGTGAGTGAGGGAGAACTAAGGAGATGGAGATGGGAAGGGAGTTGGGAAGGGGATTGGTATAAAGTGAATAGGAGGAGCAGATACTTTGGCATGGTATTTCATTCCAATTTTGAACATCCCCTACATCTTTTCTCCCGACCTGTCGCCTGTCAGTTTAGCTTGCTCCTTTTTTTTTTTTTTGTTCCATTCAGAAAAGAACTTCTTGTTTTTTTTTTTTTTTTTGTTATCATTTATTCCCATTCTTTGGCTTTTTATGTGCGCTATTTCGCGAAGTAGAACAATAGAACTGCGCGGAGAGACTGCCTTGCCTTGGTTGCTTTTTAGTCGCCCAAAGGACCGCCTTCTAGTCCTGCATTCATTCACTCCCTCTTCTTCTTTCTCTTCTTCTTCATCATCTTCTTCTTCTTGGGCTTGCACAGCTTCATGAGCTTTTGTTACAACTCCTCCACACTATATTTCTACTTCATTTTTTTAGATATTCCCTCCGCATCAACCCCTCGAAAGTCCCCCGCCAACTGGTCTTCTATAGCAATTTTATTGTCTTGCCAAAGAAATAGACTTTTAATATACTAGGAACCTCGCACTGCAAACAATACATGAACTATTACACATAGAGATGCTATATATATATATATATATAAATGTGTGTGTCTATGGGTGTGAAGTGTATGTGTGTGTGTGTGTGTGTGTGTGTGGAAATATTAGGCGCTTTTGCCAGTTCATTGACTTGCCACAACAATAGTAGTTTGAAGTTTGTCTGCCAAAATATGAGGCGAATACCATTTTTAACCCTTTTGTGGGCGTTTACGGTGCAAAGGAACATAAAAGACACACACAAAAAGGTGCAAAGGAATTGAAATGAATAAAGTCTAGATAAAAGAAAGCCGACGACTTGAGTAAATTTTAAAAGAAAGCACGAAGAAGGATAGAAAATAAAGGTGTTGAAATTGCAGAGCAAAAGGTGAAATGAAGTGAGTGAAATAAAGATCACATTAGAGAAGAGTGAGAGGTGAGTTTAACAATCTAAAGAGATAAAGTCCGACAGGGAATTGAGTAGAGAAAAGTATTAAGGATCATGGTTAAGCATAAGTAAGAAAATTCTATATACTCACATCTTTAGTTATCTTTAGTTATATTAAATGGAATAATAAATACGAGTATGTTGATCTACTATATATAGTGTAATGTTTTAGGAGACAGTCCACAAAAAGTAGAAAACTCTACCATAAATAAAGCTTGTGTACTTAGTCAAGTATGACACATTCCACTTAAGTTACTGATTTCATGTCAAGATTGACAGATGGATAAAGCTGTATGTAGAAATATACGGAAAAGTATGAAACTGTATTAACTTGATGTATAATTATGCTAATAATACTTTGGCCAAATGTTATCCAATTCAAACAACTATATCATAGCGTTCCTATAGCAACAATTGGTAAAAAATACTCGTACAAGGTCTTGAATGGTTTTCTAGATATCCGGATTTAATTTACCAGATATAAGTAATATAATGATCCTAATATATGAAGGGTTTATTTATTTAATTGAGTAAATACAGTACTTTAATATAGAAACATAGTGATCTTCATTCGTCGTTTGAGCTAATGTTCTCGCAACCTTCCACGTCAGAGATCGAACTGCAACTCCCTTCAGCGTCTCGGGTCTCCGATCTTCTTAGTTCTAACCGAGCGAACTAAGAAGATCAGAGATCGCTTGCCGAAAGGTGAAGCGAATTCGCCCATGAGTGAATTCGCCTGCGAGTGAATTTGCCTGCGAGTGAATTTGCCTGCGAGTGAATTCGCCTGCGAGTGAATTCGCCTACGTTGCTTTAACACGCTGTTGTTGTCTTTGCGCGCTGTTGTTGTCTAGGGATTGATGTACACAGGGATATAACACGCCGCATATATTGCCCAAATATAAAATTGATCGGACTACTATAGCATTTAGCTGTCATAGTTGAATAGTCGAAAGTTTTACCGATTAAGTAAATGGTCTCTCTCGGACTCCCCCGCCTCTACTATCCTACTATAGCTCTCGTCCCTACTATCGCTCCCGCCACAACTATCGCTCCCGCCCCTAATATCACTCCCCTCCCTACTATCGTTCCTACCTCTACTATCGCTACCACCTCTACTATCGCTCCCGCCACAACTATCGCTCCCGCCCCTACTATCACTTGCGTTCCTACTATAGCTCTCGTCCCTACTATCGCTCCTACCTCTACTATCGCACCCGCCACAACTATCGATCCCGTCTCTACTATCGCTCCCTTAACTACTATCGCTCCCGCCACAACTATCGCTCCCGCCCCTTATATCACTCCCGTCCCTACTATCGCTCTCGCCTCGACTCTCCGGTTTCTTTTTATTACAACATCTTTACAAATTGAAAACTCCGTCAAATGTATTGAAAGGCACACACACTATTTAATTGACTTACAGCTGAGATTAAAGCCACATGATTGACTTGCAAGGCTGTCAAAAGCACATTAATTATATTATTAGTATTTACATAATAAGGCACAGAAATGATCTGAGCTGGAAACTCTGGCAAAGGCCTGAAGTAAGTTCGTTCATTCATTGCCCAACTAAGTACGTAAGTATATACGTATCTGGCAACAGTTTCCATGCATTGAGTCCCTTTCAAGTTGAATGATTATCTTGTTGGTGTGTGTGTCTGTATCTGTGTCTGTGTCTGTAATTGAACCTTATGCCTCCCGCCTGGGGGGGGACACAAACTGTTATGATTGGGCAGAGGGTCAACAGCAGTGGCGTTTTTGAAGTTGAAGTTGTTGGCCTAATGAGTTTCATGAGTCGAGTCCATTTTGGAGTATTCAATTTACTTGTTAGTTTTTGGCGGTGGCAGAAAATACATTTTTACCCTGCGGGAAAAGAACAACATCAGAAACTTACATGGCATTTGAAGTACATGCCACATGCCACAGTTGTAAGTATGCCGGCTAATTGGACAACATGTTGTCAAGGGGAGAGGGCGGAGGGGGTCAAAATAAAAGTGAAATGGGAAAGCGCCTTAAACCATAAAATACAAAACTCAAACTAAATTCAAAAAAAAAAAACAAAATAAGAAAGAAGGAAACCCCAAAAACATGCGAGAACATGCGAAACATAAGACACACGGCTAATCAGGCACACGCCATGGCTAATGCTCGGGCTAAAAAGGACAAAGACAAGGCTAAGACGTAGACGGAGATGGATAGAGATGGAGATGGAGACTTGAAATCACAGTCGGAGACACGAGACACGCAGTCCAAGTGCAAGTCAGAGACAAAAGTCAAAAGGCACATCAGTTTCAGTTTCAACTTCAGCCTCACTTCTCCAACTTCTACTACTACCTCGACTTTAGCTTCTGTTTCTGCCAGGCTCTTAACATATTTTTCGGTTTCTGTTCATCTCTCTTTTTTTTTCTGTGAACTTCGGGCGCACTTTTTACTCTTTCTTCTTTATTATTATTTTTTTTTATTATTTTTCAAACATCTTTTTAGAACTTTTGCTTTACCTCCGCATATGTGTGTGGTGTGTGTGGTGTGTGTGTGTGTGTGGTGTGTGTGGTGTGTGTGTGTGCCATGATGCTGCACAAAAAACTTCCGACAACAATTCTGCAAACGCAAGCAGGAAAACATAAATCTGGCTAAAGCTAAAACGCAAACTTTTAGTTCAAAAAAAAAAAAAATTTCTTCTCATTCAGTTTTTTTTTTTCATTTTATTTTTTTTTACTTCTATTTTTTTTTCTTGTTTGCGTGCGTGCAAGTGATAGAGAAATAACCGATACTCTACGACAGTTTGTGGAGCTTGAGGAGGAGTAGGAGTAAGGAACGAAGTTTGATGAGGTTGGTCCCAAAAAAAATAGCTAAAATCTTCTTAGTAATTGCAGCTATGTAAAAAAAAATGAATTAATTATTCAATATTATTATATACTCAAAATAATTTATTAAATATAAAAAAAAATTAATATAAATAATCCATTTAGATTAAGTTATTAATTTAAAGAACTTTACATATATTAAAAGTTGAAATGGAATGAAAACTTTTAGAAGAAGCTCTTCTCAGTAGTTGCAACTATATAGAAAAAAGATAAGAATTATTTAAAGAATTGTTATTCAAGAATAAATATTCTAAATAAATTAATAAATATGTTAAATATAAATAAAAATTATGAGATGAGAGTAAGTAATAAATTTAAACAACTTTAGCGGTATTTGAAGTTGAAATGGAATGAAAATTCTTCTAGGTGACTTCTCAGTACTGGCAACTATAGTCAGAGAGAAACGTATAACTATTGTAATTCAAGAATAATTATTTTAAATAAATATATAATTATATATACATATAGTATATATTTAAATATATGTAATCAGTAAGGATAAAGTAATTAATTCTTGACTCTGTACAAATGTCTGTTGACGTAAAGAACTTTAGAAAGTTTAGAAGTTAAAATAAAATAAAAACTCTTGAAAGAAAGTAATTCAAAGATAAATATTCTAAGTCAACAAATAATTATATATTTTAAAATATAAATATATTTAATCAATGATAATATTTAAGTATACTATTTTGTATAATTCCATATGACAAATTATACATTTTTTTAATATTTGTAGAGCCTAGAATTAATGACATAAATACTTTATAATAATAATAATAAGTAGTGAAATCTTTCGAATAATTTGTTTAAAAAAATATGCAACGAGTAGCATAATTTCTTGTGATAATATAGAACAACTTGATTGTTAGGTATTTTTCTCTTACAGTTGTCTTATTTAATTGTTTATTAAATTCTCCCCAAAAAAAAAACCTCTACACGAGGTAGAAGTCTACTGACGAAAGCATATTCACGACCCTAAATTGCAGATACTAAATTTTGTGACGAACAAATTTCATATATAAACTATTCTAATATAAAACAAATAGTTTGTGGTTAGTGTAGCTAAAAATACCTTTTTTATCTAATGGCCTTGCATTCCAGCAAACTTCCCTACGTCAGAGTTTTTGGGTGTCTGCTTTCGTCACTAGCGTGAACTGGCGTCCACAATGATTTAGCGTACAGTATTAATTAATAGCTTAATATATTTCAGAGAACTAGCAACTAAGGCCTACGACTCTTACTTAACAAAGTTCAATGTTTAAACCTATGAAGAAGACTTATAGAGATATATAGTGTATAAAGATTGAGTGCGACTTGGACTTAAGAAATCTTTCACTTTTTTAAGCGTCGTCTTCTTTCTTAGTTTCTCTATCTTCATCTCTTTCTCTAATTCACTATTTATCATTTTATTTCTGATCTTCTTTATTTAGTTTGTCTTCTTTAAATGCCAGAAGTTAAGGATCTTGAGATGTTGCCTCCTCTGCTCTTTGTTCTTCTCCTTTTGATATTTTCCACTATCAATCTTAATCCACACATGTTCTTTATCTACTATTTTAAAACCATTAAATACTTTCTCAAGTTTGTAGACTGGCTATCACTTTTAGTACTACCTCATTTTCTTCTTCTCTCTGTCTCTGTCTCTCGCTCTCTATCTGCTTTTATATTGGCCAAAATGCAGACCATCTGCTGGCAATCTTAACTTTTCGCCTTGACTGAAGTTCAATTGAGCTGCGACTGTTTCTGTTGCGTCTCGCTTCCTCTTTCCCTTCCCCTTACCGCATTCTCTTACGCCTTCTTTTTATACTCCTTGTTGTTTTGTTTTATACATTTTTATTTGATTTTATTTTTTTTTGGCTTTTTGTTAAGCAAATGTCCACATTTTGACCATTTGAAAACCAAACAGGCAACTTTTATGCCACTGACGTGCGTTGCCAGTGTCTGCACGTATGTTACTTTAACTGTGTGTGTGTGTGTGTGTGTGTGTGTGTGTGTGTGTGTGTGTGTGTGTGTGGACAACAGACTTTGGCTACCATTTCGAGCTTGAGCTTGAAATTTTGCAACATGCCTTCGACATCTCATGGGTATTTTTACGACTATCACTGGTCGGTTCCGAAAAACCCGTCCAACCGTTGCACACCCCTTCCCTTCGCTTCGCATCCCGCCTCTGCCCTTTTCTCCCTTAACTCAAACCATTTGCTGTTTGTCCACTGACCACAGACAGCAGACGACCAGACGGTTCCAGCGATGTTGCAATGTTGCCTCTCCTGGATCCCAAGTCCCTGTCGCTGTCACTGTCGCTGGTTCTGTTCCTATCCCTCAACCTCTTGCTCCACATCTTATGCTTGTCCCCTTTTGGTACAGTGGTTGCAATTCGAGCGAATTAATTACGATTTTGCTATATTTTTAATTCATAATAATAATAATATTAATTGATTTATAAATACATTTCATTTATTTGCTTTTATTTTATTACATTAACTCTTAAACCTAAAGGCATTTACAATATAATAAGGAGGGAATAGTTAGTTCTTGACATATCTTAAAGAACTTACATAGTCTTAAATGTAAATTAAGTCACAAAAAACATTCAAGTGCTACTTGTAAATAGAATAAAACTTTTAACTAGCGTACTAATTTATAAGCTTTATCTTGTAGAATTAAATTTAAATAAATAATGATTATTAGTGATGCATAAATTGAGAAAAAATGGAAAATAGTATATAAATTCTTTCAAAAAATGTGTTTTTAAAGTTTATAAATATTTTCCAATTTTATTAAGTAAAATTTGGAGCACGAAACATTCAAAATAAATTAAATTAAGTAACTTAGATATTGAAAATGATCAATTGAATTAAAAAATGATTTTTAAAGACATTAAAACTAAGTCAAATAGAAATAGAATATTTGGAAAATATTAAAGAAAATTAAAAATAAATTCAAACAAAATTCACAAAATTCGAGACAAAATGATAAAATGAATTACAAAATAATTTATTTAAATATTAATATATTCACTGAATTTTATAGATGGAACTTCCAAAATTGAAACCAAAAATAAAACTCTAATTTAGCAAAGAAATTTAGAAATAAGTTAATTAAATATTTTAATAATTACAAGGAAAAAACTGTATTTTAATTAAATAGAATATGGAAAATTGCTTCAAAAATGTATAAGAAAATATAACAAAAATTTTCCATTTTCATTGTTCTTTTTGAAATAAAAATGTAAATATATTTGCCATAATTCCTGTCAAAATAATCTAATTATTTACGATATTTAGTAGAAAATAGATTTGAAAAAATCCTCAAAAATTATAAAAAAATTAAGAAAAAATTTTCTTAAAATTGTAGTAACTTTTTAAGCACTTTGGTGCCACTGTGCACGCTGTGAAGTTTAAAGCGTTGCTTGTTGTGGCCAAAAAAAAAAAAAAAAAAAGTAGTTGGTCTCTGGCTGCTGCTTAAAATGGATTTGGTCAGCAAAAGGCAACAATAACACACCAGAAGGAAACTAAAAACACAAACAGAGCTGGTGATAGAGAATGAGAACGAGAACGAGAACGGGAACGGGAACGAGAGAAATAGATGAAGACAGAGTAAGAGGACAAAGGGACAGAAGAAGCAGAAAGATAAACCCAGCAGCTAAGTAACAAGATGATGGCGCACGTGATGCGCTTTTCCTTGACCAAAAAGTAGAAGCTGCTGCACTTGATGGCCCTTCAGCTAGAATGGATGAAAGGAAGGAAGGGGGGGGGGGGGCGGGCGGCAGGAGAAACGCTTGTCAAGGAGTCAGGACATAGTAAAGCTTGGAACTTGGACTTGGCTGATTTGCCGCCAATTAGCAGCTAAGTGGATTTGTTTACCAAAAGCCATTGCCATTTGCATTCCAACGCTACGGATTTGGCAATTGGCAGTTGGGAAGTTGAGAAGTTTACGTGCCAAGTCAAAAACTCTGCCAATATTTATATCGATAAACAAAATATCTATAAGCTAGTATTGAGGAGTGAGTAAGGTGTGAGGAGTAAGAGCAAGGAGTGGACTACTACTATAGCGTTATCTGGTTTTCTGGCCTGAACAGACAGTCGAGGCTTATGGGCCTAATCTACGTGGCATGCGTGTACGTGCGAGGCCAGAAACAACCAACATTGCGGGTGGCACGTTAAGAGAAGGGAAGAGGGATGTGGGGAAGGAGATGTGGGGAAGGAGCTGCTACAGGGATTCCGGGTTGGGATGTGATGCTTCTCTTGTCGTCTACGTGGCCAGGCGAACGAGACAAGTTAAATCGTTGCGTTATTGATGGCAAATGTACGTGATAGGCTCACAACGTGAGCTTGCAATGATGATCAGCAATATCATCATCATCATCAGCAGCAGCAGCATCAGCGTCATCATCATCAGCATCAATGTTAACAGAGTGGCATCGTATCGTATCGTATTCCGCCATTGATGATGATGCTTCTGGTAATGCTAATAATGGCCCTGGCGCTCAACTTCGACGACAACAGCTTTCAACAACAATCGAGCCCACCTGTGTGCCAAGTCCAACGGACTAAAGAAATTTAAGCGCATTACAAACTTTTCTTCCTCTTTCTCTATCTCCCTCTATCTTTCCCTCTCTCTCTGTCTCTCTCTCTCTGCCCCTCTGCGCCATCTCGCGCCTTCTTGCCATTGTTTGTGAAAAGTTTAGCCCAGGCTTTGGGTAAGCGAAACGCTTTCAAGTTGTCAAACAAAGCGCCTGCCAATGTATCTATCTATCTCACTCTTTGTCTCTGTCTCTCTGTTATACACAGCGCGAAATGAGACGTACTAAAATTAAGTACAAATGAGCTAGAATTAAGTATTTGTCAAGCTTAAAATTCGTACTTGATGCAAGTGCAAAAATTTCGGGAAAAAAGACTGTAAAAATTCTTAAATCAAGCACTTATAAACTTGAAATGAGAGCAAAGCAACTTAAAATAAGTATAACTTTAGTTTTACTAGAAATGAGTAATCAAATTCTGCATATAAGTTTAGAACTAAAGCTCGAAATGGTTTTTACAGCGAATATTTACAGAACAAGTTCGTTAAATCTTAAATCAAGATTTTTACAGCTTAAATATTCCTTTGCTTTCACTTGCTTAGAATTCTCAAATGATTCTAGCTTTGACACTGAGAATTTAAGACTATATTTAACAGTATAGACTGTCTGGACTTACTTTAAGACCAACTGCAAGTCTTTAATACTCACGCTGATTATTTGTATAAGTTTATAAGAATTACAAATTAAATTAAAAAGATTTTAATATTAGTATGCATAGATCAAGCATTATATTCTTATTTTAAGATTGTTTTTATGCTCAGTTACAGAGTTTGAAGAACTTAAAACAATCTTTAAGTTGCAATTAAATCAAGAATGAATGTACTTTACTTAAGTACGATAAGTTTTAAGCGCCCATTTAAGTCTAATAAGTATATACTTAAGAAATTGTGCTTGAATTAAGATTGCGATACTTGACAGCAGTAATTTCTCACTTACTAAGTAATCAGTTTAAAAATGTGTAATTTTATTAGCGAACTACTTGAGTTTTTTGCTCTGTGCATATCTGCATCAACTATATGGAAGTTATTCTGACTGTACTTGGCTTAAAGTCGAAGCGGCGAGTAAACAGTTTAGATAAAAATAGTGGCAAGGCAGGGGAAAAGCAGAGAAAGAGAGAGATATATAAAGAATGGTTGAGAAGGGGGGGGGGGGGGGCGACTGTTTCAGGCACATAATGCGATTGTTTTTCCAGCTTAAAGATTGACCTTAGCTAACCGAATCAACAGCTTTTGGACTTAGAGCCATCAGTGTGGAAATAGCAGCTACTCTTTTCTACTTTATCTCCAGCTATATTCTCTTTTTTTTCTCTCTTTGGTAGGATTTTCGCAAAATTGTTGTTTGTTTTTTTTCAACTCTTGCTTAATAAATAAATAAAATAAAGCGCAATAATTCGCTCTATAACTTGTATTGTAATTATTAAATTTAATTTATCTGATTGGGTTTTTATTCGGTGGTTTACTAAATTCCTGAAATAACGTTTTATCAGTTATACATTTCAAATTATATTTTCTATATTTTTAATTTATATAAATAAATAAATGTATCTTTATTTATTTAACAAGTACTTAAGGCAGTCAACATAAATTGATTATTATTATTATATTCTATTTTAAATTAACAATTAAATACTGAAAGGATTTAAATAGAAAGAATTGAAAAGTTTGTAAATGTCTCGTTGTTTATATGAAATTGTTAATTAAACTTTTGCTTAATATTTCTTTCTTCAGTTGTAGTTTGTGCTTTCTTTATTTCAATTTCTCTTTAGCTAGTAATATATTGCTTAATTATTTTGCTTTATTCTTCATCTTTCAAGCTAGAATTTAAACTTTACTCTGCTACGTAATGTGTCTTCAATTACAATGTATCAATAAGAGTAATGTTAATTAGCTTTTATTTATAAATTAGTCTTACTAACTATCTATGACTCTCCCTCTCTCTCTCTCTCTCTCTCTCCCTCTCTCTCTCTCTCTCTCTCTCTCTCTCTCTCTTGTTGTATCTCTGTTTCTCTGTTGTGCCTTTCTCGAACAAAAGTTAGTGATTCATTGGCACATCATGAGCAAAAGTTTAATTAGGTTTCACTTTTGTGGCTCGTATATCATTTTATATCTATGTATGTACACCCATTGCTTTACTTTTCCAATATAAAAATCATTTTCCAACTATTTTCTGTCTCTTTTTGTTTCTCGCAAAGACACTGAGAGAAATAGAGATAGAGATAGAGAGAGAGACAGAGAGAGACAGAGATGCAGTAAAATCATAAAATGCCAAATAGCACAAACAAAGTTCAACTCGTGCAATATTCGCATTGAAGTGCCACTTGAGAGGGAATTGCCCCACATAAAAGATGAAAAGACAGAGAATGTATGAGAAAGAGTGAGAAAGAGTGTGTAGCGGAGGGGGAAAGGGGCGGGGAAGGGCATTGCGTTGCCACCCAAAAACAGAGCGAACCACACAAAACACGCGCCTGCAACTGACAATTAAACATTTAATTAAAAATCAATTAAAAACGTATTTTTGCACTTTGGTGTGAGCACAAAATGAAAAAAAAAAACTTTAGACCAAGAGTTCTCTTCTCTTGGCCAACATTTCAGCCATCTATATACCTATCTATACACACAGAGAGACAGATACAGGAACAGATACAAATACAGTTGCAGATATATGTATATTTATCTCTTTGTACGCATAACTCGAACACAAAAGGAACTCAATTTCGCTTTTTGCTATATTTGTTGATATTATATTTTTTTTGCGGTATACCCTGTACATCAAACATCAAGGGTATACTAATGTTATTGAAAGTATTGCAGTTAGAATGAAATATAAATTAAATTGCAAGCCATTGAGTAGCTTAAAAAGTTGATTGCTGTTTCTATAGAAGAATTAATGTGTCAAATTAGATTAACAGCATAAGCTTACAAAATATATAGAGTCAAGTTATAGTGTGTACTTACTAGTTAAACGATTATCTATGCATATTTATATATATTTATATATATATATTCACAATTCACCAGAAAAATCAATAAGAATCATAGAGAATAAAGAAAACAATTATGATTGCTTACAATAAATTGTTTAATCAACTTTAAGCTGCTCAAATTCCTTAAGAATCATAGCTAAAATAAGGAATACAACTGTCTACAGGGTAACTGCTAGTCTAGTCATAGAAGTCTGCTTTTTTGTTGTATTTTTTTATTGGAATTAAGAGAGTATAATTTAATTAACGTGTCGTGCTTTATGCGCGTGAACAGATGCAGCTACAGCTACAGCTATAGATATAGATACAGATACAGATATACTATATATATATATATAGATGCAATTGCAGATACAATCATAAATTGCATAGATTGATAGCACGATGGCTAGATGGATGAATGGCCAAATGGTCAAATGAATGGATGTGGATGTGGATGTGAATGAATGTGTGGAAGCAGCTGCAAATGAACTGCAATCAAATATGCGGCGAGTGCCAATGAATTATGATGCTTTATTCAAACACAGAGATACTAAATGATTATTATGTCCGGCTGTTTAATTGGCCAGCTCTCTATCTCTGTCTCTATCTGTCCGTGAAGGAGTGCGAATCAAATTCAATGAAAGTGACGAGCATATATATATAAATATATATATATATATATAGATATTGATTTTCTACACACACACACACACACACTTAAAGTTAACCCTTTGAACTTATTGGAAGGGTAATCGTAGTTCGCGAGTTCGCACCCATCGTTTATCATTAAAATGCAATTAAAATTGACATGACATTTGATTTACAACACGAACCTATGGGATACATTGGGCGCAAGCCGGCTTCCGGTTTTCCCATTGAAGGGGGGAGGGAGACGGTATCAGTTGTAGTTGTAGAGCATTCAAATCGACCCAAGAGACTTATGTTTACTAGCACTCTATCACTTTCTGTGCAGAAGTCTTGCCAGGTGGCGGCCATCAGGGAGGAGTAGAAAATCTGTGGGGGGGGAGGTGGTACTCAGACTTAAGGGTTGCCTGATGTTGCGATAGTGCGGTGATTGAGTCAATCATACACTCACATCACTTGTTTGGTATGGTTGAGGTCATTGCAACTTGGTCGTTTCAACTGTTAAGTTACGTGTTGTTCTCGATTTACACCTTGTTTCCATTTACATTGCTTCCATCACAATTCTTTTATGAATTCAACATTTGTTAACAACAATTAGGATAGCAAAACTAGAGAGCATGTAATATTGATATAACAATAAGAAAATCAATATAAAATATAATGTTATTAGAAAATACAAATTTAAGTATAAAATAAGAAAGAAATTTGAAAAGGAAAAAATTAGAAAAAAACCGAAATTAAACAGATTCTATTGAAAAAAATGTAATTTGAATATTACAACTAAATAGCCAAAATTAGGAACAATGTTATTAGGAAATACAAATTAGTAGAAAAGAAAAAGGATAAAAAAGCCAAGAAAACAGGAAAGGTAATTATTAGAAAAAAACTCAAATAAAACTAATTTTATTTAAATATTTGGCGATTCGGTTTTTGCACTTCTTGCTTGAACTACTTATGTAATCTGTTGGTAAAGTTGCAGAAATACTGTGGAGCCCGTTAACGAAATATAACAATTTGTCTTACCTTTTAATTAGAATTATTCAGAATAAAGCAGCGTATTCTAATAAAATACGACTACAATGTAAATCGTTTTCTTCGTCATACAATTTAAATAGAAACAAAAGTCACGACTTTTACTATAGATTTAGACTGGAACAATGTTATAATTATGTACATATATTTATTTGAATATTTTCTAATACGAAAAAAATTCAGAAAATGCAGTAAAATCAAATTTTCTTTTTCGAATGTTATCAAAAGTGATTTTTACTAATTTTTGTGCACTGAAGTTTAATATTTTTTATTAAATATTCCAATTGTTGTACTATTCAAATTTTTCTAAGATTTGTTTTTTTTTGCTGTCGAAAACTTGTTTCAATTATATTTGTTACATTTTCGCTGTTTCACTTTAGTATTTGAACAAGGTGTATACTTCTGATTCCTTTGTTCCATTTAGGCGATCTTTACTAATTTTAATTATATTTAGCATGTTTCAATTCCGCTCTATTATAAGACACTCCATTATTTAAACATTCTTTACTTATGCTTTAAAAACGTTGTTTCAATTTTACTTTTCACTATGTGTGTTTCAATTTCATACCTTACACATTCCATTCAATCGCATTATCTGAATTGTTGTTCCTCATCCATTGTTTCACATTTGGACACGCTTCATAATTTAATAGTCTTTTAGCTATGCTTCAATTCTGTTGTTCCACCTGCTGACTTGTTATAATTCTTCACTATGTGTTTCAATTCCATAGTTTCGCTGTCTAAAATTGTTTTTTAGCAACACTTCTCGATATCTTCCTTTTTCGTTGTTTCACGAGGACTATACTTTTAATACAGTTGTTCAACGTTCCAATTCCTTTTGGTATAATATAATAAACTCTATTAAATATAGATCTTTAATTTCGCCGATCCATATGCACATTTCAACTCTTTACTATGTGTTTCGTTTCCATAGCGTGGGGTAATCAATGCATTACCTAAACTGTTTTACTTCCAGTATTTCACATTTGAACAGGTTTCTTCTCTTACTGTTTGCTGTTGTGTGTGTGTGTCGATTCCATAGTTCCTCTGACTATAATTGCTTACAGCAACATTTTGCGACATTTCTTGTTCCATTTTCGTTGTTTCACAAAGAGTATACATTTTATACCGTCTTTCTACGTTCCAATTCCGCTTGTTATATTTATAATACACACTCCATTATTTAAAGATCACCGCTGATCCACTTACACATTACAACGCTTTACTATGTCTGTTTCGATTCCATCAACGCGCATTACCTAAACTGTTTCACTTCCAACGATTCACATTTAAAGCATACACCGATTTCCACACTTATCTCATCTCTAGAAGCAATTACCAATTGGATTTAACGTTGTCGGTCAAACCTCAAAAGGTTGTTTCCAATTCAAATAAATGTTGCTGCCACAACAGCAGGTGAATGGAATGGAGGGGATGGGGAAAAAGTGGTAGAGGAGGGGAGGGGAGGTGAGCACATAATGGTGTCAGTGATACGCCCATTGATTTGATCATTTTACGGTTATTAGGAAAAATTAAAGCGCAGCCAATTTGCATACGATTTAAATATCAATTTTTTATTTGGTTTTCTTCTATACTCTATACATACAGCTTGTCCCTTTAGTATTTTCCAAAAATACATTTAATTCGAAATGAAATCAAATAAAATAATAAAAGAAAAACATGCAGGGCAAAAAGAGAAAAACGTTTACGATGTGTCATATGCGGGTTGGCATCTTATTGGCTTTTTTTGTAGCTGTTGTTGTTATTTCAATAAAAAGTTAAAAAAAATAAATATATATTCATAACCACAACAAAGGGGCGACACAATGAAACGTAGAACACAGCGTGCAACAAATGCTGGTTTCTTATTAATTTCATATACCAAAAAAAAAAGAAAAAGAAAAGAAAATAAAGCATTTAAACGGAAATTGCATAAAAGCGGAATGGGGGGGAATGAGAAAGGTCGCAACTTTTAATAAGGATGTGAATAATGTTAATGCTGTGCATGCTAATTGCCCCTTTGATTGCCAATTGGCATTGAAATTTAAAACTCGGCACGTTTCAAGTGCTACGCCAACTACTATAACTCCAACTCCAACTACAACTCCAACTACAACTACAACTCCAACTCCCTCTCTATCTGCCCTTAGTACTACTAGTAGACTTTATAGTTTGGCGCTGTGTGTGGTTCTCGAGTCCCTTTTGGTCGAGTTGCCGCTACAAATTTATGGTTGCAATCAAATTTGCACATTTCATTTGACTGTGGGGCCAATTAAATGAGTCTGATATTGCCTGGCAGTCAGTCGACGACGACGATCGTGCCTTAATGAATAGCAGACCAACTCAGCTAGGGGGAACAAATAGACTAAGTACTATGTAGAAAAGAGTTTCGCTTACAATATTGCAAAAAAAAAAAAACAGACAATAAAACAATAAGCACTAGCTATTACTTGCATATTGATAGCTTCCTTTTACTTTTTAATATTTTATTAAACTTGATCAATAAAAAAAGGATAAAAGAAAAGGGAATAGCGCCTTCTAAGATATTCGAATTTGGTTAAAATTAGCTCATTATAAAAGTAACAGTCTGGTAATCTTAAGTTCTAAATTCATTGATCTGGTATCCTTGTTTTCTATTTCACAATGTATTGCATTTCGAGGGTACAGAAAACTTTTCTTTAGTTCGCATTCACAAGTCACGGAGGCAACATATATATATATATTAAATAAAGAACTGCGTATTCATTTCAATTAAACACTTTTATACTTTTCTTGTACAACTGCGATCTGGTTTGTTGGACAAATTCCAACATTAGACCCTCTAATTTAAAAAAGTAAAACTGGTCTATTAAGTTTGTCAAAATGTGCGTAACAGGTCGAAGGAAGTCCGGCAGACCCCATAAAGTATATATATTCTTGATCAGCATCACCAGCCGAGTCGATATAGCCATGTCCGTCTGTTCGTCTGTCTGTCTTTCCATCTGTCTGTCTTTCCGCCTGTCCGGCTGTCCGTCTGTCTGTATAAACACCTAGATCTCAAAGACTATAAGAGCTAGAGTCACCAAATTTGGTATGGTGGTTCGTCTATGGTCTAAGCAGATCAAGTTTATGTTACAATTTTCAGCCCCCTTCCGCCTCCGTAAATCGAAAACAAAATTTTTGAAATCCCATAAAACGAAAAATATTAAAGTTAGAGTTTTGAATTTTGGCAAGTATCGGGGTCCCAATGTATCCTGAAAATTTCATCGCGATCGTATAATAAACTCGAAAGTTATTCAAAACTCAATATTACTCAGTGTCGGGCCAAAGGAAGAAGAAGAGCATATTGATGTAACAACGCGCTATGGTTTACTATTAGTGTTACTCTTATTTCCAGTTTGAAGAATAAGTAAAGGATCTCTCATAGTCGATATCGACTGTAGTCTTTCCGACTGGTTATATGTTGTCTCATATAGGCAAACACAAACTTCTGTCTTTATGACCGCACAGGTCATGTAGGAAAGAGTTTTAGAAGTTACATTGCAATATTGCAAAATTAGACAATAATAGATATATTTATACTATTATGAAATTGTCAATAAGACAGATATATCAACAAACAAAAATACTTGCCACAAGACAAGAAGCTACACTTGGTATAGATATGTTTTCTAGGAGATGCCAATCTCCGTCATAAGCAACGATCCAAGCTTTTTCTCTATGTTGTGCGCTGCTAGAACCAGTTGAGAATTCTAAGCGAGCAGCATAGAAAGAACGCCCGAAAGTTAAGCTTGCCTCTTTGTGTGTCGTTGTAATTGTTGTTTCTCTTAATACATCATTTAAACTTGATCATTAAATAACAAAAGCTAAAAGAAAGGGGAAGACTTTTCAAACTTCTGTCTTTATTATTTTCCCGCTGCCATGTGTTACTACATCTTTAAATATCTTTCCCTTCTACTGCTCAGCTTGTAACTGTACAATAAACAACAAGAATTGAACTCTTTTGACTTTTCTTTTTTCAAATATATCGTTTAAAGTTGAGTTTTTTTTTTTGTGTTTTTGGCGTTGCATAAATTTTTTGGGGTGCGTTGTCAAAAGTTGCTGGCAGCTGCAGCGGCAAAAGTAGATTAAAATCTAAATACACACATACATTTTGCAGAAATAAACCGAATTAAAAGTGCAAAACAAGGCAACCAACAATAAAGAGTAGCGACAACAACAAGCCAAAAATAAAATAATGGAGTAGAAAATAAAAAAGTAGGGGGAGTAGAAAAGAAAAGAGTTAAGTGTAAAGGCGCGTCATGTTGGACACACCACAAGCGTTGCTGCTGCCACGCCCACCCCGCCTACACTTGGTTGACTGGACTAACTTTTGACAAAATGTCGACAAAAAACGACGAAAAAAAAAACAAAATAAAATAATAGAATTTACAGCAAGAGAAAGGGAGTAGATGTTGTAGAAGTAGGAGTAGACAGTGGCTAAAGCCAAAATGTGGACTAGGTGCTGAGTTAAGGAGTTGGAGATGGGCAAGTGGAAGGGGAAGAGAAAGGGGTGGAGAAGGGGGGGGGGAGAAACACACAGACAGCCGCCACACACGGAAGCCATAAAAACTTATGGCAAAAATATAAAAATTCACCCTTTTTATTGTGGCAAACAACGAAAACGAAACGAAACGAGAAATAAAATAAAATGCAAAACATTTACCCACAACACACACACACACACACACACAGTCGAACATCCCTTTTTTATTTTGGCCAACTACTAAACTTAAATGCTGAGTTTAGCACAAAAAATACTACAAAACAACAACAAACAGCCTGAATTCGGCATGCAATTGTTGTAAAACAAAACACAACAAAAGGCAATGAATACAACGATACGATGGTACTACAACAACAGCTGCATAAAAGTAATAATATAAAAGTATTTATACCGTTCAGACTCTTTTTTGGGGGGGGTGGGGGGGGAGGAGATTCAGCATAAATAACACACAATTGTACAATTGGCTCAGCGCCCACAACGAATGCACTTTAAGTAACTCTAATGGCACTTTACAACACTGCCCTTTAAACGACTGTATTGATAACGACCTGAGTAGCTTACGTTGTGAATTTCATGAGCATAGCTTTGTTACTTTGCGAATTATGAGACTGAACCACTAGCGAACCGGTTCAGAGAAAAACTTTGCTGATTTTGCAGTTCAACACGCCGCTTACATTTTTTATACATACCAGATAACAAGTTATATTAGGTTAGTTTGAGATATGCGCAAAAAATTAGACTAAAGTCCGAGTCTGCTTTGAACCGGTTCACAGAGGTAGCTAGAAATTAATATGATAAATAAAACTTATAGCTTATGCTATAAGAATCTGTCACATATAAGTTTCTAACTATAAGCTTATCACACTTTTTGCGCTATGCCGTTGAACCACTTTTGAACCGGTTTCAAGAATTGTCAATAAAAGCGCATTTGTGCTAGGGAAATCTAATTGTTACTATTAGAAGAGCAAACATTATTAGTTTCAAGTAACTAGCTGGCATTCTAACTGAGATATGCAGCTGAACCGCTTTGCAACTGGTTCACAGAGATAATAACGATATGGAAGATTTGTAAATAATTATAATGAAAAGAGGAGAAAGAATAATGAATAATATACCTTAAAATAAAACTGAACCATTATTTGAACCGGTTCGCAACTTGTTTAACCTTATGAAATATTGATATCGCGTAAAAACAATGGGAAACAAAAGGAAAAGAGAAGAATGAATAATAAATAATATGTCAGCAAATAAAGCTGAACCTTAATTTGAACCGGTTCGTTAATGGTTGTTCCTAATTAAATATTAATATCGGGATAATAGCAATACAAACGAAAGGGAAAAGAAGAATGAATATTGTATAATATTCCAAAAAATAATGATGAACCTCTTTTAAACCGGTTCGTAACTGGTTAGTTCCAATGATATACTGATATCGGGCAATAACAATAAGAAACAAAAGGGAAAGATAAGAATGAATGATGAAATAAAGCTGAACCACTTTTAAACCGGTTCGTAAGAGGTTAGTCCCAACGATATACTGATATCGGGTAATAACAATAAGAAACAAAAGGGAAAGATAAGAATGAATGATGAAATAAAGCTGAACCACTTTTAAACCGGTTCGTAATTGGTCAAAATCAAATAGGAAACGAAAAAGGGAAAGAAAAGATAAACGGTTAAGGGAAAAATGACAATGTGTTGAACAAGACAATGAACAAGATACACGGGCCAAAGCTAAACCCTTTTACAGTCTGACAACGTGACGACTCTGGCAGATACCTGGCGGTAGTACCGCTGTACCGCTGTGACAGGTGCCTCCCTATCAATGGAAGGGAGGGGGTTGGAGGGTGAATATCAAACATTTCCTGCGTGCAGTGCGTTGGGAAGGATGAGGAAGAGGTAAAGAGGTAGTAGCATCTTATATATATATATATTGGCTTGTCGTAAAAGAAACGAAATAAAATTTTTAGTTGTTGTCGGTTGCTCTGTCGTTTATCCTGATACGCCACCCGCCGTCTGCTGTCAGCTGTTGTTATTGGTATATTGGTTCTTATGCCACGAATTACCGTTGTGCTACTGTTAACCCCCTTCTTACCACTACAATCCCTGGTCGTCGTAGTCCTTTCCTTTCCTTTGCCAGAATTTTATGGCTCCTTGTCCCTGCTGCTTGTGGCTTAAGCAAGCAGCCAAAATAGTTGTACACAGCTATGCGGCAAATAAATAAACAAGGTAACAAACAAGCAAACTGACAAAACGACAAGACACAAATACAGCGTATGCTCAACTAGCGAATACTCTGCAAATCAGGCAGATGATAATGTTGTGTACACTGTTTAAAGCAAGCGATTGCTATAAGATTAGTCTATGTCATGTTTGTTTGTTAAACAACAATAAGACAACTTTAAGAAAATAGAAAATTATTGATAATAATAATATTTCTCAAGTAAAACTAAAAATTGTCTTCTGCTGAAATGCGTCAAACACTTTTTAATTAGTGCAAAAACTGTTAGGAAGTTCTCTCTTTCAAGACTACTATTCAAATTCTTATTCTAATAAAAACAGCCTCGAAGGACCGTAGCTTGAAAAGTATCTGCTACTCGATTTCGAACCGAAAAACAGTTTGGGTTCAAAATATAAATAAAACGTCAATTTTATATATTTCATTTCATTTTAAAAAGATGAAGAAATGATATCAAAGATTTCGAGTAATTATAGTAAATTAATTTTAAAGTAAAAAATTATATGTGTTTAAAAAATCAAGGAAAAGAATTGGGATAGTAAAGAAGAATAGTTGTTATTAACTGGAAACAGGGTTCGGGCCAAAAACTTGGGTTCAAGGGCTCTTGAAACCGATGCGCGAACCGAACCTGATTCTTGCTCAACCGAAAATTCTTTAATTCTATGTGTAGTAAAGTAATGTTTTATATAATTTCTGCCAGCACTTGTTACTTGTTCTAATGAGATCATAATACCTATGTCTCTCGAGAGATTACAGGGTATAAAACACACACACACACACACACACACACACCTGGCATTGCTTGCAGCTGACGTCGACAGCGACGTCTCTGCCGATAACAGTGAAATGCAATTTTCCTCTTATGGCATAGCGTTGATTTTTGCACGCGTCGTGACTCGACAAAAGCCCTCGGCTCCAGCTGTGATCCCCCCAATTCCCCGATACCCCTTGCAACACTCAACAAACCCCCCCTCTACTCCACTAACTGAATTAAATATTCATTTTGTATTGCATTTTCTTGTAGACGCAGAAAAACTACAGCGCGAAGTTGCATGCGGAACATAAGAGGGGATAGGGATTTGTGGGATGATTGTAGGGTTAGTAAAAAGGGTTGGAATAAGTAGTAGGAGTAGGGGTTGTTTTTGGACTGAATTTAACATTTAGCTCGAGAGATTTCGCACGTGTGCATTTAACTAAGTGGCACATGCTGTTGTTGTTGTTGTTGTTGCTGCGTTTTGTTTGGTTTTTACATTTGTTCGTTGTTGTTGCAAGGATAACGAGCCTGCTTGCCGCCTGCCGACTGCTGCCTGCTGCCTGCCACATACAGCATCACATTACACACACACACACACACACACACAGCAGCCAAATTGGAAAACAAATTAGCACAATCCTTTCTTGTGCAATCTCAAAAGAGGCAACAACAACAACAACAACAAGAGCATTAACAATGCTGCAACATATCAAAGTGCAGTCTGTCACAGTGGTGCAAAAGCAATTTGTCTGCAACTGACAACAAGAACAACAACAATAACATTTTCGTAAACTTATTTCAGATAAATTTGTAATTTGTTTTCACAAGAAATGTAGAAAGCATACCAAAAGAAATAGATATATAGATGCAGAAAAAAAAGGAATTAGATAAATTACTTTATAGGGAACAGAATGTATTTTATCTGTCTGATAGTGCTTTCTAGCTTTTAGATAGTATATTATCGGTTTTATGCTTTATCAACAGTTTATAAAATGTCTCGCAAGAAATATAATTTTAAAAAATTGTCTAAGAACTTGAAAATATTTTAAATGTATTTATTTTTGGAAAGAAATAGAGATTTATCTTCCGATTTTAAACGCGCTGAATAAGCCTTTTTCATTATTTTTTCTCTGACTCTTAGTAAAAATAATGAGTACAAATTATTTAATATAAACTATATATTAAAATTAAGTTTTAATTTGTTATTAATAAAAAAACTTTATTTAATAACATATAGCTTACTTATTGTAATAATATAAAATAATATTATTTATATAAACCAGTCGGAAAGGCTACAGTCGAAGTCGACTTTGAGAGACCCTTTACTTATTCTTCAAACTGGAAATAAGAGTAACACTAATAGTAAACCATAGCGCGTTGTTACATCGATATGCTCTTCTTCTTCCTTTGGCCCGACACTGAGTAATATTGAGTTTTGAATAACTTTCGAGTTTATTATCCGATCGCGATGAAATTTTCAGGATACATTGGGACCCCGATGCTTGCTCTGTGTTAAAATACAGCACTCTAGCTTTAAGCTTTCGTTTTATGGGATTTCAAAAATGTTGTTTTCGATTTACGGAGGCGGAAGGGCGCGTGTCAAAATTTTAACCTAAACTTGATCTGCTTAGCCCATAGACGAACTACCATACCAAATTTGGGGACTCTTGCTCTTATAGTCTCTGAGATCTAGGCGCTAATACAGACAGACGGACGGACGGACAGACGGACGGATGGACAGACGGATGGCTATATCAACTCGGCTGTTGATGCTGATCAAGAATATATATACTTTATGGGGTCTGCCGGACTTCCTTCGACCTGTTACGTACATTTTGACAAACTTAATAGACCCTTTTTACTTTTATTTTAAAGAAAAGGGTCTAAAAATTATAATAGACATAAAGAATACAATATTTTTAATATAAATTATAAAAATCATATTATTTGTTAATTTTGAAAACTTAGATTTTAATACAAATGTATACATTATGATATTAAATAATTAACTTAATTTAATTATAGCTTATATAATATAAATATAACTTGAATTTTGTATTATGATCATTTAAAAATTGATAAATAATTCCTTTTCCTTTTCATATATATTGCTCATTTATTGGTAATTTCTGTAGTTTGATTTCGACTTTGATTCTTCTACTTTTTTTTTTTTTGCTCACTATCTTCACTGTCACTTTTGCTACTAATAAATCCCTTTTTGGCTTCTCATTTGACCTTCAGTCTAAGCCCACTGTAAACCCGATAACCAGCGCTATTGTCCATGCCCTGCCGGACCGTGTAAATGCAGGCAATGCAACCCCAAGAGATTCGGGACATGAATACACAGAGCTATACACAGAGTTTATCCCATTCTTTTGTCGATCCCTCAGAAAGTATTTATACATACATATATGTATGTGTATGTGTGTATGTGTGTGTGTTAACTATTGCTCAAGCCCCGAAAGCTGTGAGCTCTCTAGTTTTTTGTTGTTGTTGCTGCTTTTGCTGCTGTTATTCACGCTCACTTTGACACTGGCAACCACCACCCCTGGCTTTTGTAGGCGCTCTATTGTTCGGTTAACCCCAGTGAAACTACCCTAAGCCCCTGTACCATTAACCGCTCCAGACCGTTTCTTTTCTATCCGCCTTTCACTTGGTGTTATAGCTGGATATGGATATGGAAATGGAAATGGAAATGGCAATGGAAATCGACATCAACTCATTGCACAGGCAATAAATTTATAAGTTTCTGCTAATGTGCGTTAATGGCTTGTAGAGTTTCGCTTTTCAAAATTTCTTTTGCGCCTTTTTTTGATAGTGGGTTAATTTCCCCTTGCCAGCCCTCGTTTCTTTAGTCATTTTTTTTGCTTCTTGTTGTTATTTAATTTTTCGTTTGTATTATTAAAGGTTATTATGCTAATTTCTTCAGCCAAGAGCTTCGTTCTGCCGTCTCCCACCTTCTCTCTCTCTCTGGTTTCCCGGTTGTTTCCTTTCGGACATTATGGCGTAATTAGCAATACCGTTATGTGTCAGACCTTCACCACGTTGCTTAATTTATGCAAAAACAAAAACAAAAAAAAAGAGAAGGAAAACTCGACCCAACACACTCGAACTTAGCAACTGTCGAACCCAAAACCCGTAGAAATAACTCGGCTTGTTTTATTCTATTTTTTTTTTTCTGTTGTTAATTTTCACATTGAGGTTATGTCGCCACGGATCTGGACAATGTGTTAAATGAGTTGAATATTTGCGCAACACCCCTGCCAAAAAAAAAAAAAAAGTAAGGGCAAAATTAGAAAACAAAGCAACCCAAAGGGACATGAGTCAGACACGGACAAGGACTCGGAAGTGGTGAAACCCAACCTCGTACTCATAGAATCACATTAGAGTTAGGTTTGGCGAAGTGCCACTTAGGAAATTAGCACGCCTACTTGCCACGCCTCCTAGACGTTCAGCAAAAAAAAACCTACCAAAAGGAAGGCTAATGTGCCTCATGACGGTAACGAGCCAAAAGTTCTTCCAGTTCTCCTCCCAAATAATAATAAATATTACGAAAAGAAACTTAACATCTTATTGAATTGAGTTGATCGTTTAGGTAGCAAGACTACAATTAAATATAGTTAAAGTAAAATGAATTCTTTACTTAATAGATATATGTATCTGTTTGCGTCACTAGCGTGGACTGCCGTCCACAGTGATCTGATGCCATTCTTCATAGAATTGTTGTAGTTTAAAAAAAAGTATGATCTACTATTGAATGGTAAGAATGTTTTGTATTGGAATGATTGTACAGTACCAATAAATAAAAAAATTTATTTATAATATTTATTATAGATAATACTTAGATAAATCGTTGGGCTTAGATCGTTGAAAGTAAGTCAGCCAATATGGTACTACTGATGAGAGAGACTGGCATCTCTTGAAACAGCTGTATGCCCTTTGATTTCTAGAGTATATGTATGAAGTATCCCTGTTTCATCCACAGTTATGAGTCGGCGCCAAAACTTCGATTTATTAAGCGTAAACATCACCAATAGATCAAGAGTAGGCAAACGCGGCGCCCAACGTGCGGAGAGCTTTCCCGTGTTCAATTCGTTGTTGAAATTATGGCAAACGTTGTCTTTAGACATCTTGGTGATCTTTAGACATCTTGGTGATATTAGCTATCTCTCTTACTTTAGTTCGGTGATCCTTCAGAACAATTTAGTGAATTTTAGAGAGGTTTTCTTCAGTGTTCACAGTTCTTGGGGGATCCCGGAAGTGTCTCATCTTCTCAGTTCGTAAGTCGACTTTTAAATTCAGCAGCCCAGAACTTAAGAGTGCCAAATGATGGAGAAGAGTCCCCATAGACTGTATTCATCTCAACAAACTTATTATGATCGCACGATATTCAACTTTTCCCACTTTTACAAAAGCGCTGATATCGACTTAGTTTATTGATTGTTCTGCGATAACTACTATAATATAGATAAGGCTGAAATTTCGGCGAAAACACATTAAAGGATGTCTAATCACAATACCAAAGTTTAGTTAACGTAGGAGTTTATCTTCATTGTCAGGCTGAAAATATTTCGGACCGCCCTCGTATATATAGATATATTAAATGTCAAATTTTAATATAGTTTAAGTTTAAAAATGTTTAAAAATTGTCACTTCATTTACGCAATTTATTGCTGTTGACACTTGATATTAATTAAATAAATATATAAATATGAGAAAACTCTTTCTATGACAGTAATAAATCTCTTTATTAAGATTATTTTCTTAGATTATCAAATATATTTAAAAATAATAGAGTTTATTAAACTTAAACCTAACTAGCCTTTGATATTTACTCAAGTTTCTACACTTCACGCTCAATGTCTACATTTTCTTTTCTACTATGTATTAAATTAAAGCTTAAAGTACCATTTTTCCCATTGACTAATTCTATTTCCGTCTCTTTTCAGGTATGTACACGATTCGCATTTTGAAACAGAATCCTAGCTCAACTTTAGCTGCCTCCTAACGACTGCAATGCGTGGTCAGCGCTGTCCAATTTAAGTACAAACCACATATCTCATATATACACACACTAACACACACACACACACACACTAGCAAACACACACACACACACATACACATACACAGACTAGCACACATGGTTTTTGCCCCCCAACCTAGGTTAAAAAAGTTTCATTGCCCAAAAGTCAACTTGAAATCAACGCGCGAGTTAACTGAAAAAGTATTACGCAGTCAAAAAGGGATAAGGGGAGTAAGGGGGGAGGAGTGAGGTGGCTTATAAGGGAGGAGGGGGTAAGAGTCCTTTATAGTGCCGTGTGTAGACCCAAAAAAAAAGTCATAGCCGTACCGAGCTTAGCGTAACTTTAAATACAGCCACATAATTTTTTGGTCATGACTTAAAACTCGCACCACAAAGCGACAGAAAGAGATAGACAACTAAATTGAGAGCGAGATGTAGAGATATGCAAAAGTTTAGACTGGCTTCATAAATGTATAAAGAGATAGAGAGAGAGAGAGAGAGAGAGCTGGGGTACCGCAATTTCTTCCCCCCCACCCTCCCCCCTTTTTGCCAGGGAATATGTAGGAGATATTTTTGTGCCGAGTTTACATTATCAATGAACGGCTTTTTGCGCTCTTTGCGCTTTTGTGCGGTGGTCGCCTAAGTAGCCTCAGACTAGTGCGGCAGACAGGGGGCGTGCTAGAGAGGGGGGCGTAGTCAAGAGGGGTGTAGAGGGTAGCTAGGGGTGGGTGGTAAAGGGAGCAGGGAAAAAAAGGGAAGGCAAAACTGGGCGGCAACAGCAAATGCGGCTTTTGGGCGTGACGGCAACTATGAAATAACGGCACTAACGACTAACGCTCGAAAAGTAAGTAATCTACACACACACACACACTTGCACACACAGATACAGCTCGGCAAACTCATGTAACTGTGAGATATGTGCATAGATACGTGCTCATATGGCGTTGACTTCAGTAAAGCGTGTGCTTGTGTGTGTGTGTGTGTGTATAGACTACATGTGTGTATGCCTGTGTGTGTGTGTGTGCTTTGTGGCCCGGCAACAGAAATTTGTTGGGCAATTTCCAAGCCAACAAATCTCTGCAAAGCTGCCGCACTGCAACATTACCCCACAACTCTCTCGCTCTCTCTCTCTCTCTCTCACTCGCACAAACTCTACCCCTCCCCCCCTCTGACTACTGCATGCATACAGCATCTTTAAGCCAGAAACAGAGGCCTACGTCAACCGGTTAGGCATAGACTGCAATGCGCTATTTTGCACAGCAGTTGTCGATGGGTTAAGCTTGTGAAAAAGTCTAAGGCAAGGTAGGGGTTAAGATGTCTACAAAGAAAAAACGTTATAAATTAGCAATAGTAAATTAATAATAGTTATAGTAGCAGTAGGAGATATTGTCAAAAAGATAAATACATTTATCGATAAGTTATCGAAATATGGAGAACAAGCGTGGTTAGACGGAAGGGGTTAAGGTGTCTTCATATAGCAAACATTATGTATATAAATATATATATAATATAACAAATAAATGAGACTATATAGTGGGCTTAAGAGATAAACTCATTTATCGATAAATTATCGAAATATTTAGAAGAAGTGTAGGGCAAGGTAGGGGTTATAGTGTCTTCATAGAGCAAACATTATGTATATAAATATATATTTGAGACTATATAGTAGCTTGAAAGATTAACTCATTCATCGATAAATTATCGAAATATGGAGAAGAAGCGTGGGGCAAGGTAGGAGTTAAGGCGTAATATTATAAATAAAAAAAGATATAATATAATAATAATTGCAACAAAATTGTGATTCAAAAATATAAATTCATGTATCGATAAATTATCGAAATATGAAGAAGAAGCGTGGTGATATGTTGGGGTTAAGGTATCAATAAAGCACAAATATTGTAAATTAATCGTTATACAAACATAATAATTGATATAGAATAACAAAGCTTAATGTCAAACTTATTTAACGATAAATTAGCGATATATTATCGATATATTGATAAAAACTAAAAGCATATCCCCAAGCAAGCTAAAACATTTACTTAATATATAAATAACTAAATATACTGACAATAACAGATTCTATTGCAAAATTTTTAAATAATCGATACACTTATCGATATAATTGTCAAGGGTGACAAGAGATGAACCTGAAGTGAGTCATCGATAAATAGAGAAAATGCTATAAAAACTATGAAGAATAATAAATTAATTAAATTTATAAAATAGATACATTATTACTTAGATTATATACTAAAGGAAAACAGATCAGTTTCCAAATGAACTGACAATGCTGTCGATAGCAATCGATAACTGCGATATTTGCTCTGTTCTGGCCAAATTGTAGGTGCTTTCCAGTAACATACTGGCCAGTCCCAAGCTCGCTAACAACCTAAGCGTGGGGCGTGGCAGAATTCCAGCTGTGGGGTGTAAAAACGAGAAGGGGGAGGAAGTTGGAGTTGCTCAGAACACATACATGCAGCTTGTAAATTGCACATGCAACCAGCTGCTGCCACGGATGCCTAACAAGGTCCAAGCTCAATGCGGCAAGAGATAGAGATAGATGGCTACACTGTTAAAATAGAAGCGATGTTAATTAACTTTCAAAACTACATAATTCATATTGAAATCGGTAACAAAAACTTTTCATTTAACTATATGTAAATATACGTAAATGTCAAAGTTGAAATGAATGAGTGAAAAACACTTCAAAATTTCAAATTTCATATAGTGTTTAAAGTTTCAAATTGTATTACAATAATATATGTTTCATATTATATTTTATTCAATAAACTTACGTAAAACTATTTTAATCAATTATTTTTCATATTTTATTTAGAATTCTCTATAAATTCTAGCTTGTCAGCAATGACTATAAACTTTAGATTACACTTTAAAGCTTGATTTGAATCGTATTTAAAGTAAATTTTATTCTTACTTATTTATAAATATAAAAACTTTTTGTTTTTAATTTGTATCGATAACTTATGTTATAAATTATATGCATATTAAATTAGAGATTTAAGTGTACACACTTTAAATCAACTAAAAACGTTAGTGCAAAACAGTTGGATTGAAGTGTAAATAGTGTGATTGAGGTTAGGTTTCTTCTCAGTGTAGTTAGGCTTGGTAGAGAGAGGGAAACACGGGGATTGAAACTACCTTCCCATCTTCTCGCCAAGCACAAAACTGTCGCCAAAAACAATTTCGTTGAGATTTAAGTTTCTGTTCAACAATTTCCGCTCTGGTATTCGCTACGCTTTTGCTTCACTCTTAGTTCATGTTGTACCCGTAGTTTGTCGTTTTAAAAAGGGTATATATTCTAGTATATATAGTATATACTAGTATATTCTGATTGATCTAGATCTGAGACTATGAGAGCTAGAAATACCAAATGCAACACTTACTGTCATATATGTATATTTCCGTCGACTAAACATTCAACACGTCCTACACTTTGAGAGCTAGACACTCCATATATGCTGGACAAAAGTGTTTTCTAAGTTTTGCCACTCTGTCTTCTATCGCAGTTAAAAGTCTATTAGATTTACACATTTTAAAATACAACGCCCCTGTTGATAGTGTACATTCCCTTTAATTACTGTCAATCATTGTAATTAATCGCAATAATATTGAATACACTTATATATGTTGGCAGTTATGATTGTTTTAATATTAAAAGCAGAGCGATCATATAAGTAAATTTGCGAAGTAAATAAATATTTATGCTGTATACTAAAGTATAGTAATATATAATATAAATTCTTAAAATAATAAATATATATAATAGAAAATGAAAATATATAATATATATATAATAATACTCATTGATCTAATTATCTGGCCGTTGCCCAATCCTTAAAAATTATATATAAAATTAATATATACTAAAATATAAATATATATTATAATAAATATATAAATAAATATATAAATTAATATATAAAAAATATATAAATATAATTAATACTTATAGAACAGATGCTTTAAAATTACTAAAAAAAAAACTTTTTTAAAATACTCTCGGAATACTACAAATTTTACAAATAAATATTTTTTCGCTGCCCTTTTAGTTTGAAATTCTATTTTATTTTGAATTGTAAATTTAAAATCTGAATTTGTAAGGTTATTATAAATTTTGAAATATTTTATTGTCGACTTATAAATAAATAATTGATTGAGGGGTATCTTAAAGTCGAGAACTTGACGCTTGCTTTCTCATATGTTTCATGTTGCACCAACTGCCAAATGGCGTTGCAAAGAGAAGCAAAAAAAAAGGCAGTGGCAGCGTAACGCCCACACACACACACACACACACACACACACACACACACACACACACACAAGCACACACACACACACACACACACACACACACAAGAAAAACCACATTCATAGATAATGTGCAGCCTGGTCTTGCGGTTATTTTGTATGCTTGGTTGGTCCGTCAGTTGATCTGTCCCACCGTCTGGCAACGCCGCCAAGTTGAAAGTTGGCAGTTGGCAGTTGCCACATCCATGTGGCATGTGCCTCTTTTCACTCTGATTCTAGATACAGAATGGGGGGGGGGGCGGGGGGGGGTCTCTCTTTTGTGGCCGTTGCGGCAGCCGCCAAAAACGCCGACGCTCATCCAATTTTCCCGTCTCGTTGCAAACAATTTTTGTTGCGCTTTACAAAAATTGCATTTTCAGCCTGTGCCAGCAAAACACACAACTCCCAGTGCAACCCACTAAGGCCACCCTACCAAACCACCCAAAAAACCACCCCCAACCACCCCAGTTGACAATATCGCGCAACGTCGTCGCTTTTCTATTGTTGAACCAACAAAAAAAAAATACAGAATGAGCATAAAAAAAAAAAAATATATCTTCGCAAAAAAAATGAAAATAGTCAAAAGCAGGATTTTGAAATGACATTTCATCCTCATGCCTCTGCCTTATTCCTATCGTTGCCCCCGCTGCATCACACCCGCTGCAGTCGTCAGAGCATAGTCCAAAAGCTTCGACCACAAAGTTTTGGAGCACGATTTTTGGTTAACGAAACATTTTTTATCATGGGTTGCACGAAAAGTTTGCCGACAGTTTGCTATATCAGTAGAACAAGTCAGTCAGTCAGTGAGGCAGTGAGGCAGTCAGTGAGGCAGTCAGTGAGTCAGTTAGTAAGTCAGTCAGTTTATCAGTTAGTCAGTCAGTAAGGCAGTCAGTCAGTCAGTCAGTCAGTCAGTGAGTCAGTCAGTCAGTGAGTCAGTCTGTTAGTCAGTCAGTTAGTCAATCAATCAGTCAGATAGTCAGTCAGTCAGTTAGTCAATCAATCAGGCAGTCAGTTAGTCAATCAGTCAGTCAGTCAGTTAGTTAGGGAGTCAGTCAGTCAGTCAGTGAGTCAGTGAGTCAGTAAGGCAGTCAGTCAGTCAGTCAGTCAGTGAGTCAGTCAGTCAGTTAGTGAGTCAGTTAGTGAGTTAGTCAGTCAGTGAGTCAGTGAGTCAGTAAGGCAGTCAGTCAGTCAGTCAGTCAGTGAGTCAGTCAGTCAGTCAGTCAGTGAGTAAGTCAGTCAGTCAGTGAGTCAGTCAGTCAGTCAGTCGGTCAGTCAGTCAATCAGTCAGTCAGTCAGTCAGTGAGTTAGTCAGTCAGTCAGTCAGTGAGTCAGTTAGTGAGTCAGTCAGTGACTCAATGAGGCAGTCAGTCAGTCAGTTAGTGAGTCAGTCAGTCAGTGAGTCAATCATTCAGTCAGTCAGTTAGTGAGTCAGTCAGTCAGTGAGTCAGTCAGTCAATCCGTCAGTCAGTCAGTCAGTCAGTAAGTCAGTCAGTCAGTAAGTCAGTCAGTCAGTCAGTCAGGCAGTGAGTCAGTTAGTCAGTCAGTTATGGAGTCAGTTCGTGAGTCAGTGAGGCAGTCAATCAGTCAACGAGTCAGTAAGGCAGTCAGTCAATCAGTCAGTCAGTTAGTCAGTCAATCAGTCAGTCAGTTAGTCAGTCAGTCGGTCAGTCAGTGAGTTAGTCAGTCAATCAGTCAGCTAGTGAGTCAGTCAGTCAGTCAATCAGTCAGTCAGTCAGTCAGTCAGTCAATCAGTCAGTCAGTCAGTTAGTCAGTCAGTTAGTGAGTCATTCAGTCCGTCAGTCAGTCAGTCAGTCCGTCAGTCAGTTAGAGAGTCAGTCAATCAGTCAGTCAGTTAGTCAGTCAGTCAGCTAGTGAGTCAGTCAGTCAATCAGTCAGTCAGTCAATCAGTCAGTCAGTCAGTCAGTCCGTCAGTCAGTCCGTCAGTCAGTCCGTCAGTCAGTTAGTGAGTCAGTCAGTCTGTTAGTCAGCTCGTCAGTCAGTCCGCCAGTCAGTCAGTTAGTGAGTCAGTCTTCATTTAGAATTATGCTGAGCACAATCTTTCTGCTGCCTCGTTTGGCACTGCAAACTTGGCATAATCCAAGAAGTTCTCCCCGTTCTCCCCATTCGCATTATCAGACAACCCTAATGGCATGCCTTGCCAAATGACGCTGGCAGAGTTGCCACGCTATTTATGCCAATGTTCCGCCCCCGTACATGCTTTTGTTGCATGTTTTAGAAAGAAAATAAACACTTTGGTCTATCGATAAATTTCGCAGTCAGCGCATGTAAAGTGAAAGAAACTAAAGATAAAAAGAAATGTATTTAAATACTCAAAAAACAGTCAGGCAAATACTTAAGTTTGCCAAGAAAATACTGAACAAAATTTAAGCAACTTATCCATCATGATTCCGATCCACAGAAAATACTTGGAAAATTCGTTAGTAAATAAAGTTTGCTAACAAAATATTGCAAATATGACTCTATCAATCTATATCTATAAGATCTATAAGATCTTCTGCTACTATACATGATAAAAAAATCAGAAATTGCTTACATTCTTTTCTTATACAGAATACAGAATTACTCTGCCCAATCGAAACCTTATCGACTTATTAAATACTCCCTCTTCAATTGTTCTTTATGTTTCAACAGTCTTATTTAAAATTAGCTTCATTTCAAATATATATATATATATATAAATAAAATATGAAGAAGAGTTGTCAATCTGCAGTCAACCGTGTGTTATGCAATCTTGTTAAACAGTGAACGAACTGGAAAAGCAAATGTGATGCACTTGAATTGAATTGAATGCAATTGAATGCACTCATTACACATAGGCCAATTTGGGGCGATTACCCAAAAGAACAGAGACAGAAAAAGAAATCAAACTAAATTAGAAGAGAAAACCACAAGAAACAGCAGGAAGGGGGGAAAAAAAGCTGAGCAGGAAAACCAAAAAAAAAAAAGAGGAGAAAAACAACGGTTAAGTGCAATTCTCTTCGCATTGATTGCGCACTTGATTACGATAAATGAAACGTCAACAAGCAGTGTAGAGAGAGACAGAGAGAGAGAGAGAGAGAAGACTACTGGGAGGAGTGAGATGAAGAAGCAAAAGCGCAGAGCCCGGAAACAGGACGTGCAAGAATCGGACTAGGCCCAATGCGTCTCCTTTTCTTTTGGGGCCAACTGTAGTTGCTTGTCACTGATTTCTTTTGTCTACTTTTCATCAGACTATACTACTTCACTTCCCTTGCCACCTACTGACCTTTGCCCGGCTTGTTTCCGTAGCAATTTCATCTCATCTTGTGTCTCGTGTCTCGTCTCGTTTCGTTTGGACAAATCACAGTGTGTGTGTTGCCGGAAAATCAGTTGTCCTGTTGTGCCACTGCCAGCGAGTGTCCTGCGGCAGCTGCGTCGTCGTCGTCGTCGTCGTCGTCGTCATCGTTGACGTCTCAAGGCGCAGCTGGGACCAAGGCAAAGGACATGCTCCCTTTTTCCCTTCCCCCAACGCTGCCTCGATGCCTCGATACGTGTGTCCTTTCGTCCGTGTCCGAGAGGCCCAAGAGTTACATTTGGCCCCAAAACGGACACGGGCACATATACACATACACTTAGACATTTACACACATGACACACACACACACAGACACACGGCCGTATGTTTGCCATTTGGACGCTGGGGCACTTAAGGCAATTCTCAGGCAAAAGGACATGCGACGATTGTGAGGAACTCTCAGCAACCGGAACCCTGCAAGCCAAAAGCTGTCTCTCTCCCCCTCTCTCTCTCTCTCTCTTTCGTTCTTATACGCTCCCCAGTGGCACAAATTTACAGTACAGAAACAAACATACGGAATATAGCACAGTTTTCCAGCAGAAAAGTATCGATTACAATACAAAATACATTTTCTATTATTATTATCTAATTTAATTACTTTTATAAATTATAAAATCAAATTATATATTGAGTTTTAACAAGCAATAAATTAAATAATAACTCTAATTTGTTATATAAATAATAAAATTAGTAATAATAATTAAAATTCAATTTTTAATTGAAAATCATAGAATAAAAATTGTAACTTAAAGTTATTCTACAATTTGTATTATAACAATTGAAACTGAACGATGTTGTTTAACTTTAATTTAATAATAATAG
Organism: Drosophila histrio; assembly: GCA_958299025.2. Lineage (NCBI taxonomy): Eukaryota > Metazoa > Arthropoda > Insecta > Diptera > Drosophilidae > Drosophila > Drosophila histrio. Next base: position 54,290,755 of record OY282582.1, on the reverse strand, counting down.
TGATAAATGAAATGATTGCTAGAAAACTCTCATTACCAGTTCATATACAAATTCGGCAAGTGTAATGCATATTATAATTGGAAATGATTTAGCAGTGAGCTACTGGGTCTCTCTCTCTCTGTGTGTGTGTGTGTGTGTGTGTGTGTGTTGCATGCCACTAGAGAATTCATTCATGTTGAAATGCGCAAATTTGTTATCAACGCTTTATGCCATTATGCCTCATGTTGCCTTGGCTCTGAGATTTGAGCATCCCATTACACAGCAATGTCTCCAATGCTTTTCCCACACTGCTCGTCTCTCCGTCTCTTTCTCTCTCTCTGCCTCTCTCTGTCTCTCTCTGTTGTCTCTTGTTGCACAACATTTGGCCAACGATTCGTTCATTTGTTTTTACTTGAATTTATGGCTTTAATAACATAACAACCCTGACTTCTCTACCTCTCTGCCCCACTGCCCCACAACACGCTTGTAGACCGTAAAACAGCCCTTGGTCCATTGTCTGTCAGCCATTTTGTTGACCCAAACTCTGTCTGTATAGATGTGTGTGTGTGTGTGTGTGTGTGTGTGTGTGTGTGTCTTGTTTGTTCTTATAGTCGCCTCATTAGATTTCGATAAACTGGTTCAATGCCTAGCCAAAAGTCTCTGTCCAGCCTATAAGCTTTCCCCCTTTTTCTATCTCTTACATTCAATACAATTCAGCAGCTTTTTGAGTGACTTTTGCTGGCCATTTAGTTGTTGCCACAACTTGTGGCACACTCACACACAAAGTTCAATGCAAAAAAGGTTTGCCCAAAGAAACTCGATGATAATGTGTGTGTGTGTGTGTGTGTGTTGCAACATCAAGTGCAAGCGGTCAGTGGCGTTGATTGAAGTGGCAAATAGTGCGTGGCAATGTGGCAGAAGGGCGGTCGCTGCTGCTGTAGAGAGATAAATGGATGTTGCAAGCAGGAAGACAGTCAGGCAGGCAGACAGCGTTTGGTTTCAAGTGACGCAGCAGCTTGTGGCATGTTCAATAAATTATGCGACACAAAAAGCAGAAGCTGTGTGATAAGGAGACAACAGAGTCGAGTTTAAGCAGAAGGAGAACTTTGGGGGCAAGCTTCAGTTTAAGCTAAACGAAACATTAATTAGAATTATCTAAAGTGTGCCACAAATGCGTAGCAAGAAGAAGAAAAGCAGCAGACAGAGTAACGGAGAAAGGGGAAAGACATAGAAGAGAATGAGTCAGAGGAAGAGTCAGTGGAAGAGAACAAAACTGCAGCTCTTCTAGACTATTCAAAAACAAATAAGTTTATTCTTCTTTAAAGTTTAGGCTTATTGAAATAATATTAATTTTAAGATAAGCTGCAAAGAAAACCTTTAAAATTAGAGAAAACATCTAAATTGTAACGTTGTGTTTGTTTGTATTTAGATTCTGTACTTTAAATAATAAGTATAGAGGGTATATTAAGTTTGTTCAGCCAAAAATGTGCGTAAGAGGCAGAAGAAAGTCTGGTGGGCTCCATAAAGTAAATACACTATATGCTTGAATAGCCATTTCTGTCTGTCCGTCGTGCCATGTGTCCCTCTGTCCGACCGTCTGTATAAAAAGCGTTATCCCAAAGACTATAAAAGCTAACGAAACCAAACTTGGTATGTAGGTTCATCTATATTCTACACAGAACCCAGTTTGTTTTAACATGTAGGCACATATGTTCTCTGCTCAGAAAATCAGCAAATCATTTGTCATGAATTCTTACTCTTTTTTTCAATAATAAGGAAAATTATAATTGGCAATAAGTGCCAATTTCTTCTTGAACTGAGCATTTAAAGATTACATGTAGCAGCAAACAGTAAACCAACCAACCAAAAATCAATTATATTAGTTAATTTTCTTTGCGAAATTGTATCTAGTGTTTTATTATTAAGAAGAAAATCCAATAGCAGAAATATCATAAGAGCACACTGAACAAATTGCGTTTAGCGGGAAAGAAGTATTTAACTGCACAAAATCAGCTATGTATTCGATATTATCAGATTAGGAATAGGTATTACAGATAATACAAGCAAACTTACTATTACTTTGTACTCTTTATTAAAAAAAAAACTAATTTGAAATCTTTACGCTGTATTCACCATTATTTGTGTCACTTGAACTTCAATCAAACCATTTTTATTTGATAAATACGCATGTAATATAATATATAATTGATTAGTTTAATTTGTGTAATTTCCATAATGAAATTCGATTTATAATTAGATTTACTAACATTTCTCAATGTTACAATATTAATAACATTTTTAGAATACAAAATAAATAACAATATGTATAACTTGAAATTCAACACACACAAATACTTTTGAAGTAATAGAACTTCCCGTTTACATTTATATCATAAGTAGCATAGATGTAATTCAAAGCCTACTGAATCTGTAGACTATCTCAACATTAGTAAAGGATCTCATATTTATAGGCCAAATGATATGAGATAGAAGGCTTCGAAAGTAGTTTATTTCTTTAAAGAACAATTAAACGAGAGCAAAGTAGTTAAGTTTCGCTTAACCAATGACAGAGCTTATGAATTTACCTATATTTTTAGCAAATATATTATATTATTATCATATTATATATGTATTATATTATATTAATATTATATTATACTATATGTATATATATTATATTATATTCTTACTAAATTAAATTTTATTTACATCGAGAATTTGATGTGTACTAAAAATTTCATTGCAAGCACATAATACTAACTCGGAAAAATATTTAAAAAACAATTTGTCATACTATTGTCGGCTGTAAGGCAGAAGAATACTTAGAAGACTTGCGGCGTGTTTGCTCGCGCATGTGTGAGCTTAACTAAATAGATACAGAATTTCTCAATTGGAATCTTGTCGAATAGTTTTATCGACAAGTTGTTTTATTTAACAAAATATAATTTTAAGATAAATATTGTTAATATTCGAAATTGTTGTTTTTATCAGTGTACTTTAACCCGCATATGTGTGAGTGTGTGTGTGATGTATGTGTGTGTATGTGTGCTGTATGTGTGTGTTTGTGTGTGTGATGAAATATTTTAGTAACTGAAGTCGACTAAATGGCAAAGTTTTGAGTCGAAAAACATTTTATTGAATATGCAAAGTTTTGTGGCCCTGGCAAAAGCCCTGCCGCCAAGGCCGCAGTGTATTATAAATTAATAAGCACACTAAACGCTCACACACACACACACACACACACACACACACACACACTCACACACACACGTATACACATAGTTCTGCATAAATAATAAAGTTAAATACGCTTACAAGACGCATTTTGCGGTCTCAGTTTACATTTTGAACTCGCAGCAAAACTCGAGTCGAAAACTAACCAAAAACTATAACCAACACTTTTGTGTGTGTGTGTGTGTGGGTGTGTGTGTGTGTGTGTGTGAGTGTGTGTGTGTGTGTGTTTTCGTGTGGGTGTCGTCAAAGTCCTTTGGCGCCTTGGGTAACATTTTGGGTAATTTGCGCCCAAGAGAAGCATCTGCAAATGGCATCAGAAGTGCGCAGAAAGTTCAAATGAAAGTTGCCGCCATAAAACCATATAATATCTGAGAGAAGACACAGAGAAGAAGCCTGTGCTCTACTAACTACTATATATGTGTGAGTTAAACAGAACTTAATAAGCATATGAATGCATTACGAATATTCATTGCACAAAATGCAGAAATGTAAAGAACTTTTCCAAAGAGAATCAACGACTGGAAATAAAACGATCGCAATAAGTTTACAAAAATGTGACAAAATGTGTTAAATAAAATGGGTAAACATTATTATTATAATTTACACAGGGTTTAAGCACTTTTAAGAGTTCTTAAAATATTTTTAAAATGTAAAAAAAATATATTCAATTATTTAGAGCAAATTTTTATCAAGGAACTTTTGATTTGTATTACAGATACATTTTGTGGCATAAATAAAAGAAATATATATCTTAATAATTCACTGTTAAAGTTCACAGACATCTTGTTTGCTTGCCAAAAATCTTGCAACTTAACACTTGACAAAAGATACTTTATTTGCAACTGTATCTTGACTTGTAGCTATAGTAATAAAGAACACACAACGCTCATTATTTAGTTGGTATTTTAAGCTCAGTCAACTCTATCAAATTTCCAAGAATTTTTATTGTCAAGCGGTTTGTTGCATTCTCAGGAAATTTGGCTGCCAGAGAGAGAGAGAGTGTGTGTGTGTGTGTGTGTGAAAGGGAGATAGCTAGAGCGAAGAATTTGATTTAGTGGCGCATTGGAATCAATATATCAACACGGTTGCACGCGAACCGCGACAATGACAAACGGAGGCGACATTAACGCACTTAACCTGGCCAATATACCAAAAGATAAAGAGAGACAGAGAGTGAGAGAGAGCGAGAGAGAGGGAGAAAGCGAGACAAGACGAGATTGTGCAATGTGGGCTGAACAGAACAAGTAAATTCTGTATCTCTAAGATACAATTCCATGTTGTCAGGCATTGGCATGATTTATTCATTTGACTTTAATATGAATCATTTGACATATTTTGGTCTCAGCTTTTGTTTCAAGCGCGTCTCTCTCTCACATACATATATATATATTTTTGATTTATCACTGCCGCTTCCCCCCCCCCCCCCCCTGCCTACGTTTAATACCAGGGCTGATTACGTAGAACAAGTTCATTAAGCGTTGTATACGAATGCAGCCTCAAAGCAAACACGACAAAAATTAGTAACAAAATTTATTGCATGTGTCTTATCAACACAGTCGACGCACTGAGTGTCCCAAATGAATGAATGGAGGGGGTGTGAATGTGTGCGATGAGTGTCTGTGAGTGTCTTTCGAATTCGTAATGAATATAGCATAGCATTTGACTAAATAGTGTCTATGCAAAATCAATTTAAATGCCAATAAGCAGCTTCAATAGATGCAAAATGAATATTGAACACATCAAAATATATGGTATAATTATATTATATTATACTCATGCAATACACTGCCAAGCAGAGATTGTCTATCAAATAATGTGAAGTTGAATCCTCATGATAATTGGAGTAATAACAGCCTAAATAGCAGCTGATAAAACAGCTCGTAAAATTGCTATCAATTAGTAGCTAAACCAAAAAAAAGGCAGCAAAGATCATAAATTTTGTACTATAGATAAGATGAGAAGATGACTATAAAGTAAAGTACTACGGAGTAATAAGTAGTTGAATAAATATCTATAAAATATTAGTAATTAAATTGTATTTTAATTTAATCAACAATTTCAGGTCATTCAGTTTTGTTTTATGTGTATTTTATAGCTCTAAAGCTTGACATTATATAGAAGAATATAATAATACTTAATTATTAGTTGAGAGCAGATTATTAAAAGAGTTTATAGTAGTATCTTCTATTCTTGTGCAATCTAAAATCGGTAAAGATCAACAAATGCAAAGCGCTTAAAATTGTTGTAAATTAAATTATTCAACAATTGTCAGAGATTTTATTTTATATATATAAAAATAGTTGAGAAAAATTTGATAAAATAGTGCAAAAAAAATTAAGAAAGTACTTTTGTAAATATACAAATAAAATACATTAGAAATGTAATATTAGTTCTTGATTTTATTCAGAGATTTGCAATAGTTTTCTAATTAGTCATCAAAAACATAATAATACATAATAATAATATTAAAAACTTATAAAATTGTAAATCTTAAAGTGACAAGATGGAAATCTACAATATTAGTTTTTAATTTTAATAAGATATTTGCTACTCAGTCGCCAGTCGATTAATATAGTTTAATATTAATAAATTAAAAATAAATTACAACAAAATCAGATGACGATATCATATAGCTGCCATAGGAACAATCGATTGGAATATAAACTTTTTTAAGAAGAGCTTTGTTGTTTTATCAGCTATATCAATCAAACTCAGAGATTATCTATTTCTTACTCATTCTTAGATCGGATGACTATATCTTATAGCTGACATAGGGACAGTGGCTCTTGGTGGTATAATCAACAATCAAAAGCAGCGGGGAAGGGGGTGCGATTCATTGTTGTCGCTCTTGCTGCTAGACTCAACAATCAAAAGCAGCGGAGGAGAGGATGCAGTGTCTGCAAAAAATTTAGCATGGGCGGTACAATATCTCTTTCTTTCTCTCTCTCTCTCTTACTCTCGCTTTTGTTGAGCTGCCATATTAATAATTTAAAAAGATAACACTATTCTAAGCCTTTAGCACGGAGCCAAATCTATAGCGATATAAACTACATGAGTCCAAGACAGTGCAGTGGCTTAATGGTAGCGCAGTCGACTCGCAAGCAAGATGTTGTGGGTTCGAGTCCCGGTTCGTGCAGTGTCCTTTTTCATTCGGTCCCGGTTCGCTTCGATCGTCATGCTCCCGGCGATAGCTGTGAAAAGTGTTTCCCATCCCCCCCCCCCCACCCACACCTGCACACTCCACATTTCTTTCCGAGATTTGAGCGCGAACGTAGCGAGCCATGGGTTGTCGAGCGGGAAGCGAGCAGGGGGCGAAGTCCCCTAGTAATACAATAAAAGTATTTATAATATAATAACTTATTAGGCAAATAAGTGTTAGAAACTAGGGCCAGCGAATCAGTTAATAATAATAATATGTATAATTATGATAATTATTCATATTATTAAATTTAAATTATATAGAAAATTTATAATTTTATTTTACCAGTCGCCAAATGACTGCAAAAGTTAATGTGCCCAAAACAAAAAAAAGGAACTCTGCTAAAGTGTTTTTTTTGTGCCGCTTCATCGACGACAGCTTTGATGACAATGACAAGCTGCACAAAATTTGCATACAATAAACAAGCAACGATAACAGCAACAACAACAACAACAGCAACAACAGCAACAACAATCGATGTCTGCTCACTAAAAAATTGACTGTCAATTGGCGTGGAGGGTGAAGTTAATGCAACTAATGACGAAAACGCCGTCTCATTCGCATTCGCACTTGGATTCGCATTTGGATTCACAATCGCCATCCACAATTTCATTTCCATTCTCAGGCTCTTTCAGACGTCGTCGCTGTCGTCGTCACCTTCTGCCAAAGGGCTCTCTCATTGGCCCATTTTGAACCCGGTAAGCCTGGTAACTCTGGTAAACCCGACAACCCGCTGCCCTTCCCTTTCAGGTCTTCAAGTCGATGCGCTGATCCATTGGTTCTATCTGTTTTTTTTCTTCTCCTTCTTTCGCTTGATTCATTCGGCGACACTCACTCAATTTCTTGCTGATAAACAAATTGAATGTGGATTCTTTTTTTTTTTCTCTCTTTATTCATGGAACAGAGGTAACTCCCCTGGGTGGGTATATGTACCTTCCATACGGAGAAACGGAATAAAACTTGAAAGCGAATAAATAACGAAAAAAAAAAAAAAAAAAAAAAGCGCATTGATTTATTTTAGCCAGCTTGTTGTTAACATTTTAACGATTTTGTCCTTGCGTTTTAGTCGATTCAACTCTGCAACTCCTACCGCTTTCCATGCTGCTTGTTAGCTACCTTTAAGCCATCTACCATTTTCAGCTTTTGTTGTTGTTGTTGTTGCTGTTGTTGTTGTCTCCGGTGTCTGTCGCTTAGCCAAATTGCTGAACATTAGTCACCGATTGACAAGGCAGTGGAGGCAAAGAGGATGCCCAAAAACCCAGTCAAGCATTTCCGATACCCTCCTGTTCGCTGCCCTTTCCCCTTTCCCCTTGCCCCCTTTCCTCATCCCGCTGTTCTACCTGACTGCGCCCCTGAGTTGGCCATATACAAATCAACTAATTTCAAACTTGTCGATACTTTAATGAAAACGAAGAAGTCGAAACAGGAAAGAAAACAGTGGGAGAAAAATAGAAGAAAATAAATGTGAGAAAAGTGGTAAAAACGACTGTAATATACCCTATGGCAATGTATTTGTGGGCGTAGTAGGCGTGTCAGTCGAAAATTCAAGTTATATGTAGTTATAGAAGCTTAAGTTTAAGCTTCTAGCTCTTAACAGCTTTGAGATATTTGAGTTTATATGACTGAACGGATGGACAGACAGTCAGATGGACAGACAGACAGACAGGCAATCAAGGCATACTTTTAACAAACTTAGCATACCCGTCGAAGAGGGTATACACCAAAAAAAAAAAAAGAAAAACCAGAAGGCAGTCACAGATATCAGAGAATTAGACTTGCTGCTGCTTCTGCTGCTTCTTCATTCTCTTTCTCTCCCTGTCTCCCTGTCTCTATGTGTCTTTCTCTCAGGGGCATTTGTCATTGGGACCCCGGCACTCTGGCTAATGAAACGCCAGTCTCGACTTGACTGGGAGGCTGCATTGAGGCCATAGGCCATAAAAAGCATTACGGCCAACGGCTACCTGACGGCATTGACTTCCCTCAGGTGTTGTTATTGTTGTTCCCATTATTGTTGTCGTTGTTGTTGTTGTTGTCGTTGTTGTTGCTGACCTTTGAGCTGCCGCTTGATTAGCGCTTTGAGAATGATTCAGAGCCAGGAGCCAAAAGCATATCAGCTGTATTTGCATTAGATTAGAAAGAGAGCGAGAGAGAATAAAGTGCAGAAGTGAAATGGAATGATTAAGATATACAGTTGGTCAAGTAATTCTTTTGACAAATTAAAAAAAACTTAAATCTCTTTTCTGGACACATTAAGTCCAAACTTCTTATCACGTGTGCCAAATCTCAAGTCTCTAGCTTTAACATTGCTTATGTTATGGTAATTTTTCTAATTTTGAAACAAACGGGACTTGATATTGAAAATTTAAAATAAACTTGACCTGCGTATGGTATTCAGGAACCTAGATTCCAAATTTGAAGACTCTAGCTCTTATAGTTGCTGAGATCCACGCGTTCATACAGACGGACGGACAGACGGACGGACGGGCGGACGGGCAGACAGACGGACAAGTGTCAATCGATTCGGCTATTGATACTGATCAAGAATATATATACTTTATAGGGTCGGAGATGATTCCTTCTGCCTGTTACATACATTCACACAAATTCATTATACCCTATTTTGCCCATTTTTAAAGGGCACAGGCTATAAAAAATATGTTTGAATCAAACTATTAATTTTAAAGTTCACTTTGACTATATGACAACTCTGTCTTTTTTTGTGGTTACTCTAATATTGTTTTTAACAGTGTCAACTCTGTTTTCACACACAAAGTCTTAGCAACAATTTACGTTAGCTTAGATAAGGTGGCAACGCTTGTTGAGTCTTATTTGCAAGCAGTGTGGCAACTCTGTTTTTTAAATTTAACAAAATTTGACAAGATTTTAATGCTACAAATCCGAGTGATATTTGTAACTTTAAAAGTATTTATATATTTTAAAAAATAAATGGTGACAACTCTGTTGCTTGTTGAATGGATAAATTACAAATCATAGAAAAAAATGCATGCTTATACAATTGTTTGCTGTGCCATTTTAAAGTGCAGCGGCAACTCCACACACAACAAAGCATTCGCCATCTCTTTCCAGCACTAAATTGGCAATAGGGAAGGAAATTTTGTTGCCGGACGGCGCCGCCTGTTTGCATTTCTACAATGGCCAAAACAAGCAAAAGATATCTATAACAAACACACACACACACCCCGCCTCCACCCCCCAACCCCCCCTTAACGCCCACCTGTTTCCTTTTTAGTAATTGGAAGGGGAAAGAGCTGGATGCGGGGAGGGGTGGGTCGGTTCGGGTGAGAAGTTGGTCTCTCTGACGAAAAATTTCAAACACGTTTCAATAAAATTCAATTTGTAGCACATTTCAACGCTTTCCGCCAGCGCTAAAAGCGCACAATCACCCCAACGACCCCAAAATAAGGCTGGCAACACACCCCCCGCCCCCCTTTTGCACCCCTGCTACTAACTACACCCCCTGCTCACATATGCATGAATTTCCTTTTGCACTTTGGTACAAACTTCTCCATTCCCAATCCGCCCATTTGGCATCAATTTTTGCTTTGGCGCCATGCACAGTTAGATGTGTGTGTGTGTGTGTGTGTGTGTGTGCCTGTGGGGGCATTGCGCGTGTTTCCCCTCCCAAACCCCTCCGTTCTGCTTCCCTTTCCACTTCCTTCCCGGCAAGCATTTTAGCATAGCGCGTAATATTTTCGATTTCGCATTTTGCTTCTTCCGAGTCGTCTCCTGGCTCAAGGATATTTTTCATATGTGTCGCACGCACGCACAAAAGCAGCAGCAGCAACGTTCCGCCTACTTTTCTGTCACCCCTCCCTACCACCCATACTTTGTACACCTCCCCCCCGCCCCACAACAACCCTCTTCCACACACTGTCTCTGCCTACAAAATGCAAATGCAAACAGCATACGAATTAGTAAAACGGAAACAGGCGTTTGTGTTTTGTAATATTTGCCCCAAAACACAACTCGAGTTACACACAAACACACGCACGCACACACACATACACACACACACACACACGCACACTACCAGCCACCCACTGCCCCCTACCCCTTTTGGTTCGACCCTTTTGCATTCACTTTGCATGGCGAAAAACAGGAAGTAAATTTTCGTGTCGTGGCAGCGGGAGCCAAAAAATGTTGCGCCTTGTTAGCCCTGTATCCAAAACAGAGTACTAAGTCATATAAGTTTGTGGGAATCTATGTGACAGGCAGTAAAAGGCATTTCTGAACTTTTAAAGTATATAAATATTTCTGATCAACAGGCGAGTTTCTGTTAAATGTCCCCAATTTTGTTATAAAGTGCTGGCAGTTCAAGTTGATCTAAAAAAAATTAAAAACGATTAGAAAAAGTTAATAAAAATATGTCCGTGGTGGGGTTCGAACCCACGACCCTCCGCTAGCGTGATAGTCGCGCACTTCACCCAATAAGCTACTGAGCCTAATTCAAGTTGACAAATTAGAGTTTTGGTTGCCGTTAGCTAAAGAAAACTGCCATGTTTAAAATTGCAGTTGATTTGCAGTGCAATCTTCAGCACAGATCGTCGAAGAAGGAAGCTTTAATGAATTTGATCTGTATGTGTATCTACTAAACCAATGAAAATAATTGCCCATTTTTTTGGTATTAAGAACTCTATTATAATTTTTGCTGGGCATCTAACAGTCGAGCACACTTGATTGCTGTTGTTGAGTGTTGGGTGTGTGTCGGTGAATTGTGCACAATGTTGCGTTTCTTTTTGTGCCTGCTACTTCATCATAAGGTGTCGCTTTCATGCATCCTCAAAGTCTTATTTCACTACCCGAGCTTTCTTTCAGGCAGTTTAATACCCTGTACATATTTTTTAAAATAGGTTAACTTAGCGAGGAGCAAATATTTGTAACAGAAAACAAATGAATCCGTTGATATTTGTATGTAACTTAAATATTTAAATACATTATTGGGTAAATCAACGACATGATCGAGAGAAACAAATGCTATTACAACTTACTGATAAATACAAAATTACATATATAATATTTTACTTCTTGAGTTCTCTGGCAAGAGTTAAATATACCCTGTACATTAACTAAAGCTACAACTTATTGCTGTGTAGATGTTTGTCAAAGAAATTAGTTTCCAGTGGAATTTGCCGATAAAACCAACAACACTTCCTCTTTGAAATATATATATAAATAATTATAATTATTAAAATATGTAATAAGAAAATTAAATTATTCATTAATTAAATATAATGTAATTATATAAATTTTAAAGCTTCTCAAAGTGCAAATAATTATTATTATTATTATTATTTATTTTTTTTAAAATATATTATTATTATTTCTTCAATTGACAAGTACATATATAATTTATAATAACTTTTTTATTTGTTATTATAATATATATATTATTATAATATATAGATTTTACAGGATATCTTCTATTACAGCATTTCACACACTTTTGCATTTGTCATTTGTTTGATGTTTGTTTGATTATTTTCTTTTTCTTTTGTTGGTCTCATTTTCATAGCACACAAAATGTGATACTAAATTACCTCAATGGCACGTAATATAACGCCCCCCTCCCCACCCCTCAAAGACTGCCCCTATCATTTGCAGCCCCCCGTTTTGTGAGACGCTCATGCGTTTGGTTTTAATAAGCAGCGCGTGATTTTCATTACGAAAATGTATTACGTATCTGTTTAGATTTTGCAATATGCGAAATGAATACGCAGCACGCACAACCAAACACACACACACACACAAACACACACACGTGCGCGCACACCCTTAATTCAATACACCCCGACCTCCTTTACGCTCCTCCCCCCCCGCCCTTTGTGCCATGGCCTTGTCTGAGTAACATAATAAATATAGTACAAGCGGGAAAATCAAGTGAAATCAATTTAATACACTTTTCATCTGCTGCTAAAGGAAAAGAAAGCAGAAAAAAAAAATTGTGAAAATTGTGCAAAACATGTGGAGAGGGTGATTTTCTTCCCCCTCTCTCTCTCTCTCACTCTCTCTAACACACACTGGTTTTTCCATCTTTTTCCCTGACTGTTCTCTTTGGCTTCATTCTTTCTTGCCCTAATTTATTACGTTTTAATGACTTTTTCATGCACACAACACAGCAGCAACAGCTTTGCCTTTGATGCCCATGCCCAGGAGGTGGTATCTAATAGGGGGGTGGAGTAGGTGGGTAGAGGGGAAAGAGAAGTGTGTGCCGTGTGCCGCATAAATCGCGACTTGATTTCGTATTTATATGTATGCCAGTGTATAGAAAGAGAGAGAGAGATATATATATACTATATTAGTATATATATATATATATATATATAATTAGGTGCCAGGACAAACTCGAAACTCTTGATAAGATCATGACAAATACGAATAGATATGCGACCATAGATAATGTCACATCATCTCCTTAAGCCACAAAACGCAAGTAAGCCAACTTTATAGATTAAAGCGCTTATTCAAGTAAACTGATAACAAAAAAAAACAAAAAAAGAATACACAGTTTCTTAATTCAAAAGTGTAGGTAGGTAGAGAAGATTACGACCTATAGTCCTGCCTTCAAAATGTCAGTATGTTGTCTATTTTGATATGTCCCACAGTAATGTCCTTCCTAGAATTGCAGAGTGGTTCCTCAGGTTGCGTATCTGGTTGTATGTTGGCCACATTTGTCTAGCTCTTTTGATTTCCATCTCTCATTTGCTTGAGTTGCAAATTGGCTGTGTATACTATACTTGATGGTGTTGACGGGTTGTCTTAACTCATCAGATGTGGAAAGAAATTTGGATTCGCTCCTAGGTACTTTGTCAACATTTTCATTGCCTTTGAATACAGCTTGCAAAATAAGTTGAACTATGAGAGTTGCTGGTAATAAAGATAAAGATTTTTACATATTCACCAAGCATTTGGCTTGAAATACATCAAAAGGTGTATTAAACAATTTAAAAACGATAAGAAAAAGTTTATTTAAATAGTTTCATATATGTCCGTTGTGGGGTTTGAACCCACGACCTCCTGCTGATTCAATTGTCGCACACTTCATCTAATCAGCTAATGAGCCTATTAGACAAATGAATATGGCAGTTTTTCAGAATTAAATAAATACAGCTTGCAAAATATGTTAAACTTTGAGAGTCGCTGGCAAAAAAGATCAAGCAATAAGTTTTAGAATTGCTGAAAGCCTCTAAATATTGAATGTTTTTGAAACTAAAGAGCTTGATAAATAATCTAAAATTGAGAGTTGAAGCCAAAGAATAAACAAGCGCTGAAAATACGTATCAAGCTTAAATGAAAACATCAGAATTCAGTCTAGATATTAGTGTCTATATCTATATCTCTGTCAAGTAATTGTTTTGATAAAGAAAACGCAATCTTTTTTGGTTTTTGTCCTTATTACATTATAGTTGCTTATGGTTCTGAAGACAGTTCATTAATGCTAGTTGATTGATCAATTGTAAATTCCAACGAAATCTGAGGATAATACTTCATTTCATTTAAAATATATATATATATATCAGTTTTTATGATTTGCTTTGACTTTTACTTTCCCCAAAGTCGCAAATAATTGCAATGTTAAGACATAATAATTTTGCATAACTTTGTAGTCACATTGAGTGTGTGTTTTGTTGTGTGTTTGTTGTGTGTGTGTTTTGTTGTGTTGTGTGTGGCAATCAAATGATGATTTTCCTGCCAGGTGGCAAGAGCTTATACAATGAATCGAAAGACGACGTATCTAATTACAAATGCCAGTCACAGTTCGGGCTTATTCAATACGGCGGCTTCTTTTTCCGATGATTTCTGTTGTTGTCATAAATATCACAATTTTATCGCAACATTGTGAATGACGATCGGAAAAGACAGTTAACTGTTTCCTCTACTAGCCTCTTTCCACCTTTTTTTTTTTGTTGTTCTCCCTTTCCTGCGTCATACTTACTACACACAAACCTATAATTAGAGATCTGAGCTCTTGGTTTCAGTTACAGGGCTAAAAAAAAAATAAAAAATGCGGCTTTTGTTCATTGAGTTGTACTCTTAATTATGGAGAACAAACAGTTGCCATTGTAGCGCCCTCATCAACCGTCTCAGTTGGCAGCTGCGGATCAGCCACGCCCCCCCCTTAAAAATCCGTCAATGCCGTGAAAACAAAAGGCACACAATCTAAGCCAAAAATCGACGACAGAACGAAGTTCAAACTGGAAACGCGAGCTCTAATCTTATTATTATGCGTCTCTTTTGTGCCACTTCAAAAGGGCGTAGGGGGATAAATAGTGTGCCTTATTCTCAACAAGGCTCTCAGGCCTATCAAAGCCTATCATTATCATGTGAACTGATTGACTGACTCACTGACTGACTGACGGACTGACTGACTGACTGACGGACTGACTGACGGACTGACAGCTGTGCTTGGCGTGGAAAAGACTGTGAGAGAGATGGGGCAAGTTGCAGGCGACTTTAAATTAAGTCAACTTGAGGTAAACTTTGCTATGATCTGTGGAAATTATAAAACTGCTTAATTCATATTTAAATAAACTAGTTTAAAACCTTAGAAAATAAAATAAAAACAATAACATCAAAACAATTAACAGAAATCAAAATAAATAAAAAAAAATATTAATTTATACAAATAGTAAGATAAAAAAAATATTTAAAATAAACAAAAAATAATGTAAAATAAAGCAGAGTCGATTGACAACTGTCCGTCTGTCTGTCCGTCCGTTCGTCTGTCCATCTGTCTGTCTGTCCGTCTGTCCGTCTGTATGAACGCTTGGATCTCAGCAACTATAAGAGCTAGAGACTTCAAATTTGGAATGTAGGTTCTTGGATACCATACGCAGATCAAGTTTATTTTCAATTTTCGATATCAAGTCCTGTTTGTTTTAAAATTAGAAAAATCACCATAACATAAGCAATGTTAAAGCTAGAGACTTGAGATTTGGCACACAGGATAAATAGCTTGAACTGAATGTGTTCAGAAAACTTAATAGCGATGCCACTCCCCCTGACCTGCAATCTAGAAACTAGTACTATACATTACAGGATTATTTATGTAGATGGTCTTCTGATGTTTCCATGTTTGCATGTGAATGGTGTTTATATAAACATTTAAAATGCTTGGTTATAATAAAAAAACATGTTTAAACTATATAATATAGACAATATCTGTACTTAATTTAATATAAATAAGAATATCGATAAAATGTTATGTTAAAGGTTTAATACGTAAATATGTAAGGCATATTAAAACAGAGATTTAACTAAACTAAAAGGTAAAAATAGTTTTTCTCTCTCTCGTTCTCTCTCTGCATAGTTTGATTTGATTAAGACTTTCGACAAGATTTAAGTCATCGATTTTCCAACGCACAAAGTTTGGCCCCAAAAAGTTTGGCAACCTTTTCGCACCTGCCTCCTGTTTAACCCCTTAACCCTATTATGAATCCACTTTGCGCAACGTTAACCCATTGTGTGTGTGTGTGTCTTAATTGCAACAGTCAACGACTTTTCTTGCAAAATTTGCATGAAGTAACTTGAAAGATGTTGCTATACAGAGAAACCAAGTGAATGTGTCTGAGTGTCTCTGTCTGTGTGTCTGTGTGTGTGTGTGTGTGTGTGTGTGTGTGTGTGTGTGCCAGTTCAATAGCATTTTGGCTGCGTCTGCCAAAAAATATGTGTAACAAGGCGCCAACAACAACAACTTCATCGTCGTCTGCTGCAATGCTTCAAATTCAAATTCAATGACTACAGCTTCTTGTGCTTCCCCTCGCTTAGTCCGCCTCATCGTCCCCTCCCGGCCATCCCTGCGCCAGGATAAACATGTTAATTTCGAAAAATGCAAAATTCTATAATCCGATTTAATGTTTTATTCATTTTGCACAAAAGCGAAGAGCATGCGAGCTGTAAACGGGGGAGGAAAATGGGAAGTAGAAGCTGTGTGGCAGTGGCAGACTGATGGGGCAATACCTGTGCCACACACACACACACACACACACACACACTCGCTCGCACACACACAGTTCACTGACACACTCTCTGCTTGGCAATTAGAATTTCAAATTCTTTTTCCTATGCGCCTGGTCGCCATTTGTTTTTGTCTCTTTAAGTCACACACAGATTGAAGTTTTATATACTTGTAAATATATATATATATATCTAAATTTCTGTCAATACAAAAGTATATAGCTGTATACATATGTATTTTTTGCTATTTTTATCGACAACGTTGGGCGCCACGCACATTAACCTACTTACGTTGGGCGCCAGTTTTTGCGCTTTCTTGTAAATGTGGCCGCTGCTGTTGCTAATGTTGCGCCTTATCCTTGTTAGTTATTCAAATTATATCAGATAGCAAGAGGGAGAGAGAGAGAGACAGATTGAGAGAGAGAGAGAGAGAGAATAAGTGCGAGAAATTGTAAGGGAAAATCTTTTGATTCTTCTGTGTGTTTTTCGTTCGTTAAATTGATGTATGTAGATATAAAATAAGCTTAGACAAGTGCCTAGTGCATTAATACAGCAATGCACGACTAGCTAATACCCTGTAAATGTATATTTAATAGTTAAAAAAAAACCATGTCACAATTTACACTTTCATTAAGCTTAAATGTGATAGATATAATCCATAAAATACCCAAAGAAATTCATTATATAAATCACTCAATTCCCAAAAGTAGTTGTTGTTCAAGTTTTATCGCTGAAGTTTTTCTTAAAACGCTTTTGGCACTTTTGTCGCCTGTTTTTTGTGAAGTGCTCATCACCTCTTGTAATGTTATTTTGATTCGCCAGCTCATTATAGGCTACAACAACGAGATATAAAATAACAACAGCAACAAGAGCAATTTGCAAAGTTGTTCTTGTCCACTTTTTGATGGGTTGTCTGCCTCTGTCACGCCCCTCCCCACGCCCCCCTTTAGCGCCATCGTATCCAGCAGATCCTTTTTAAGGACAGAACGCGTCGTCGTCGTCGTTGTCCCTCGATGGCTGCGCATCTTTTGGCGCTGTTTTATTTACTTTTAATTTACTTTTAATTATAAATTCATGCTTTTCTTCATTGGGGGATTAAGCTTTAAATAACGGTAAACATAGCCCCTTCCCCGCCTTCTTTCTCATTTCCCTATCTATTTTTTGTCAGTGTTTGTTTTGGCATTTCGAAAAATGTTGTTTGGGGATGCGCCATGAAATTCTATCGGTCATATGATTCCCCTCACCCCAAAAACTTTCTTCTCAACCCTAAAACTGTCTTCGCTTTGTTTAAACAGGCTCACATTTTAGTTGAGCTGCCAAGGGGGGTGAGGGGTGACGGGGGGTAGGAGGGGTGCAGGAAACCCCTAGAGGATCTCCGCCAAAAGGAATTAATTTCAAATTTCACTTTCAATTGTCCTAAAAACGACAACAACATTTTCTTTTTTTGCGGTTTGTTTTATTATTTTCTCTCAGTTGTTATTGAAACTTTTGTTTATTGTTTTTGTTTAGGCTTCAACTAATTTAGTTGATTGCGTTTTAGCCAGCTACGCCCCCCCCCCCCCTTCCCTCTTTCTCCTTTTTTTTTGGCATTGTAATCGCATTTGCAATGCAAACTGCATTTGAAAACAGTTTGAAAACTTTTAAAAGCGCAAAATGCTGTGCTACATTTTAGCAAGTGAACTAGTACGTAGTTACCCTGTAAATGTGTGTGTGTGTGGCATAATTGTTGATATTTTGTGTTATAGGTACCTGAAAATATAAAAAAAAATTGCTTAAATATTGTTGTTTTATTTTTATACCCTGTTGGGGGGTATATTAAGTTGCTTAAAAGTATGTAATAGGTCTAAAGAAGTCTGGCAGACTCTTAATGTATATATATTCTTGATTAGCAATAGCAACGAAGTCAAAATAGCTATGTCTGTCAGTTTGTCAGTCCGTCAGTCCCTTAGTCCATCTTTTCGATTGTCTGTCTGTCCGTCGTTCTGTCTGTCCGCCTTACCATCCATATAAACGAAAGTATCTCGCAGATGGTAAGAGCTAAAAGCTTGAACTTGATCTCATAGCACTAGTAATATTTGAAGACAGATTTAGTTTATCTTAAAGTTTGGATGCCACGCCCACTTCGCCCACAAATCAATTTTTATAGCTAGAGACTTGAGATTTGGCACACATGATGAATATTTTGAGGTCAATGTATCCAGAGAATTTCATCACGATACCACGCCCACTTCGCCCACAAATTGGTGTCCCAGCTGTTTGGCTTATTATTGCCTGCTATATTTTTTTATCTCGTAGAACATTCTATCGCTCTAATACCCTGTACCCTGTGCCTTTGTCCCTTAGGCTGTTGTTGTTGTTGTTGTTGCTTTGCCAGCTCATCCTTGGACTATTCAACTTCTCTTTTCCTCTTGCCCATCATCATCATCATCATCATCGTCATCATCATCATCCCCATTTATACGCGCAAATATTTGCGCTTTACTGCGTATTTTTGCTTCCTTTTCATTTTTGTTTTGTTTTGCCCATTTTTGCCTTACTGTCTCTGTCTCTTTCGCACTGCTGTATAGGCTATCTCTCTTTCGGCGGCTCTTTGGCCATGTAGATTTTCATTGAATGTGAATGCCGCGCAACGCAACGAGCCGAAATGAAAATGTTTAAATGAAAGATTGATTGGATTTTGATGAATTTCGACTACACACACACACACACGCACACACACACACACACACACACGCACACTCACAATCTCTCACACACAAACTTCTCATTTCCCCGCATCCAAAGAAAAAAAAATTGATTTTTCCAGATTAAAGTAAAGTAAATCAAAGCAAATCAACTTTTTTTTTTTTGCGCAATTTTCATGCGAATTTCCCCTTTGTGTGTGCGCGCTCGTTTGACTTTTCCTTTCTTTTACCATACCGTTTTCGCAGTTTTTCCCTGCAGGTTTTTTGTCACCGATTTTACCAAAACTGTCGCCTGTCCAGGCGGAAATTGCTTTAGCACATTGCATTGTTGCAAGTGCGTGTGCGGCATGTGGCATGTGGTGGCATTTGCCCTGTGACTGCCCCACGGCCAAGTTAACAGACAAGTTAATATTCACTTTTCCAATCAACATTCATAAACCCATTGAATATATATGTATGTACTCATAAGCTTAACGGCTTTTCATATTGAATCGATGTCGATGCCAAAACGGAAGTTACTCGGAAAAATATCCTAGGTTCAATTCCCCGTTTTGATTGTCATAAGTGTATTGACTTTTGGCGGGTCAAAAGTTCAATATCTGTATCTACAGCAATTGGTTAGACAGTTGGGATAAAAGGCGGGAGTTTAAATGATGTTTAAACTATTTATTTGTTTATTTAGCATCGATTAAAAGCAGTCGATAAGAAATTATTGAAATATTTGTAAAATAACATTAGAAGATAAGATTTTAAACTAACAATGAAATTCATAATTATAATAAAATATTATTTTAAAAGTAAAACAAATAGAAGACAATTGAGAAAGTTGTAAAGCTCTGGGGATAATCAAAATAATGAATTTAAATTATACAACATTACTTGTAAGAATCTGGGAATAGATCCCAGAGAAACCCAATCAAATCAACCAATATTAGTATTACAATTAGTAATGAGTATAAGTATAAATATTAGTATTAATGCTATTATGAGTATAGCTATTAATAATAGAATTGGCATAAGTTTAAAAGTTAGTATTATAATGCAAATTAGTATTAGTATAAGTACAAAAGTAGCTATAACTATAAGTATAGATATAAGATATAAGCATGAGAATATGTTAATATATATTTTTAGTTATATTTATATATTACTATTTGTAATGTCAATGATTTCTCGATAGATACAGGAAAGATTAGTATTTCCTTGTTCTTTGTGAACTGTAAGATTATTTTATTATATAAATATTTGGTAGA
Source organism: Drosophila histrio (assembly GCA_958299025.2). Taxonomy (NCBI): domain Eukaryota; kingdom Metazoa; phylum Arthropoda; class Insecta; order Diptera; family Drosophilidae; genus Drosophila; species Drosophila histrio. Next base: position 54,270,431 of record OY282582.1, on the reverse strand, counting down.
CTTAAAACTTCACAAGCAGAACAAAAAGAAGTGCTAAAATTATGTTCAAATAATCATGAATTAAGTATTTGCGATTTGTGTAATGCATATTTAATTTAATGCATTCTTTAACTAATTAAACTCGAAAAGAGTCAAAGGAATCTAGAATCAAATATAACTCTCGATTAAATGCATACGAATTTATAAAAGTTTTAAGTCGATTTCAAAAACAGTTTTTACAGCGATTACTCATAAAACAACTTTTGTCAAATCTTTAATAAAGGTTTTTTGAAATCTTAAACCTTTTTTTATGCGACGATTGTTTAAAAATTTCCAAAAATGTTTTTTGCTTCGTTGGATGCTGAGAAAATTAAGACAATATTCAACAGAATAATTTGTGTAGTCAGTCTTGACAAAACAATTAAAATAATTAGCTGAAGGTCTCGAGCTATAGCTGCAATTTTATTTCAGAGGAACGTATAATAAATAAATAAATAAAATAAATAACTTTGAAACCAATTGAATGCCTTTAAAACCCACGCAGCTGATTTGATTTGATTTTATTAATACAAAGCGTAAATTTAAACTTATTTCAAGAACATTTAATGCTTACAAATTAAGTCTGCACTGTTTGTACTTATGTCTGCAGTCAAAATCAAGTGTAATGTTATTATTTTCAGTTATGTTGGTATTCAGAACAAGTCCAATTAGAATGAATTCACTTACGTACACTAATGTTTTGAATCATTATCGATTTATTTGTTGATACAATACTACTAAAATATAGTTTTAATATAAAGTAATCCAGGAGAAGGTTGAGGGTAAAATAATATCTAGTAAAACGATGAGGAACATTTACATAAATAAGGCTAACAAGGAAAATAGAATTAATCTCACCGGTAAAAGAGTTTGTGAGAGAAAAAAACTCACTGGTAAATTCTATGCTTCTTTAAGGAAAGAGAGGTGCAAAAGGCTTAGTCTACTTTCATACAAAGGAAGAAATCTATCGAAGTTCCAATTACGATAGTAAGTTCATTATGTGTTCTTGCTTTTAGACCCTTTACTTTAAAAAAGTAAATAGGGTCTATTAAGTTTGTCAAAATGTGCGTAACAGGTCGAAGGAAGTCCAGCAGACCTCATAAAGTATATATATTCTTGATCAGCATCAACAGTTGAGTCGTTATAGCCATGTTCGTCTGTCCGTCCGTCCGTCCGTCTGTCCGTCCGTCCGTCCGTCTGTCCGTCCGTCCGTCCGTCTGTCCGTCTGTCTGTATGAGCGCCTAGATCTCAGAGACTATAAGAGCTAGAGTCATCAAATTTGGTATGGTGGTTCGTCTATGGGCTAAGCAGCTCAAGTTTATGTTAAAATTTTGACACGCCCCCTTCCGCCTCCGTAAATCGAAAACAAAACTTTTGGAATCCCATAAAACGAAAAATATTAAAACTAGAGTCCTGCATTTTGGCACACAGGACGAGCATCGGGGTCCCAATGTATCCTATATATTCTATAATAATAAAATTCTTTATATTTTATTGAAATTGCTTATAAGATTTAAATGATTTTACTAAATAGAAATATTAAGATTTGTTTGGCTTAACTATTTTTTAAAAATAGTTTTCTTTGACAAAACAATTCCTTGACGAACTGTACTAAGTATGTGCTTTAATGAGTTGACAGTGGAACATTTTCGAGCAGAGCTGATTTTATGAATCACATTGTGAATCATTCTGTGAATCATTTTGACTAATGTTGCCATTGTTGTTGCTGTTGCTCGACCGCACGCATAAAAACTTAAAGTGGACTCTAGATGGTCGCTCGGGGCATCATTAGGATCATATGTCATCTCTCTGGTCCAGCCAGAACATTGTGTGGCACATGTGTGTGTGTGTGTGTGTGTGTGTGTGTGTGTGTGTGTGTGTGTGTGTGTGTGTGTGTGTGTGTGGAACTAATGAATTTTTCATAAATTGCCAACCACCGCGATGTGTTGCACACGTTACGAATAGTGGTTGAGTGTTTGAGTGTTCGCGGTGGTTGCTTTTGACGCTGCCTTTGGCTGCAGTTGACACAAAAACCAGATTAAAAGATTATGTTGCAAATTAACTCGAGGGGGGAGGGAGGCGGGCCAACAGAAATCTGCAATGTGCCACGCCCACGAGTGCTCCCTTCCTTCCTTTTGGATTTTGTAGACCTTTTTCCCAGTGTGTTCTGCTTTCCATTTCGGGTGGTTTTTGCTGCACTTGCAGCAGCAGCTGCGTTGCCTGCCGCATCCTTTCTTTTATTTTTTTTTTTGCTCGCAATGTGCCTCGTCTAATTCAATTTATGCCCCTCGTGCAAATGGAAAATGTCATTTTCATATTTTGTACACTGAGAGAAAAAAAAACAAGCAGTCGACAAGTCTGCAGTCGAAGTCGACTATGAGAGACGCTTTACTTGTACTTCCAAAAGGAAATAAGAGTAAACCAACTTAGTTACTTATATATAAACCTTAGGGTTTTATTTAAAATTAACTAAACTGGGCAAATACCCATTGTATGTCAATGTGCTCTTCTTCTTTCTTTGGCCCGACACTGAGTAATTTTGTGTTTTGAATAACTTCCGAGTTTATTATTCGATCGCCATGAAATTTTCAGGATACATTAGGAAACCAATGATTGTCGTGTGTGCCAAAATTCACAGTTCCAGTTTTAAAATTGACCATTATATGGGATTTCAAAAAATGTGTTAACGATTTACGGTGGCAGAAGGGGGACGTGGCTAAAGTTTAACACAAACTGGTTACGATTAGCCGATAGACGAACCAACATACCAAATTTGCTGTCTCTAGAACTTATAGTCTCTGGGATCTAGGTGATAATGCAGCCAGACGGACAGACATACGGACAGCCGGACAGACAACCGGACAGACAGCCGGACAGGCTATAATAATAGAAAGTTTCTTAACAAGTGTGCCAAATCTCAAGTCTCTAGCTTTAACATTGCTTTATGGTTATATTGATTTTTCTAATTTCAAAACAAACGGGACTTGATATCGAAAATTGAAAATGAACTTAATCTGCGTATGGTATTCAGGAACTTACATTCCAAATTTGAAGTCTCTAGCTCTTATAGTTGCTGAGATACACGCGTTCATACAGACGGACGGACGGACAGACGGACGGACAGACAGACGGACTGGTGTCAATCGACTCGGCTATTGATACTAATCAAGAATATATATACTTTATAGGGTCGGAGATGCTTCCTTCTGCCTGTTACATACATTCACACAAATTCATTACACCCTTTTATTTATATATATATTTTAGTTAGCTTACTTATTTTTATCAGTGTATATACACATACATACATACAAATCAAGTGAAAGCGAAACGAAGAACGATGAGGACCATTTGGCCACGTGCTGAGTGCAAAGACGACCCGCTGTGATGTCCTGTGAGTTCTGCTTCCCCCTGATGTTCACCGTGTCCTTCCTGCAACTATTTCCATTTAATATTTTCTTTGCTTTCATTTTTGGTAGGCAGGGGAAATTGCTTTGCCTTAGGGGCATCTTTGATTTTGTTGTTTCCCTTCTCCCTTTTCCCTTCTCGACTTGCGCAATTTCCGTTATTAGCTCGATTGATTTTATTGCAACACTTTTTTTCCAGGGCAAGGCTAGAGCAATATCGTGGGCATATTTCAATTCATATAATCATAGTTTCTTTTTTTTTTTAAGGGCTGCAACAAGCCACAGCAGGTGGCAGCAGCAAGCAGCAAACAGAAGCTTTATGAGTAGTAGTTGTTGCCACTTAACGCCACTTGCTACATGTCTACTTGCCACATTTTCAGTCTTACAGTTTTTGTTGCTTTCTAGTATCTTTGCCTAATCCTTGCTGGCAAACACCTCTTTCATTGTACAGACCAGACGCCATGTCGCCTGCTGCCAGCTGCCAGCTGCCTGTAACTTGCCACTTGCCACACTCGACAAACAATTAATAAACGCTCGAAAAATGTTTGAGGCGCTTATCGCGACGCTTTCACGCTTTCAGGCCAAAAAGAGAAGTTTGCTTAAGCTCCGTGTGGCTAAAAGTCTTGGCAAGAAAGCCAGACTTCGCCATACCCTAGAATAACTAAGTGACAGGGGCATGCTCAGAATTTTGAGCTCTAAAATATCAGCTATAAATTAAAGTTATTTAATGTTTGCTTCAAACTGTTGAAATGGAAGATTTACAACTTAGAAAATATTTAGAATATTTACTTTTTTTTGAGCATCAACTAAAAGCAAATAAATTATTAAACAACTTGTAAAATAACATTAGAAAATTGGTATTAAAATTTAACAATTAATATAATAATTATAATTAAACATTATTAAAGATTAATAAAACTGCTAGAAAGACAATTGAGAAAAGTTTTATTGAAAAAGGTGTTTGTTGTTCTGCTGTACATAATTAAACTGCAAGTGACAACAATTAAAAGCGCTTTTCAAACCTGAAACCAAAGGCTGTAAATATTTAATAAGACACCTAAAAAGAAAAAAAAGTGCGAAATGCAGGCAAGGCAACTGACTCAAAGGCAGGTGGATGACGGGGAAAATGGGGGGGGCGGGGGGCAAGAGCTGGGGCGCATTGTCAAACAAAGCCAAGAGTGCGGCGCTTGTTGATAATGATGGCTGCTTTTGTTGTTGTCGCTGGTGGCGTTGCTAAATTATCAACTTACAAACAAACAAAAAAAAATGGAAAAATTTAACAAAATGAGAGGCAGAGAGATAGAGGCAGCGGAGGCAGAGGGGAGAACGGATCAAAAAATAAAAGGGCGAGGCAGCAAATCGTCCCTTAATAATATTAATTCCGCCGTCATAACAAAATTTAGCCGTGGCCAACGATGAGCAGGCAGAAAGGATGAAGCAAAAGCGCTGAAAAAAAAAATAAAATGCTTTGATCATTGGCAGCCGCCGACGCTGACGTTGCAAGCCACCCACGTCCCCACTCCTTCACGCCCCCCGCCCGTAACCCGTCAACGCCCTCAGCCTTTTGCTTGCAACGCTGCCCTTGCCACATGCTCAACCTGAAGCTGGAAACCTTCAAGTCAACGTCGTATCGTTGTTATCGCTTGCTCCCTCGGGGTGTTATTAGTCACATGCGGCAAAAGGGGCGCTGCGACTGAGGCAGCGACAGCGACAGCGACTGTGGCAGCCAGCGTCTGTGGCAGGCTGTTGACTGTGGGGTTGCCATTTCGCTTGGCTTGCTTTGGCTTCACTTTATTTTATTTTGCAAAATCATCTGCCATGAGAGCGCGTAACTGATAGCAGTTTTCCCCCCTGCCAGCTTGCCCGCTTTTCCGCTTTCCACTCGCCACGCAATTCTCACTAATTCAGCCTGCTAAAAGCTAAAAAAAAAACAAAACGGACTGTTGCTGTTTTTATTTAGATCATTAACGTTCGGGTTGCACGCTTGGATTTCACTCGTGGATGCAGTTGGGCAAATAATGAAGCACAACGGTGGAAAATTCAGGGGGGGGGGGCGGTAATGTAGCTCCAGTTTTTTGAATGCAGAAGAATTTTAAACCAAAATTATTGTCTCAAAAAAAAAGAAACTGAGGAAACAATTAACGAGTAACAAAATGGAAAAAGGGAAATTTATTTATAAGCATCACTTGATTGTTTCATTCCATATTTATGTAACAAAGTAGTAGTATTACAACTAGATGGCAACGCCAAACCAAAGTTAAGGAGAACAAGCCGAAGAGTCGGGACGGGCGCGACAGTAGAATACCCTGTGCAGGTCTTAAAACAAAAGTGTTTTGAGAAAACTAGCTATAAAACTGCTCAGCTGTTGCCAATTGTGGGAGCGAAGGGGGCGTGGCATCGCAATGAAATTTTCTGGACACATTAAGCCCGAGCTTCTTATCATGTGTGCCAAATCTCAAGTCTCTAGCTTTAACATGGCTTATGTTATGGTGATTTTTCTAATTTTAAAACCAACGGGACATGATATCGAAAATTGAAAATAAACTTGATCTGCGTATGGTATTCAGGAATTTACATTCCAAATTTGAAGTCTCTAGCTCTTATAGTTGCTGAGATTCACGCGTTCATGCAGACTGACGGACGGATGGACAGACGAACGCACAGACAGACAGTCGGACAGGTGTCAATCGACTCGGCTATTGATACTGATTCAGAATATATATACTTTGTAGGGTCGGAGATGCTTCCTTCTGCCTGTTACATATATTCACACAAATTCAATTTACCCTTTATTGCCCATTTATAATGGACACAGGGTATAAAAGCTATGTGGCAAGCAGATTACGAAGAAGGTTTCGTTATTTGAGTGAGTCGATACCAGAAACAACAGTGGTCAAGTCGTAAAAAAGGCAAACAAGTCGTTACAAAGAATACAAACAGTAAGAAAGAAGTGATATTGTCGAGAAGACCCGAGTGTAGAAGTTGCAAGTTGTTGTAAGTCGTGGAGAATAATCGTGGAATATTTCAAGGAGCTGTTTTCGTCATTGTTGATATTTCTTATAGTGAAGTTAAGACTCGGCATCGCAAACATTAACATTTACTTTTGAATAGTATTAATAAACACAAATTATTCACATCTATATAGTATAAAGTGGGGAGCTAGGAGATCAGAAGATGCCAATTTCCCCCTCATCAGCAGCATTTGAGCTACTAGCTAACCCAACGATCCAAGCTTGTTCTCAATGCTGTGCGCTGCTAGAACCAGTTGAGAATTCTAAGGGAGCAGCCACATTGAAAAGATGCCTGGAACTTGAGCTTGTCTCTTTATGTGCGTTGTTGTAAGTAGTTGCTGTAACTGCATTTGCTAATCATCGGTCTTTGCGTTTGTTTGGAAATTGGCTATAATAGTAAACCCTTTGGAAATTACTTGAGTTTCTTTGTTGATATCTGTCATATATACTACTTCAAATTGTAATCGTTTAAATTAAATGCAATACGCAGTTCTTTTCTATGACGTCTGCCCTATTTCGTCTGTATCAAATGACTGACTCTGGGCATTACACCACTGTATTCCATAACTCCCTTTAGAGCGAGATCAAGCTAGGTCGATCTCCATTGTCTTAAAGCGTGTGTTAAAGCGAGATAGCTAATCTATCCGGCTAGTGTTAGTGATGGGAGGATATACAACCTGGTGATGGTATGGCATGCAATCTAGTGTTGATAGGGTTAACTGAGTATAGGAATGTTAACAGACAATCATCGGCCTGCTACAAAATTGCCTTTAATTTCCATACTCATATATATTTTTCCCCAATCTAGCTTCTCTTCATTATTGCCCTTTATAGTATGCCAGCTTCAAGTCAATAAATTTGCTAGTTATTTCTATTGTTTTAGACGATTATTATTTTTTATTTATTTATTTCTCATATTTCTTCTTTTTTTTTTAAATGTTGTATGCGGGCAAAATATGCGTGATATGTGTGTTTGTGTGTGTTTACTCTTTGTGTGTGTTTAAAGGGCCAACCGCTGTTTTCCTGTCCCTCTTCCATCTCTCTCTCTCTCTCTCTCCTACACCCACGCATCCCCACCTCACCCCTTTTCCTTATCACAACCCCTCGCTCGTTGCGTGCATTGAAGCATAAGCAAAGTGCAAATCGGGGCCGCTGCACACTTTCCAAAAAAGGAAAATTGTGCAAAAAAAAAAAAGCGAAGCGAAAAAAAGAAATTTATACACACACACACACAAACATAGTATAATACGCGTATAAAAAAAAATTGAAGCGAAAAAAAAATAGAAATAAATCGAGTATAAAAAATTGTTTCAAGGGGTTGCAATTCGTTTGACAGCGCTTCGTAAATTCTTCTTCTTTCAGTTCTCGTTTCTCTTTGCCGCTCGCTAGAAATTGCTCATGTGTGTGTGTGTGTCCCTTGTGCAGGCGTGATTACCTACCTGCCCCTTAGCTATTTCTTTTGCCCTTTCCACCCCTCCTTCTCTCTCGCTTACTGCTGTCCCTTAGCATGCATTCCCGTCCTCCATTCTCCATCGCTTGCGTAGAAACAGAATAGAAACAGAGAAGAAGAACAACGAAAAAAAAACCAGAAAATTTAATAAAAGCGCAAATTAATTTTGCGTCCAACCCTCGTTGTTGTTTTTTTTTTGTTATACCCTGTAGGGGTATATTAAGTTGGTGTACAAGTATGTAACAGGCAAAAGGCAGTCAGGCAGTTGCCATATGCTTGATCAGCATCAATATTCGACTCGGTATAGTCATATCTGTCTGTCCGGCTGCCTGTCTGCCCGGCTGTCTGTCTGTCCGGCTGTCTGTCTGTGCGGCTGTCTGTCTGTCCGTCTGTCCATCAATATAAACGCAAGTTTCTCAGAGATGTTAAGAGCTAGCAACTTGAACTTCAACTCCCAGCACTCGCTATATAAGACTTTATTATCAATATTCGACTCGGTATAGTCATATCTGTTTGTCTGTCTGTCCGGCTATCTGTCTGTCCGTCTGTCCATCAATATAAACGCAAGTATCTCAGAGATGTTAAGAGCTAGCAACTTGAACTTCAACTACCAGCACTCGCTATATAAGACTTTATTATCAATATTCGACTCGGTATAGTTATATTTGTCTGTCTGTCTGTCCGGTTATCTATCTGTCCGTCTGTCCATCAATATAAACGCAAGTATCTCAGAGATATTAAGAGCTAGCAACTTGAACTTCAACTACCAGCACTCGCTATATAAGTCTTTAGTATAGGTGTAACTAAAATCTTGGTTGCCACGCCCCCCACGCCGCCCACAAATCAAGGAAAACTCTTTATAAGCGCAGTCTTAGGGTCAATGTGTACAGAAAATGTTAGCAGGCTGCCACGCCCACAGATTGCAAAAAGCAGCGATGCCCTTTACTCTTACAGGGTATATCACAGTCGGCTAACCGAATGTCCTGCTTCTTCTTCGTGCTCAGTTGTCCTGTAGTTAGTTACAAGTTTGTTGTTCTTGTTGTTGTTGTTTTGGGGAAAAGTTTTGGCTTCTCTGTGCGGAGTTTGAGTTTGGCTTGGCGCTTAATTTATGGTCTCTGGGGGCCTGTCTACAGATTTATGCATAATTTGTAAATGAAAGTCAGAAACTAATTAAATTGATTTGCCTGCCTGCGTTTTGTCCACTCCCACTCCCACTTCCATTCCTCCTTTCCCCCTTTCCCCCCTTTTCCACTATTCAGCTGTTGTCTTGTCTCTCATTTTTCTTGCTGATTTGGCGCCTTTTGTCTCAAATTTCTTTTGTAAGAATGGCTAAAGAAGAGAGTTTGAGGTGGCGAGGCAGAGAAAGTGAGCAGAGATTTAGTTTGTCACTTGAGACAGAACTCAAGTTTGTATCCATTAGCATGAGAAAGGAATAACTAAATACTATGGCGGAGAGATAGAGATAGAGATACAGAGCAAAAAAGGAAGTTCAGCATAGATTGCTTGCTCAAGTTCCACTCATTCAATCATTTGTCTCACTCACTCCGCTTACTTAACAGTTCTCTCCTCTATCTTTATCGCCTTATCTCTCTCTATCTATCTAAAGCTATCAATTTTAACTTTTCTCCTCTTTCCCTGCTCCGGCAATTTGAAAACAATTTTAACTTACAATTTATTACCATAAACGTTGCTCGAATTGTGTTCGATATACATAGTACAATTCAAAATAGTTGAAAAGTAACTTGGTAAAATCTCAGTCATCCATCTAAAACATTTCCTCAACCAAAACTTGACGAAACGCAGGGAAACTCAACGAAACTCTGGCTACTTTAGTCAAATTTCAAATGATTGTCTGTCGTCGTCCGGAAAACAGAACAACAATAATAAATATCAAAACATATTTGTGATGATGATAAATTCTTCGACAGGAAAAGTGGGGAAAGTGGAAGAGAGTAGGAGAATGTTTAGCTAAAAGCGTTTGTTGCAATTTCCCTCTGGCCTGTAAAGTTTTCTGAATGAAGGCGGCAAGTGTGTGCAGTACACACACACACACAACAAGTGGAACAAACTATAAGTTAGTTTTTGAAATTCTCCGTCTATTGTTCGGTTGGGGGTCAAGTCGTGTCCGCAGCGCACAACGCAAAACTAACAACGCCCAAAAACGTGATTTTCGCAAAATTTTCACACACACACACACACACACAGGGGGAGGGAGAAGATAGAGGGATCCCACAGGTCGGTTTCGGTCTCGCGGTTCGCGCTTGTAACCACTTCTCCTCCGTCTCCTTCTCCTTCCCATTCTCAGCCTTCTCCTCATACTCAGCCTGACCCTGTACTTTAAGAAACATACCAAGTATCTTATTAGTTTTGTCAAATGAGAAATGTTTAGAAGAAAGTCTAAGTTCTTGTTAGGCAACAACAGTCGACTCGGTATAGCTATGTATGTCCGTCTGTCTGTCCGTCTGTCTGTCTGTCCGTCCGACCGTCTATATAAACACCTAGATCTCAGCGACTATAAGAGCTAGAGACACCAAAGTTGGCATGTTGGCTTCTCTGAATACTAAGCTCTTAGTTTTATGAAATCACCACGCCCCGAAAATTGATAAACAATTTATAGAAATCGAATTTAAAGTGCAATTTGTAAGCTAGCGCTTTTAAATTGTGACACATACTATGATAAACATAGGCTACCCAATGTCTACTATAAATTTCATAACGATCGAATAGTAAACAGGAAAGTTATTTAGAATTAGAACAATTTGAAGTAGCATTGGGTCAAAGGAAACAAAAGAAAACGCACAGAGCGTGTTTTTTACCTAACAAGTACAGAGTCTCTCGCCGTCGAGTACGCTCGACTGTTGCCCTAACCACTAGTAGTTTCTACCTAGAGCAAGTTTTCTCCTCGGGAAACGTAGACAAAGCCAAACAAAATTACACGCTGTGCGGAAACGTGCTAGAAAAATGAAGCTCGAAATCAATAATAATCCACACACATACACACACACACACACACTAGTAGGAAAAGGAAGCTGAGGGAGAAAGGAGAAGAGGAGAAGAGGAAGAGGAAGAGCAGTCAGAGGAGTGGGCGAAATTACAAGCGAAATTGGCGCACAAAAGACAACAAACTACAAAAATGCTACGTGGCCGCAGCGACTAATGCAACAATAGTGACAACAACAACTACAAAAACAGCAGAAACAACAACTACACAACTACACAACAACAGAACAACAACTACACAACAACAACAACTACACAACAACCACATCCCAACAAAATGTTAGTGCAGTTTGTCAAACAAATCAGCGCAACTAATTGATTGGTCCCGTGTCCGGCACGAAAATGTTCCTGCCACTTGCCGCGCCCCCAAACACTAGCAGCCTTGCAACGAGCGGAAAATGAAACAGAGTTGCACTAACTGAATACAGCGATTTGATTTAACGACAGCATTTAATGGCACACACACACACACACACACACACACACACACACACACACACACACAAACAGACACAGAGATAGTAAATGCAGATGCAATTGACAGGTGACAGGAGAATTTCCGAAGGTAGTAGAGACATTAACAAATTGAATTGATGTGAAAAAGGGTGAATAGGTAAGACCGACAGATGCAAGTAGAAAACCCAGATGATGGCCAAAAGATGGTAAAATAAATATTTATAATTTTTAATAGATAAATTATTAAACAAATTATTATATTTATAAGTGAGAGATAGTAAAAAAGTCATCTTTACAAAAGAGATATTTATAACTACAAATTGAAGAATATATGTGAACAAATAAACTAGATAAAATATAAAAAATTGATAGAAAGATACAAAATGTTTTATTAATAGAGAAATTATTATTATTATTAATTATTATTATTTAGTAAAACGAAAAGAATTAATAAAGAAAAGAAATATTATTAAATAACAAAAGTTGAAGGCTTTGAATAAATAAATATAGATAGAAAAATAATAACAGTATAGAAACTAGACAAAATACAAAAGATATATAGTAAAATAAATAGTAATATTTTCAATAGAGAAATTATTATTAAATGTTAATGAAAAAAGGTAAAAGATATAACTGGAAATAGATGGAAAAATAACCATATAAAGCAAAGATTAAGTATTGAAAATAGATAGAAATTAAATACTAGTTAAAATAGTTGGAGAAATTACAAATGATTTCTGGGAAAGTATTACAAAAGATAACCTAATGATAATTGGCAAGAACAATGCAATTGAAAACTTGCAATAAATATTCAATTATAGAATTCTTTTACTCTTTTTACATTCAATTAAGCATATGGAATTAATCGCCTAATTGAAAAGTATCTGCAGCAAGCTATGATGATTAAATGACAGAGAACAAAGTGACAAATATTTAATTAATATATTTATTTATTTACTTATTGCAATATATATTTATCTATGTAATTATTTATCTATATATCTATTTATTTCTAAGCTTAAGTCAGGCAATAAAACAATAATAAATAAATTATAATAAATAAATTAAATTAATAATAAACAATCTGAAGATAAAGTTACAAATTTAAACTTTGGAAATGTATGCTAATCAATTTCATGATAGAATTTTTAATATGAAATCTGCGTTTTATCTGCAGTCTTAAATTTTTATTTTCATTTGCATTTTCCAACGAGTAGAAGTCATAACAATTCAATTGCGAAAAATACTTCTGTTCGAGTGATTTCTGAGTGATGCTCACTCTCTCTCTCTCTCTCTCTCTCTCTGGCAATGTATGTCACAGTAAGCAATTATTTTTGTTATATTTCCCGCAATTGTGTTGTACACTTAACACACAACAACATGAAATTGTAACAAAAATGTTTTTTAATTTTTTTTATGCGTTGTATTTAAATAAAAATTAAATTAAATGCACACTTAAAACAACAGCAACAATAACAACTATACAACAACAACAACAACCGACAACTACAAAATGCTATTTGAAGTTGCAAAATGCGTTGCACTCAAAAGTATGCAACATTTTTTTCCATTCTCCCGCATGTGCAAAAACACAAATAAAAAAAAAAATAACGTTTCGTCGAGTGCTGCGGAAATGAGGGCGCTCTGAGCATGTCAAGGAGGGGAATATGCGGGAGGGGGAGGGGGGTGTGTTGTAGAATATATAGAGTAGCCAAGGGAGGAGGGTGCGTTGACTGATTTGGGGTCAAACTGTGTTTGGGGCTGGTCAACAACAACAGGAATAACAACAGAAATAACAGCAGCAGCAGTAGCAACAGCAGCAGCAAGTAATAATGCAAGGTATATATATATATATACAAACAGACACACACACACACACACACACACACACACACACACACACACACACACACACACACTACACACTCACACACACACACACACACACACACACACACACACACACACACACACACACACACACACACACACACACACACACACTACACACTCACACACACACATTTATACACAGGAAGCATTTGCAATGACCCCTGGCGACATGAGACTACACACATGTGCCCCCAAAACTCTTGTGCCCTCAGCAATACCTTGCTCCTCTCTGCTCCTCCATCTCTTTCGCTCTACACTCTCGCTCTTGCCTTCTCTTTCACTCTTGCTGCTCAAGTGAATCCATCGTCGCCTGCTGGTCAAGTGATATTTAAGGCTAATCAGCAACGAATTTGCAATGCTCTCGCAAACCAAGTGACTTGATTAGAAACATAAAAGAAAAGTCTTGAAGAACTTACGTCAAAAAAGAAAGAAAAACATTAAAGTTAAACGGCAAAAGTACTGAAAAGTCTAAGAAATAAAATACAAAATTCACAGTACCTGCAAATCGGTTCTAAAACGGTTCGGTTCGGGGTTTCTGAGTTCCCCGAACTCTATTTAAATTATTGACCCCTAAAAACCAATCTAGTTTCTTAGTAAAAATTTCTCTTTAATAAGAAATAATCACTTTAATTTCTTTTCTTCTTATTTTGCGCAAAAGTATCATAAAATAATAGATCATAATTAAATTACAAACTTGAGTTAAGTTCTTTAAAACAAGAGTTTTTTTTTATTAAACAATTTTGCTGGCTTACAAATTCAGGAAACAGTGAAAACAATTGAGAGAATAAAACTATTTTTATTGACACTATAAAGCTGAAATGAATTAATGAATAATTATGCAGAAGCTTGAGAATCTTTACAAACTCATATCATTAGATTAGAGCATTTTACTTGAGTTAAGAGATCTTCAATTAAATAAATAAATTAATATTATGTTAGATATTTTTCTAAAGACGCTTGAAAAATAATTAAAATATTAGCTCTTGAGTTCTTTAAATAACTAAGTTGATCAGTTTCGAATTATATATAATTTATATTAATTGTTAACTTATAATCTTATTTTCTAGAGTATTATAAATTTAAAATAATTTTGTGCCAATGTTAAACAAATAAAAAATAATATTAAATTTAATAAATTAATTTGAAATTGCAAACCATTTAAATTAATTGATAAATCTTATTTTCTTATATTATAAGAAATTTTAAACAATTATGTGTCGTACTTAAAAATATAAAAACAATTAAATTAATGATTTCATATTTAAATTCTTTATTTAAAATGTTTTTATAAACTTAACACATTTCTTTTGAATAAATAAATAATAATGAAAAGAAGGAAATCGTACTAAAAAATATAAAAACAATTAAATTAATGATTTAATATTTAAATTCTTTATTTCAAATGTTTTTATAAACTTAACACATTTCTTTTGAATAAATCAATAATAATAAATAAAAGGAAATCATTTGAAATTATATAACAAATAAAATTAATTGTTTATACTGTTATTATTAGTTCAAAATAATTCTGTGACAATGATAAACAAATAAAAAATTATAATAAATAGACAAAAAAAAAAAACAATTTAAATTACAAACCATTTAAATTAAATGGTAAATCTTATTTTCTAATGTTTTTTAATCATTTTATATAATTTTATTCCAATGTTAAATAAATAAATAATTGTAAATTGGTAGAAATAATTTGCAATCTTATAAAAATAATATTCAAATATTATTATATACAATAATTAATAAATAATTATAAATTGGTAGAAATAGTTTGAAATCTTATAACAATAATATTAAAATATTATTATATACAAATGTTTTTTATAGATTTCAAATAATTTAACATTGTTAAATGAATTAAATAATAAAAGCTCATTTATGCAGCGCAATTAGGAAGCTAAAGTTACCGCAATAATACACTGCAATTTATGCTGTTACAAAACTGTTTTTGTGGTACGCCCCGTTGCGTGTGAAGTTGCCCCGTCCGTTGCCCCCACTGACAGTTGCCACTGCCCTGAACTTCCCTCACCCCCTCAAACCCAAACCCCTTTGCAGGCAACCCGCAGTGGCACAGAGGTGCCGCCGTCTCGACCCGCTTGGCAGACTGTTTATGGTTTTTGGCTACAACTTAATTTAAATTGTTTAATTCTATTATTGTTGCTAATAAATCACAGGCACAGCTTGCGCTGTTCGCTGACTGGCTTAGCGTTTGCTAAGCTGGCCAACACACACACACACACATACATTTATCTTTTAGTGGAACAGAGAGAAATAGAGGAGCTGCCTGCTGTTGTCGTTGATTTTGTTGTAAGCGGCTTTTGCACTCATTTGGTTACTAACTTTTCTCTCTCTCTCTCGCCAGTGTGTTGCAAGAATTTGATGGTTAAAAATAGCTAGATTTGAATAAAATATAATAATATAGTAATATATAATAATAAATATAATAAAATATATAAAATATCAAAACAATGTTAAATAATAGAAATAAACAAATTAGCTAATTAGCGTTCTTCTTTAAATGAAAAATCATTTAAACATTTAAAATATTGCTAGATCTAGCTATAAATTGGCTAAAAGGGCAACACTCTGCTCTGCTCCTCTCCTCCCTATTGCTCCACCACTCCTTTTTTTTCTTCAGCGTTTCATTGCATACTTTTGTGTGCGTTATAAATTACACTGATCTGGTTGCTTTAGCCGCTGGCAACGCGTCGTCTCTCGCTTCGACTCGTAAATTTTACAGCTAGATTTGCAAATTTCGAAAATGTTGTTGAGCGCCGAGCAGAGCAGAGAATTTCGTTGTAGATTTGAAGGGTTTTGGGTGGTTTTTTCTTTTTTTTTTTTTTTGTAGGCTGCTCATGTTAATATGCTTCATTTTTGGTAGTCGAAACAGATTTTCGAACGCGCCAATCGCACAATTTGTCGACCCGTTTTCCATTTTACCCATTGCCAATGGCCAAAAGCGAAAAACGAACAAGTTGGCAAGGCTTGTCGACTGTGAGAGACCCTGTGCTTATTTTTTTTGTAATGGCAAACAAGTTTTGTGCGGTTTTTTCTTCTTTCATTAATACGACATGGCGTGAATATTTTTTTAAATAACTATCAAGCTTGTTAGGCGATACTTATGAAATTTGTAGACACATTGGCATCTCTATGCCTGTGTGTCAAAATTCAAGGTTCTAGCTTTGATTCCTCTTTTAAATCAATTTATAAAAATTTGTTTTCTATTTTCGTGGTCTGAAATGGGCGTAGTAATATGTTAAATCATATTCTATTTGCTTTGAATACAGAGAAATCTACACAGCAACTTTGATGTCTCTAGCTCTTATAGTCTCTGAGATCTAGGTGTTTATACAGACGGACGGACGGACAGACGGCAGACAGACGGACAGACAGACAGGCAGAGAGACAGATTAGTATTTTAATATAAATTAGTATTAGTATATACGTAGTTATAAGTATAGATATATGATATAAGCATGAGTATAAATTAATATATAATAGTTTATACTTGGATGTTGATACTCTGATCAGGGATAGTTAAAGACTTTATGGAGTTTGCCATACTCCCCTTGCGGCCTTTTGACAAACTTAATGGACCCTGTTTTTTTTTACTTTTTTGTTCAAGTACCGGGTCTAAAACGAGTGCAGAAAACGAGAAAACACAATAGCAAAAAAGTTTTTGGCCCGCACGCAACCGCATGTCAAATGCAGGCCACGCTGATGGCCAAGTGGGTGAACCGGGATTCAGTTTTCGGGGGCTTGGGATCTGACCAGGCTCTTGACCAGCTGGCGACCGCTTGACATGGCCATAAATAACAAAGCCAAAATGGCGTCCAAAGCATACAAAAATTTGACAAGAGCGAACCAAATGTGATATGTCAAATGCACTCCAAAAACTCGCTGCCATTCTGATATTCTGTCATGATGAGCTGCTGCTGCTGCTCTAAAAAAAGTGACAGACACAAGGACATAAGAGGAGGGTGGCGGGGGGGGGGGGCAAGAAGTGGACGTAGAGGGAAGCGTGTTAGCGAACAACCATTAAAGTTATAGTTATAAATAAATAATAGCATTGCATACTTTGCAATTCGCAGTTAGAGAGAGAAAGAGAGAGAGAGAGCGAGACATACAAACATAAAAATGTCACAACTGGCAACAAAATAGAAAAAATAACCATAAAAAAATGCCTTTGTCAGTTTGTTTGAAAAATGCATTTTAAGGCAGTCCATAGTTGTCAGCATTAGAAATGAAAACAATAAAATGTAATTAAAGTACTTTATTGCTGTTGTTGATTTTCTTTTTTTTTTTTTTTCTTTTTAAAATGCAGAAAATATTTGCAAATTAACTTTATGACATTTTCACATTGTATTAAATTAGCTGGTAATTATATATATATATTTATTTAGTGGTGAATGCGATTGAAGCAGTGGTGTTTAATACTATAGAATATCGTAAAAAATACATAATTTTTTTTTAATTTCATTCTTTTATTCATTTAATTTTCTGTTATTATTAACAAGCAACTTAACTTAAAAAAATATGAGAAAATTCTAATGGAACTTATCGCCTCAGTCCCTACTATCGCTTCCGCCCCAACTATCGTTTAGCCGCTACTATCGCTCCCGCCACTTCTCGTCGACTTCTTCTTAATATATTATTGCCACTACATCTTTGAGGCAAATTTACTTTTATCTCAGTTCTTAAGTTCCTCCTTTACTAGATTTATTGTCCTGCAAATTCCTAAGAAATTTAAATTCTTAAAAATTGTGTAAACTTTTATATTTTTATGATTGAAAGAAGTCATTAAAATATAAAATTAATAAATCTGCAATGTTAACAATTTCATCAACAACATTTTTAATTGCATACTATTGTGTGAAGTTTTTAAACAATATGCGTTTGCCAAAGATACTGAAAACTGTAAATACATACATATACATATTTACACACACACACTTACACACACACGCACACATAAAAGGCGAGTCATCAAACATCATGTGTGTGCGGTAATTTTACTCTTTTGTCTTGTAAATCGCAGTTCGCACAGAGAGAGAGAGAGTAAGTAAAAAGTGTTGCATACTTGCGGGCGGCGCGTGAAAAACAACTGAGCCAAAATGTGTTGCATATTTAAATGGGCAACTGCAGTTGCTGCAATAAAAATAACAACAATAGCAACAACAACAGCAACAACAACATGTCGCCGTTATCGAGTGCTGCTGGCGTCGCTGCTGCCTATAGCTCTGCATTTCCGCTTAATGTTGAGCGATAATAAAATACAAACAACAACAACAACAAAATACAGCTGGCTGCTGCTGGGCAACGATAATGAAACAATGGACACACACACACACACATATGCATTGATTTATGTTTTTTAATTTAAAATTTCCGCATCACTTAACCGTTAAAAATAATAATAACAATAACAACAACAGCAGCAGAAAAACACAATAACAATAACAATGGCTTTTTACCACCCAAAAAAAAGCTATATATATATATATAAATATATGTATATAGAAAAGATTTAAATATTGTTAAAATTGTGAAATACTTTGAACATGTTTTAATTTCCGTATTACAAGCAATATTTCTCTCTCTCTCTCTCTCTCTTTCTCTTGTTCACACTCACTCACTCATGTCATCTCTTTTCTTCTTTTTCTCTCTGTTTTTTTTGCAGATTGGGTGGCCACCAACAGATGCCACAAAGTATGTCAACTGGCAGCAACACAATCGGCCATGGCGGCATCGATCGCGGCGGCGTCGGCGTCGGCGTTGGTATGCCAATGGTCGGTGGCACAATGCCCGTCGGCGGCGTTGGCGGTCAAGGTGTGGGCGGCCCTCAAGTATCGGTCGGTCCACCGGGCAGCGGCGGACAAGGTCCGCATTGCCAGATAAGCGGCTCACAGCCATTGGTTATGCCTGGATTCCCATTGCGTAATTCGCACTCAGCGCATGCACCACATTATTCGCCATATTCACCATCCAGGTAAACACATACATTCATACATATTTATCTATCTATCTAAATATCTATCAATTGGCGGGTCAATTGCTGGCATTAAGTTAATAAAAACTCAGGATCATACTCGATTGAGTATTTTGAGCATTTACAGGAGTATGTGACGAGTGACTGAAAGTAACGAGTGATTTAACTTGTCGTGTGGTAGAAAGCAGCGAGTGATTGACTTACAGAAAGGGAAAGATTTGTTCTAGACTATCGAGTAGTTAAAAGTAGCGAGTGAGTCACAGTAAGCGAATGCAGTACTACTATGTGACGAGTGACTGGAAGTAACGAGTGTTTCAAGACAACGAGTACTTTAAAATATCGTTTGATGGAAAGCAGCGAGTGATTGAAACTAAGAAAGAGTGTTCAAGAGTAACGAGTTGTTAAAAGTAGCGAGTTATCCAAATGAAGCAACTGCTTAAAAGTAAGAAATGATTTAATTGAAGCGATAACTTGAAAGTAGCCAGTGAGCCACAGTTAGCGAATGTCAAAACGTAGCAAATAACGAAACGTGTCAAATAAAAGTGAACAAGTGCAGCGAGTGCCTGAAAGTAGCGAGTGCTTTAAAGAAACGTCAATGAATGACTGAAAATAGCTAGTTAAAGAATAAAGCATATGATTTAATACAACAAGCGGATATAGCAAAAGGAGTTAATATAACGAGTACGCAACAATAACGAGTGTTTAATAAGTACTTATTTTTTCGCTTCTCTCACTGAAGCATTTTTCAGAAATATCTTCTCTTTTTGCTTCTCTCAGTTGCTGTAAATACATCTGACTATACTTTTTGCTTCTCTCAGTCACTCGGAATACGTCTTACTTCTTATTTCGTTTCTCTCAGCTATGTGATTATAATGTAACTTCTCTTTTGGCTTCTCTCATTTACTTATTACCCATCTACCTTCTCAATTTAATTCTTTCAGTCGCTCTGATTAAATTACTTACTTCTCTGTTCGCTTCTCTCAGTCGTGCAGTCAACTTCTCATGTTCTTTTCCTCAAGATCTTCAATGATATTTAAGTGCTCGCTTTGCTTCTCTCATTTACTCAGATACTATCTAGCTGTTGAAATTTACATCTCTTAGTCATATCTATATTGTCTAACTTCTCATTTTGCTTCACTCACTTACTTTAATATCTAACTTCTCATTTTGCTCACCTCACTCACTTACTTTAATATCTAACTTCGTTTCTCTCACACTCCATATTCATATATTTTAGAATCACATTTCGCTACTCGTTGCCTGCCTCTAGCTTCTCACACTTTCTTCTCGCTTTAAATAGACTAATAACCGGGCACATTTAGTCTTGGGCTTAACCAGTTTTTTTTTGTTGCAATATTGAAGCAGACTTTTATTTCATAGTATGTATGTGTAACTATCTCGGGTCAAGTAGGTTCATTAGTTTTCCAATTTGCACAGCATATGAGGGTGATTCTTTATAGCTTTACATAGAGCGCTTTTCCATTTCCACACCGACTGACATTCTCTCGCTCGGTAAACAGAATCTTTTCTACAACTTTTATGCAATTAAGGACATAGAAAAGTCGGAAACGAAACTGGGGAACAGTAGTAGTTTCAGTTGACTTTACTTTTCGCTAGCTGTTCGTGTGATTAACACCCATAAATGTATGTATGTGTATGTGAGGGGTACTCTCTCCCCCCTTCCGCACCCCCTTTCCCCTTTCTATCCAAACTGCTCTGTCTCCATTTTCTAGGCTTCATTCCTGTTAGCTGTAAGTTGTGTATCATTTTGCGTTGCGTTGCGTTGCTTTATTAAAAAAGTTGACAGTTGACAAACTCATTGGACTCTGTGTGCATGTGCATGTGTGTGTGTGTGTGTGTGTGTGTATGGGTGTGTGTGTGTGGGTGTGTGTGTGTGTCTGGCTGTGCATGTTTGTCTTTTGTTGGTTTTTGTGGTCCTTGTGATATGTCAAGCGGCTAAACCCACTCGACGCTCGCTCCGCTCTGTGCCTTGCGGTCGTTCTGTCATATGCCTGTGTCCTTCTGCCTCTCAATTCCCTAGAGAGAGAAAGAGAGAGAGAGATGAGTTATACATTTTAATACCTGCTTTAAGTTTGTCGGTGATTTGAAGTAACGAACGAGACAAGCTGATAAAGTGTAACGAGTGCTGGCGTAAAATAGTCTATTTATTGATGTATGTCTAATTTAATTGAGATAAAACATATCTAAAATAAAGAAAACAAGAAAAGATATATAAGAAAGAAATAATAGTTGTTCTAATATTTGTTTGTTGAATTGAATTTAACTTAAACATGTTAGGCATTCATGTCAAATGCGCTTTGAAGAAATAAGAACAGATAGAAGATACAACCAGTCGGAAAGGCTCGAAGTCGAAGTCGACTATGTGAGACCCTTTACTTATTCTTTTTAATTTATTTTAATTAATTTTAAGATTAACTTGATCTGCTTAGCCCATAAACGAACAACCATGCCAAATTTGGTGACTCTAGCTCTTATAGTCTCTGAGATCTAGGCGCTCATACAGCAGCACAGACGGACAGACGGACAGCCGGACGGACAGACGGACGAACAGCGCTATATCGAATCGGCTGTTGATGCTGATCAAGAATATGAATACTTTATGAGGTCTGCCGGACTTCTTTCGACCTGTTACGCACATTTTGACAAACTTTATAGACCCTTTTTAGTTTTTTTTTTAAGTAAAGGGCTAAAAGATATTTAAAAAAATTATTTTAATAAATTAAATGTTCATTTATAGCTGTTATTTCCGATGCCTCTTAAAAATAGTTAAAAAGAGTTAAAATATGGCTAAGAGTGACATTTAATCATATGTAACGAGGAACTAGAAGTAATGACCATTTTAAACTAACGAGTAATTCAAAAGCAGCGAGTGGTAGAAAGAAGCGAGTGATCGAAAGTAAATATAGAAATTAATATTTATATGCTCTCTTGGGTTTTTTTCCCCCATTCTATAAATGAATCTTTAGCCAATCTAAATTTAATTGTCAGCAACTTAAAGCTATCACAATTTAATCGAAAGCAGAAATGCTTTTAAATGTAGAAGAAGATTCGGCTCGAACCTTAGTGCAAGAGTCAAAGGCTTTGCTTCGAACCTTGCTTCAATTTACTAGTAACGAGTGTTTTTTTTTTAAGTAGCAAGTTATAACTTGAAAGTAGCGAGTAAGTCGCAGTTAGCGAATGCAAAGACGAATTGTTTTAAGTAACGAAACGTTTCAAATAAATGTAACCTAATGCAGCGAGTGCCTGAAAGTAGCGAGTGCTCTAAAGAAACGACAATGAATGACAGAAAATAGCGAGTTAAAGAATAAAGCATATGATTTAAGGCAACAAGCGAATATAGCAAAAGGAGTTAATACAACGAGCGAGTATGCAACAATAACGAGTGTGTTTAACAGTAACGAGAGCACGTATATGAGAAAGTATTTCAAATGTTTTTCAGAAGAAGAATAACATTCACAATGATCACTGTGACGCGTGTCTTGAAAGTAACAAATGATTTATTTGAGTCGATGAATGAAAATAAACGAGTGAGTCACAGTTGTCGAATGTCAAAACGTAACGATTGATTTGAAGTAACGAAACGTTGCAGCTTAAAAGTGAGCGAGTGCTTTAGAAAAACAAAGCGACAAAGTTGTAATGATTTAGTGCAAGAAACGAGTAAATGAATATAGCAAAGGAGTTAATGCAACCAGCGAGTGTGCACACAACAGTAACGAGTGTTTAAAAGTAACGAGTAACATTCACAATGGTCACAGCGACTCGTGTAATCCGAATGTGTCGCGTTATGCAACACTATGTCTAAGTACTCGACCATTTGCCCTGCCTTCGTTACTGCTCCTTCTCCTCATCCTCATCCTCATCCACATCCTCCTCTCCTCTACTTCATTCCACTTCATTTCCTTGCTTCACTGTCTATCTTCTCATCTCGCCAACGTCTTTTATATTACATACAGTTGCTGTTTGCCAGTTGTTAATTACAAATGCATTGCAAAATTTACTTAACACGAGTTGTCTGTCTCTCCCACTCTCTCTCTATATATATATATAAATATATACTATGTATCTATCTCTCTTGCTATTTATACTTATGATGTTTCTGTTACTTTTTTATTCATTTTGCAGGTTTCACATAGATAAACGCTGTCAACACCGATGTTCCTGGAAATGCTTGAGCATCGCCTTAATATTCATATCCGTCGTCCTAACCGCCATGTTGGCATACTTTGCAGGTAAGCATAGCATGGGAAATGGGGAAATGGAAAATGAGTGGCGTTTAAGGGAGGGGGGGGGTGGTTACATTTTGGACATGCTGAATGTGTGGGTGTGTGGACAACGCGACGTTGTCATAACGCCAAACACAGTTAATGAAAAATACACATACAAGTGCAAATAACATGGCACACACACACACACACACACACTGAGACACACAGCTGCTAGGCTCACATACATAGGTATCCTTATGCTCCTAAACACACTTTAGACTTTACTTACACACACTCACACTCACACACACACACACAACAAGGCAAATACATCAAAGTGTTTGCTTTACATTAGCGTTAAATGGTGTTACTTTGCACACACACACACACATTTATATATATATAAATGTATATACATATATATACATGTGTGTACACACAACACAATTGCCACCTCCAACCCCCCCCCCACCCCCACCACTGTTTTGTCCCACTTGGCTCGCTTGACTGGCAACTGTTCATTTTGCCCAAATGAATGTGGCAACTGTTGGTCAGCCATCTGCACAATTGACAAGCAATTAGAAACCACAACAGCAAGGCGACATTGCCACGCCCATCTAACACTCACACACTGACCCCCCCCCCCGCCCCCGCTTTTGGAGTTGGTAAATTAGCAAATCTGTTTAATTTGAAATCAGTTTCAAAACGAAAGCAGAGAAGAAACTTAATGATTTTAAATAATTTATAACTACTATTTACTGCATGTTTATAAAGTCACAAACTATGAGTAATTAATAAAAAATAAATACAAAAATAAGTAAAAGAGTTTAGGGGGGAGGGGGGGAGTCGGCAGGAAATTTAATCAGTTATTGCTGCTTAATTTGTAATTGATCAGTAATCAGTAAACAAAAGTCATCCAATTACATGATAACCTAGCAAGTGTTTTACAAGTTTGTGAAGAATTTATACACTTTGAATATAGACAGCAATCGGTTTTAGATATGATACAATTTGTATGATATATATTTTTCTCTGATACAGTTACTACAATTTGACGTTTATGAGTGAGAGAAATTGTAAATGAGATATAATAAGAATGAATGTATCATGATTGGGGAACAGTATGACCTGTAGAATATCTATAGTTATACCACTAAGCATACAATACATAGAGGCGACAAACAGCGATTTTCGTGAGCGCCAAATTTGCTGCAAGCATAGAACCCCAGAATAGCCGAAGTTATAGCGCCCCGTTCGTGAGTAGCCGAAGTCGTAGAACCCCAGACCGAACGATCGACACTCAAAAGAACGAGAGCGCACTGCTCAGCGCAGCAAACGATTTCAGTCTTGGACAGACATCAGAACGATGAGCACGTTTGTGACGCTCGCTCTCTCATTTCGATTCTGTGTGTGTGTCCAAGTATGTACATGCTCACGTTTGCTTGTATGCGTGTGCTTTATGAAACACGGCAACACCGTAATGGGAATGCTTTGTTTGTCAATTTTTCTATTCTGGCGACGAAAGCGAAGATCAGATGGCTGTGTTGTGTGTACATCTATCCGTTTCGACGTCGGCAGATTAAGTGTCGCTTTGGCCGTGTCGGCTAAGTTGTCGGAGGATGTTTCTGTTCCTGGGTTCGACTCCCCGTCGAGTCATTTGTTCTTTAATTCGTTATTATTATTATGTATTTATTGTGATATAATCAACAGGCCGAATAAAGTTATAAATATCTATCTATCATGGTATCTCTAGCTCATCGTGTATCCTTAAACATGCTAATTAATGTATTGGGAAAAAATATCTAGTTGGAACTATGTGTAGGTTTGGAAAATGTCTCCTTTTGAGTCTTCTGATAGGTCTCGACCCGGCCTCAGGCTTTGAGCATGCCTGTTGACATGATTCCGCAGGCAATCTTTGTAGCGGCTTGAGTAGTAGAAGACCTCTTCCTCGATTGACTTTAGGTTTAGGTACCCTGCGCCAGGTAGAATTTCTCATATACCAGGGACACCCAATGATTCTCCTCATTGCTCGGCTCTGCAGTTTCTCCACCATGCTTCGATTGAATAAGGAAGACGCGTACCCCAGTCCTGAATGCCATATCGCCAGATTGGTGTTACTATAGAGACACAGACGTTACATTTGCAACTCAGGGACAGTTTGCTGTTGCTACACAGCAGACAGTACAGATTTCTCAATCTGGTTCAGCATATTGCTATCTTAGCCCTTAGATATGCCTTAAAGGTGAGCCTCTTGTCCAAAACCAAACCAAGTTATGTTACCTTGTCTGGTTGCTCAAGGGGGTGGCCAAGGCAGGGTGTGGTTGAGATAGACTCGCCTTGACTTTGACTTGAAGGGAACGAGCCTCCAAGTAGGATCGTATTAAACCAAAGTAAGGCGAGTACAGGTTCTCTTTGACCTTTTGGAAGAAGCCCTAGCTGTCAGACTCTGTCAAACGCCTGTTCAATATCGACAAAGACGGCATTGCAATACTGCTTCCGGTCAAATGCTCTGAGGATATAGTTATACTTACTTATTGTTGTTCTGATTGTGTGTGTCCTTTTTTGGTTTTTTCCCCAATTCTATCAATGAATCTTGAGCCAATCTTAACAATTTTAATTGTCAACAACTTTAAGCTTTTACAATCAAGATTGATTTAAAATTTAGAAGAAGATTCGGCTTGAATCATAGAGCAAAAAAAAGCAATGACTTTGGTTCGAACCTTGCTTCAATTTACTAGTAACGAGTGATTTCAAGTAGCGAACGAGAGCAACTGATAAAGAGTGACGAGTGCTTGGGTATAATTGTTTATCAATAGCTGGTAAAAATTGTATTACTGACTTAATTCGAGGCCATATTTTATTGAGAACACAATGAGCGACTATCAGAGACATCATCAGCTTCAGTTTAAGCTTTCTCTGTGTGTTCGGTTCAGCTCGCTGATACTTTATGTTCTGAATCATATCAGCTTCATTATAAGCTCAGCTCTAAGTTCAGTTTTCAGTCGCTAGTCAAAAAAACTACTATTTAGAAAGCGAGAGCAATTTGAAAGCATCTCTCTCTCTCTCATTAGCTGACAATGTGCAAATTAACTAAATTTTGTTATGCCAGCAAGTTGTGTAAGTGTGTGTGTGTGTGTGTGTGTGTGGCATGCAATACCTTTACACCCACACCCACACACACACACACAGAGCGTAAACAAAAATGGCGACAGCGCACAAAATGTGATTCGCTTAAATTGAATGTGGCAGCCAAAAAGTGTGTCCGTGTCTGTGTGTTGGTTTTTTGTTGCCACAGTTTGTGCTCATCGTTGTTGTTGTTGTTGTTGTTGTTTACAACTTGATAATTAAACACGTTTGGCATTGTTGTTGTTGTTGTTGTTGCTGCTGCTGCTGCTGCTGCTGTTGTGGCTGTTTTTGCTGCCACCTTTTAAATTATATTTACAGGTCAATTTGATTTTTTACTGCCAACCTTTTGGAGCAAACGGAGCAACTTTGTCTCGTTCGAAACTCCCTCGCTGTGCTGCCCCCCCCCTCCCCCCCACAGCTCTCTCTACTTCCCCACTGCTCGCTGTTGCAAAATTTGTTGTCCTTGTTGTTGTTCTCCTTGTTGTTGTTGTTGTTGTTTAGCTGCCGTGCAAGCAGCGCTCAACAAAACTTTGCACATTAAAATATGTAAATTTTAATTTGAAACAAAAGGGTTGACGTGCTGCTTTCTTCCCTTACCCCGTCACCATCTTTTTCTACCCCATCTAGTTGTATTTGATGCTCGGCAATTTTATCTAGTGAAACATTGGCACAACTTTTGTGTTGTTGTTCGGACACTTTGGAACGGTTTCTTGCTCGCAGCGGAGCTGCCAACTTGCTTGATAAATTTCGCCGCACACGCATTTAATTTATGCATACCCCTAACCTCCCTCTCCCTCACCCTCGACCCTCCACCCTCTTTTTATTTTTGTTTTGCGTCACAAATTGTTGTTGTTTCTCTGTCTGTCTGTCTGTCTGTCTGTCTGGCCTGAAATGAGCTGATGCTGCCAGCTGGCATAAAAAAAAGGCAAGCTAAAGATACTCCAAAAGAAAAATCCATTGATGACCCAACTTAACATTTGCTTAATCGATTATCCAGCACAAATCTGTAAAAAAAAATAATTTGCAAAGTGAAAGGCATAGAAAAAGGATAGAAAAGACAAGTTTATTTGCAATCTACAGCATAGATATTAATGATGAAATTATTAAAGGAATTTAGCTGACATTTATAAAGCGTATTTATGCTTATTTTGTAGACTTTTCGACACTAATTTGTAGACTTTTAAATCTATTTTTAGACCCTTTACTTTAAGGAAGGTCTTAAGGTCTGTTAAGTCGAAAAGAATGTGCGTAACAGGTCTAAGAAGGTCTGGCAGACTCCATAAAGTATATATATACTTGAGCTGCATCAAGGGCCGCGTTGATATAGCCATGTCCGTCTGTCTGTCCTTCCGTCTGTCCGTCTGTCCTTCCGGCCGTCTTTCCGTCTGTCTGTCCTTCCGTCTGTCCGTCTGTCTGTCCTTCCGTCCGTCCTTATGTTTCTCCGCCCGTCCGTCCATCCGTCCGTCTGTCCGTCCATTTGTATGAGCGTCTAGATCTTAGAGACTATAAGAGCTAGAGACTCCAAGCTTGGTAATATTTCAAATATGGTTTTAAACAAATCTTCAAAGTCAGGCAGTCTTGAAAACAAATTGCAAATTTGCTTTAGTTGTTTTTGCTATTTTTGTAAAAATATTCCCAAGTCTACCCTTTGAGTTGTTTACTACAAATTAATTAAAGTCTTTAATCAATTATTTGAAATTTGTTAAATGAATCAAACAAGAAGCAGCAGTAAAAGCATTTAAGTTTTAATTTCAATTTCAGTTTTCAGCATTAGTTTTTTTTTTTTTTTAATTCACGTAACTCATGACTTCCTCTTTCCGCTTTTCGCTTTCTCTGTCCATGCTTCCATTTATTCCCGCTTTTCTCACATGACAATCTTATGTTATCTGAACGCTGAGCTTTATACCTGTTTCCCCTTCAACTTAACGCTCTGTTTGTTACCCCAAAAAATCTTTAGCAGAGCTGCTTACTCATTTTGAGAATGGAGGGGTGAATGGAGCGGTGAATGGAGGGGTGAATGGAGGAATGGAGGAGTGAAAGGAGGAGTGAAAGGAGGGCTGAATGGAGCGGTAAATGGAGGGGTGTATGGATCGGTGAATGGAGCGGTGAATGGAGGGGTGAATGGAGCGGTGAATGGAGTGGTGAATGGTGGGAGGAAGCTGGGTCGCCATTTGACTTGAAGCGTGCTGCGTTTAATTTATTATCTACGCTTTTGCCAGGCAGCAAAAGAAGCAGAAGAAGCAGCTGCTGCCTTGAGAGTCACAGGCACTGATTTACAACAACAACAACAACGAAGTAGAAGAAGAGGAGGGAGTACTGTGTGGCAGCAGCATCTAAAAGTTGCGGTTTCCTGAATGTTTTTGGTAGATTTTGTGTTCTCCACCCGCTGCGGTGTCACAACGTTGCAAGTGAACGAAAACAAATTTACAACAAACCACGAGAAAAATGTGTGATGCCACTTGGCTGGCATATAACACTCCCCCCCCCAACCTCTTACACCTCTACACCCCCAGATAACAGTCTCCCTGCCCCCCCCCCTCTCAAATGCTATGCTTATGGGCAGGCACTTTCCTTTAGCACAAAATGAATTTAAGTTGAAAAGTTGTGAACATTTTGTGGGGGAGACGCTGTATGTGTGTGTGTGTAAGTGTGAGTGTGTGTGTGTGTGGGGCCAAAAGCTGCGTGTGGATTTCACTGATTTAATTGTTTGCCAGCTAGAAAGAGATGCACAAAAGATAGACAGGGATGGTATAGACTAAGAGCTGCTTGAAATTTATCTTTTAAAAATAATGTATTAATTTTTGTGGCTGCCCTCGCACAGCTTACAGTCACAATAGATATATATATATATGTGTGTGTGTGTGTGTGTTGTAGGCAGCGTGGGCGTGGTCGTGGCAGGGGCCAAGGGGACTGCACATAAACTCATTTGTGTAAAAAGCTTTTTGTGTTGTTGCTTTTTTGCACTGCGGTAAATGAATTTACGCTTCGAATCTGCCGCACAAACTCTCTGTGTGTATATGTGTGTGTGTCTGTGTGTGTGTGTGTGTGTGTGTGTGTGTGTGTGTCTGTTAGCCTGAATCTTTTTATGGTTGAATAGTTTTAAAGCTGCGGGGTTAAGACAGCAGGTGATGAAACCAGCAACAAAAACGAAACGTGGCAAAAACGCGTTTTAGCTTTTAATAGTGGCTAATATTTTTGCAGCTGCCACTCCCGCCAACTCTCACTCTCTCTCTCTCTCTCTGTATGTGTGTGTGTGTGTGTGTGCTCGACGTCTGTTTGCACAATAATTTTCTATTAATTAAGCGCAAGAGGGTTTAATAAAATTAGCAAACACTTGCGGATGAGCCCAACCATGTGCTACAGCTGTTCTTTCTCTTTCTCTCACGCTGTCTGCTAGACATTAAAAAATATACAGACACACACTCACACACACACACACACACACACACCGAGCATTGTCAGTTAATTAAGAAGCGCAAACACATGAGTTTCGTTCGTTCGTCTGAATCGAGTAACAGGCGACGTTGTTGTTTGTTTCCAACTTGTGTGTGTGTCTGTGTGTGTGTAGGTGGAGAAGGGGGAGGCCTTGGTTTTAATTTGATTTGCATTTTGTTGTGTTTGTTTATTGCCAGCTGGCATTGTCTGTATTGACGCCCACAATAATTTGGCCCCGAATTTGATGGAAGGAAAAATGAGCTGCCTACTTATGTGGGCGCAGGACAAAGCAGCTGGCAAAAGGTGTTGCATACTTCTAAGCGCCAGCTACAAATTGCTAGGTAGACAACAAGTGCTGCCTGCTTATGTGGGCGCCAGACAAAGCAGCTGACATAAATGGTTGCCAACTTTTAAGCGCAAGCTATAAATACAAAAGGAATGTAGATTTTAATGGAGTTGAGAAATTTAATGGAAAATCAGCAGGATAGTTTGACAAAACCATACGAGAGATTAGGAAGAGAAAGAGACTTTAATGGAGGAATCAAAAATAAAAGTGTGAGAGAGTGGTTGATGGTTAATTAGTTAATAAATTGAAGCGAGAAATTGATTAAAGAGCAACATTAATCGAGAGTTGTAGTACTAGGACAGTCAGACAATTATATATCAAATACAAAAAATAAACGGTTATCTACTCTCAATCGCCAGCTGCAAATTTATTTTGCCAACTTGCCAACAACAAGTAAATTATCAAGAAGAAAAATAATCTAAACATGTATGCATGACCTGAAGGTGAAACAGACATCATCTGTGAACGTGGCAAGCATTGTTGGCAGCCATGCCGCTACTAAGAAGGGAGTACAGCAGGTTGCACAGGACACTTCCCTGTGGTACTCCAGCTTTTACATCAAACAATACCTGGCAGAGACTGCCGACAGGGGCAGTACCTTTCCTCCAGATATGACTGGCAGAGACTGCCGACAGGGGCAGTACCTTTCCTCCAGATATGACCGCAAGAGTCCGCAAGTATGGTGCAGGCAGGCGAGTCCTTAATTTTTGCCAGTAGACCACAATCAAACGCTTCTCTGATGTCCAAAATAATTGCGTTGCAATATTCCTTTCTGTCAAATGCAGTCAATATTTGCTCGACTAGTCGGTGCAGTTGCTCATTCGTGCAGTGGCCAGTTCGAAACCTCAACTGGTGCTCAGGGATGTTCCCCTAAGAATGGTCCTTCGAGATCGAAGGGAGGAGACTGATCGGCCGATAGGAAGGCATGCCATGTGGATCATGGAGATTACTATGAGTAATTCTATGATTTTTTTGATGTACATAATTAAGAGTTATTATAAATTTGTATAGTAGACATCATTGTAAAGTTAATGTTTATGCTGTTTTCATGTAATTTTATTCATAGGGTTTTCATAGTTTTCAACTGAAAAGTCGTATTTGCAATTTCTGATTATTATGCCAACAAATCTGTATCTCAATGCTGCTGTGTGTGTGTGTGTGTGTGTAAATGACTGTCATAATTTGCTGGTTAATGTAGTATGTGTGTGTATGCGTGTTATATCTGTCATATCGGTGCGATAATCGACCGCAGTGTCAACAGGACAACAACGTGGAATGTTGAGCGTGCACCACAGGCAACAGCAGCGTTAACAACAGCAACAACAGCAACAACAGCAACAGCAGCAATTGCCGCAAGTTGACAACAAGTTGTCGTTGTCGCTGTTGCTGTCGTTGTTGCTGTTGGTGTTGCTGCTGTTTGAGGAGGTCAACTCGATTTACCACTGATGTGCCACTTTCTATCACAACAACAAACAAGTGCAACTGCAAACTTGCTACAGCTGTGACAACAACAACAGCAGCAACAACAGCAACAACAATGATAACTGACAGAGTCAGCAAGCAGGAACAGGCGACAACAATCAGGACAGTTAACATGTTTGACTGGCAGTTGGAGATGTGGAGGATGCGGATACGGATGCGGATGCGCATTGCAGTAGTTATCGGAAATAGGTTAATCGATTTTTAAGCGGATAACTATCGGAAACTCATTCGATATGCACTGTTTCACAATTTGTGTGCAGTTCCCCAACAAAATAAAAAAAAAAAGAAGAAAATGTGACATTTTGCAGGCTCTGCCTGCCTTGTGGTTTGTTGTTGTAGCATTAAGTGTGTGTGTGTGTGTGTGTGTGTGTGTGTGTGTGTGCGTGTGTGTGTGTGTGTGTGTGTGTGTGTATATCCTTCACCCCTACCCCTAGCCCTCCTCCTCCTCCTCCTCCACCTCATTGTCTTGTCTTCTTAACATTGTCAGCATTACAGCAGCTGGAAAGCTGTTTGCAAATTATATTTCCATTTCCATTTGCTGCAAAAATTAAATTAAATTTAATGTTGCTGTTGTATATTTGGTAATACTATAACTAGAACTATAACTACTATAACTAACTTAATGAGATTCAATAGCGAAAGGGACGTTTAACTCTGTTTAACAGTCTGGCAACGCTGCATTTGTCAATGGAACTCTGCTTGTTTTGTCAAAAATTGCCCTTGATACGCCTTTCTCTCTCACACTCTGCCATCACTTGAGTTGATGCTTTTTTGCAAGTTTCACAAGTTGTCGAATCTTTACTCTGTACTCTCAATTAGTTACTTTCGGGTTTGTTCATTTTACTCTTTTCTATCTGTGGTTTCTGGGCATCCTTAAGACATTCACACACAACACAATACTTGTATCTAACTTGGTCAATCGGCTGGAAATTCCATCGTAATAACCGCAACAAAGAAAGTCAATTAGTACAGAGCACTCAACACACTGAGATCAAAGCAAAAATCAGCAGAAAAATAATAGAAATTGGCAATGCAAATAGAAAAAAAAAGAAACTGAAATGTCTTTATTGAAATTTGTATTGGAAAAGCAAGAGTTAATCAATATATATATATATGTAAACTAGCACTTAATTAGTAAATGTGGTAAAGTTAGAAAACAATAAGAAATGCAGGAAAAATAACCAAACCAGATATGATAGACTTTTCTATTGACTTGACACATTGTTTATTAGCCGAAACAAAGTTTGGATATCATAGCTAAAAAGTTAACAGTCATGTCAAGTAATTGTTTTGTTAATGAAAAGAATTGTACATATTTATTTGCATCAACAGCCGAGTCGATATAGACATGTTCGTCTATCCGTCCGTCTGTCCGTCCGTCCGTCTGTCCGTCTGTCCGTCCGTCCGTCTGTCCTGCTGTTTAAACACCTAGATCTCAGAGACTATAAGATCTAGAGTAACCAAATTTGGTGAGAATACTTCTGAGGCATCTACAAATTTCAAAGTTGTTGTAGAATTTTACCACGCCTCCTTCAGCCTACAAAAATTGTAAATATCCGAATAGCAAGAGTAATTTATGAGATACAAGCTTTAAATTCGTCATACATAAAGTTTATTCTCCTTTCGTTGTGTGCTGAAAATTTCATTGCAATCGGACAAAAAACGCCAGAGATTTGAAGCAAATACATTTTCGAATATACAAAGGTTGGAGGCAGCAACAACTTGAGACAAGGAATTTGGTAATTTGCCAGATAATCAACTATGGCTGCATTGGTGCAATGGTTAGAGTGTTGAACTCTTGCTGTGTGCTTCTGGAGTTCAAAACCTACCAGAGGCACACTTTTTCTTATAGGTTATTATTCATTTTTAAATTTATTTACTATTTCCTTTTTGAAGAATAAGTAAAGGATCTCCCATAGTCGACTTGGACTGTTGCTTCTATTATATAAAAGTCAAATCTGTGCATTTTCATTTCACTATCAAAACATTTACTTGTTCCTTTCTGCTCCTTAAACTTCTTTACAAATTTTGTATGTATAAGTTATAAAAATAATTGCCTTATATACGTTTTATACACCAAATAAAATACTTTTCTCTAGCATTTCTTTGTAAGCATAAATTCACATGTCTCAATCAAGCTAGTAGTTGCCATTTCTTTCTGTACTGAAAGCTGCTTTTCTCTGCAGCTTAGTTTCTCTTGTCATCTTCGGAAATAAATGTAATTGACCACAACATTCTTTTAGCCAATTTACAAAAAAAAAAGAAAAGAAAAGAAAAGAGGAAATTAAAAGACATGAAGTGAATAAAAAAAAAACTGGAATATTGAAAGAGATTTCAATTTAAATGATGCAACACGACATTTGCCAGCAAACTATTAGTACAAGTCAGAGTTAAGGGCGTGACAAAAGTTCTAGACTCTTAAACTGTGCTCCTGACACACACACACACACACACACACACACATACACTATCGTACATGGACAGAGCTGGCCGGGAAGGAGTTGAGTGTGTGAAAGGTGTGCGCTTGTCTTGTTTAAATAAATTATTTCTCTTCAAGGAAGTGCAATTAAGAAAATGCTTCATAAATTTCTGTAACTTTGTGCTGTTCCCCTTTTTCTTTTACACACACACACACACACACACACACAGAGAGAGAGAGTTTTCTTTTTCTTTGCTTTTTACTTGAGTCTCATTAGTTTTTGAAGAGGCACTTGGTCTCAACGGGCACGTAGATTCAATTAGTTGATCTTAAGTGCAAGCATTTCCGGTTCCGTTCATTGCGTGTGCCAAGAAAAAAAACTGTAGAAGTGGCAGGAAAAATTAACTAATCGAATTGAGACACACACACACACCCTTTTCAACTGTGTTAAATATAAATAACGAGTTGACTCCTGCCAAGGAGTGTCCTGTGTCCTGTGTCCACTATTTGTGTATTAAGTATTTAGTAGCTGGAAAATTGAGTCGTTGTCACACACACATACAAATTTATCGACTTTTTCCTCGGCAAACTTTAGTAAATATCGGGTTGCTTATTTGTAATCAAATTTAATTGATGTCGCTTCTCTTACCCCAACTCGACAAAAAAAAAAAAAAAACAGACAAAGAAAGGCGCGGAAAAACTATGCCAAGCTGATTGTTGTTTCCCCTATTTGTTGTGTGTGTTTTTGTCTGGCAAAGGACAGGCTCCATTTCCATTTCCATTTTCATTTTCATTTCCACCTCTATTTCCATTTTCAGCGCTCGTTCCAGTTGGTTGACCAGTTGCGAGCCACTTAAATGAAAAGCTTGTTAACCTAATAGAACAACATGTCGTAGTAATTTTCTTCTCTTTTTTTTCCGCTATTTCTTCTTCATTTCATTTATTTATTAATGATGTTTCTCTTTGCCCCACAACCCCATAACCTTCTTCATCATACGAGATATAAACATAAACTGTATATTTTTGTATTCCACTTGAGTGTGTGTGGTGTGTGTCCTTTGTCCTCTTGTCGCTGGTAAGGAAAAAAGAAAAGAAGGTGGCGTAATAGAGTAAAGAAAAGCAAAAAGTAAGATAAGTTTAAGTTCGTATAGAGTATGAGAAGTACTTGCATTGAATTCAAAATTACTTCACCCTTGTTAGTTATCTAATTTTTTTTCGTCTTCAATTATTATTAAGTGCTTTTTTTCAACTCTTACTTCTCTCATTGCTTGTAATTCTTAAACAGTTAAAGCATAGAACTTTAACTATTAGACACTATATGTTCTGTTAGGTTTATTTTTGGTCAACATGGCATTAAACAAGCAATTGAGAATTGTATATCGATAAGTATTTAGTTAGTTACTATCTCTGCGAGTTGTGAACACAATAAAATACATTATAAATCAGTTGAAAAGTCACCTTTTATAAATAGAACTACTTTTTAGAGGGGAAACTTTATTCTTTCAAATCTCTGGTAGGTTTTGAACTCCAGAAGCACACCGCAAGAGTTCAAAACTCTAACCATTGCGCCAATAGAGCCATAGTTGATTATCTGGTAAATTACCAATTTCCTTGTCTCAAGTTGTTGCTGCCTCCAAACTTTGTATATTCGAAAATGTATTTGCTTCAAATCTCCGGTGTTTATTGTCCAATTGCAATGCAATTTTCAGCACACATCGAAAGGAGAATAAACTTTATGTATGCCGAATTTGAAATTTGTATCTTTTAAATTACGCTTGCTATTCGGACTTTTCCAATTTATGTAGGCGGAAGGGGGCGTGCCGAAATTCTAAAACAACTTTGAACTTTGTGGATGCCTCAGAAGTATTGTCACCAAATTTGGTTATTCTAGCTCTTATAGTCTCTGAGATCTAGGCGCTCATACAGCAGGAAAGACGGACGGACGGACAGATAGATGGACGGACAGACGGACGGACAGACAGACGGACATGGCTTTATCGACTCGGCTGTTGATGCTGATCAAGAATATATATTCTTTATGGGTTCTGCCAGACTTCCTTAGACCGGTTTTTTGACAAACTTAATAGACCCTTATTCTTTTTTAAAGTTAAGGGTCTAATCATAATTCATTGAAAAATTCACTCAATTTTCATTCAATTACTCTCAAATTAAATTTTTTTATTAAAGCAATTTATTTTAACTAGATTAATATTCATTTATTGAGACATATTTCTCAGTGTATTAATTGTTAATCGATAGTTGTGATTCATTTATTTATTTCTAATAATAAATCAGTTAAAAAGCCACGCAATTTTAACTATTTTTCTTTCTTATAGTAAAATTAATTTGCCTCAAACAATATTAGACTTAGTTGTATATTTTTCTCAGTGCAGTTAGTTTCTATATCAATATAGTAACGTTGCTTATATGGTTACTACTTATAATTAACCTGGTTATTTAATTGAAGTCAGACAGTTGGCTTTTATCTTTAAGCAAAACTTAATTGTCCCCACTCAAAATAAATTGAGTTCTGCATTTCTCTGAGTGTACTTGGCCTATTAATATCGAAAATGTGTGTATATATTTCTGCCTATTTCTCTGCGCTTAAATTAAAAGCTCAACAGCCAAATTGAGGCACGTTCGTTGACGTTAATTTGTCGTGCCTCATATGAGTAATTGCGATTGTATGTATGTATGTGTGTGTGTGTGTGTATTTGCTTTGTCTGTCTCTCTGTCTGTCTGTCTGTCTGACTGTCTGTCTGTCTGTCTGCAGCTTTGTTTGTATCCTGGGCCTATTGCCAAGACATCGACATCGACATCGACATCATTAGGTCGCATTAGTTTACATGTTCGTTCGCTGTCAAGCAGCTGTCGATGGAGCAAAAGGGAATTTATTTTTTTCTACGGCGTCATTACCATTTCCCTATCCACCTATCTCCTTACCCCTATTCCCCTATTCCCGCCTTATCTGCTCTTCTGCGTCGCCTCTCGTTTTTTTTTTTTTGGGGGCCATTAACATAATTTCAATGTGACCCCGGAGAAAGTCGCTTTTTGTCTAATTGCTTTGTTCAAAAAAAAAAAGAAATCATATTGAATGAATGATTTATAATTTGATTG
Source organism: Drosophila histrio (assembly GCA_958299025.2). Lineage (NCBI taxonomy): Eukaryota > Metazoa > Arthropoda > Insecta > Diptera > Drosophilidae > Drosophila > Drosophila histrio. Next base: position 54,233,044 of record OY282582.1, on the reverse strand, counting down.
ATTGACTTATAATTTATTGGCTGATTGAAAGCACATTGTTAACTGATTGAAATCGTTTTTACTGTTGATGTGTATGTTTTTTTTTTTTAGCAAATTAGAATTGATAATAAGCTTGTTTCGGTTGTGTGAAAGACTTGATTGAGCGTAATACGTAATTAACAATTGATTGATAAGGGAGACTGAATTGAAGTGTCGAATTATTTGAGACACAAAGTTACCTGACGCTGTTTATTTAAAGCCAATTAAATAATGTAAGCTTTAAATCTTACAATATAATTTATATTAATTGATTAATATGTTAATTGTGTGATTGAAGACTGAATGAGATTGATTGATAGTTGAAAGAAGAAATGAAAGAAAATTAATAAACTAATTGAAGATGTCTTTTTTGGCTTTGATGCATGCTGCGATTGATTATGATTGAAAGAGTAATAGTTATAAATTTTGCATGATTATTACTTGAATTGAAAGATTGAAGCCTTGATTGATTAAGATAGCTGTTTTGTCGCTAAAGTCGTCAGCTAGAGAAAACAGTGTTAACATATGCAAATTTCATATTCAATCATGATTGATGATTGTTGCACTTGCACAAACTGCAGTTTGTGGCTGTCGAATTTCACTGGGCCAAAAATGAGCGCATGTCGAATTCAGCTGGCGCCATTGGCAAAACTCATAAATTTGATAAGTTATCGATAAACGATAGCCGACCACAGTCAGGCATCGATGGCAAGCAAAATGCAAACGTGTTAACAACGCGTACTTTGTGTCTGTTCAGCTGAACTCTCTCCCTCTCTCTCTCTCTCCCTCTCTCCCTCTCTCTGTGTGTGTGTATTTGGCACATGTGCTTGAGGTCCGAGCAAAGTATTGCAAGAGTGAGAGGCAAAAGGGAGTGTGCGAGAGAGAGAGAACGCTATATGATTTGATTTATGTGCGAGTGCATATTAATATGGCGTTAAAATATGATGCCAAAAATTTATGTGTGCGAGAAAAATGTGGAGCAGAAAAGAAGAAGCAAACGAATGGAAAAGAGTTGAAAAGCGGGAAGAAAAAGAGTTGAGAAAAAGAGTGAAAGAAGTGGGCAGTGGAAACTGTGTTGACGACTTGGACTTTTAACGGATAGATCTGTGCTTTTTAAATCTGCTTAAGTCGCAACAAAACTAACTGGCAATCAATCATAGCTTTAAATTCTAAAATAAAGCAATTCTATTGTCTATTGCTCAGGCAAATTAAAGTAGGTTTTTAGCTATCAATCAGCATAAAACAAACTGGATTAGTTTTTAAGGAATAAAGAAGATACTCAAGATATATAATATATATATAATTATAATATTTATATTGCCGACAGTCGATAAATAAAAAATTACTTAGCAATCAAAATGGAAAAATATATTTTAAAAATTTACTAAAAAAAAATGACTATACAAAAAACTTAAATGTTAACTAGAAATATTAAAGAAATTTATAATGCTGGCAATAAAGAATTTAAATATTTCATTCTTTCTACTAATAATATAATATACTAATACATATTAGCACCTTTAAGCAAAGAGAATTTATCACCTTTTACAGGGGTATAAACATGATTTAAAGGAATACAATTTTAAAAATATCAAATTCACAATTTAAATGTAAAATCAAATGGACAAACTATTTTATTTTATTTTATATTAGAATAGTTTATATATTAAAATGAATATTGTTCGTCACAAATTTTTTTATCAGTAATTTTGGGGCTTGAATATGTTTTCGTCACTCTACTTCTACTACTACTTTTGGGTGTATATTTTTACCAGAGCTCGCAAAATATGCTCAACCAAAAGACCGACGAAATGAGAGAGAATCGCTCAGTGTCTGAATAGAAACTCTCTTTTTTCGTTTCGTTTGTGTTCTCGCTCTCGGGTTTCGGTTTGAGCTTAAGACACGAATCGATCTCTTACAGACCTTACAGACAAAAATCTATTTGTTCTACATTCGATATTTTCATCTTATTTTCTGTTTGGTTTGGCATCACTGAATTGAAGGAATGTAGGAATGAATGGGGTATGATGGTATGATGGGGTAATTGCAGCTGTGTTCGGTGAGCCACAAGGACAGCACCACACACACACACACACACTTATTATAGCCATTGGCCCAAAAAGCAGCATCAGATTTATGGCGTTAAATTTAGCATCATGCAATTTATGTGCGCCACATTTGGAGACTTGCAAAAAAAGAATAAAAAACGAAAAAAAATACGCAAAAATTTAAAACAAACGAATTTTGTTACTAAAATTCTCTTTTTGTCTCTTTTCTCTCTTTCTTTGCAGCAGTCAGCTCGATGAAACCGAACATGGACAGCTCAAATTGTATCCTAGTCCAAGACGTTAAGTCGCAACCACACGATCTGCGCGGCGGAGTTGGCGGCAAGGTTGGCGATAATAAGGCGCTGGGTGGCGCCACCGCTTATCCCACAGAGGAATCGATACAGACCAGCACCTCGGATCATGGCAGCAATAATGGTGTTGGTGGTGTGAATGGAGCAGGAACTGGATTGGCTGGCATGTTGCCGGGACATGCAACGGGCATACAACAGCAATTGTTGTTGCAACAACAGCAACCACATGCCATCAATCAACCGCTGACACCGTTAGATGCCACAAATACTCAGCTACAGGATCAACTAACTTATGGCGGTGCCACTGGTGTTGGGGGCATGGGGCAACAGCAACAGCACAATCTGTTGATGCAACAAACCAACAACGGCCATCATCATCCGGCGTTGCAGCAACAACAGGGCATTGGAATGAGCGGCGGCCAATGGCCACAGGTTGTCGAACTGAAGGACTTCAATGAACTCTATCATGCCAATATACCGGCCTATCAGTTCTGGACCCTTGAGTTTCGCAACAAACATCCGGCCTTTATACGTTTCAATTTTACACTGCCATGGGGTGCACACTTTGCCGTCTATTCGCGTCGCAATGTTGCACCATCGGTGACGCAACACGATTTTGTTGAATTCATTAAAGGCGGACGACTTGATAGTCATTTGCGGCATCGTCGCAATGCCAATGGAAATAATGCCAGTCAACATCATCTTGATCTGATTGATGTCGATGACGAAACAAAGCAACAGCAACAGCAGCAACAGTTGCAGTTGCAGTTGCAGCGACAACGACAACAACAGCAGCGACAACGACGTCACAGCAGCAGCAACAGTTACGAGAATGATCAATATGAGAGTGATGATATTGATTCGAATGAAGATGATTCCGAGGAAGATACACCGGCCAGCCTGCTGGACTCTGTGGAAGATATTGATATGGATATGCGGCGTGGCAGTGTGGCAAGTCTTGCCCATCCGTTGCACAAACGTTCGGCAGCCGATGGCGGTGCCGGTGGTTTGCCAGCTCTCGATATGGATGCAATGACGGTGAATGTATCACTTTTACAATATCTAGACACTGGCTTATGGTTCATCTCGGTCTACAATGATGAATTGGTGGCACATTCCGTATCCCTGTTGGCCGAGGAGGCCGAGGGTGTGAGCACCACATGCCCCAATGATTGCTCTGGTCGTGGCAGCTGTTATCTGGGCAAATGTGATTGCATCGATGGTTACCAAGGCGTTGACTGTTCGAAGAGTAAGTATAACTTATCTTTCTCTCTCTCTCTCTCTCTCTCTCTCTCTCGCTTTTTTTCCACTCTTTCTTCCTTTTTCTCTGCGCTTGGCAACCCCACTGTCCACTCAAGCTGCAATTTAAATTAAAAACTTACGCCAAAGTTGAGCTGTCAACATCACCTGCTTTTGTTTGTTTTGGCACCCAAAAAAAAAAAAAAAGTCAGCAGACTTGCTACCAAAAAAAAAAAAAAAACGGAGGAAAATTTGTGAGGAGGAAACGAAACTCCAAACCGAATCTAAATCTACTTGAAATGCTCAGAGTCGACCCTCTCAGCAGCTACTCGGCACATTTCCGTGTCCTTTCATCCCCCACCCTTGGCACAGTGGTAAAAAGAAGTGTGAGCACTTAAAGCAGATAAATTTATAGTCAATTACTTTACTTTTGTGTTATCGATAAATCTATCGATCATCGTAAACTGTAAATAATGATAAGTGGCACAAGAAGAGCGTGTATTTTATATAAAACGTAAAACTTCTAGTCAATTTCTTTTATTTTGTGTTATCGATAAATGTATCGATTAACGATGATTGTATAAAACGATAACTGAAAAAAAGAAGAACATGCATTTCAAATAAAAAGTACAACTTTAAGTCGATTTCTTTGATTTTGTGTTATCGATATGTCTATCGATTACCGATAACTGTATATAAGGATAAGTGGCAAAAGAAGAACGTGTATTTAATGTAAAGCAGTTAAATTTCAAGACAATTTCTTTACTTTTGTGTTATCGATAAGTCTATCGACTATCGAAAACTGTATGAAACGATAAGTGACAAAAGAAGAACGTGCATTTCATATAAAGAGTTAAATTTAAAGTCAATTTTAATTTTATGTTATCGATAAGTCTATCGATTAACGTTATCTATCGATAACTGACAAAAGAAGAACGTGCATTTCATATAAAGAGTTTGATTTAAGGACAATTACCTTAATTTTGTGTTATCGATACATCTATTGTCTAACGATAACTATAGATGACGATAAGTCACAAAAGATGAGCACGAATTTAATAAAAATTATGTTGTTAAAGTTATAGTCAGTCATTATATTTGTCATATGATCTATCCGTCGATTAAATAACTTTGTAGATAACAATAAGTGGCTAAATTTAAAGTAAATTTGTTTTAATTTTATGTTATCGATATATCAATCGATTTACTAAAACTATAGATGACAATAGGTGGCAAATTTCTTAATTTAAAGCCAATTTATATACTGTTGTGTTATCGAAAAGTCCATCGACTAAAGATAAATATAGATGACGATAAATGATAAAAGATGAGCGTGTATTTTAAATAAACCAGCTAAATACATAATAAGTTTCTTAACAATTGTGCTATCGACATATATGTAGCAATATCTATCGATAAATGTAGCTACAGTAAACGTTAAGATTTGCAGTTGAAGACAATTAATGCTTGTTATACTACGAGTACTATGGTCATCGCTATAATCAAAGCTATCCATAAATATAACAATTCAATTATGTTATCAAATATACAATAGTTCAATATATCGTCCATTTCTTGCTATCGATTTGTGCTATCGATATATCTATAATTTACCGATAATTCTATGTATCGATACAATTCAAAGGAAAGGAAGGAATATATATAGTTAAAATTATGATCAATTTCTTAGCTTATTTGTTAACGATAAATTTGTTGACTATTGATAACTCTAGATAACGATAGGCGATAACATTTGCAGTTGTAGACTTTTAATGTTGCCAAACACTATTTGCTATTCTTCGACTTAAGCTATCTATATCAATGACAATTATGCGCGGTTATCGACAAAAAGCAAATAAAATTTAAGTAAATTACTTCACATTTGTCTTACCCATATACCTATCGAAGATCGATAAATGTAGGATTGATTAGCATTCATTGTTAGCATTCGTAAATATTAAAGACGGTTTTCTATTCTTAGCGACTATTATTAATAAATTCCATAAAATGATCATTAAACATAATTAGTAGTCATTACTTAAAATGAACAAGAATCAGTTAATCAATTAATCGATTTACAATTTATACATATACTTATTTCTTAATTATTTCCAAAAGACAATAAATCGTCTATTCGTTTATGAATTTCAACTTATATTAATTTTATCGCTATTGTCAAAGGAAATTGGTTATACAATTGTTATACTCACGTGCAATTGAACATAATGTCATAAAGTTTTAATGCCTTAGAAAAAAACCAAAAAAAAGCTAATCGATTAAATGCATTACAAGATTTTAAAAAAATACCCAAATTTTAAAATGTAATTTAGTTTTGTCTCTTGGAAAATTTAAAGAAATGTTTTAATATTATAAAAATATTTCTGTTGATTTGTCTAACGAAATGCATTAATTGATTTATTGATTAGCAGCTCAACTCTTATTACTTTTATTTTAATAAATTTTTAATAATAATACTGTAAATAATAATAATAATATTAAATTACGCTCAACTTTTCTGAATACTTTTCTGACCACTGTGCTGTAAAAAGTATTTTTATCTATTTGGACCACTTCGCTTCGCCTTTGTCTGACACTTTTCAATACCAATTTTCGTTTTATATTTTCTTTTTTTTTTCGCTTTTCCTTTTTTCCTTCTCCTCCAGCAGTTTCTTTATTTCCATCTCTCTCTCTCTCTCTATTTCCCTGTCGTTCTCACTGTCATACTAATTTTATTTGGCTTTGCTCTTTGCAGGCGTTTGTCCGGTTCTGTGCTCGGCTCATGGCCACTATGGAGGCGGCGTCTGCCACTGCGAGGATGGCTGGAAGGGCGCCGAATGCGATATACCGGTTGGGGAGTGCGAGGTGCCCAATTGCTCCAGCCATGGACGCTGCATCGAGGGCGAGTGCCATTGTGAAAGAGGATGGAAGGGACCCTACTGCGATCAACGTAAGTGTCAGGCCAAACCGGGCCATGTGTCCAAACCTTCTGTCTGTCTCTGTGTGTGTGTGTGTGTGTGTGTCGTTTTGCTGCTGACTTGGCATAAAAATGCTAAAATTATTTATTTGCCTTGTTTGCAATTTCGGGCTGTTTCTCTTGCTACCAATACCCAGACTCTAGATACTAGACTCCACACACACACACACAGCAGGGCATGTTGACACTGCCCCTGATAAGGCACTATAGTTATACGAGTCGAGGGGGGGACAAGGGGCGTGTCATGGTGACGCCAAAATATTTCAGTTATTATGCCGCCCCATCATTTAGTTTTCTTTTTCTTTCTCTCTCTCTCTCTCGCTCTCTGTTGAAGCTTTAAATTGAGGCAAATAAACCGACCAAATAACAAATAAAAAGAGAAAGAACAGAAGGCATTGCATACTTTTGTGCGCTTCTAAAGTCTGCTTTAGTTGCAAAAAAAAAAGAAAAACTTTACAAAGATTTCCCTAAATTGATAGCCAAAACGCAGCAGGGTTGCCATTTAACGGCAGAATATTAGCATGACAGCTGGCAACTCTGCCGACAGTGTCGAAAACAGAAAAAACTAGTCAACAAATTGTCTAACTAAATACCTTTTAGTTCTTAAGAGTAATTAGAGTTGAATTTATTTACTAATAAATAAAAATAGTAGGTGACTGTAATGATTGAAAAGTGTGAAGACTGCACGACTAGCAAATACCCTTTGTTGGGCGTGTTGAAAAGTAAATAGATTTGACGAATATCTTTTGGAAAGAAGCAAATTGAGTAGTAGTGTATGTTATATTCTGTAACCATTTAAAATGGATAAGAAAGGGTGTAATGAACTTGTGCAAATGTATGTAACAGGCATAAGGAGGAGGTTCTTATACCTTATAAAGTATATCATATGTATCATTTTGATCAGAGTCAATAGCCGAGTCGATTGACACCTGTCCATCTGTCAGTCTTCCCGTCTGTTCGTCCGTCCGTTCGTTTGTCTGTCCTTCCGTCTGCCCGCCCGTCTATCTGACCGTCCGTTCGTCTGTCCATTTGTTCATCTATCCAGCCGTCCGTCAGCTGTCCGTCCGTCCGACTGTCTGTCTGTCCTTCCGTCTGTCTGTCTGTCCTTCCGTCTATATAAACACGCGAATCTCAGCAACTATAAGAGCTAGACACTTTAAATTTAGACTGAAGGTTCCTCAATATCAAACGCTGATCCAGTTAATTGTAAATTTTGAATATCTCAGTTATCTAAAAAATACAATAGATCAGATAAATTGTGATTTTAACTGCTCTAATACCCTTTAAAGGTATTTAGAATTGATTACAGGGTATACAAATTGCATAAGATATGCAACACACACACACACAGCTTTGTTATGCTTAATGTGTGTGTGTGTGTTTGTGTATGTGCTGGACCCTTGGCATACAAAGGAAACAACCAACAAACAGATGAAACAACAACAAAGAACTCGAAACGTTGTGCAAACATAAAACGTATAAAATCGAATTTATATGTCGAAAGCATATTTCTCATACAAAACGGAGGAGACGAGTAGGAGTAGGTGAAGGAAAAATGGAGGGAAAGAGTAGTAGGAGAAGGAAATAGAATGGAGAAAGGGACACAGAAGTAGCACAGCAACCAAAAAAAAAAAAAAAAAACAAGCCGATCAGTCGAGCGGGCGCGACAGTAGGATACCCTGTGCAGGTCTTCAAAGAAAAGCTTTTTTTATTATAATGGGATTTAAATATATCGCTTGAAGTCGATTTTGCTTACATCGAGAGTAGGTTGCTTGCGATAGTCTGGCAACACTGGACTGCGGCTGTTGATTGTTTATGTTTAGCGCCACAGCAGACGAAAGGCATATCAAACATACATGAACAAACGCGTCGACGCGGCGCAGCGACTGCTCTGCTACTGCGCTGCAACGCTTATGCTGCGTTGCATAAATTTGTTTCTTGAATAACTTCTGAGTTCAATATCCAATCTTACTGAAATTTGTAGCACACATTGGGAATGGGATGATTACCATGTGTGCCAAATCTTAAGTCTTTACCTATAAAACTGCTCATGTTATCAGCTATTTCAAATTATGGGCGAAGGGGGTGTGGCATCGCAATGAAATTTTCAGGACCCATAAAGCCTACACTTTTTATCATGTGTGCCAAATCTCAAGTCTCTAGCTTTAACATTGCTTATGTTATGGTGATTTTTCCAATTTTAAAACCAACGGGACTTGGTATCGAAAATTTAAAATAAACTTGATCTGCGTATGGTATTCAGGAACCTACATTCCAAATTTGAAGTCTCCAGCTCTTATAGTTGCTGAGATCCACGCGTTCATACAGACGGACAGACAGACGGACAGACGGACGGACGGACAGACGGACGGACAGACAGACGGACAGGTGTCAATCGATTTGGCTATTGATACTGATTCAGAATATATATACCTTATAGGGTCGGAGATGCTTCCTTCTGCCTGTTACATACATTCACACAAATTCATTATACCGCTTTTGCCCATTTTCAATGGGCACAGGGTATAAAAATTAAATACCAAATGTCGAGAAAGAAATGCAGAAAGCATAGCATACCGCACACAGAGCGAGAGAAGTAAAGGGAAATAAGAATATGACTTAGAAGAGGTAGTACAGCAGCAGCAGCAGCAGCAGTAGAAGAAGAAGAAGGGGAAGAGGAAGAACAACAACAAGAAGAAGAACAACAATAAGAAGAAGCAGAAGCAGAGCAGCAAAAAATTGCAACAACTGCGCAAAATTACCAAGTTGAACTAAACTGGAATTTCATTTTAATGACCACTTTCGTACGTGTCTAACATACTAATCATGTCATGTGTGTTAGTGCGCTCTCTCTGTGTGTGTGTGTGTGTGTCTGTGTGTGTGTGTGTGTGTGTGAGCATGTGTGTGTGTATATATTCATATACATACATATATGTTCGACCTGACCCCGAATACGAAATCCGGGAACCTGCTGCCGGCATGTATCGCCAACGGTTCGTGACGGGCTTTTGTTTTGCCAAGGCTATAATGCCACGCCCATGCCCCATGCCTTTAACTACGCCCACGCCCACTCACAGTAACTGTAGTTGTTTTTATACCCATTACTCGTAGCGAGCAGATGTAGTTTGTCTTGGTTTGCAGTCCCTTCAAAGTTTAATATATATATAATGTCTTGATCAGACATGTCTGTCTGTATGACTTCCTAAATTTATATCTATTATAAGAGCTAGAGTTATCAAAATAAGCACACTTATTTCTATGAATTTCATGCAGATTAATTGTTCTTTAGGCTCTGCAATTCTTTAAGCATGTCTAGCAACTAGAGTATAAGAGCTAGACACTCTAGATTTTGTGAACAGACGTTCAAGCAAACAAGAAAGTGTCTGCATGACACTTTAAGAGCTAGAGCTACCAAATTTCGCATGCATACTTCTATGAAATCGACGCAGATGAAATTTGTGTCTAATACGTTTTTACGCTCCGCAATTCATAAAAAATTCCTATCAACTAGACTACTTATAAGAGCTAGACACTTTAAATGTCTTACACATACGTGTATTATTCAACTAGCAACTAGATTATAAAAGCTAGACTCTCTAAATATGTTAGACATACGTGTGTTATTCAGACGGACAGCAAAGTATCTTATATAAATTTCTATGCTCAGTTCGGCGCCCATTGAACCGAGAATAACTGCACATTAACTATGATAAAATGCTTCTTTTGATGTTGAACATTTCCTTTAGTTTTTATCAATTTTTTTCTTTTATTGCAGCAATATACGATTAAAATAACACTACTTAGTTATGACTGTTTATATGTCTGTATGGCTTATACAGGCACCTAGAAGTATGCAGCAGTTTTTCTTAAAGTTGCAGTTTACAATTCAGAGATACAATCTATATTTGCTTATTGTTTATTGTCGCTGAGCAGTCGACATAACACTATAAATTACAATAGAAATTAAAAGAATAAATAATAAATTAAATTTACAATTTAAAATTTTAATGTAAATGTTCCTAGGGGGAATAACCGGGTATCTTATAGTCGGAAACTCGACTTAAGCATTCCTACATGTTTCTTTTGTATGTAACATATGACTAACAAACATTTTGTATATTTTCTTTCTCTTCCCAACACACAACACAACAACAAACACATAACTTACACTCCACATCATATATCATTGACTGGACTGGCAGATGATTGCCTTGATCCTTTGTGCTCGGGACACGGTACCTGTGTGGCAGGTCAATGTTATTGCAAGGCCGGCTGGCAGGGCGAGGATTGTGGCACAATTGATCAGCAGGTGTATCAATGCCTTCCCGGTTGCTCAGAGCATGGAACCTACGACTTGGAAACCGGACAATGCGTTTGCGAGCGACACTGGACGGGACCAGATTGTTCTCAAGGTAAGTGCAATACAGGGACCCCATGACCTACCACCATTAACACCCCACAACACCCCCTCAATACTCACACTACCATCTCTGGATACACAACAATTGCATGTGTGAGTTATTTGTATATTGTTTGCGAGTGTTGTGTATGTCTGTGTGTGTGTGTGTGTATATATATTGTTTATTTGTTGTTTTGTTGTGTTCCGGTGTCGTTTCGTTTCGCACAACAAGCTGCTTACAAATGATTCTTTCGTTCGAGCATTGAATTCAAATGAGTTTCCCATTGAAAGCACTGAAGTAGGATGACAAAAAGGGTACAGAAAAAAAAGGGATAAAGTTGCAAATGTAGCTAGAAAAAGCTTAAATCACAATTCAAAGTGAAGTGAAATGAAACCCAACGGAAGGGAATACGAAAAAATTGAAGCATTTATAAGTTAAATGATGGCCAGCTAATAGGATGAAAAGTAAAGTTATTAAAAGAGCTTAGGAAGGAGCGCAAAAGTCCAAATTGATATTGCAAGAAAGTGGAAAAGGGGGGAAATCTATAAGAAAAACAACGATGAAGAAGTAAACAAACAAATATAAATTAAATTAAATTAATATAGATAAAAAAACATAAGAAAATAATATAAAATAATAGAGTAAAATAACGAAATTAAAGAAAAAATAAAAACAAAATAGAAGAGCGAAATAAAAATGGAAATAAATAGGATACAAATAAAAAGGTACTGGAAAATGCAATGAAAGAGCAAGAAAATACAAGAGGACTACATATATCGGATCTCTCTCTTACAAATCTACAGTTTGTAGCTTAACTCGCTGCAATACACAACTCGTCGTCAATTGCAACGAGTGAAAACTCGTTAGGAGAGTTGTAAATTAATTACTTATAAATCAGTCCCTGTTAAAATCAATTTAAATGGACTTCGTATACTTTATTTCTCTCTCCTTTAAAGCTACAGTCTGTAGATAATTTAACTCGCTACAATACACAACTCGTCGTCAATTGCAACGAGTGAAAACTCGTTAGGAGAGTTGTAAATTAATTACTTATAAATCAGTCCCTGTTAAAATCAATTTAAATAGACTACGTATACTTTATTTCTCTCTCCTTTAAAGCTACAGTTTGTAGATTATTTAACTTGCTACAATACACAACTCGTCGTCAATTGCAATGAGTGAAAACTCGTTAGGAGTGTTATAAAGTAATTACTTATAATGACTACAGTCCCTGGGGAAAATCAATTTAAATGGACTTCGTATACTTTATTTCTCTCTCCTTTAAAGCTACAGCCTGTAGATAATTTAACTCGCTGCAATACACAACTCGTCGTCAATTGCAACGAGTGAAAACTCGTTAGGAAAATAATGTATCTGTATGTCAATCAAATCAGCAGTTTGCCTGGTTTTTATAAGCGTCGGGTCGGGTATAAAAATATAACCTCATGCTTCCACTTATCCAACAGAGAGGCTGTAAAATGTTTGGGGCCGCGGGGGGACGGGTGGGCGAATGGGGTGTGTGGCAAGGTCATAAACTGTTGCCTGGCAACTAATGCAGTTATTACATAAGGCATATGCGTAATGATGCTTTATCGCACGGACCGAATGCAAATTAGATGATGCCCATAAAGTCGAGCCTTCAATTAGGCCAAAGGCAAAGCCAAAAACAAATTTGCCGATTACCAAACAACAACAGCAACAACAACAGCAACAACAACAGCAACAATAACAAAAGCACCAACTAAAAGAACGACATCAAAAACTGTACCTGGTCCATAATCATTTCGAGGGCGTTGGAGCCCAATAAAACATGCAGCTTACGAGTCGCAACTGTGTTGTGGAACAACGGGAAGGTAAGGGATGGAGTACAAGGAAGAGTCGAAGGGATGGAGGGATGGAGGGAGGGACAGTAACAGCGACAAAGGGCAAAAGAACTCGGGGAACACTGTGGGCACGCACGCCTAATTTGCTTAACTTTTTAGCACCGACAGGCGGCAACTCCAGTGAATCTGCCCCCCACCCCCTGCCATCTACCCTACATCTCGTTGTCCCTCCTTCCACAATTGGATTCGGGAGGTGTGGAGGGGGTTGGGGGAACGTAATGAAGCAGAGCTTCATAAAAATTCATTATTTATTTAATACGCAGCTCTCGCAGTTCGCTTGTCCCATACAAAAAGCAAATAAAATAAATTTACGCCTGCGACGCACAGAACAAAAGTCAACGACGGGGCAACATGGGGCACATTTGCCACAATTGTGAGAAAGGGGGTGGGTGGTGGAGGTAGAGTTGTAGGGGGAAATGGTAGCTGCCACGTAAATGTTACATTTATAATGTTGTTTTTATGGTTCACTCGGTTGAGGGGGGCCACCAACACATTTTACAGCCCCAAAACAGTAGAGCAAGTGTTGCGGCGAGTGAAAGCAACGAGTAACGAGTAGTGGGGCAGCGAGTAAGTAGTACTAGTTGCCCAAAAGGGGGAAAGCACAGTATTTTTAATGAATTTAAATGCACATATGTAACATATACGAGTACAATAAAATAAAATATATGTAATAATCATGCACATGGACCTTAAACCAATTCACGTAACTCCTACAACTTTATGTCTTGCCATTTTTTTATTTTATTTTCTGTATTTCTTCTGTATACTGTATTATATGCTCATTTTTCCTCTTTTCGCTCTTTGCAGCCGTCTGTAGCTTGGACTGTGGTCGCAATGGCGTCTGTGAGTCGGGCAAATGCCGTTGCAATACCGGATGGACGGGAAATCTATGCGATCAACTGCCCTGCGATGCACGTTGCTCGGAGCACGGTCAGTGCAAGAACGGAACCTGTGTCTGCTCCCAGGGCTGGAATGGAAGACACTGCACACTACGTGAGTATACAACAATTTCATCTATGCTTAAGCACTTGACATTCGTCTGAAGTCGACAACAACGTAGAGTTTCTTAAGCCTCACCCAGCTATTGCAAACGAATTCAGAGTATTATTGTTGGAATTACAATAGCCGGAGAGTCGCGGTGGGAGCGACAGTGGGATGCCCTGAGCCAGTCTTCTTTGTTATGCTTGTCACACCAAAGATTTGACAACCCTTGCAGAAGGCATCAGGCTTCTTTTCAACCGATCTTTCCTATGGCAGCTATATGAAAAAGTGTTCCGATTTAAACAAAATTTGGTCAGGCATTAATACTATATAACCAAATGCATAATCTGTGAGTTTGGTTGAGATATGAGATAGTGATCCAATCTGGCTGGCTTTGACATATTAACTGCCTGCATTAAAAAGACGTAAACATACCAAGTTTCATCCAAATAGCTCTTAAAATGAGATAGAGATAGAAAGACGGACAGACAGAATGACGGACAGACGGATTGAAGGACGGACTGAGAGACAGACAGACGGATAGGCAGATACACAGACGAACGAACGGACTGACAGACAGACAGACAGGCGGACAGACAGGCGGACAGACAGATACACAGACGAACGGACTGACAGACAGACAGACAGGCGGACAAACAGAGAGATGGACTGACAGATAGACAGACAGACAGACAGACGAATGGACTGACTGACAGAAAGACAGGCAGACAGACAGACAGACGGACATACAGAGAGATGCACAGACCGACAGATGGACAGACGGACTGACAGGTGGACAGACAGAGAGATGGACTGACAGACAGGCAGACGAATGGACTGACAGACAGACAGACAGGCAGACAGACAGACGGACATACAGAGAGATGCACAGACCGACAGATGGACAGACGAACGGACTGACAGACAGACACACTGGCGGACAGAGAGACAGATGGACTGACAGATAGACAGATAGACAGACGAATGGACTGACAGACAGACAGGCAGACAGACAGGCAGACAGACTGACATACAAAGAGATGGTCAGACGAATGGACTGACAGATAGACAGACAGACAGACAGACAGGCAGACAGACAGGCAGACAGACGGACAGACAGATGGACAGGCAGATAGACCGATGGACTGACAGCCAGACTGACAGACAGATGGACTGACAGACAGATAGGCGGACAGTCAGAGAGATTCACAGACCGACAGACGGACAGACAGATGGACATGGCTATATCCACTTGACTGTTGATGCTGATCAAGAATACATATATTCTTTATGGGGTCTGCCAGACTTCCATAGACCTGTTACATACTTTTAACAAACTTTATATACTTTAACAACTTTATATATACAGGGTATAAGAAATGACAGCACAAATTAGGAAATTCAAGTACAAAATAATGAGAAAAACTATTTCATTAATATTATAAAAAAGAAAAAGCATCGGGTTTTCTGATTGCATTTAGATTGCATTTTCTATCGAATAGTAATATAGATTTCTATTTAATTGTTTGAGTTAAATAGTTTTGTCTTTACTTAAATTCTCTGACAAAGAAATAAATAAACATATTATTGAATTTATAAACAAATTGACACACAATAGCATTTATAAGCAGACACTTTTAGATACTAGGGCAATGATTCTAAGTAAATGAATTCGAAAAAAAGTTAAATTTTATTTACTGGTTGCCTTTTCAAGTGCATTTCTGAACATTAAAAATAATTTTGAACAGTTGTAGGAAAAAGTGCAAATATTTCGTGTATCGGCATTTGCCATTTTTGCCATTTTTTTTTGACCTTGCCAATTATTTGTTTTCCCATTTATTTATTTTTCCCCAAGTTTTGTATACCTTATTTGTATTTTCTAATAACATTTTTTGTCATTTTGGTATTTTGAATTAATTTTAAATTACATACTTGATAATTATTATTGTTATATATTCAAGTTTTGGTATTATATTATTATTATTTATTATTATAGTATTATTATATAGTATTATTTGATACAATATAAAAGATTATGCCTAATTGCATAACTGATGGCATTTACATATTTTTAAATTATTTATCGACTCGTTTCTGTATTGTGTCTTACAATTTAATTGATCTAAAAAACTTCAATAGACAGCAAGTGATTTAAGTTTGGATTAAAGTTTGGTTCAAAGTTTGGTTTTGTTAGTTATGAATGATGAAATATAGTTGCAAATATGCTCAGCATTTTGCATTGACCTCAACGTAAATTGCAAATTGTTGTTCTTGTTGCTGTGGCATTTGCTGTGGCAGTTGCAGTTTGCTGGTTACAGTTTACAATCTGCCGCTGACCATTTACAACTGACGCGCAATCGATTAGCGTTGCACCAATGCGAAAAGCGAGCAACCACAGCTGACACTCACATCGAGTAGCAGCAACAATTGTGGCAGCAGCAACAACAGCAACAGCAACAACAGCAGCAACAACAACAACATTGACAACACAATGCTGCAGTTGCAGTTGCAGTTGTGCTATCTATCTGGCCCGCCAGTTCAAATATTTTGCAACAACAATGTTGCAAGTTTACATGCTTTTTTTTGTAACAATATTTGTTTTTATACTTTTTTTTTTTTGCCTTTGCGTCAAAGTATTTTGTACATGTTTACGCCATTTGGTCGAGAACTGCAGAACCTGTGGGTGAGGGAAAGGGGGGGGGGGGGGGCAGTAGAGGCGACCCCCCCCCCCCTTTGTGCCCTGCCCGGCAATCGTTTCTGAGCTTGACAGTTTTGCTGCCACCATGACTTAACCAACAGCTGAACACACTTTTTTCTTCATTTTATTCTTGCCGGGCTTTACTTTTGCCAACTGTCAATTGAAGTGCAAGCAGCGAATTGGGTATTGATTGAGGCAGATAAGCGGGAGATAGAGTGGAGGGGGGGGGGGAGTGGAGGGAGTTGTGTGTGTGTGTGGCAAGTGGCAGCTTTGTGTTGCTGGCAGCAGTGCAGCATGATAAGTAGCTATCGATTGACAGTGATTAAAACTTTAAAAACAAACAGTCATGTTGCAAAAACATACTGACAGAATAACAGAGTGTGTGTGTGTGCGTGTGTGTGTGTGTCTGCGTGTGTGTGTGTGTGTGTGTGTGTGTGTGTGTAAGTTTGTGTGTGGACACCCCGTTGTTGGCGGCTCAGGCATGCATGTAATGGCATTACACACAGCCGAAGAGTCATGCCTCAAATGGGGGCAGACCCTTGTCTGCGTATGTTGACTGCCTGCCACTGTGTGTATGTGTGTGTGTGTGTGTGTGTGTGTGTGAAAGCAAGGGCGTAGTCGGGTACAAGTCTCTACCCAAAATTCATAGTTAAACATTTTTTAAAAACTTGTCTCTTTTGTCCCTCAAAAAAATCGATTTGACAAAAATTCATATTAAACATTTTTTCAGCTTGATTTAGAGACAATAGAATAAAAAATAATAAAATTATAAACTTAAGTTTAATGCATTCAATTGTTAAAAATAGTTGTCTCAATTATAATCAAGAACAAATTGAAATAAATTGGGTAAAAAATACAAATTCTGGTTTGTAAAATTAAACCAAGATGCGAACTAAAACTTTCAAAACATAGTTAAGTTTCTTGCATTTTTCAGTTTGATTTTGAGGCAATAGAAAAACAATAAAAATCATAATAAGATGTTGGCTGCCCTAAATAGATATACATTTTTTTTAAAATTATTTTTTAAATAATTTTATTGACTTAAAATATAAAGAAATAATACGTGAAGCGAACCGAAGTCTTTGAAGACATCGAACTAGGATTTCCTTAACCTTTTTTAAGGTTTGCAGCCTGAATTTGAATACAAGAAAAGCAAACTTCAAAGCTGTTAAGGCTAAAATTGGTAAACCTTTGTTATTCTATTGTCTGGAAGTTATTAAGAATATCTTTATTGACAGAATTTGAATTAACAAAATAAATAAAATCGACTTAAAATTATTATAATAAATATTTTAAAGATTGTGTCAAGGGCAAACTGCATTATAGTCTACGAATATAAAGGCTGCTTTATAAGATTGGATCTTGTAAGAGTTAAAGAATATACATAAATAATTGTAATAAAATTTTAAATAAATAAAAATAAATTAAATATATTTATATATTATTTTAAAAATAAAATTATATATACTATAAATATTTCAGCTGTAAAAAAAGCTAAATAATGTAGCTCCCATTTCGCGAAAAGCTGTCTACGCCCGTTTGTGTGTGTGTTGGTGTGTCTGTGTGTTGGTGTGTGTGTGTGTGTGTATTGGTGTGTGTGTATTACATTTCGTTGACGTGTGCAAAACCAATAAAACTTCCGACGTCATTTCACTCAGGCCCAACCGAAAGACACTTACCAACCTCTGCCAGTACAAACTGCTCCCACACCCTACACCGACAACTCTACTCCACTCCCCGACCCTTTGCACCCCCTTTGTCCGCACTGAAGGCCCAGTCTTAGCCTATGTCGAACGGCAGACGCCATTCCCAGTGGGAAGTTGCTCTGACAACATACGGCCAAAAACGTTTTGAATCGATTCAAGTGTTGCAGCAACGCTTCATGGAGCGCTAAGGGGAGGGGGGGAGGTAGTGTCGCCGTGGGGAGGGGCAGAGTGGTGGCTTAGACGTGCGAGTCACGCTTGCACAAGCACAAAGTGCCACCCAATATCCTGACACACACACACACACACACACACACACACACATTAACTAATACATGCATGTGTTTGGGATGTATTTTTAGAAAGTACTTAACGACTTTGCAGCGAACTTGCCACATGTCTCTGTGTCTGTATGAGTTTTTACATATCTCTATCTTGCTTGCACTCCCTATCTCTCTCTCACACTCACACTCACCCTCTCTTTCTGTCTTATACGACACACACAATGCGGTAAAGTTTATTGAATTTGAGCCGAGATTTGTAACAAATTACACGACTGCAATCCTCAAGTGTAGATACATTTTTATGTCTCTCAATTTCATTTCAATGTTCCTCCTCAACTGTCTTTCTTATGCCTTCTCCCTTTTCCCCTCTGCCCTCTTACTTTCTCCACTATTCGACTCGACAGTGGAGGTGACATCTAATGCGAAAGATACCAAAATAGTCGTTGACTTTTTATGCCGCACTTACGTTTAGTTATGCCGTTTCCATGTTTATTTTTTTTTTGATTTTTTTTATTAAAAGTCGGCGCCGAGATTTTTACTATCTGTACAAAATATTTCGCTAAAGATTTGTAGTAAAAAAAAATAAGAAAGAAGAAATATAACTAAAAACATCTGCAAATCAGAGTCAAGACAATTTTGAGCGAATTTCATGCGTGATTGACATGAAGGAATTTTTGTGAAATGTCTGGATATCTGTAATAAAGTTAGATCAAGTGTTGTTGGCTAAGCTACAGCTGTAATGGAAGATAGGCAGCTGAGTTACTTGAGGTTAGTCGGGGTTGTCATGTAAGAATATTAACCAAATGATTACTAATCTAATATAAACATACATATATTTAGTGATATTTGGCAAATTTCAGCTGAAAAGTGTGTAAGGCAGCTGAGTTCCTTGAGGTTAGTCAGGGTTGTCATGTAAGAATTTCAGTCAAATCACTTTTTTTATAATCTAAGTACGCATTAAGAGATATCTTGAAAGTTTCAGCTGATACTTATGCTAGGCAACTGAGTTACTTGAGGTTAGTCGGGGTTGTCATGTAAGAATATTAACCAAATGATTACTAATCTAATATAAACATATATTGAGTGATATTTGGCAAATTTCAGCTGAAAAGTATGTAAGACAGCTGAGTTACATGAGGTTAGTCGGGGTTGATATGTATAAAATTGTATAAACTCTCTTCCTATATAATCTAAAGATGTATCAAAGAACTGTAGTTAAATATCAGGCGATATGTTGATAATTTCCGCTGAAAAGTATGTAATACAGCTGAGTTCCTTGAGTTTAATCGGGGTTATTTTGTATAAATTCGAGTAAAATCTCTGCTTATGTTATTGCAGTATATACAAAGAAATTTAAGTAAACTATAAACTAGATAGGATGTAATACAACTGAGTTACATGAGACTAGTTATGCTTGCCAAGGATCAACTCTATTATACTTAAAGTGTATGCAATAAAGTCTTAATTAAATCGTATATCAAAGAACTAAATTCCATCAGGTTAACTACGGTTGTCAGAGACACACAAAACCTAATATTTTGTGATTCCAAACAAGTTTCTGAACGAAGCATAAAACTCTCGACTTTTATAATCTCTGCTACCCAACTGAGTTTCAGTTGAAAATCAGGTAAAACAGCAAAGTTCTTCGAAGTTATTCGTACTTTTCAGTTTATGAAAATTCGCAGTGGATTTGCGAGTTTCAGAGAAACTATGCAACTTTTGACAGATTTCTCTGTTGTGAGACATTCTTTCCCTGTACGTTCCAAAAGAAACTTAGCATAATGCCAACACATACTACATATAAGCACACACACACACACACACACACTTAAGTTCTCATGTGAATTTGTTTGTGCAAAGGCAGCGTCAGCAGACATCGTTCAAATATTGGCAGCAACACTTGACGTTA
Organism: Drosophila histrio; assembly: GCA_958299025.2. Classification (NCBI taxonomy): domain Eukaryota; kingdom Metazoa; phylum Arthropoda; class Insecta; order Diptera; family Drosophilidae; genus Drosophila; species Drosophila histrio. Next base: position 54,212,596 of record OY282582.1, on the reverse strand, counting down.
TTGCCAATATGTATGGCAGCATACAGTGAGTGGAACAGAAGGACAGCTAGTATAGAAAGAAAGAGAGAAAGAAAGGGAAAGAGCTAGAGAGTCGTAAACAGGAAGACAGTTACGACGAGGAAGTCATTTTATGCGCCGCAAACTTTTTAACATACCGGAAGTTGAGTTAGCGTCGAGGTTACCCATTTTGCAAATGACACATGTCAAGTGACATTAACTTTGCGTCAAATGCTCAAATGCTGCCAAGTCATTGTTGTTGTTGTTGTTGTTGTCGTGGAACAAACAAATAAACCCCAAGCCCCAAACCCCATGGATGTTCATACATAAACCCAACCCAATCCAAACATTTAACTGAAAAGCAACAAACAGTCACATCAACGGTGGCATCTATCGTTACGTTTCGTTGGCTTTTTATGTTTACTGTTTTGTAGATTTCTCCACATTTCGTTTATGATGTTGTGGATGTGCGTGCGAAGGGCACTTTGATATTGTTCCCTGCCCTCTTTGCCGCCGCATTTGAACTTACTATACTCCCACTCGCACTCCAACTCCTTCTCCTGCCTATAACACATCACAGTCCCTGGACTCACTTGAGGGAACGCTACTGGCAGAGCAAACATTAACATTATTTTTATATTAGTGCTCTCTCGCCTGAATATAAAAAGTAAAAAAAAAAAAAGGAAAAACAACAACGAGTACATGTCAAATTCGCAATTCAGCTAACTACTCGTTTTGTACCACAAATGTTCCTCACTCTTGCATAGGTTTTACATGCAAGACATGCTTTAGTTTTATATTGAATGTTGATCGATTGAGAAATTGAGCTCTTTCTACTCGTTATTCGCTTATACTCGCTGGTTTTCTGCGTATATCCAAGTACTCAATTTAGTTAAGTACTCGCTGGTAATGCAAATTCCAACCGCTCTTTTATTGGATTCACATGCAAGACACTTTTCAGTTTTGTATTGGTTGCTGATTGGGAATATAGCACTTTTTACTCGTTATTATTATCTGTTGTTGGTAGCTTCTACTCGCTGCCTTTTTGCGTTTGTTTATCTTGCACTCGTTGCATTTATTTGCCTTACCAAGTATTTCCAATTTAATGATCTTGCTTGAATATAAAAAAAAACTAACGAGAACATAGCCCATACTCAGTGTAGCCAACTACTCGTTGTTAGCGCAATTCACTCGCTCTTACAAATGTTTCACATGCAACACATCATTCAGTTTTATATTGAATGTTGATCGATTGAGAAATTGAGCTCTTTCTACTCCTTATTCGCTTATATGTACTCGTTGCTTTTGTGTGTGCTGTACTCGTTGCTCTTATCGGCTTTAACGGGAACATATTCCATACTTAGATTAGCTAACTACTCGTTAGTTAGACAAATTCCCCTCCCCTTTGCACAGGTTCCACATGCAAGATAATATTCAGTTTTATATGGACTGCTGATCGATTAAGAAATGAGCTCTCTCTAATCGTTTTTCACTTTTACTCGCTGGTTTTCTGCGTTTTCGTTTTTTGTACTTGTTGCTCTCATTTGCGCTCGCATAAATATTAAAAAAATACTAACGAGAGTATATCCCAGTAATCAATTTAGTTAACTTCTCGTTGGTTACACAAATACCAGTTTATATTACAGTTTTATATTGAATAATTCTACTCGTTATTAGTCTCTGCTGGTGTTTGCCTCCACTCGCTGTTTTGTACTCGTTGCTGTCATTTCGTTGCTTATTATCTCATAAATAAACTAATCGCCATTATTTTCTCAGTTAAACTCGTTGACAGACAGATTATCCTTGTACTCGTTGCTTTTATTGCAATTGCTCGCTATTGCGTTTTACCTCTAGTCGCTCAATTGGAGTCTTTCTCTCGCTCTTAGTTAGTTAGTTGGTTCTTGGCATATTTACAATTGATTTTACCTATTACTCAATGAAAAACATTTAATTCATGCTCGCTAGCTTTCTTCCATTGTCAGAAATGTCTCCCACTCGTTGTCTTAAATTGTCTTCAATTTTATTCATACTCGCTGATAGACATCTCTCTCTAGATAGACATCTCTCTCTAGATAGACATCTCTCTCTAGATAGACATATCTCTCTAGATAGACATCTCTCTCTAGATAGACATCCTACTCGCTGAGCTTACTCGTTATGATTTTGAAGATCTCTTTCATTTACGAATTGCACTTATTCATAAACATTTCTTTTTGGTTTCTTAACTCACAGCTGGCTGCGAAAATGGTTGCTCACGGCATGGTCAGTGTACTCTGGAGAATGGTGAATATCGTTGCGATTGTATTGAAGGCTGGGCTGGTAGTGACTGTTCGATTGCTTTGGAAATGAACTGCAAGGACAATATTGATAACGATGGCGGTAAGTAAAAAAGTGTCTTCTCTTTCTAGTATTTAACATAAACAAATACGAAATTCTGAAAATCGAAAATACATTGAAATACAAATACAAAAAACAAATCATAAATAAACACCAAAATCCAGATGGCATGACGGACTGTTCAGATAGCGAATGTTGCTCTCATCCCGCCTGTTCCGAGCACATAATGTGTCTCTCATCAAATGATCCCGTTGAGGTATTGTTACGCAAACAACCTCCCTCGGTGACGGCCTCATTCTACCAGAGGGTCAAGTTTCTCATTGAGGAGAATTCGGTGCAATCGTATGCCCATATGGATGAGTACAGCGAAAAGTAAGTACAGCGCCAAATTGTTAACTAGTTTGTAATACTTATCAATTAATTAGTTGTGGGCGATCAATTCCAATCTCAATCTATCTATTGAGATTCTTAGTGCCCCAGATTAGATCGATTCAATCAATGAAGGGGCAAATTAACTAATTGTTTTTTGTTTTACATAAAATTACAATTTATCAAAGTTTGATATATGAATTTTAAGTTAAGTTTTGAGTTCAACAACCAGTCAATAAATAAGAAGGTGTATTTAGTTGACTGTAATACAATATTAAATATTATATATATATATGTCTTATATACCGAATATATACATCGAAATTTAACTGCACCACAGGGAGATGATACAGATCGAATATCTCTGTCAATCCATTGCCTAATCTTACGTTTTGTGGTACTGCATCAACGAAGAGAAAAAGCTCAAATTTTCTATCAAATGATTTTGGATTTGTTTTTATGTTCAAGTTTTTTGTTTTTTTTTTCTACTTTACTTTAATCATATATATGTATATACGTTATATACCTATATATATATATTTACATAAATAAACTTAGATATATATAGTTCATTTGTTTTTTTGTTTCTATGTTTTTTCTTTTTTTTTTGCTTTAACAAAAGTTGTTTAAAACCTCTAAATGAAAATTGTTATTGAAACTTATTTATATATGTTTTCAAACTTCAACTGAACACATTCAACTAGTCTCAACAAATCGAATTAAATTCTATGCAAAAAAAAAAAAAAAAAAAAAAAAAAACCAAAAAAAAAAATGAAAAAAAAAATCAAATACCCGCAATCACATTCCCACAATCCCTTACGCCTCTCTCCCCTCAATGAGTCTATCATTTATGCGTTGGACGTGCTACAAACTAACCTCAAAATATATATTTATTGAAAGATCTCTTGAAGAAAACAGAAAAGAAAAAAAAAGAAAAACAAACAAAATGTTGAATTTAACGTTTACGTTTACGTTTCTCTCTCGTCTTTCATTCAGTTCAATCTCAGTTCTATATAAATACTACTTTTTCTTCTTCTACTTCTTTTTTTCTTACAATCCTTTCTTACTTTTTGGCCTAACCTCAAAAAAAAAAACATAATAAAGAAGTGTTAATCTGACAAATCAAATCTTACAACTTATAAACTGTCGCTAAACGCGACACACAATTTTCTCTTAGTTTGAGCTTTTTCTTTTCTTGCCTGCCTCAAAAAAAAAAAAAAAAAAAAGTAAGGGTAATCAAAAAAAAAAAAAAAAAAAAAAAATACTTAGCGCAAATAAAATTTTCTATATTTTTCAAGTTTTACGTTTCATTTATTGTATTTCGGTTCAGCTTCATTTTTCATTCTCGAACTCTACGTTTTGTCTATAATAATATGATAATAAAAAAAAAAAAAAACTGTTTCAAAAATCCAAAGCGAAAATAATGATAGCACTTCATTGAGTATGTGTGTTGTCTAGTGTTTTACCTCCTTGTGTTCGTCTAACCCTAAAAAAAAAACAAAAACAAAAACTATGACTATGAAATACTAAAAACAGAAACAAAATAAAACAACCTTGTAGTCCTAAAGAGTGTCAAAGTGTTGTAACAATAAAGAGCAGAGTCTTTGTTGTTTATAAGTAGTAGTGGTATATATATATTTTAAATGGAGTTTTAATATTATATATAAATTAGGTGTCGGTTCCTCCCTCTGAAAAGATCTCACGAGCTGACTAAAAAATAAACTGAAACTATGAAACTATTGAGTTTAGTTTGCATTTTCATTTACTTCGTCGAGTGCACACACAAAAGCACTCCGCATTTGTTTTTGTACTATATTCTATACTCTATTACTCGAAAATATGAGAGTAAATTTTAACTCTAATTTGCTTGGGTTCAGTTCATATAGTATTTGTTTTTTTTGTTTTGTGTTTCGTGTTTCTTTTGTTTTCTAACTATGAATATTTAAAAAAAAAAAGAAATATTCGATCAAATCTATATACTATATGAAGAAATGTAGTCGAAAAGTGTACTTTTTTGTTGTTGTTTTTATTGATTTGTGTGATTTTACCATTTGTTATATGAGAAAGAATATGTAGAAGAAAGCAAAGCAAACCAAAACGAAAGCAAAACAAGGACTTAAAACTATTTTCGAATTTTCTATAAGAAAAAAATGAAAAAAGAAAAAAAAACTAAAACTATAAAGATATTTGACTATTATTTGATTTTCTTTCTTGAGTTTTAATTGAATATTTTTTTTTTTGACGTAAATGTGTGTGTCTAAAGCGAATTGTTTTTGTTACAACTATTTATGATTTGTAAGTAATGCTACATATATATATATATTTATATATATATATATGAGATGCGATCCTAAGTTTTATATATTTAACAACAACATTTAACCAACTAACAATACTAAAAAGAAAACCAAACCGAAACGATACAATGCGATTGAAATAAATCCCCCCAAAAAAAAAGAAACTTGAAGCCTGACGCCTGCTAAGCTGTATCCCCAAAAAGTAACTTCATAAAGAAATACCAAAAAAAAAAAGAAATTCAAATATATTTACCAACTAAATTAAGTGTGTTTGTCAAATGTGTTTTATGATTTCGTTAATCAAGTGACGTTTAATGTATTTTTTTTTAGTTCGATTATACAATTGCTTTAGTTTCAAGCTAACAAAAAAAAATGTTATTTAGGTATGCCTCATATATACAAAAAAAAAAATAAGAGAACATATTACTACAAAAATATATTTACAAAAAAAAAAAATAAAAAAAAAAAAAAAACTCAACTTGATGAAAATTCGTTAACGAAAAGCATTTTTGTCTTTTAATTTCTTTTTTATTGTCCTGTCAATTAATTGTGTACTGTCCTACTCTGTTGCTGTGGCTCGATACCTTCATGTTGTGTGCTAAACCAAAATCCAAACAATCAAATCGAATTTCAACACAAATCAAATGCATTCCCAATGCAAAAAAAAAAAAAAAAAAAAAAAAACTACAATAACAATATATAAAATAAAATACCAAACAATAAAAAAAAAACTACGTATCAACTCGTGAACTTGTAGTCTCTTCTGGAGCTCGTTCACACCTTGGTAAGTCCAAAAAAAAAAATTACTTGAAAGGAAACAAACACAGGCGTATATAAATGGTACCAAAAAAAAAAAAAAAAAAAAAAAAAACTAAACCATTGTAATTTTTTTTGGCCTAGGCCTCCATATATACTAGTCGCAATTCTTAGTTCTCTTTTCATTTTCTACTTTCTCTACGTCATCCAAAAAAAAAAAATGCATCGATTTTTTCTGTTCCATTTTTCTCATATTATATACCATATAATGCATCGAAAGTTTCACTACACACTCCAAAGGTTTTACTTTCTTTTTTAGAGTTTTTTTCCATTCATTCGAACAAATATATACCGAAATATATTGGTATTTCCAGTTCAATGATCAAATTACAGCAGAATGTGCAACAAAAATGACATAAAATTTGATTTAATGAATACACAACCTTCCCGCTAGATGGCGCCTTCCAACACTTCAACCTGTTGCACTTTACCTGCTGTAATTGTCCGCCCCTGTGAACCCTTCACTGCTTCCGCTCCAGTTCCAACCAGCTCCAACAACATCCTCGCCCAGCATTAAACAGTATTTTCTTTTTCCTTTACTCTTTTGATTTTCACGATTTTTCTGTTTTTTCATTTACCCCAAAAAGTCAACAACTTATTCATCTGTAAATAATATAAACCTAACATATATTAAATATGACAAAAACTACAACAACAACAACAAAAAATAGACAGAAGAAAAAGAAGAATTAAATAGTATGTTTACTTTACACACACAGAATTTTCCACAATTTTCATCTCATCATTTTTTTTTGTTATTTCCATATGATGAAGAAGAGAAAAAAAAAACAAGCGAGTTCTATGAAAAGAAATACAGAAATCTGCAACTGCAACTGCAAAAATAATAATAATAATCAAGTATTTAAGTATTTGTATGTGTTATGTGTACGTGTCTATGTGTATTTAGTTAATTATTTATTTATATTTTCCCCCCTTTTTACTGATTAACAAATATTAACACGCATACTAAACTAATACAAACAATAACAACAAGAATTACAACAACAAGAACAACAACAACAGTAACAAGAACAACAGCTACAAGAAAATACAAAATAATTATTCTTTGATTTATTTATTATATATTTTATTAAATTTTATATTGTTAATTTAATTTTCGCATGATGATGACAAATGAATTTTTGAAGGTCTTTGAAATGTTTATGATTTGTACTTCTTTATCAAAATCCAGTCACTCGCCCGTTAAACACTCGTTACTCATAACTTTCGCTCTATCTCTTTCTCATACACACACACACACACACTCGCCCACTCTCGCTCTCTCGCTCTCTCTCTCTCTCGTTACTCGTTACCACAACAACAAAAAAGTTCACCTAAAAACTAAGCGAATTTCTTTCTCATTCACCAAATCCAAATATTAAAAAGTTTAATTCTTTTAAATTGTTTTTTTTTTTTTTTTTTTTTTTAATCTTAACTTTTACTCATCATCGTACCATATTTTTCCCTATCTCTCTCTCTCTCTTTTCTACCTATCTGTCTTTATTCTTTCACTTATCCTTTGATTTCATCAATGCTTTTTATGACAAAACCAAAAAAAAAAAAAAAAAAAAAAAAAAAATTACTCATTTTAATCAATAGAAACGCTTTTCGGTTGTCACAAGTTTTCAATGATTTTCCTTTTTACTTTTTACTAATTTAAGAGTACTGAAAAATTAGTGAGCAAGTCGAGACTTGCACACAACAACATTAACAACAACAACAAAAAAAAAACAGCAATAGGTCTTCAGTATATGGAGTATTTATTAAATACCAAAGCAGTTGTTATCTCTTTTTGAATCTCTAAATGTAACTCAAGAAAGAAAATACCAAAAAGAAAACCGATAATCGAATAAAGTGAAATATATATATATAAAAACTATATATATCCTTATATGTTGAATCCCACCACAAAAGAAAAAAAAAGAGAAAAAAAAAATAATAAAAGAAAAGAAAAACCCCAAAAAATTCCCTCCCAACGTTTTCCCAAGTGTCCTAATTGTCTGCGTCTAAGCCATTTGTTTATATGTTTTCCAAATACAACAACAAAACAAAACTAAAACAATTATCACACACACACACACACACACACCCATCCACACACACACATAACGCTCTATTAAAGTGCCCTGTTAAAGGTGCAAAAAACAGAAAGAAAAAAAAAACAATAAAATAAAAATAAATTCAAGAAAAATTTTACAACAATTCAGAATGCAAATTTTTTTCACAACATTTTCCTATATATTTTTCCATTTATATTTTTATAATAATTAAGTGAAAATATATTGCCGCTAAAGTGAAAAGGTTTAAGATTTAACAGAAAATTAAATAGTGAAGTTGCTTGGATTTAAATTAGTTTAAAACCACTTTAAGCCAAGACAATTAGTCATTTTATATTTCATTTGTATTAATTGTTTAATCTATGTAAGCATACAAATTTAGTTTAACAATTTTAAAGTCTTTTTTACCTTTTCAGTTGAGCGGCAGTGTGAAAAAAAAATATATATATATTTTTTTATATACATTTTCCTTTTTTTTTCTTTTTTTTTTTGTTGTACTCTTTCTCATTTTAATTATGTATAAAATGTGATATTTTTCATGGTGCCTGAGGTAATTGATATCTTGAATAGATTGTTGAAACAATCGATAAACAGCATAACCCCCAACCGTTAATGAACTCAACTAATTAACTAATTGTTGAACTCATTACATATTTAATGAACAGTCTAAAATAGAAAACGAGGCATGAGTAAAATTAAAGTTAACAAATCCAATGCAGATGGTTAGAATTAAAGTGTTTTTGTAATGCACAAGTGAGAGCTGAGTTTAAATAAAATGGCAGCGATTATATGGAATAAATAAAAGAAGGTTAAATTAAGTATTTGCCGTTCTTCAAATTACATAAAACTAGTGTAAATATTCCAAATACACTTCATCTTAATATAAGAGCAAAGAATCTTGAATCAAATCTAAGTCTAGATTTATTAGAACTGAGTGCGAATACAGCAAATACTCATAGAACAAAGTTGTGAAATCGTGGAAATCTTTTGTGTTCTCGCTTGCTTAGAATTCTCAACTGGTTCTAGCTAGCTTTTGCTATGAGGCACAATTCTATGGACACTGAGAAACTATGACTATAACTAGAGTGAATGTTGCTTAAGATTTAGACTAACTGAATACTTGAATAATTTTAATTGTGTTGTGTGTTCGTTCATGAACATTTTATGTTTAGAAATTAAGCTTACACGATTTCGATTAAAGTCTCTCACATTTATAAATAAATTAACATGTTCTTATTGTAAGTACGTTTTAAACTCACTTCAAAGTTTAACAAACCGATCAGTCGAACGCGCGTGACAGTAGAAAACCCTGTGCAGGTCTTTAAAGGAAAGTATTTTCATTAGAATAGTTTTTAATTATATCGCTTGAAGTCGATATTGCTTGCATCGAGAGTCGGTAGCTTGCGATAGTCTGGCAACACTGCCTAAGTTTGTTTCTTGAATAACTTCTGAGTTCTGTTATCTGATCGTACTGAAATTTTTAGCACACATTGAGATTAGGATACTTACCGTGTGTGCCAAATCTCAAGTCTCTAGCTATAAAACTGCTTTTGTTATCAGCTTTTCCGAGTTATGGGCGAAGGGGGCGTGGCATCGCAATGAAAATTTCTGGACACATTTCTTATTATGTGTGCCAAATCTCAAGTCTCTGGCTTAGACATTGCTTATGTTATGGGGATTTTTCTAATTTAAAGTCAAACGGGACTTGATATCGAAAATTGAAAATAAACTTGATCTGCGTATGTTATTCAGGAACCTACATTCCAAATTTGAAGTCTCTACATCTTATAGTTGCTGGGGTCCACGCGTTCATACAGACGGACGGACGGACAGACAGACGGACAGGTGTCAATCGACTCGGCTATTGATACTGATCGAGAATATATATACTTTATAGGGTCGGAGATGCCTCCTTCTGCCTGTTACATACATTCACATGAATTCATTATACCCGTTTTTTGCCCATTTTTAATGGGCACAGGGTATAAAAATGCTAAAATACTTAAATATTTGAACTTAAGAAATCATACATGAATTTAGAACGAGATGTTGACTTCAGTAATTTTATTCTAGGCGAGAAGTTAAGTACAAAATGCTTGATTTGCTTGCTCTGTCTATATTTTTAATATATATAATATAACTATAAGTTTTGTCTACTTATTTACTATAAGTCTATAATACTTTATTGCAGCTAAATATATATTTTTCCAGCTTTTTTCTTTGTTTTGATTGCATTTATCCATTGGACTTTGTTTAGTCTGAGCAGCTGAGGAGCTCTTACTTATTTGACTTACTATCTAGTCAACTTTAGAGCCAAACTGATGGCATAAACATAATCGCAGGCGATTGCTTGGCTTCGTATAACTACATATATATATATATATTTATATAAGTATATACCATATATATATTATATATATATATATAAATATAGCTCGACAACGACACCGCAACGCAATTATAAGGAGTCGAAGTCAAGTTGGAGGATGTCATGGAAACTGGGTGACATTGTCGTTATTGTTGTTGCTTGCCGATAAAATGAAATCCAAGTAAATGCGATACGGGCGTGTCTTGGTTAGAGAAGAATAGTAGAGTACTAGACTTGTACTATAGTATAGTAAAGTAGAGGAGTGTAGAGAGAGAGAGAGAGAGGATCTAGGGTTTCGTTAAGATGCCCCACGAATGTCGCCTTGTCAACGTCTTTTGGCTTTTGTCTGTTTTTTACCTCGTTTGCCTTTTGTGCTGCCTCAAGTGGCACGGTTATGTGGAACACTGACTGTTCCAGTGACAAGGGGGCAAAGAGGCAAAGGGGCAATGAAAATCCAACAGAGAGGGGTTGTAGCTAAGGAACAATGCTTGTTGAAAAGTTTTTGCTACTTGCAACGGGGCAAATGCAAAAATTGTTAACAATAGAAATAAAGGAGACGAGGCAGCAGACGCAAAAAAAAAGAAGAGAAGAAGTTGTTGGAGCAGCGGAGTGAGCAACAACAACAACAACAACAACAATAACAATAGAATAGAACAACAACAAGAACAACAATAAAGGCTGACTTAAAATTAAACAATAAACAATGGCGGGGCGACTATAGATTACTTCCTGTTTTTGGCTTCCATTTTGGGTTGACTTTTTCCCTAACAACAACGACAAGGACGACAAGGAGGACAAGGAGGACGGTATCTACTGTCTCTTTACAATTTTTTTTTTGGCTGCAGAAACCATAAGGAAACGCCTGCCTTGTCCTTGGCAAACGGCGGCGCCATTTTCATTCCTTCTTTCCCGTTTTGGCCCGGTTTCTTGGCGGGTTAGCTGTGTGGTTAGTTACCCGCTAAGTGGTTTTTACCACAAGCCAACAGCCAGCTAATGTACATGTACTCTGATTCGGATTCTCATATTTGTAGAGATACTCACATTTCTTCTTCTTCGTTCGTTTTTTTTTTATTATCATTGTTGTCCTTGGCTTTTGTTTTGCAGTTAAACTGATTAACTAGTATATAGTGGGAGTGAATTGGGAGTTAGTTGAAGTAGCAAAAGAAAATGTCACCAAAATCCAAGCTAACAACTCCGTCAGAAAGTCAGCAACAGACTTTGAATTCACTTGACTTCCTTAAGCTGCCTTTTCAGCTGTACTTTCTATTAGCCTCTTTTGGTTTTGGCTTAGAGACAGAATTACCCTGGAAGGAAGACGACTACTTGAAGAGACAAGCTGCTCTTGAGAGATTTGCGGCAGATATTATCATATTTGTATGAAGTATCTTTCTGATAAGATTGTTTGATTGACAAATGGCAGACAGAAAAGAGAACTTAAAAGAAAACTTCAATTTCATATATATATATATATATATATATAAAGTGAATAAAGACGCTTAATTAAAGCCTCAAATTCGGTAACAGCTTACAGTCAATAGAAAGAAATCTTTTGATTCTTAAATTCAGTAACAACTTGCAGTCAAAAGAAAGAAATCTTTTGATTCTCACATGAAGTGTGTTCAAGTTATGTATATGAAATTTGTATACATTATAAAACAGGTTATAACGTATATTTCTGCATAATGCACTGAAAACCCAAATACAATATAATGTCTAGAATTAATGTCTAGCTTCCAAGCATTTTTGCGATCAAGAAATACATGAGTTTGGGAAAGAGTATAATATAGAAAACAATTCTCTAACTAAAGTTCTTTCATTCTCAGTTATTGTTATAGATAAAAAAACAAAAAAAATTCAATTACACTTATCTAGTCTTCAGCTTTCGAGGTCTTTGGTAAAATTATAGCCTACTTATTTGCGCTGTTGCATTGTGTTCTTCATTGAAACATCTGATACTCTTTCCTCATTGAATTGCATTCGTATTTTGATAAAGACAAGTTCAACTTTCTGTACTTATTGAAGAGAATTTGCATTCAGCACGTTGTGGCATTTAAAAAAAACTTAGAAAATATAGAAATTAAAGAAATTACATATTATTTGCCGTAAACTAATATTTATTGGACTTATTTGTGAATTAACAAAAAATAATTATAATATTGCTGAATCAATTCAAAGCGACCTATCAATAGATTCAATACGTTTAATATTCAATGAGAACTTTAATTATTTACATAATTAGATTTATTCACTACTCTTTGCAATGCTGAAGCTTAAATACCCTGTAGTTGATGATATAAATTAAGCTGTTCTTCACTTTATATAATATTAGTTATTGTCTACGATCTTAATAGGCAATTTTGTTTAATTTAATAATAATTATTAAAATGTTTTACAAGCATTTATTTGTCTGTCAAACATTTTTGCGCCTTCCATTTACATCAAATGATTTGTTTGAATCTTCAGTCTTGAGGAAATATCAATATGTGACTTCTTTTGATGTAATTAACAATTAAAAAAATTTAATTATAATTAATAATAATAAAATATTTAATAATTACAAGAAAAACAACTAAAAATACAATATATTTATTACATTCAAATATAAATTAAATAAAATAATTTGCCATTTAATATATAAATCTTGATTTCAAAAAAGTTAAAAAATAATAATAAAATCATCAATATAAATTCGAGTTTTTATAAAGAAAGAGAATTATTTAAAGGCTTAAAAAAAATTTCATAAAAATGGAAAACAATTTAGTAAATCAAATCTTTTTACTGTTTTCAATGAAACCATGTTTCAAACCAAAAACCTTGGATTTAGGCGCTCCTGAACCGGTTTATGAATCAAGCTGAAATCTTGATCTATAGTTTAAAATATCAACCCAAAACTTCTACAACATTATGGAAGTTTTCTGTCTTGATTTTTATACTTTTTTGTCTTTTTCTATCTAATAGTCAGCTTATTTAACAAAAGCGAATTTAGTCTTGAGTTTAGAATTGTCATTTTGTGATCTATACACTTTGTCTCGTTCTACCAACTCTATCTATCTCTTTTGCTATCTCTGTCACTCGCTAAGTTCCCAGTGCAGCGTGTAAAAGTCTGTTTGCTATGACAATTTTTCTTACAATCTTACACCTTACATTTCATGGCTTGTCTTCAGGCGCAGAACAGCTGAGAATACATATATATATATGTATATATATGACGCTTGTATTTATGTATACTTCACATGCGCCGATATCAGCTATATATATGTATATATTTCCAACAGAATGTTGCACGTATTGTATATAAATTAAAAACTTGCCACTCCGAATGTTTTCATAGTCATTGTCGCCTCGCCGTCCATTGTTGTTATCAATGTTTCCATGCCGCACACAGAGAGACAGCAAGACCTCAACTCTTGCCCTCTCACTCTGACTATCTATCTCTATCTCACTCACTCACATTCTATGTTGGTTGCTGTAAATGTCAGAAATCGCCAGTGTGAAGAAAAAAGCACAAAAATTACAGCGTACAAGTTGCACATAAACCAAAATTAATACCCGTATAAGTTACACACACACACACACACACACACACACACATAGCTGTTGTGGCAGACAGCAAAGAGAAAGAGATAGCTAGAGCAAGGGAAAGCGATAGCAATACTGTGAGCCTTAAATAGCCTTGGCTCGGCCTGACGCTGACTGCAACTTTTTGTTGTCGGTGTTGGGGTGAAAAGGGGGTAGAGCTGTGATAGGCACCTCATAGAAACGGCAACAAACTGGGGAAAAAAGTACACAAAAACAAAAAAGCTGTAGGAAAAGCCAAAAGAGAAATTCGCGGAATTTTCTGCTGCAGTCGCAGTAAAAAGCGAAGTGAAAAAATGTCGACGGGCCAAAAAGGAAATACATTGGCCAAAAGGCAAGACACAAGAGGAGGGGTAAGGGGGCGAGAGAGAGAGAGAGGATGAGGAAGAGTAAACTGTAAGCGAAGGAGGTAAAAAAAAGAAAGAAAGGGGGAAACGAGGAGCGGGAAAGTCGGAGGATAACAACCGCCAGCTTGTGTGCTATATGTGTGTGTGTGTGTGTGTGTTTCTCTATAGTTATGGCCTGTGCGGTTGCTGTTGACTATAGCTGTGTGTGTGTGTGTGTGTGTGTGTGTGTGTATAGGTGTGTCCACTGCATGTGTGTGCACTCAATATAATTTAATATTTTTCGATAGGAACAGCAGCTGAAAGTAATTACTTTCATGTGAGATTAGATATATTTATGTGTGTTGAGCGCAGCTTATGACCATAACCTAAAGCTTCTTCCCGCCCCGCTATGGACTATGGACCCCCCTTTGGAGATCCCCCGATTGCAGTGCCCCCCCTTTGGACTACACCTCTTTGGTCTCCCCCCCCTTGACGTCGCCACTAGCTGCATTGGCGCTAATTCGACTTTAGCACAAACATTTTTAATGGTTTTAGTTTTCCCAGCTGACAGGGAGATGCAGAAAAAGAAGCAGCAAGGAGAAGTAACTAGAGAAGTAAAGTGAAGCAGGTAGACATATAGAGAAGTACAATAGATAGTAACGGGGAGAATCATAGGAAGAAAGAAGCAGGTAGACATAGAGAGAAGTACAATAGATAGTAACATGGAGAAACATAGGAAGAAAGAAGCCGGGAAACATAGAGAGAAGTATAATAGATTGTAACAGGGAGAAGCATAGGAAGAAAGAAGCAGTGAAACATAGAGAGAAGTACAATAGATAGTAACGGGGAGAGTCATAGGAAGAAAGAAGCAGGTAGACATAGAGAGAAGTACAATAGATAGTAACAGGGAGAAACATAGGAAGAAAGAAGCCGGGAAACATAGAGAGAAGTACAATAGATTGTAACAGGGAGAAGCATAGGAAGAAGCAGTAAGATTAACAGTATGTGAATTAGAGATAAATCTTTAGGGAGAAGTAACAAGAGAAGCAAAGAAAAAAGTACAATAGATATTAGCTGAGAGTAACATTGTAGAAGTTAAGGAAAAAGTAGTTAGAGAAGTAAAAAAGTGAAGTAGCATAGATAAAAAGCAGAAAGAAGCAGAGGAAGAAGCAATGAGAGAAGCTAAAAGAGGAGCAGTAGATTGAAATACTAGCAAGAAAAGCAAACAGATAAGTGGCATTGACAGTAACAGAAAGAAGCAGTGAAGTAAGCAGGAAGAGAAGTTAAGAAAGAAGTAACAAAGGGAGTACAATTAGAAGTATTATATATAATAGCTAGGATAAACAGAAGACAAATTAATAAAAACCGCAAAGAGAGAAGTTAAGGGAAAAGTAACAACAGATCAGAAATCGAAAAAAAAGAGAAGTTAATGGAAAAGTAACAAATGAGCAGGAGAAGAACAGAAATTGCAGGAAGAATCAAATGCATACCAAGTGAGAGAAGCACAATGAGAAGCAGCAGAGAAGTAACAATGCAATGAGAGAAGCGGCGTTAAAAGAATAAGTTAATGAAGAAGTTATATAGGTAGAATATTGGAAGTTATATAGGAAGAAATAGAAAGAAGAAGGGAGAAGCATAGAAAGAAACAATAAGAGATGCTAGGCGAGAGAACTAGTAAGATAATCAAAGCAGCAGGTAAAGAAAAATGAGAAGTAGCTGGGAGAAGCTTCTAAGATGATGCAGTAAGAAAAGTGTAAAGATAATCAGTGAAGGAAGAAAGAGAAACAAACAAAAAAGAAACAGGGAAAAGCCTCAGGGAGAGAGACGCAAATGTATGAATTAACAGGAGAACCCCAAGGAAGTGATGTACTGTAGAAAGCACTAGGTGAAACAGGTTAAGCTGAAAGAAGCGGAAGAAAAGAGTAAAAGGGCAAGAAAATGAGAAAGAAAGGAAGAAAGAAAAGAATCGCAAAGAGCGAGAAGCAAACGAAGAAGAAAACAAGAAGTAACAATTGAATCTGTAGAGAGAAGAAACAGGGAAAAGCACTGGGATCAAAGGAATGAGAATTCGAAAAAAAGGAGAAAACTTGAATCGTTCTCCTTTTGTGACCAGAGCCATAAGTTTTAGTTGGCTTAACATTGGTTTTTACCACTATTATTATTGTTGTTGTTATTCCAAACTGGCAAAAACTTGCAAAAACTGCAAACGATTTCATATTGCACGTTGCCATGCACTATGAACTGTGACTGTGACTGTTATTGAGAAGGGAGGGAGGGTGAGATCGTTCTGTGTAATGACTTCATGTGACTATAAAATGCATAAACTGTACACCATTTTTGTGGCACTCAGTGAAAGGAAAGTTGGCGGGCAAATGTTGTTACAGTCTTGACAAGCTTAAACACTTTTGAAGTCGAATAGTATCGAATATATTTAGCATGGCCAATAGCTTAAACCCAATTGCGAATTTAAAACAAATAGAAAAATACTTAGACATAGCTTACGGCAAAGTTTGATTCTTTAAAGTTCACCTATTTTCGCTCTTTAAAAAAATATTGTTTTATTAAAAACAGCTCAAGGAAAAGCGTAATTTTTAATATTTTGTAACTCATCAGAAGTCGAGCAAAAACCAAGCAGTGGTCGGCACCAACAGAGTCATATGTTTACACTGCGTTAATGTGTGAATTAACAGAATGATAACAGACGTCAAGCATTTGCCGTTTCTTGCCTTAGTGAAATGTTTTTATAGCCTGTGCCCATTAAAAATGGGCAAAAAAGGCTATAATGAATTTGTGTGAATGTATGTAACAGGCAGAAGGAAGCATCTCTGACCATATAAAGTATATATATTCTTAATCAGTATCAATAGACGAGTCGATTGACACCTGTCCGTCTGTCTGTCCGTCCGTCCGTCCGTCCGTCCGTCCGTCCGTCCGTCCGTCCGTCCGTCCGTCCGTCTGTATGAACGCGTGGATCTCAGCAACTATAAGAGCTAGAGACTTCAAATTTGGAATGTAGGTTCCTGAATACCATACGCAGATCAAGTTTATTTTCAATTTTCGATATCATGTCCCGTTGGTTTTAAAATTAGAAAAATCACCATAACATAAGCAATGTTAAAGCTAGAAACTTGAGATTTGGCACACATGATAAAAAGCTTGGGCTTAATGTGTCCAAAAAATTTCATCGCGATGCCCCGCCCCCTTCGCCCACAACTCGAAAAAGTTGATAACAAGAGCAGTTTTATAGCTAGAGACTTGAGATTTGGCACACATGGCAAGTATCCTACTCTCAATGTGTGCTACAAATTTCAGTACGATCGGATATCGAGCTCAGAAGTAATTCAAGAAACAAATTTATGCAGCGCAGCGGATTCGTTGCAGCGTAGTAGCAGCGCAGTAGCGGCGCAGTTGCTGCGCCGCGTCAACGATATAATGAACGAAAAGACGCGTTTGTTCATGTATGTTTGATTTGCATTTCTTTTGCTGTGGCGCTAAACATAAACAATCAATAGCCCCAGTCCAGTGTTGCCAGACTATCGCAAGCTACCTACTCTCGATGCAAGCAAAATCGACTTCAAGCGATATATTTAAATCCCATTATAATGAAAATACTTTTCTTTGAAGACCTGCACAGGCTATCCTACTGTCGCGCCCGCTCGACTGATCGGCTTGTTACTATGTCGTCTCCATGTATATCCCCTTTATATTATTGATTCGCATCAAGTCGGCTATATATTAGTCTTAATTTGTATAGAATAGAATACTTATTCAAAAACTTTATCAAACATTTATTATTCTGTGTATACAGTGTATAATTCGTCAAAGTTGCGCAGCGTAGCATCACTATGGCTGAGATCAGCAGCTGATTCATTTTGCTTCGTCTTAACAGCGGCAGTTCAGCTTAACAGCGCCACGACAGCAACTTAACAGAAACATGTCGTCGCAGCGACGACACACGAAGTTTCTACTGTACGTGTGCAGGCAGCGCTGCTTTAGAACGAAAGCCTCTGCGCCGGCCATACGACGCTGCCTGACACTGGTTTATACTATACTATACGTGTGTGCAGGCAGCGCTGCGGCAGAAAAAATCCCTATGCGCTGTGCAAGGCGTGTGCCGACCACTGATTTAAAGACTTGATATTTCTCTCTTTTTGAATGACAGCATTGATAATTCGCTTTGATCTGCCTTGGAACTTTTTGGCAATAGTATGTATGTGAAAGCTTCAACAATTTGTTGCCCTTCTGTCAAAGCTGTCATTTCTCTTTGCTAAAGTTACGATCGTATTTTTACTCTTTCTTTTTTTATCGACGCTTTGATGTTGCTCTCCAACGTTTGGTCAAATCTTCTGTCTATATGTCTCCTATTGTCAAAACATTAAGCTCACCATTTGTCAAAGATTATAAATATTTTCTTATATAAGTATAGTTCCCCGAACCGGATTATGAATTTGAATTTTTTTAAATTATATACCTGTCGATCCCTGTCTTAAATAAATTTTATACTTTTTTAACATATTTTATAAAACATATATTATAAAACAATTTGTTTTGGGGGTTTTCTAAGTTTGTTAAAAGTATGTATGTATGTCCGGCATTCTGTCTGTCCGGCATACTGTCTGTCCATCCATATAAACGACATAAGGACGATAAAAGCTAGAAGCTGAACTAGATCTACCAGCACTGTTTATATTTGCAGGTACATAGATCAAGTTTATCTTAAATTTTAAATGCCAAGCACCCTTGGCCCATAAATCAAGAAAAATCTTATAAATCGCATAACAAGCGCAGATTTATAGATAGAGACTTCAGATATAGTACATACATAGAACACAATGATGATTAGATTAGCGTCGATGTGCCTAGAAATTGCATCACGATGTATATTATGGTCGAATTATTTTTTGTGCATCTGGTTTTTCTTTGAGCGACGCATCATCCGTTTGACTTCTTTAACTCTAACAGTCTAACAGTCACTTGAAAATAAATTTTGTTCGTTAACAAAACTTTTAAATCATACAAATTAAAAAGTTTTAAAAAATTATGGAATATTATTATGTGAATGCACAGCACACGCTTAGAATAACGTCCCCAGCTAGCGTCCATCTCTTTCTCCCTCACTCTTTCAAGCTTTGCCTGTGATGAAATAGATAAAGCAACAACAAAATCCGAACGAAACAACAACAAAACAGACACTTTGTGCGTCCACCCGACTCGTTTTGCTTAGTTGCCGATGCTCAGTTGCCGAGCGCCGAACGACAATATCCCCTTCAAGCTGTTGTCGCAGAGAGAGAGCTTCGTGTGTTCTCTCGCCGATCACCATACAGTACAAAAAACACGAGAGAAACAAAACGAAGTGTTCGGTTGAGAGAGAGTGAGCGAGTCTGCCTAATTATTCCCTGTTATTTCAGTGAGCAGGCAGCATATGAAATACTTTTAGGCTGAGCATTCTATCTATTAAACTCTATCCACAGTTTTTTGTACTTGTCTTCAAACTAATTTCAGTGTTGCCAGAATTTGAGTGTTGATTATGATATCAAAATAAATCCAATTAAATTAAATGAAACAAATGTTAATTTGCATTATAAGTGATCTTCTTTCAATGATAAAAAGCTAAAAAGCTCACTTTAAAGTTGTTTTTGATAAGCTAGAAATTAGTAGCTCGTATTGTAATCTTTGAATTTGATCATTTAAAGTGCCGTCAAAGCTTAAAACCAAATCAACACTTTGCCATTATCATCGGCAACCGCAACAGCGTCCAGCATTCAAATGAGCATTGTAAGTAGTGTTAGTGCCACGCCCCCCCCCCTTTTGCCCCAATACCGCTTCACATTTGCAACTCAATATAACATGTGTAATCTTCTTATGGACAAACAGAATGACATCTTTGCTGGCAGCTGGCAAGCAATCGAATCTGTCAACGCCCAACAGAAAACCCTACCGACCAACTGCTGCTGCTGCAGCTCACTTGGCTCAATTTGTTTTGTGTGTGCGTCAAATTGTGGCATAGTAGGTGGCCAGGTGGCAATGTTGCCTTAATCTGAGAAAGCAGCCAAAAGCAGGCAGGCAGGCAACATCATGAGGCAAGGTATTTCCCCATCATATGCCTCCCAATGAATGTCTGTCCCCGTTTCACCCATTTTAGTCATCCCTTTATCAAGGAATTGTCCTGTGACGACACATGCTGTATGTGTGTGTGTGTGTGTGTGGCATTTACATATCGTCTCGTATCTTGGACTTATGCCAGTCTTCCAATCTAACAGTTGCCCCCTCCCCCCCCCACTCTCCTCCTTCCATTCGCACTGTCGTTGCAGCTTTTATGCAAATTTACAAAGTGCAAATTACACGCTACTAAAGGTTTTTCTTTGGCTCACTGGCGCCCCCTATCGGACGCTTGTATGTACTATGTGTGTGTGTGTGTGTGTTGGTAAATGGCAAACTTAAAAATTCTATTCAAAGTTTTCTATGCTCGTTGCATGACCCCCCGCCCCCCGTCCACCGTCCGTCACTCCCTTTAACCATTTGCTATTTATTTATTATGTGTGTTTCACTCCGTTTTTTTTTTGTTGCCCATCGTCCTCGCACAATGGGCCAAAAGAATCTCAGTCTTTGCTTGCTGCGGGGTTAAATGTCTTTATCGAACTTCAATAGCGTCTATCTTCTTATCGAATGCAGTTAGTTGAATGCATTTCAAAGCCAAACAGTTGCTTACTTTCAATAATAACGATAAGCAGCTGTAATCGATAGCAAAAGCTATCGATGAAAGCGATAAAAAAAAACTGAGCAACTCTGGCAACAACAGTTGAAAGTTTAACTTTATTTGAAGTTTCTCAATTAAGTTAAAATAGCTAAAATATGAAATATTAAGTAGATTAATAATGAGATAAATATGAATATTTTAAAATCTTCCATGCAGATAAGTCTTAAAATTTGTATCTTTATTTTTGTGTCTTAAAATTGTCTTATTTAACAAAACAAGTCAAAATTCTTAATTGAATAAACCATTAAATTGGTTATCAGTGTATTTCTTTATTAGGGATATATAAAAATACTTATATGATAGACTGTTAGTCAGGTAATTGTTATAATTGTATATAAAATGCGCCTGGATTTAATCACAGTCTCTTTTGGTTCTAAGAACAATTTAAATAAAGATAAAATATTTAAAAAATACCTTTAAGTATTTTTAAACATTGGTTTAACTATCATAAACATGTCTAAACAATTGCTTGACAGACTGTATATTGAATCGCTAGCGCAGTTTTGGAATGATTATATTTTAGGATGTAATGCAATCAAGTAGAAACTGATTATATATCAAAATACAATGAAAGTATTTACTTTCTGTTAGCGAATTTTATAAAGAACGTTTCAGAACAATATGTAGACAATTTTCAGTAGTTGTTTCTTCAACAATTGTTGTTTTTAACCATATCAATAGTCTATATACTTTATTTTCATTGTATTCCGCTCATATTTGAAACATTATTAAGTTATAATGAGTATGAATATAGAAATATGGTGTAATCTAATTGTTAAATCAATTTCAACACTTTTATTTATTGGATTAATTTAATTTTGAAGCAGTTACAAACTGGTTAACTGTCTGTAGACAACACATAGACATAGAAATATATAATAATATATATATATTTTAATTGTTAAATCAATTTCTATACTTTTCCTTAGAAAATTAATTCAATTTTGAATCACTTGCAAACTTTTTCAATGTTTATAGACCTAAAAATCACATTTCCCCTTAACAATCGATCATATAAATATTTTTATTAAGTAAATTATATCAGTTTTTATCAAACAGATATATTTTAATTGTTAAATGAATTTCTATACATTTACTTATAGGATTTATTCAATTTTGAACCATTTGCGAACTGTTTCGATGTTTATAGACATAGAACTCATATATTTTCCTTGAAAAAAACGACTATTTAAATATAAAAATATATTTAATATAGTTTTTATAACAATTACTACTACATACATAGTTTCTTATAGCTCAAAGTTTATAGACAACAGTTTTTTCCTAGACTCTCGCCTGCTCTTGCCCCCACTTGATTTCCTTTTTGTTGTGCGCTTAAAACGCTTTTTGCGCCACTGTGCAACAACTTCTATTATTTTTTTTGGGGGGGGGGGGGGCCTGCCTCTTTAATATTTTCTATACATAACTTTTTTTTTTTTTTAACCTTTTGAGTAAGATGTGAAAATGGGCGAAAGTGCAGGAAACATTTCATCAGGCGCGAGAGAAACTACCCCTACCCGCCGTGCCACGCCCCCCGCTCCACACTCTACACCAAATGACGGCAGTCTAACCGCTGCAGCACCCCCGACCCTCTGCCCCCCCCTTTCCAAAACCCTTCTTCTGTTCAACAAATGCTGAGGCCGTAAAGACTCGCAAGCTAACGCTACATAAAGCACATTTATCGTGGTTACAAAAGCGTAAAAGAAAAGTGTGGCTCACCGTTACCAACCCCCTCCCCCCCTTCGGCCTCCCTTCTCACCCCTTTCTCTCACTGCTTCTGCTTTTCTTGCTGTCGCCTTTCTTCGTTTCGCCATCGTTGAAAAATGTTTCAAAAACTGTTTCAGGCTAAATGAGCATAAAGCAAAAGGAATATCCTTCTACCACTTTTCTCCCTCTATTGCGACTACGTCCATGGCCTGCAGGTTTGTCTTTGTTTCTAGCCAAGCAGAGGCGTGCTTTTGGAAGGGGCGGAGGGGGGAAGGCTGAGGGAGGGGGGTCGGTTGACTGTGTCTTTCAGCTGCTCATCGCAACGTTGTGAAAATAAAGCCAAATTAAAATTATATACTTCTTATACCAGTTATAATTTGAGAACAAGGGTATATTATATTCGTTGCAATGTAGGTATCTAACAGGCAGATGTAGTAGGCGTGGCAGACAATCTACAATTATTTAAATTGTTATAATACTAAGAGCACTTCCGCTTTCATTACGAAGACTAAAAAGCACTAGACTAAATAGGAAAACTTTAAATATTATGTCATATTTACTTAGATTAACAATTAATATATATCTATGTCCTGTCTGTCTGTCCGTCTGTATCAACAACAAGATCCGAGACTTTAAGAGCTAGAGCCACCAAATTTGCCCAGAGTGTTAAGAACTAGAGCCACCAAATTTAATGAACAAACGTAGATGACTGTCTATCTTTATAATTCCGCTACGCTTCCCACAAAACGATAAAAAAGGGCTACAATTGCACTTTTTGCAGTGGGCTGTTTGCTTTTTGTATTGTACTTTTTTTTATCAATCATTCTACATAATCGCCACAAGTTCAGTTTATTCTAACAGTAGTTATGGCTGTTTTACGTTTTTAAGTAACGCAAACGCCTAAAAGTATGCTGTAATTTATAGCTTGAAATACATTTTTAAAGTAAAAATTTCGAATTCGCACAGCCGAAGATTGTAGGACTCGAACCCCCGACCTCCAACACTTCACTCACTAAGCCAACGAGTCGATTTTTGAAATACATAGATTGAATCTCTATATTTATTTATTTACTATGAAACGATTTATGCCGTCGACATAGCTATATAAATTTAAATTAGCATAATATAAATAATTAACCAAATAATTACATATAAATATTTAAATGTAAGTGGGTGTATTTCAAATAATAAATATTAAATAATTATAAATATTACAAATAATAAAAATTTGATGAAAATAATAAGATATAATTTATTTGTTGACTTTCAACAAGAAATCAGAAAAGAGACAACTCCAATTATCAATCAATACATACAAACTATGAAATAATAATCAAAATTTAATTTTTATTTAAAAATCAATGGAAAAACTTTAATTTTCAATTGTCATTAGGTAGATTAAAGAACTTTTACATTAAATATTTATTATACAAATTTATTAGAACTCTTATTGTTGATATTATAAATAGTATAAAATAATATTATAATAAATATTTATTGAAAATAAAAATTCATTGCATATATACAATTACTAAAAAAAAATAATAATGATTAAATAAAACTCTTATTATATACTTCTATAAAAAAAAAATAAAAAATATATATTAATTGAAAATACAAATTGTATATTATATATTATATATAATATATATTAAAATTATACTTAAAAAATATAGAAATAATATATAAAATAATATATTAAATAATAAATACAAAATAATAATAAATAATAAATAAAATATATACAAAATAACTATTATTTTCAATTTATAAAATAATATGTAAAAAGAAAAAACTTAACACATATCTAATAATATCTAAATGTGTATATTAAAAGTCGAATACTTATAAAACAAATATTTAATTTTACTAAAAATAATTTTTGTTATATTTTTTTTATATATGCATTTAATTGAAATTGTCAATTTAAATAAGAACAAATATATGAAAAATGTAATAAAATGACAGATCCACATTTTTCCATGCTTCCACATAAATTTCCTCTGGTTTAATGTTTTTAAATCAATTATATTATATGCAAGTATTGGAAAAAGCACAGAGAAACCCCTGAATATGTTAGATAAAAAATGTTTAAATTGACTAACGGGTATCCCATAGTCGGGGACTCGTAGCGTAGCAGTCGTCTGTCTGTCTGTCTGTCTCTGGCTGTCTGTCTGTCTGTCTCTGTCTGTCTCTGTCTGTGTGTGTTTGCCCTTTTGTAGTATGTGCAAAAGTCAACTAAGTCGTGCTCAATTTTTATGATGAGACGACGACGACGTCGTTGTGGGTTGCTGCCACTGCCACAGTCTCTGCCACAGCCTCTGCTGCTGTTGCCACTTTGTGTGTCGCGGTAAGCCAAACGCCTGCAGCAGCAGCAG
>OY282582.1:54115111-54182611 GCA_958299025.2 Drosophila histrio | reverse complement strand
TTCTAGCATTTACAAAACTTAATTGATTTTAATAACATTCTTAATTGGTTTAAGTACAAATTAAACTAAAGAACCTACTAAAAATAAATAATAAACCATTAGAAAATTATGCTTGATTTCTGAATACTACTGCAAACTTTTCTTAAATTATTATACAAATAAAAAATGCAGTGCCTGCTAAAATTATGCAATTCATTAATATGGATTTAAAGGCTGTAAGTTCGTCTCAAACAGAGTGATGACTAATAACACGAGAAAATATTCAGTGAAATATATATATTATCAGACAAGCTAGAACCATTTGGGAATTCTAAGCAAGTGAATGTCAAAAAGACTAAAAAAAATATCACAAACTTGATTTGTGAGTATTCTCCGTAAAAAAACTGAAAACCCGAACTTATATACAGAATCATCATGCCCATTTCTAGTAAATCTCTCACTTATAATTGAATAAAGATGATTTTCGCTTATATTAAGACCATGTGTGCTTGGTTTAAGAATTATCTAACTAACTTATAGTAAATCTCAAGTTATAATATTTGATTCAAGATTCTTTTCGCTTATATTAAGATTATGAGTATTTGGTTTATGATTTGCTTAATTCATTTCTTATATCAAGTATTTCTTAACTCACTTCTAGTAAATCTCAAGTTATTATTGATTTAAGATTATTTTCTCTTGAACTAAGATTATTCATACTTGGTTTAAGAATTTCTTAACTCACTTCCAGTGAATTTCAAGTTATAATAATTGATTTAAGATTCTTTTCGCTTGAATTAAAATTGTTTGTACTTGGTTTAAGAATTTCTTAACTCACTTCTAGTAAATCTCAAGTTAAATTGATTTAAGATTCTTTTCTCTTAAACTAAGATTATTTATACTTGGTTTAAGAATTACTTAACTCATTTCTAGTAAATGTCAAGTTATAAGGTTTGATTCAAGATGCTTATCGCTCATATTAAGATTATGTGTACTCGTTTTAAGAATTACTTAACTCATTTCTATAAACTTCAAGCTATAATTGATTTAAGATTCTTTTCTCTTAAACTAAGATTATTTATACTTGGTTTAAGAATATCTTAACTCATTTCTAGTAAATCTCAAGTTATACAAATTGATTCAAGACTCTCTTTGCTTATATAAAGATTATGTGTACTTGTTTTAGGAACTTCTTAACTCACTTCTAGTAAATCTCAACTAATAATAATGGATTCAAGATTCTTCTTGCTTATATTAAGATTATGTGTACTTGTTTTATGAATATTTGCACTTATATTCAGTAATTTGTACTTGTTTCAAGTATGGATTTAAAAACTTCCAAAAACTTAATTCTAGGACATTGCAACTTAATTTAAGTAATGCTTTTTTCGCTATGTGTACACAGATGACTGCAGTATGGAAGAAAACAGCAAAAGGGGGAAGAAAGGGGAACAGGGAATAGAGTAGTAGGTAAAGCAACAGAGAAGCAGGACTAGGAGAGTAGGAGTTGTGGTGTGTGTGTGTGTGTGTGTGAGAAATTGCAACACTTGAAAAGTTGAAAATGTTTTGAGAACTTTGGCAAAAGTTGGAAGAGGCAACAACAACAACAACAGAGGTTGCAGCAGCATGCCGCATTGCCTCCCAAATGGGCTACCTGCTGATGACGTTGCTGCTGCTGCTTGTTTCCCTTCTCCCCGTCCCCGTTCCCGTTGCCACCCACCCCCATCTCTCATAGTCCAGCAATAATTAGTGTAAACTCAACTTGGATCGCGCCGCCACACTGCGGCATTTTGTTTCAAGGTTTACGCAAGAGAGTTGCCACCCTTCCCAAAAAGAAAAGAATAACCAAAGAATAAAAGAAAACTCCAAGACAACCCCGACCAACATAAAACATAAAACATAT
The DNA here is from genome assembly GCA_958299025.2 of Drosophila histrio. Taxonomy (NCBI): domain Eukaryota; kingdom Metazoa; phylum Arthropoda; class Insecta; order Diptera; family Drosophilidae; genus Drosophila; species Drosophila histrio. The sequence goes on along the minus strand of OY282582.1, from coordinate 54,180,729 downwards.
TTCATTTTGGCCTCGTCTAAATTGGCAAACTGCAAAAATCGGATATCGGTTCTTGCTTCTTGATTTCCCTCTTCGATTTGTTGCTGTTGCCGCATCAATTGAAGCATTGTTGCTGCTGCTGCTGCTGCTGCCAGGGTTGCCATAGTTGCTCAACTGCTCATTAAAATGAATAACATTATTTTTTGCTTTTCCCTGACTCGTGTTTGGTATTAGGTTTACAGGTCAGAGACCATCCACGTAGCAAAAGCAATTGAAACTGAATAGGGTTGGCAGGGGTTCTCACATTGACCGGTATTTATACGGTATATACCTAAAGTAAATATCGATATGAAAAGAAAGGAAGAAAGATGCACACAAAGTTTGTCTATAAGTTATAGACTGAGTTATAGAAAAACAGATTAATTTTAGATCATAAATGTTTAAATATCGATAAAAACTATCGATAAATTGACATTTCAGCCAAAGAAAGAAAGAAAGATGCAAACAAAGTTTATCATATCTATAAGTTATATACTGATATAAAACTTGAAAAATGATCAGGCAAAAACAGATTAACTGTAGATCATAAATGTTTAAATATCGATAAGTATAACTATCGCTAAATTGACATTTCAGCCAAAGAAAGGAAGTAAGATGCGCACAAAGTTTGTCATATCTATAAGTTATAGACTGATATCAAACTTAAACAATGATCAAGCAAAAACAGATTAACTGTAGATAATAAATGTCTAAATATCGATAAGTATAACTATCGATAAATTGACATTTCAGCCAAAGAAAGGAAGAAAGATGCACACAAAGTTTGTCATATCTATAAGTTATAGACTGATATCAAACTTGAACAATGATCAAGCAAACACAGATTAACTTTAGATAATAAATGTCTAAATATCGATAGACATAACTATCGATAAACTGACATTTCAGCCATGCGCAAAATATCACATTTTCAACAAATGTTTTTCGTTTTCTTTTACAATTATAATTGATTTCAATATTTGTTTTTGCCTTGCAAAAAGATGTGTAATTATTATTATTATTAGAGTTATTATTATACTATTTGACAACAATTCAAGAACATGGCGAATATCGCTCGATTATCAACGAATCTTACAATATACTACTACATACTTATATATTTAAGTACTATTTTCTCACTTAATTCTCATAGTTGTTTCATATTTTTTGCATGCATTTTTTTTGAACATTTCTTCAAAAGCATTTCTTAGCGATCTGTTTGCTGAGCGCTGCGACTTGTTTAATAACGATATACGATATCTGCTATCGCTCAGCTGCTCAGCAATCGATAAAACTTTGCACAGTTTCTAAATAAATGTACAAATAACTTATCCCGTAGTTGATTTCCTGACCGCAGTTCAATAAGTTTAAAATTCCACTTCCACTTTCCACAAATTGCAATACTGTCAATTCTTCAATTTAAACATAATTCTTGTTAATTTCTATTATAGTACTATATATATATTAACTCTTCAGGCTCATCTTGTGTAGCCTCAAGCTGACAGTTAATTCGCAGTTTCCTTAAGCCTTTGGCTATGTACTAGTTAATCGATTCCTGCCTCTTTTTTTTTTGTTTGCACCTGTACAAAGAAATGAAGAGAAAATGTGAAATGTGACAAAACAAGCTAAGCACTTGAGCATTTAGCTTACTCTTTTACTTTGTAGCTAACACAAATACAAATACAAATACAAACACACACACACACACACACACACACACAGAGAGACATGCGGACAGAAACTGTGTAAATAAGATTGAATACATTTATTTGCCAAGCTGTTTGCAATAATTGAATTATCCAAGCAAAAACATTTTCACAACAAATTAAAAACTCAACAAAGTAAACACGCACATGTACACACACACACACCGACACACACACACACACACACATGCACACACACACACACACACCGACACACACACACAGTTAGACAGACAGCAAGTCGTCGTCATCATCATCCACATTTCGCTCACTCTTCAAACTTTGCATACGTAAAATTCAATATTTATGAATATATATTTGTCTACTCAATTGCATACATTTTACTTTCTTATTATATACTATAATTATTATTATTGTCTCTCTAGCTCTTTAAGAGCACAAAAAATACAACAAACAAAAAAGAAAAAACTACAACAAATACCGATAAACAATTGCAAAATTTGTTAACATTTATCGATATTCGTTTTTGTGAAATTTCCCCCCCTAAAAATTCTCTATATATATTTATATAAATTTACAACTCGATGTTTTTTTTTTTTTTTTTTTTTAAACACTTTAATTTTATAATTTAAGACTGAAAGAAAATCAACATGAAAGATACAAAAACAATAATAAATTAAGAAATCAATTTAAAACACGTAACTAACAATTGAATTTTCTCTTTTACAAAAAAAAAAAAAAAAAAAAAATCCCAACCCACTTCAACAATCTCTCTACATTTGCAACTGCTGCGATCATATTGGAATTGAACAACAAACAGTCGTGTTTCCGTAATGCGTGGCCAGGTGATAACTCCCCAGGGTCTGGGCATCGTTGGCATACGCGTCTCTGTGGATCGTGACTCACGCTTTGGCTTCACGCTGACACGACAGGGCGGCTGGTAAGTGAAAAAGAAAAACACCTAAATAATAGCTAGAAATAAATCACAGAATTAAATTAATTTTAAGAAGTAGCAATTGGTTATTAGTTATTAGAGAACGACTTTAACAATAAGTTAATCAAATTGCAACCTAAGCAAATAGAGCTTAGAGAAACAATTATTATAAATATATAAGTATATACAGTCTGTCAGAGAGAATTGTCTGCACAGTGAGTTGTAAATAAGAACACACAACAAACGATGTGAACACGACGAATATTCTATTCGGCGTAAATTAGGTAGAGAATAAAAAACAATGCGCTTGGAGATGGAACTCTTCAAAACTTAGAGATGAATAGTAGCCAATAATACAATATATTAATAATTTAACTTGCATAAATTCAACACAGTCTACCATAACTCGAACAGCAATAGACATAGGCTAGAAGAATGCTTCAAGTGTGTGACTTTTAATTTACAAATCAACTAACAAACGAATAACTAATGATCACTACAAGGCATTGAAGAAAATGGAATCTCTTTTTGTTGAAAATAACAAACAAACAAAATAATAGTCAGGCACTAATTTCTCAATTATTTTAGTTATCTCTAACTTATAGGTTTATTTATTTTTATACCCTTGCAGTGGGTATTATTACTTTGTCCCGAAATGTGGAACGCATCAAAGGAGGCATGTCCGACCCTATAAAGTATACTATATATTTTTGATCAGCATCAACAGCCAAGTCGATATGGTTATGTCCGTCTGTCTGTCAGTACGTCCGTCTATCAGTCAGTCCGTCCGTCTGTCAGTCTGTCTATCCGTCTGTCAGTCCGGTCTGTCCTTCTGTCAGTCGGTCTATCCGTCTGTCTGTCCATCTGTCTGTCTGTCTATCCGTTTGACAGTCTGTCCGTCCGTCTGTCAGTCCCTCCGTCCGTCTGTCTGCCTATCCGTCCGTCTGTCAGTACGTCTGTCTGTCAGTCCGTCCGTCTGTCTATCCGTATGCCAGTCTGTCCGTCCGTCTGTCTGTCCATCTGTCCGTCTGTCTGTCAGTCGGTCGTTCTATCCGACTATCTGTCCGTCTGTCTATGCGTTGGTCTGTCCGTCTGTCTTTCTATCTCTTTCTATGCAAACTAGTCTCTCAGTTTCAGAGCTATTTGGATGAAACTTGGTATATTTACGTCTTTTTAATGCAGGCAGTTAATTTGTCGAAGCCAGCCGAAACGAATTACTATGTCATATAGCTGCCATAGGAACTATCGGTTAAAAATCACACTTTAGTAAGACAAACTATTTTGTTTCTCGACATACCTCAACCAAACTCACAAATTATGCAATTGGTCATATCATTTAAAGCCTGACCAAATTTGGTTTAAATTGGAACACTATATCATATAGCTGCCATAGGAAAGATCGGTTAAAAAGTGCATCAGGCCAAAAGTAACAAAGAAGACTGACTCAAGGCAACCTACTATCGCTCCCGCCACGTCTTCTTATTTATTTATTCAGACTTGATTCTCAGCGCTACAAGACAAAGCTTATAAATTAGAGTAGTTTCTTTAAATAAACTTAAAGAAAAGAATTCCATTAGTCGAAGTCTCCATAAGTCAAACTTTATATTTATATAATGGTGTTTCGAATTAGGGAAGTTGCACTGCATATATATAAATATATAGTATGTATTAATTGTAAATAATAAACCGACATTATTTTCTCAATCATATTTATCAACATCCGCAAAAAAAAGGAATATTTATTATTGAAAAAACATAAATATTTTGAATTCCTATTGTTTTTATTTTACAATTAACTCTACAAAAATAAGAATACAATTTCAATTTGTATTCAAGAGTTATAATTATATAAATGTATAATTTATATAAATTAAATTAAATAGTAAACAAGAATTCTCAATTTCGTAACTTTTATTTAAATAATCAAAAAGAAAATTCAAATATTACCAAAATTTATGAGCATTCAAATAAAAATAGCATACAAAACTTTTCGCATAATGAAGAAAACTGAAATTGTTGAGTTGTGTTGTCAGTTAGTCAATCAATCAAGCAAGCAATCAACTCATAGAATTATAAAACTCAAGTGATATTGATTAATCCCACAAACTGTACGCAAAAGTGAAATAAGTGATAAGGAAAATAACTCAATATTTGCTTTAGATTATAATCTTAAATATTAATGCACTTAAATCTATGCAAAAGAGCAAAAAAAATGTCAAAAGCTGATGCTTTAATTCGATCATGAACTGGTTTATTTTGTTCATTAAGTTTGGCTTTTGAGGCTGTTGGAAACTATAAACTGTTAATCCAGCGCAGATTACGTATACGCAATATTCAAGTGCTTCAGGCAATGCAATTTAATTAATTTTTTGGTTATTTTCCATCTTTTTTTTTTCATTGCATGCATGCGGCAACAGCCTCTTTAATCTTTTTGGCTAACTTCAAATGCAAATTACTTACGTATGAGTAATTTTTCATAATTTGTCAGCCAGTTGGCGCTGAGCTGGCCGACAGTCTGACAATCTGACAGTCTGACGTGTCTTGGCCAACTGCTTGGGCTTTTACTCTTGATTACATTTTGTTAATAGAATTTCGTTGGACGCTGGCCAAAGTGCGCAGCCAGATAAAATAAGTTATCACTTTTTAATTAAATCTCTCACTTTGATGTGACCCCCAGACAGTGGAACCTATAACAGAAGGACAGACTAATAGATGGGTAGATAGAGAGAGAGAGTGAGAGAGAGGGAGAGAGGGAGAGTGAGTGAGTGAAAAGAAGTGAATAAGGGACAGACACAGTCTTTTAGTTCTGCTTCAAATGTGGTTTTTCCCTAACATTCATTTCTTTTGCCCTATCTAAACTTACTTTGCGTGTTTTGTCATGTTAAAACAAGTCACAACTTGCAGCTGGCAACTGACAACTCAACTGACAACACAACTGACCCCAGAAGGGAAACCACATGAAAAGAATTTGTTAATAGCTAACCAAATTACAGGGTTTTACGCAAAATAAGAGGGTACAAATTATTAATGACAAGTTGAAGCAAAGCAAAAAGATATTTAGTTTAGTTTAGTTAAAAGTGATTGCAAATAAAATCATAGTTTTGATTGTGGTCTTAAATATAATTTGAGAATTAAAAAAAAAGAAGAATTTCTATTAAAAATTATATATTTCTGTTATACTATTTAGCGACTTGATATGATAGTCGACTCGACTTCAATGACTTGTCAATATGAACTCGAAATATATCAACATACAAGAAAACACAAACATACTTGAAAAAAGGCAAGTAGCTAAGCTCTTGGTATACAGCTGTTTCGGGAGATGTCAATCTCTCCCTTTTTTAGTACCCTACCCAACGATCCAAGCTTGTTGCTAGAACCAGTTGAGAATTCTAAGGAAACAACATAGACAACACGACTGAAACTTGAGCTCACCTCTTTGTGTGTTGTTGTAGTTGACGTAGCTAAGTTTACTGATCATCGCACGCTTGCCAATCCACAACTAAGAACACTCACGTGTTGTTGTGTTTTAAGAACTGAACATCGTGGGGTTTTATAGAATATCTTATGTACTATTCAGACAGAGTTAGCTATAGTACTAGACAGAGTTCACAATAGCGTTAAAGTAGCGTATGCACTTATCAAATCAAGTTCGTTATAGTGCAAGACAGAATTCACGATAGCGTTTAACGAATCTTATGTAGTAGAGTTAGATCGAGTACATGTTTAGGTTTTAGGTTTAGGTTTAATTGGACCGCTCAACAGAGTGTTGAGTTCACCCAGAGGCCATTCGGCCCATTTTGGTGTCCGTCAACTGTGGGAGTAGAAAAAGGATTGTTGGAGGGTTGAAGGGAGGAGGAATGGGAGTTTGGGGTTGTCCTGGTCCCGAAAACCCTAACTGGTCCCGTTTGGCGGTATTCGCCTTTGGAACCAACCAGTGGAGTCCAGGAAGAGTACCAGATCCTCTAGTCGCAGTTTTGCAAGACTGCCCGGTTCCTCGAAAGAGGGTTACCCGAGAAAACGGGTTCTCCTTTTAAGAAGTGTACATGTTAGTTTGTAAGTAATCCTTACTCATTTCTTCTCATCTAGGCATGCAGTTTTGTCTATGTTGTAATTGTTCCTCGGTTTCTTACCACTCAGGATCACAGCTGGTGTGGTAATCTGATGCTTTAGTGACCCTTTCAAATGGTTTGTCCCACATTTGGTACGGCGCAGACCGAGGGATGTTTAAGAAATGTATTCATTTATAAACAGATCTTTTCCTATAAATGCTTATCAAATTTAAAGCCATTTTTTCACTTCTTTTGCACTTTCTTTAAGCTAAAATGCAATAAAGTTTTCTACAACCAATTAAAGTTCTTAATCAAAGCTAAGGCTATTTTCTTTTTTTTAGTAGCTTCTACTTAATCTATGATCTTTGTAGAAATGCTGTGTTACACAAATTACAGCATATTTAAATTGTCATTCGCCACGCTTCGCAACGCAATTCGGAATGTTGCTTGATAATTTCAAATCAAACAAGCCGAACAGTCGGGACCCCGACCGTAATATACCCTGTGGGTTTACAGGAACCCGCTTAAATTCACTCCAGATGAAATTCTCTAGTAATTCGTTTTTTAATTTTTGTGGGCAAAGGGGGCGTGGCATCGTGATAAATTTTTCTGGACACATCAACCACAAAATATTCATCATGTGTCCCAAGTCTGAAGTCTCTAACTGTAATATTGCTCTTGTTATAAGCTTTTCCGAATTGTAGGCGAGGGGGGCGTGGCATCGTGATAATATTTTCTGGACATATTGACCACAAGATATTTATTATGTGTGCTAAATGTGAAGTCTTTAGCTGTTATATTGCTCTTGTTATGAGGGTTTAGAGCTACAAAACTGCTTGTTTCATACTTTTTTCTTGCTTAGTTTGTGGGCAAAGAGGGCGTGGCATCCAAAAAAAAAGATAAACTTGATCTGCCTGCAAAAATTACCAGTGCTGGGACACCAAGTTCAAGCTTCTAGCTCTTACCATCTCTGAGATCCTTTCGTTCATACGGACGGACCGACAGACCGACAGACGGACGGATGGACAGACGGACATGGCTATATCGACTCGGCTATTGATGCTGATCAAGAATATATATACTTTATGGGGTCGGCCATGCTTCCTTCTGCCCGTTACATATTTTTAACAAACTTAATATACCCCCACAGGGTATAAAAACACACATAGAAATAAAAGAAGGGAAAATTTAAAATGGAAATGGAAATGTAGATAAAAGTGACGAAGGATGAGAATGAGAAATAGCTAGAGAAAGAGAGAGAGAGACAGGGAAAAAGGACAGGGAACTTGAATCCAATTCAATTCAATCCAATATATCTAATATAAATATTTTTGCAGTTGTTTTTGGTAAAAAGGATTTCCGTTGTTCACAAAGCAAAAGCAGCAGCGGCATCATTATTATTGTTGTTGTTTTTGTTCTTATTGTTGTTTTTGCTATTTTGACATTTTCTTTTTGCCTAGCTCAGTGTGTGTGTGTGTGTGTGTGTGTATGTTTGTGCTGGCCAATTTAAATAAACATTTCGCACCCGCTTTTGCCTTTGCTGCTGCTGCTGCTGATTTTATTATGTCCAACAACAACACACAAATAAAATCTGTGCAACAGACAGACAAACTAACTGTCTGATGATTATTTGTGTTTACTTTACACACACACACACACAGAGAGAGACAGAGAGACAGAGAAACGGACAGACACACTCACAGACACAGACACGCGTCGTTTGCTTTGCTTTGCAAAAAAGCATAGCATACTTATGTGCGCTGATGTTGCTACTGTTGTTAAGGGGTGTCCATGTAAGCTAGAATGTGTGTCTGTGTGTGTGTGTGTTTGTGTGTGTGTGTGGGATGATTACGTTTTTACCTACTGTGCCATAATTTCTCATTAGCCCAGTGGCCGTTAAATGCCGCTAACGTTGACCATTTGTCACAATTGTTTTGCTGTTGCTAGACTTTTTCCTCTTTCTAGCAATCAACAGCAACGTAAACAATTATAAAAAAAACACACACAACTGTCTCTGTCTCTCTGTCTCAAGAAAACATATAAACTCACAAACATGTCCTGATTTTGCTATTGCCTTCTGTATGTGTCTTTTCCCTTGTCTTGTCCCTTGTCCTGCTGCCTTCTACGTTGACAGAGCTTCTCAGTTGCCTCGGATTCGGCAACAGTTTCCCAACATCCCAGACATCATCAGCGCATGAATTCTTCAGTTTTTCTTTTTTTTATTTATTTATTTTTATTATGACTACTTTGTTTTTTTTCCTTTCTCTCTCTCCCTCTTTCTCTCTATCTTTTGCTCACATTCTGTCGTATTTTAAAGTTTTCCTTTGTGCATTTTTACTTTATTTTTGCGTTGTCTTCAGCTACATTCTTACTTTTAGCTGCGCAATAATTTCTGTTTATGTTCACATTATTTTTAGCTCAATATACATATACATGGCAACTACATGGCGTGCAAAGGGAAATGCGAAGAAGTGTGGCAAGAGTGGAAAGAGTTGAGCGTGTATTGGGCTTATGCAGCTGCAATACAGTGCTCTATAAAATTAAATGTGCAGCCTTCAAAGCCTTAACACACACAGTGAGCAATGAAATTATTGCACCATTGCATGCTATAAACTAAATGCTTTTCAACCGTTTGCATTTCCCATTTGCCATGGTGTCCGATAAGGTTATAAACGAAAAGTGGGAGTAAAGAGAAGGCCGGGAGTGTGAGAGAGCAAAAGAGAAGTGGGAGAAGCAAGTGCATAAAGAGAAGTTTAGTTAGTGTAATGAGTGAAAAGTAAGGGGAACGACGAGAAGACAATCAAAGAACAGAGAAGCATGTGTATATAGATAAGTTAATGCTAGGAAAGTTCATCGAATTGCGAAGTGAGAAGTTAAGTTGAAGAAGAGATGACTTCCAAGAATATAGCAAATGGATAAGCAAATGAATAAGGAGAAGTTAAGCTAGGAAAGTTCATCGAGTTACGAAGTGAGAAGTAAAGTTGTAGAAGTGAAGCGATGAATGTCAAGAGCAGAGTAGTTAGGAAATATACACAAATGCAACCCTTAAAGAAGAATTAGATAGTGAAATATAAAGCAATGAAAGAAGAGAAGAGAAGTATTAAGAAGTTAAGTGAGGGAAAAGTTAAAAAATAGAAAAAAAAAAACAAAAGAATCATTTGCATTTAGTTATCAAATTGTTAAACAACAAGAATTAAAGCCAGAGAAGCTATAAAGAGAGAAGTTCGACAAGGAAGCACAGTGAGAAGTAAAGTGAAAGGCGAAACATAGGAAAAAAAATCAAACAAGAAGTAAAACTAGAATAATAAAGTAAGTAAAACTTAGCGTAGACAAATTGACGCAACAAATGAAACGAGAGAAGTAAATTATAAATTAAAGCGAGAAGCACAATGAGAAGTAAGACGAGTGAATGTGTAAATAGTTGGAAAAACGCAGCGAAGATAAAAGCAAAATGAAAAGCGAAACGAAATTAAGCGAGAAGCAAAAAGATAAGCAACAAAAATAACTTTCAAGTGATAACAAAAGCCAAAAAGCAGCTTTAAATTTGATAAAAACTATTTCAAAATCCAATCATTTTTTTCTTCCTCTAACCAATGCGCATACTTTCGTCACTCACTGTGCTAACAGCATCAACATCTGGTCACAAGTTGACTGCATGCAGTCAGTTTCTGTCTGGCCTAGTATGTTACGTTTTGTGCCATTAACCAACACATATGTTGTCATACTTTTCGATGCCACTGTTGCTTGTTGTTAATTCAGTTCGCTGTCGCTGTTCTTGTCGCCGCTGTTACTCTTAATGTTCGCGCGAGTTTGTTTTTATGGCTTTGTATTTATAATGTTTATTTCAATTCTATGCCCTTATTAAGTTTGCCACACACACACACACACACACTCACACACACACACACACACTGGCACACCCGCACAACACAACATGCTGTGTCATTATGACCGTTTTTAGTACCCTTTTTTTATAACCTTTACCCTGTAGAGTGGCCTAAAAGGGTGTACTATAACAATATCTTTGAATTGTGTGCAACAGGCAAACTCTTGATCTCCGGCTTTTAATGCGGAATAATAGACGATAGACAAATAAGCTGAAAATGCTGAAAAAGCTCAAGAAGTAAGCGAAAAGCTGATTAGAGAAGTTAGGGTGGGAAGCATGCAGAAGAAGAGATAGAGAGCGAGAGTGAGTGAAAGTGAGAGTGAGATGAAAGTAGTACAAGTTGATTGTGGCTAGAATTTGCATCGATTTCTGTTGCTCTGTTGCTTTTCCACTCGTTTCTTCTTTATTTACTTTCTTCATTTACTTCTCATATTGATTTTTATTTACTTTCTCTACTCTACCTCTTATGTCTCTTCTCACCGCGCCTTCTTTTTGCTTCTTTCTGCACTACATCCATTGCTGCTTTGCACACTTCTTTCTTTGATTCTCTTTTCGCTTTACTCAATGCCTATTTCTTTGCTTCTTCTTCTTCTTTTTTGATTTTACACTTCTCTCTTTGCTTCTATCAACGCTTCTTCCGTCGCTTCTCTCCACACTTCTCCAATTGTGCACTTTTTATCGCTTTCACTCTTCTTACACTCCCTCCTGCGTTTCTCTATGCTCTTCTCCCAATGCTAATTTTTACTTACTTCTCTCCGTCCTTCTCTACGCTTCTCCCAGTGCTTACTTGATTGCTTCTCTCTGCTCTTCTCCCATCGATTCTTTTCACACTTTTTTCTTCGCTTCTTTCCGCACACCTTTCTTTGTTTCTATCACACTTCTTTCTTTGCTTCTCTCTACACTTCTTCTTCGATGTATTCCTTCGCTTCTCTCTGTCCGTCTTCCCTTGCCTATTTGTACTCTACTTTTTTGTTACTTCCTTCATTTTTTCTTCTTTCTACACTCTCTTTACACTTCTCCAATTGCTTATTTCTCACGTATCTCTGATCTACTAACTTGCTTCTCTACACTCTTCCTTCTACGCTTCTCTCTATACTTCTCCAATTGTTTATTGCTCATCGCTTTGCTCGGAAAGCATATAAATGCTTTTTATACTTCTTCCTTAGCTTCTCTATGCCCTTCTCCCAATGATTATTTGTTTACTTCTCTCTGCCCTTCTTCCATAGCTTCTTTACACACTTCCTTCTGTATGTCTCACTACACTTCTTAAATTGCATATCTATTCACTTCTGTCTGTACTTCTTTCTTTGCTTCTTCTCCTTGGCTTCTCTCTACACTTTTTCAATTTCTTATTTATTTGCTTCTCCCTGAACTTCTTTCTTAGCTTCTTTTCACACATTTTCCTTCGCTTCTTTCTGCCCTTCTGCCTATACTTATTTGTATACTTCTTGCTTTGATTCTCTCTGTCTTTCGTCCATTCTTTTCAACGCTTCCTTTAATACTTCTCCAATTACGCATTTCTTTGCTTCTCTCTACTTTTCTTGCAATGCTTTCATCGCTTCTTTTAACACTTCTCCCATTGTTTATTTCGTTGCTTCTCTCTACACTTCTTTCAGTGCTTATTTCTTCGCTTCCCTCTGCTCTTGCTCGCTTTACTTATTTGTACACTTCTCTTTTGGCTTCTCTCTTAACTTCTTTCTTAATTTCTTTTCATACTTTGTACTCCACTTCTCCCAGCACTTTTGCCCTTGCTCTGTCTACATTTCTTTGCTTCTTTTTATTGGCACTTCTCCCATTTGCTTCTTTCTGCCCAACTCTGTGAACTTCTCCCTTTGCTTCTTTCTGCCCAACTCTGTGAACTTCTCCCTTTGCTTCTTTTGCTGAATTATCATCTACATATATTCGCTAGCTATATTCATAGCGTATCTTCAAGTCGAGTCAACTCTTGACTTTAAAATTTGTTATTTGTTGTTATTATTGTTGTTTTGGCTCAGTTTCCATTTTTATTATTTCGGCTTTGCTCCATTTGCTGTTCTGCTCCTGTTGCTTGTTATAATTGTTGTTGTTTGTTGTTGTTTGTTGTTGTTTGTTGTCCTTTGACATGCATTGTTGTTGTTGTTGTTGCTGTGATTATTATTAGTCTTGTTGTTGGTGGTTTTGTAATAAAGGTAATAAAAGTCATTATATTGTGCAGAGCCAGAGCATTATTGTCGTTTGGCATTTTTTCTTTATTTTATTGTATAGTATTTGCAACGTATTATTAGAGATATATATGTGTGTGTGTGTGGGAGTGTGTGTGGGAGTGTGTGTGTGTGTGTGTGTGTGGGGAAGTGTGTGCAGACTTCTCGGCATTACTATTACCCCTGGCTGACCAGCTGCAATTGTCTAGCGATGTCATTTCATATTCCATTCAATTACAGATAAATAAATGTGTACCTGTCTCTCTCCCCATCTCTCTCCCTCTCTCTCTCTGTCTTTTCTACTCTAACTGTCTCTTTCATACTGTGTGCATGTTATAGAAAAAACAGCAACAATTACAATAACAAACAACACATAAAAAAAGGATGGAGAAAAATGGAAAACAACAAGTTTTTGAAGCGTGACAACATTTAAATTAAATTAGCAAAAATTGTAACAAATTCATTGCAATTTTTTTTGCACTGACTGTGTGTGTGCGTGTGTGTGTGTGTGTGTGTGTGTGTGTGTGTGTGTGTGTGTGTGTGTGTGTGTGTGTGTGTGTGTGTGTGTGTGTGTGTGTGTGTGTGTGTGTGTGTGTGTGTGTGTGTGTATGTGTGTCTGTGTGTACATGTGCTTATTTATTGCAATGTTTATAAATGTTTGTTGTTCACACACACACAAAACGGCTTTACTTTTGTTTATTGCAAAATTAAATGTAATTATTTTTTCATTTAATTATTGCGCCACAACAATTACACTGCCACGCCCATACAATGCACTCCGCCCACACAATTACATGTGTGTGTTTGTGTGTGTGTGTGTGTTGAAATCGATAGCCCAGCAAATTGATTGGGCTGGCAGGTGTTGAATGCAGTTCAATTGCGTCAATTTGTGGCATGTCTGCCTCCCAAAAAGAAAAACCTTCTCTCTCTCTCTCTCTCTCACTCTCTCACTCACACTCTCTCTCACTCTCTCACTCTCACTCTCTCACTCTTTCTATACTTTTCTCTCTCTCTCGATCTCCTTCACACAAACACAATTAAAAATCACATTAATTAAATATTTCCAAAGCAAAAGTTTTGCCATTTCTTAAGCTTTCTGCGCGACTTGACTTGCTAGACAATTGTTGTTGTTCTGCTCCTTTTGTTTTTCCCTCGCATTGCCTTCTCCCCCATCTCTCCTACTATTTCCCACTCTTCGTTTTCCATCTGTTCTTGGGGCCAGCAGCAAAAGTTTTTCGCAACTTTTCCTACGCCAATGCGAAAAATACTCGCAATAATGAAGGCGGCCCTCGCCAATCGCCATCATTATATTTAATGCGGCTAACGCATGACCCAGAGGCGTCGTCAAAGGGATGAATTGGGGGGAAGGGAGGCACTACAGACTGCGCAGGGAAGAGTTAAGGGTTGCTTAAGTTCGTAACTTATGCTCTAGCAATTGTTTGTTGTGCTCGTTCGTGTTTTTATTGTTGTTTTTTTTTGGCAAAATCCTAAAGTTTTTCAATTTCAACAAACAATTGAGGTATTATCTTCTCGGGGCCAGCAAAGCGAGCTGGTCGAGCAGAGTGGGGGGGTTGGGGAGGCAAATAAAAAGACAGGGGCTGCATAATTCTCAGCTCGTGCGTCAAATACAGTCAGTTGTAGGGGGGGGGGGGGGGAGAAAGGAAAAGGGGAAAGGGAGTTACCCAGAAGTTCATTAAAATATTAATTTGCATGTTTTGTGCCGTGAAATTTGCTGCACAACTTTTTCTACTAATTTCGAGGTGTGTGTGTGTTTGTGTGTGTGTGATAGAGTTTATGCATTCGTGACTGTCGTGTCACGAGAATTAGATATCCAAACAAATAAAGCGTAATGTGTTGAGTTTTTTTGTGACATTTTAAAGTTATTTTGTACATTTGTCTATAAATTAAATGCATTTTTAGACCCTTTACTTTAAAAAAGTAAAAGGTGGTCTATTAAGTTTGTCAAAATGTGCGTAACAGGTCGATGGAAGTCCGGCAGACCCCATAAAGTGTATATATTATTGATCAGCATCAACAGCCGAGTCGATATAGACATGTCCGTCTGTCCGTCCGTCCGTCCGTCTGTCTGTATAGGCGCCTAGTTCTCAGAAACTATAAGAGCTAGAGTCACAAAATTTGGTATGTTGATTTGTCTATGGACTAAGCAGAGCAAGTTTATGTTAAAATTTTGACACGCCCCCTTCCGCCTCCGTAAATCGAAAACAAAATTTTGGAAATACCAAAATACAATAAAAAAATATTAAAGCTAGACTCCTGAATTTTGGCACACAGGACGAATGTCAGAGTCTCAACGTATCCTGAATTCATCGCGATGGGATAATAAACTCGGAAGTTATACAAAACTCAATATAACTCAGTGTCGGGCCAAAGGAAGAAGAAGAGCATATTGACGTTACAACGCGTTATGGGAACTATTAGTGTTACTCTTATTTCCATTTTGAAGTATAAGTAAAGGGTCTCTCATAGTCGATTTCGACTGTAGCCTTTCCGACTGGTTTACTTAAATTTTGTTCAATACAAATATAAGACATCGAAATGAAACTATAACGTTTAATAGGTTTGATAATTAATAGTAAATATTAAAACAAAAATCATTAAGTTTTTTACACTAATTCAACTTTGAAGAAAACTCACAATAACCCAAGCAAATTAAATATATGTTAGTTTCTGTATATTAATTGATTTAATTAATTATTAAGTATTATTTAAGTTTAAATATAATAATTAGTTATTATCACTAGACTATTTTCAATATTTAAACATACTTCTTATGCAAAAACTCTTCTTTATTCTCCCTTCCCCTCAACAGGTTCGATGTGTTGGTAAATGGCGGTGGTGCAGTCACCCTGCAATTCCAGCGTTCCCCCTTCCGTCCGCTCACCCGCACCGTCTTTGTGCCCTGGAATCGCATTGTGGTGCTGCCGCCGGTGCAAATGCAACTGAGCGACGATGACGAAACCACCAGTCGCAATATCAAGTAAGTGGCCCGAATTGTGGAGCAATTGTGTTGCAATAAGAATTATGATTTTAAAAAATATATATTTATATATAAATTTAAAAAAAAAACTATTTCGATCAAGGGGAAAATCTATAATCTATATGAAAATATTATGAAATTATAATTTCAATTCAATTTTTCCTTAAAAGTTGTAAAATAACTCTTAGAATGATATAATATAATAAATTATTTTTGAATTTTTATATTTTAATCAAGAATTAGAGTTTTTTATACCCTGTGCCTATTAAAAATGGGCAAAAAAGGTATAATGAATTTGTGTGAATGTATGTAACAGGCAGAAGGAAGCATCTCCGACCCTATAATGTATATATATTCTTGATCCGTATCAATAGCCGAGTCGATTGACAACTGTCCGTCTGTCTGTCCGTCTGTCAGTCCGTCTGTCCGTCCGTCTGTCCGTCCGTCTGAATGAACGCGTGGATCTCAGCAAATATAAGAGCTAGAGACTTCAAATTTGGAATGTAGTTGCCTGAATACCATACGAAGATCAAGTTTATTTTCAATTTTCGATATTAAGTGCCGTTTTTTTTTAAATTAGAAAAATCACCACAACATAAGCAATGTTACAGCTAGAGACATGAGATTTAGTACACATGATTAAAAGCTTGATCTTAATGTGTTCAGAAAATTTCATCGCGATGCCACGCCCCCTTCGCCTACAATTGGAAAACGCTGATAACAAGAGCAGTTTTATAGCTATTTTTATATTAGAATAGTAAATATATTAAAATGAATTTTGTTCGTTACAAAATATGATATCAGCAATTTTGGGGCTTCAATATGCTTTCGTCACTAGATTTTTACCTCGTGTAGATGTTTTTGGGGGTTATATAAATCCCATTATAATGAAAATACGTTTCCTTGAAGACCTGCACAGAGTTTCCTACTGTCGCAAGCGCTCGACTTGTTCGGCTTGTTTTATATACATAGATCACAAATTGGCGATAAACAGCAGCAAATAATTTATAATTTAAATTAACAATTATGATTGCAATCACACTGACACTTTGTTAACTTTTCTCCCACAGGGTGGCACCATTGAATCCGGCCTTGACATTCCTCAATTCGATACATTATCACACGGCCGATGAGGCGAACGATGCGAGCAAAGTGTGCATGGATCACGATCATGAGAAGCTTAAGCCACAATTGATAAGCACCTGGATGCCGAATGGAGTCGGAGCGATGCCCGGCAAGCGGGTTATATTTGCCGAGACGCAGGTGAGTGATGTTTACAGTTTTGCTGTCGCTTCTGCTACTTTTAGTTCTACGCCGACTTCTACTACTAGTTACATATTTACCAGAGCTCTCTACTTTCACCTGTTTGCCATGCCGTCTTCTTTTTTTTTTTTAATTCTACTTTAACTTTTTACCTAGCATCCTTCGCATGCTCCATTTCTTTCGTTCTCTCTCTCTCTCTCTCTCGGTCTAATGCCACTCCTAATTAGCGGTCCTGGCAGCAGCTGGACTCTGCGTAGTTTTAATTAATTTAAAGTTCGCCTTAATGACATTATAACTTTGCATCTAACACGACGCCCAGGCACAAGCACACACATTAATTCTCCACAGAGAGACAGAGAGAATAAATGAGTAAGACACAGAGAGAGAAAGAGACAGAGCATTACATTTAATTGCTGCATTCGACCCGTGTGCCAGCTGTGCTTCAAGTCGACCACAAGGCTTAATAACCAACTCACTTAGTGGCAGCGACAATTGTAATGCTCATTCTCATTCTCAGTCTCAGTCTCATTCTCAATCCATAGCCATCTCTAGTTTGTCTCAGCCTCTAAAGTTTTGTGCATTTTTTAGCTAATTTATGTTGGTACCTTTTTTTGTTCTTTCGTTGCAACCTCATCTCTATATATTTATTTCTTCCTTTGTAAACTTTCTAGTTTTCTTAGTTTTCTGCAACTTCCTCTTTCACTTTGTTGTCTTTGAATTAAAGGCAACTCTTTCACTTTTTCTAAAGTTATTCTCAGTTTCTTTCTTACGATTAATTCGTTTCCTTTCTTGGTTTTTTTTTTTAGAATTTGTACTTTAACAAAAAGTATAAGGCATCTACTATTAAGTTTATTAGTTTGTCTATGATATTTTTTGGTTTTATATTCTTTATTTGTTAACTGCCCATCTTGAATTTGTCCCTGTATTCTTAACTTTTAAGCTGTTCTTCCAGTTTCGGTTATACGTCTCTTCTATTAGTTTTTATAGTTATAGATTTCGTCACATCTATTTCTATCTTTCTTTATGTTATCCTTGGCTTTTGTCAACTCATTGTTCGATTAGTTTTCATTATCTTTTTTATAGATTTTCTAGGTTTCAAATTAGTTTTAAGTGGTATCTTTGCCCTTCTTTAACTTTCTCTTCTTGCCTATAATTATTCTATTCTTGATTATTTTGATTCTGTCTTCATAAACTTGTCAGTTCTTTTTCTTGTCTTCCCTTTCTGATATCAGCTCATACTATTTCTTCTTCACTTTGTACTTTTCATATCTCTTATTCTTTCTTATTTTTCTTTTTAACTACCATTCCCTCAACTTAAACTTTCCCTTTGTCTAAAGATTGTCTTGATTCCGCTTGTTTTTCCAATTCATAATTTCCTTTTTGTCATTCTTTCCTTTGCTAAACTTTCTGTTTTCTTTTTCGAAGTGTCCTCTTTTCCTTTACACGCACTTTGCAGTAGGAATAAACATTAAATTTCCCTCAGTCAGAAAATTCCCTTGATTATAAACTTGATCATTGACCACCTTGCAACACTTAAACATTTCTTCAACTGTCACTTTGCCTTCGTCTGAAGATTTCCTTGATATCTTTGGTATTTCTTGCTCATAATTTGTTCCCTTTTTATACCCTGTGTCCATTAAAAATGGGCAAAAGCGGTATAATGAGTTTGTGCAAATGTATGTAACAGACAGAAAGAAGCATCTCCGACCCTAGAAAGTATATATATTCTGAATCAGTATCAATAGCCGAGTCGATTGACTCCTGCCCGTCTGTCTGTCTGTCCGTCCGTCTGTCCGTCTGTATGAACGCCTCGATCTCAGCAACTATAAGAGCTAGAGACCTCAAATTTGGAATGTAGGCTCCTGAATACCATAGATCAGTTCTTACTACATCTTCTTCACTTTGTATTGCTATTAAATAACTCTTAATGTCGGTATTCATCCACTTTAGCATTTAACTAACATTCGGACTGAAGATTGTCTTGATTTCGTTTGTTTTAGCAATTAAAATAAACTTTATCTTCTCCATTTCCCACTTTGCAATCGGAATAAGCTCGAAATATTTCTTTGTCCGAAAATCTCTTTGATTTCTGTTGCTTTTTATATTCATTATCATCGCTTTTCCTTTTTCCTATACAAAAGCGTTTCCCTCACTTAACACTTAATAGATCATTTAGCACTTTACAACACTTTTTCGCCAACTGTCACTATCATGCTGTCTGAATATGCTGAATATACTTATGCTTTGTTTTAACTATACATAATTTGTTACCTGCTTTTTGCCCATCCTTAAGTTTCCTTTCAGAGTTACCGCTTTCAATATATGTACATATTCTTCACCCCTTTTGCAACACTTAACTAACTCTCTTTCTTCTTCTTCTTCTGCTCTACCGTCACACAGATCGTCCAGGAGTCTATACAAATACCCGGCTCAGATTTACATCTAACATATCAATCATCACAGGCTTCGGGCTATTTGAGTATTGTACGCATGCGTCTGACATCGGAGACAATACCCAAGACCTTGACGCACGTTCATGTGGGTGTTGAAATCGAAGGTGCATTGCATGTGAAGACCTATGAGGCAGATCCGAATTTAATACACACGTTTGCATGGAACAAACGCAATGTGTATCGTCAAAAGGTTTATGGTGTGACTATCGCACGTATCTCTGTGGGTTATCAACACAACACGTGCCAGACTCCGGTTTGGATAACGCAGACAGCAAAGTTGCAGGGCTACGATGTGGATATCTCAGATATTGGCGGTTGGGGATTGGACATTCATCATCATTATAATTTCCATGAGGGTATCTTGCAAAAGGGAGACGGCAGTACGCTGCACATGAAGGAGTATCCACGAACTGTTAAGGTTGTTATGGGCACGGGTTTGCAGCGACCACTGAATTGTCCAGATTATTGCAATGGCGTTGCCAAAGATGCCAAATTGTTAACACCCATTGCGTTGGCAACGGGACCCGATGGTAGTCTCTATGTTGGTGACTTTAATCTCGTTCGACGCATTACACCCGACGGCAAGGTCTTTACCATATTGCAATTGAGTGCCACCCAGGTATCGTATCAGTATTATCTTGCTGTCTCGCCAGCGGATGGACATTTGTATATTTCGGATCCGGAACGTCATCAGATATTGCGTTTGCTGCGTCTCGAGAAGGTCAAGGATCCGAGTATTAATAGTGAACCTGTTGTGGGCAGCGGTCAGCGTTGTATACCCGGTGATGAGGGAAATTGTGGAGATGGTGGAGCTGCACTGCAAGCACGTCTATCGCATCCCAAGGGTCTGGCAATTGCCGCCGATCGTACAATGTATATTGCCGATGGCACTAACATTCGGGCTGTCGATCCCAAGGGAATTATTCATACACTGATCGGTCATCATGGTCATCATAATCATTGGAGTCCGGCCCCATGTTCGGGCACCCTTATGGCCAATCAGGCACAATTACAATGGCCAACTGGTTTGGCATTGAGTCCACTCGATGGATCATTGCATTTCATCGATGATCGTCTCGTGTTGCGTCTCACATCGGATATGAAGATACGTGTGGTGGCTGGAACGCCATTGCATTGCAGTAATAATGGACAGGATAGTCGTGTGAATAAGACGGCAACGGATAATGTCCTGGGCACTGTATTGGCCATGGCCTTTTCACCCTTTGGAGATTTGTATATTGCGGACAGCGATTCGAGGCGCATCAATTCAATACGTGTTGTGGACACAGCTGGCAATATGCGTTACTTTGCTGGCAAACAGGAGGGCAGTGGGTAAGTAATTTCTTCATTTTTCCCAAACACACACACACACACAGTTCTCTTGACCCTTTGACCCAACAACGATTGGCGGATTGTAGGCCGAATTTGTAACTTGTTTATGCGCATATTTGACCCAATTATCATGGGGGCCAACTTTGATATTTGCATTTTGGCAAACGATAGCAGTGGCCCAGTGGCTTTCATTCACATTGGGTTGGTTGGTTCGCTGTTGGTTTATGCTGCAGCATAAATAATAAAAATGCAGCTGTTGTTGCACACAAAAATGTTGGCTATCAATGAAATTGCAACTAGTATGAAAAGCACACAGACTGTGACAGCTATACATATACCTATATATAGAGGGTGTCCTTTTCTTCAGTTTTTACCCTTAGGCAATAGGCTGTTGGTTTTATGCATTGATTGCAAATAAGAGTTAAAATCGAAACAGAAAAGAATTAATGTAGATACATAAATTGGGTAAATCTCAATTATACTTGATTTGACCAGAGCTCGCAATAATTGGACCCCCCTCTCGTGCTTGTTGTCCGAAGAAAAACCGACTCGTCCGCTGTCACGATGCGATGCTGTCGCGTAAGATCTTTCAAACTTCGTTCGTTCTTTGCCTGCTCTTCGCTCAACCGACGAACGTTTCTGTTCGCTCGCTCGGCTCATGTCTTCACTCGTGATCCTTTACTTCGTAAGAGCTCGGCAAACGATCTTCTGAGCATGTATGTGTGTTGCGCATGTGGATAGCTAAACATTTACAGCGAGTCATATGCATATGCACATAGATGAGCACTATATCCTCTTCTCTCTTACTCCTTAATGCTTTGTCTGTGACGAAATAGTGTCTAAGGCAACAATATAAGGCAAACGCAACAACAAAAACTCTTTGCTTGCTCTGCTCACTTACTGACTCTCAGTAGCTGAGCGACGAACGATTCTCTTCGTATCGAGCGGTCAGTAAGAAATCAATTCGTGTCTTACACTCAAACCGAAACCCGAGAGCGAGAACACGAACGAAACGAAAAAGAGACTTGCTGTTCAGACACTGAGAAGATTCCGTCTCAATTCGTCGGTCTATTGAGTGAGCAGACCGCGCAGAAAATTTTGGTTAAGCATATTTTGCGAGCTCTGGTTTTGACTGTAGTATTTCTTTTCAATTTATTTTATATTATTTTATTATAGCTCTTATTTTTAGTCTATAATAAAAATAGTATGTTAAATATAATAATATATATACAATACAATTATATATTATTAGATTTAATATTTAAAACAATGCAGAGTACAAATTTCATTCAATTCCATAATTATTCAATGCGAACACTCCCAAAAAAAAGCACCCTTTACATTTTTAGGCAAGAGTCTCAATCGATAGTTTGTCGCACTGAGAGTTTACTTTATTGAGCTTGATTAAAACGCTTTTTAAAGCATCAAAAACGTTGACCAACAAACTAATTGGAATTTCCAACATTTTGGGGATTTCCCCAGTGGCGATGTGTGTGAGAATGTGTGTGTGTGTGTGTGTTAGAGTGTGTGTGTTTGTGTGTTGACCATATAGGCACTCGGATTATTTGTACAATGTGCTGTTGCTGATGCTGTTGAGGCAGATTTGCAGTTTGTAGAACAATAAACAGTGTTGACAAATGCATGAAAATGCCAATGATAGCAAACAATGCAATTTGAGTGTAGAAAGAGTTAAAGCACAGCAAAAAGTGTTGGAAAGTGTGGCAAGATATAAATGTATTAATAAAACAATTAACCATAAACATTAAAAACGCTAATAAAGTAAAGAAAGTATTGAGAAATGTAGAAAACTTTATGAATTGCCAAAGAAAAATACAATTTGTGTATGTAGAACATGAAATGGGATTATAATAAATAGCAATTAACCAACACTTATTTAGTTGCGCTTTTAAATAAATGCTTAGAAATAAGAAAACGTGAATAGAGCATTGAAATAAAATCTTAAACAAGACGCATACATTTTACTATAGAATGAATACAATTTTATAAAATAAAATAACAAGATATACAAATTGACGCAGTGTTGGAAACCGTTTACATGTAAACGAGCTGCAAACAAGAGCAATACAAATTAAATATGTATAAAAAACAGTGTTTAAAAATGAATTTAATGGAACAACAAGCAAATCAACAAATAATTCAATTAAATATTACAGCATTAAACCTTTTTTTGTACAATTTGAACTGCTGCAATAGTGTTGTATAATACAACAAAATAGGAGCAATAAAATTAATTTAAAGGTTACTGAAATCACTTGAAATTAAAGCGAATACAAATATGCAGAAACTTCTATGATAAGCAGTGTTGTTAAGTGCCTTAGAAATTGATGAATGTTAGAAAATGGCAAAATAATTTACTTCAAACGAAATTTGAAAGATTGTGAATGAATTAATTCTTATAAATTATGTCTATAATTGTTAGCTGATCTCCATCTCTCTGTCTCTCTCTTGCTCTGTCCATTTCTCTCTCTCTCTCTCTCTCTCTCTCTCCCTCTCTCTGGTGAATTGTGTGTATGTAAGCATAAAAATGTTGCCAACTAAAGCAATTAATTTGGTTCGCTGCTTTTCTGAGAATGCCCCAAGCGAGGAGATAGACAGAAATATAGATAGCGAAAGAGAGAGCAAGCGAGAGAAAGCAGGAGGAAGGGGGAATCACACACACACACACACACACATTCGCACAACAAATATGCAAGTTTATGCAGTGGCAGTTTATTTAATCTAATAGAATTTCTATGGCGCACACTTTGATGGACTAAACTGATGAGTTGCGTTTCTAGGGGTGTTGTAGGGTTAACACGCCCCAGGGTTGGAGGGGGGCTTCAAGGTTGGGAAAGACGCAGGTGCTGCCGCCAAACTGTGAAGCAGTTTTTCCCCTACTTTTTTTTTTTTTTTGCGTTTTGCTGCAGGGGGCGTGGCAGTCGCGGCAGACGTGGCAAAGTAATTAGCAGACACCGCAAAACGACGGCGCGCCAACGACAGAAACTATAAATCAACCTTTTTATATGTTGTAGAGGAGTTCAAAAAGGGGGAAATAGAGGGGGAGGAGCTGGTAGAATGATGGGGATGCGTGGTGGGGGTTGCGTTGGTTTAAGGGGCGTGGCTGTGGGCGATAAGCGAGCAAACGAACGAGAGACTCTGCACTCTTTACTTTTAGAATGTTTATCGAACAAACAATGTCATCATAAATACGCGTCCAAGCCACAGACCTTTCTACTTTTACCCCTTCTTCTTCTTCACCCAATGTCCCTGCCTTTAACCCCTTCCCATTCTACTGCCCCTTTCCTATCCCTGCCACTTCGCTTTTCCGGCTTGGGCGCACTTGGGAAGTCGTTGGAAGGTCTGAAGGCGTGGTCCGCGACATGTAAACGATGCCTGGGCCATAGATAACGATATACAGCTGGCAACTGGGTAGTTGGATGGTGGGGTGATTGGGTGGTTTAACGCCCTAAGCACTTCCTGTTGCATTAAACAGAGCGAGAAAAGAGCGAGTACTAAAATTGAGTGCGAATAACCACGAATTAAGTATTTGCCATTATCTAAATCCATACTTTGATACAAGCACAATTTACACAATTTTTAATAATTACTAAACGAACTACACAGAGTTTTGAATAGAAGTGAACATAATCATGAATCTGAAGTACAACTCTAGATTTGCTAGAAATGAGCACGAAAATTCTTCATATAAATTCGCAGCTTAGAGAAAAAAACATCTAAAATCATTTTGCATTTGATTGCTTAGAATTCTCAACTGGTTTTTGGCTTGTTTACCATGACAAACAGTTCAATGGACATTCTTTAGTCAGTCTTCTCTTGCTTTAAGACTAACTCTAAGTCTTTAACATCCACGCTAAAGTTTCGAATAGTTACATGATTACACTTTATACATAGAAATTAAGTTTATTAGGTTGTAATGCAAGTCTGAAGTATTTATAAATCAGTTATAGAATTGCGCTTAACTTAAGTATGAATTTGCTTACTTAAAGTTTGTGTGGAATACACTTTTAAGTTGGAAAATACTGAAGACCCTTTAGTTTGATAAAGTTCACTGTAGCTACAGATCACTTTACACACTAATCGCTTGACTTTAACATAACATTGAGAATTTGTAACAATGTGACAAAATGGTTTACACTTTTCGTCAAAGGGATGGGCAGCACTTTTAGCCAGTGTTGCCAATAGAATGTTGATTTGTACTTGTCAATAATATGCGTCGGAGACTGTATTTAAAATGCTTGCTTATCATTGTTGCATTTATATATGTAAGAAAATAGTTTCTAAACTTTGAATGGAACTGCTCATTTTATTTAAAAAAGCTTAAAAAAAGCTAAAGAACTGACTGCGTCTACTTGAAGTTAAGCACAGTACAGTCAAATATTCGGGCGCTTGGAAAACAAGATATAAGTTCAAATGACCCTATAGGAAATCATATTATATTTAAGATTGTATATCGCATTTTTAGTATGAGTTTAAGTTAGAAATTTCTGGTTTTTCGCACTGTGTACTAATGCCCTCTCCCTTTCATTCTTTCTTTTCTTGCTCTCCCGTTTATAGCACACAAACCTGCGATTGTACGATTGGAAATGGCAGCAATGGCTCCGCCGCAAGT
Source organism: Drosophila histrio (assembly GCA_958299025.2). Taxonomy (NCBI): domain Eukaryota; kingdom Metazoa; phylum Arthropoda; class Insecta; order Diptera; family Drosophilidae; genus Drosophila; species Drosophila histrio. Next base: position 54,155,316 of record OY282582.1, on the reverse strand, counting down.
GGTTTAACTGTCGGCAATGGCGGTGCTTACTCCACGACCGTGAATCCGACACGCAATAATGGCGGCACGACGCCAACGACACCATCTGGCGGAAACGGAAATAACGGCAGCTCAGCGAATGCCAATGGCAGCAACCTGGGCATCATCAACAGCAGCGGTGTCTGTGTCTGCGGTGGTTCAGCTCTCGGTGGTGCTGGCATCGTTGGTGCTGGTGGCAATTCGGGCACTCTTGCCGGCATTGTCGCCGGTGGCAGTTTGATGTCCACAGGACCGACAACCACGACAACAGTGCTTCTCGGTGCCAAGACAACGGCCGGCGTCGCCGGTTCCAATCTCAACTCGGGCGCCACCATCAACGACGACGGCACTCTGAGCAATGCAGAGACTCTGCTCTCATCCAATGCTCGATTCCAGGCTATTTCAGCCATTGCTGTGGCCCAAGATGGCGTTATCAATGTGGCCGATCAAGGTAAGTCGAAGCCAGAAGATCATTAAGTCAATGAGTAGATTAAGTGCAGCATATTGAATAAGATTGGGAAGGTGAGAAGCTGAGGGGTGATCCGATGGGGGAACTTAGAGAAGCTGTTAAGTCAAAAGAAGTAAATCGGGAAGTTAAAGAAGAAGTGAAGCGAGAAGTGCTGAGGGAAGAGCAGACTGATTAAGCTGGGAAAGGTGGGAAGCTAAGGAAAGAGTAAAAAAGTGAAGGGTGAACCGATGGAAAAGTGAAGAAACAAACTGACGAAGGAAGTGAAGTCAAAAGAAAAGGGAGATGTCAAGGGAGAAGAGTAAAGAAAAGATCAGAGTGAAAGCCGAAGCCAGGTGATCAATTAGCCATTAAGTATATTAAGTACAGCATATTGATTAAGATTGGGAAGATGCGAAGCTGAGGAAAAAGTAAATAAGTGGGAGGGTGATCTGATGGAAAAGTAAAGGGAGATCTTGGAAAATATGTGAGGTAAATTGAAATAACTGATAAGAAAAGTTAAGTGAGACGTCATGAGAGAACTACGAGAAGTGAAGGAAGAAGTAAAGTGGGAAGTTGAAAAAGAAGATGGGAAATGGAACTTCGGAAAAAGTGAAGTGAAAATGAAAGGGTGTAGTAAACCGAGAAGTGAAGTGTGATCTCAAGGGAGAAGAACTGAGAGAAGATCAGAGTGTATAAGTTGGGGAACCTGAAAAGGTGAAGAAGAAACGAAGATTAAAAAGTCAAATGAGAAGTGAGGAGCAAAGTGATTAGGGTTAGGGTAAGGTAAAAAGATAGCGAAGAAGATGAAAAAGTAAAGTGAAAGAGGATTGAATAGTAAAGTAAGAAGTGAATAAAGAAGTGATGGAATAAGTGAGAGGAAAACAACAGAGTGCTTAAGATTAGGAAGGTGGGAGGAAGGTGAGAAGCTGAGGAAAATGTAAAGAGTTAAAGGAATAAGTGATGGATAAGTGAAGGGAGGAGAGAAAAGAAAAGTAAAGGGACAACTAAGATCAGAAGTAAAGTGAGAAAAATAAATGAACTGAATGAAACCAAAATAAAAGTAGCAATTGAAAAATAAACATGCTAATAGAGAAATAAAGAAATAAAATAAGATCTTCGACCAACGCAAGTAATAGAATCGATTTCGAAATTTCGATAACAACAACAAATAGTAAGAACATGAAAGAAGAAACGAGTAAACGAGAAGTAAAACAAACGAAAGTTAAAACTACAATTGCGCTATGAATAAAGTTAAACATTCGGTAAATTTTCCTCGCTTACTAATTATTCTTGTTCCTGTCGCTCCCAGTTGTTTGACCTTCGATGACTTGTCCCCCGTCCACTTTATTGTCCCTACTATTAATGAGCTTTTTGTCATTGCTCTAATTTCTATCGCCTGTCAACCTTTGATGGTCGTTTTTTCTATCTCTGTCTCTCTCTCTTCCTTAATCGTTCTTTTCTCATACGCTCTTTTTCTTTCGCTTGCAATTAACGCAACAATTTTTCACACACACACACACACATATACATATATATATATATATTGGCACTTAAGCTGTAAGCTTTTAATGAAGCTTATTTACGTTTTGTTGGAATTTCCCTTCTCGTTTTTCCCACTTTGAAACTCTAGCCAACGCTTCTCTACCCTTTAAGCATTTGCTGAATGTCTTGTCTACACACTCTCACACACACACACACACACATACACACACACAGTCGTTTGATTAATGCATGCTCATAGAGCGCAGATTGGCCACAAAGGGGGAAATCAAAAAAACCGGACAGTCGGAAACACGACTGCAGTATACCCTGTAACAGAAGAGGACGCTGCTGACATTCGCTTAAGCAGTGCTGGGGGATCAAGTTAAAACATTTAGCTCTAAGCATTTATGAGATAATTTCTTACATATGGATGGACAGACAGACGGACAGACAGACAGACGGACGGATAGACAGACGGACGGACAGACAGACTGACAGATATGGCTATAACTACTCGGCTATTGATGCAATACTATACACTTTTGGGTCTGCCACACCCACAGGGTATACAAAGCAAAGGCAAATAGGTGTTGGGGGTTAGCGGATTTCGCTTTTTTCAAGCAAGGGGTAGCGGTGGTGAAGGGAGGGTTGAGTGGTGTTGGCGGAAAGGTAGGTCAGTCATATAGCGGGCATTACTTTCGCCAATTTCGCGTCGAGTTTGTAATAAGATTGATTTTCACTTTTTCATTTTTTTTTTTGCTTTTCCCCGCACAATTTGCTGCTCCCTTGCATACTCTCCCCTTTACACCCAAACGCTGGCAAGCAGTCGCTCTAGCTCTTTCACTGTCAACCCCTCTCCATTGTAATTCTATTTCTCCTCAGTCCCAGTTCCCTTTCATCCGGGCAATCACTCACACGTGTCCAACGACGCCGTCGCCAGCGTCATTTTAGCCTGGAAGGGAGCAGGTAGGCAGCAGGTCATGGCAGAAGGGGGTTGATCGGAGGGTTGAGGTTTGCTAGCTGGACTAAAACTTGATTAATTATAGCCATTGATTTGCTTTCCACGGCTTCTATTGCTGCTGCTGCTGCTTCTGCTTCTTCTTTTGCCCACTTCATTGACGTCTGTCCTGCCTTTCATTAATTTGTGTTGCGCGGCAACCACCCCAGACCCCTCACCTCACACCCCACCCTATTTCCAAACCCCTCTGCCGTTGAGATGCAACATCGTTAACGTCGCCTTCGTCGTCGTCGTCTGGGCCATTGTCGAAATTTATTAATTACATTTTTGGTCTTATCAAATTACGTTTTGCTAATGCACTCAAATTTATACCTTGCCACGCCTCCCGCTGCCTTTCTCTTTTTCTCTCTCTCTCGCTGTCGCTTTCTCACTCTGCCTTGTTTTTTGAGCTTTTACTTTTGGCTCTTTGCTTTCAGCTTGCAGTTGTTGAAGAACTTTGGCTCCATTATTTATTGGCGGCCATTTTGTTTCTGGCCTGTTACCTGGATATTTGTGTGTGTGTATACGCACTATGGGAATTTTTGTAATTTTTGTAAGATGAACTAGATCTAAGAAGTGCTGGGAGATCAAGTTCAAGCTTCTAGCTCTTACCAACACTGAGATATTAACGTTTCTGTGGATGGACAGACAGAAGGACAGACAGACAGATAACTCGACTATTGTTGCGAATCAGAAATATAAATACTTTATAGGTACTGCCAGACTTCCCACTGCCTGTTGGATATACAAATCGTATTTCATTCTTGGGTTATTAGTTAATTCGTCAATAAATATCAGAGCTCGCAAAATATACTCAACATATATTTTATATGCTGTTCGCTCACTGAAATTACAGGGCATAATTAGGCAGACTCGCTCACTCTCTCTCAACCGAACACTTCGTTTTGTTTCTCTCGTGTTTTCTGTTCTGTATGCTGATCGGCGAGAGAACACACGAAGCTCTCTCTCTGCGACAACAGCTTGAAGGGGATATTGTCGTTCGGCGCTCGGCAACTGAGCATCGGCAACTCAACAAAACGAGTCGGGTGAAAGCACAAAGTGTCTGTTTTGTTGTTGTTCCGTTCGGAATTTGTTGTTGCTTTATCTATTTCATCACAGGCAAAGCGTGAAAGAGTGAGGGAGAAAGAGATGGACGCTAGCTGGGGACTTTATTCTATGCGTGTGCATTCGCATAATTAAAGCTGCTACAACAAGTAAACAAAAACTAGAAATCAACAAGATTTAAATACGAATTTATAGACAGAAATATAAACTTAAAAAATTTCATCAACATACATATATTTTTCCAAAAATTGTTTCAGATAAAACAAAAATAATAACAAAATAATAAAACTATTTTATTTATTTGACGACCCTTGACGACCTACACGCTATATAGAAATCATAAAACTGAAGCACATGCACGACACACATACATGCGCCAAAGACACTCTCACAGACTCACTCTCACTCTCAAGTGAGCGAGTGCATAAAGAGAGCGGCATAAAGAGAGCGGCACAAAGCTCTCACTGCTTGAGCAACGAACGCGCTGAGTAAAAATCGGATTGAAGTGTTTTTTCGATCCCGTTTTCAACAGTGTCTGCAAGCAATTTTGTGACTGCCTGCAAAACGGGAACCACTTCTTGCGAGCTCTGTTGCTTGGAGATCAAGTTGAAGCTTCTAGCTCTTACCCTCTCTGAGATATTTACGTTCCTGCGAATGAACAGACGAACGGACAGACAGACGGACGGACAGACAGACGAATTCATTACTTTATAGACACTGCCAGACTTTACTTGAGTTATTAGTTTATTTCTCAACAAAAATATGTTGAAATTTTCCACAGTGCAATGTCCTAATTTGTCCTGGTTCGAATTGTGACGGAAATTTGTTTCGCTTTTTTCGCTTGACTCTTTCCCGCTGCCTCTTCTACTCTGCTCACTTGCCACTTTGGCCATAATGGCCAATTACAACCGACAACAACAACAACAACAACCACAGGCTGTGACAACTGTTTCAACTTTGTTGTTGTTGTTGTTGTTGCGGCTGTTGCAATTGTTGTTGTGGCTATTGTCGTTGTGCCCATTGTCATTATTATTATTATTATTATTATTATTCTTAGTATTATTATTGTTGTTGTTACGTTTTGTGTTTTGCAATATGTCGCAAATTTAACTTCCGCTTTCGTTGCTCGCATTTAACAATTTTTTCTCGTTTTTCTTTCTTTTTTGGAAATTCCTTGAAAAGAGAAAATACGATCTAAATTTGCCCAGAAAAGGAAATGTAACATTTTTCCCCCAAATTGCACGTGTGTGTGTGTGTGTGTGTGTGTGTGTTTGTATTGCTTTTTGCCAATTTGTTTGCAGTTGTTGCCCTTCCTTTAAAAAAGGGACACATGACAAATTTCCATCAGTTTTCCTAGACGCAGAGGAAACAAGCAGCACAGTTTCCATTCCTCATTCCCCCTTTTCATTCACTATACTTATCTTTTCTGCTTTTCTTGTTCCATCTATATTTGAATTTTTTCAATTTGACAACTGTAGAAGTTTTAGTTTGTTTTTTGCATTAAATTCGTTTTGCCAATGTCTTTAAAAATTGTTTAAGATTATAGCAGATTCTGAAAAGTTTTAGTTTTTTTTTATTATATTTGAATTGTATACCAAAAGTATTGTTCTTCAAAATGGAAATAAGAGTGACAATAATAGAAGTAATAGACCATACCAAATTTTGTGACTCTAGCTCTTATAGTCTCTGAGATGTAGACGCTCATACAGACAGACGAACAGACGGACAGACAGACGGACAGACAGACAGACAGACAGACGGACATGACTCATCTGTTGATGCTGATCAAGAATATATATACTTTAAGAGGTCTGCCGGACTTCCTTCGACCTGTTACTTTGACAAACTTAATAGACCCTTTATACTTTTTTAAAGTAAAGGGTCTAAAAAGAATCAGTCAAAAATGTTGCCAGCTCTGAAAAATCAACTGTTTTGTACAAAATCAATGCATTTTTTAAGCATTTTTGCCAATCACGTATAAAAATATATACAAATATAATAAATATATAAAATAAAGTGATTAATATATTGAAAAATTGAAATAACATATGATAGACTTTATCTGTCATATAGTCTTATGTGAAACATAACTATCTATGACATTATCGAGACATTAAAAGATCAGCACTTCAACAGAGTAAAATTTAAAGAGAAATAGCACAACAATTGACAATTGCCAACACTTAAGTGGTACGCCATCTTGCCACTGTCATTTTGCAACACTACAACAAATGAGGCTGAAAATCATAAAGGACCAACCAACCGATGGACCGATAGACCCACAAAAACTGAATACCGATACAATGTGAGCGTTTGGGCGTGTGCCATAAAAACACAAACACACTGAGGGAGAGAGAGAGAGAGAGAGAGGGGAGAAGGAGTAGAGGAGAAAGCGTAGAGGAGAAGGAGTAGAGCTGGAGCAGTGGGAAAGTGAGGGAGTAGCAGTAGATGTAGGGTAAATGCGACACAATGGCAACAACCCCTTTTTTTTAGAGAAGCGTCGAGCACAAACAAGTTGTTCACTTTATGGGGTCATTACCATTACATTACATTACATTATACCACGCACAGTGAGAGGAGAAATGAAGAAAGGGCAGAGCCGAGAGAGAAGAGAGAGAGAAGAGGAGCACGCCCTCGCCAACCTTTGGCACATTGCATTGAAATTCGCTCAATTGTTGGCGCTGTGCCAAAGTCCTTTTTCTGTCCTTTTCCACAAAAGTGCGCGACTTTCAGGTTCAGTTCCAAAAGAAAAAGAAACAAAAACAAGCCGGACAGTCGGGAAACTCGAACGTAATATACCCTGTAACAGTAAGAAGAAGATTTAATTATCTTTTAATCAATTTTTAGACAGAACCAACATGGTATTGTGATGAAATTGTCTAGACACATCAATCCAAAGATTTTCATTATGTGTGCCAAATCTTAAGTGTCTAACTATAAAATGGCGCTTGATATGAGTTTTTTACGATTTCTGGGCGAAGGGGGCGTGACATCCAAAATTGAAGATATACTTGATCTAGCTACAAATATAAGAAATGCTGGGAGATCAAGTTTAAGCTTCTAGCTCCGAGATGATAGGAGATACATCCGTTTATATGGATAGACAGACGGACAGACAGCGGGACGGACAGACAGACAGGCAGAAGGACTGACAGACGGACGGACATACATGGCTATTTCGACTCGTCGATTGATGCTGTTCAAGATTAAATGTGTTTGTGGTATTTGTCAGCATTCCTACTTACTGTCTGTTACATACTTCTACACAAACTTAACATACAGGGTATTCAAATGGAAGAAACGCAAGACATTTCACTACAAAATGAGACCCCATAATGGGTTCCCTCTTACTGTTACACTCTGTCGCTGTGTTTCTGGGTAAATGAACTGTAACGCAATCAAATCAACACTGACAGGCAACCGCAACAACAACAACAACAACAACGACAACAACAATTGGCAAACAATCTATTAAATATTTTATTATAGTATGTATGTGTGTGTGTGTGTGTGTGTGTGTGTGTGTCACGCTAATACGCATAATGATTCAAATTGTAAATTGTGAATTGTGAATGAGTGCATGAATGAATGCTCGTAATTGCAACTCTGATTGAAGCAAAACGACATACAGTTATTGCCAGCAGTAATGCTACAGTACGACGACTTTAACTGGAGATGTGCGCATGTTTTCAAGTTGAATTTTGAATACGGAGAAATGAAATCGAGTCGATTTGTGTTACAAAATGACTTGACTTCAGTGGAAGTTTCCTAGAAATTTCCTTAGTTTTGTGAGAAACGTATTAAGTTTTAAAACATTTTGTCTAAAAAATGCGTTGAGAAAATATCTGGTAAATAAAATGTATTAGACCCTTTACTTTAAAAAAAAAGTAAAAAAAGGTCTATTAAGTTTGTCAAAATGTGCGTAACAGGTCGAAGATAGTCCGGCAGACCCCATAAAGTATATATATTCTTGATCAGCATCCCCAGCCGAGTCGATATAGCCATGTCCGTCTGCCCGTCCGTCCGTCTGTCTATATGAGCGCCTAGATCTCAGAGACTATAAGAGCTAGAGTCACCAAATTTGGTATGGTGGTTCGTCTATATGCTAAGCAGATCAAGTTTATCTTAAAATTTGGACACGCCCCCTTCAGCCTCCGTAAATCGAGAACAAAATGTTTGAAATCCCATAAAACTATTAAAGTCCTGAATTTTGGCACACAGGACAAGCATCGGGGTCCTAAAATGACAGTATCTAAAATGACAACACTGCTCTGTCTGTCTAACTGCATCTCCAACACACTGTCTGTCTGTCCGTCTGTCTGACCGTCTGTCCAACTGCCCGTCTGTCTGTCTGAATGTCTGTCATCTGTTGTCGTCACTGTTTGCAATGCAAAGCTGGCAAGCAAGCAAATTTATGCAAATCCAAAGCGATTTTCCAACACTAACTAAAATGAAACGCAACGCCAAAAAACAACAACAACAACAGTTATGGACAACAGCTAACAAATTGCACAAAAATACTTAAGGCAGGCACACACAAACACACACACACACACACACACACAAACACACACACACACACACACTCACAAAACTAACAACACTTTTGTTTTTGGTGCAGAGATTTTAAAACTTGAAACGTTTTATGAGCAGGCGACAAAAACAAAATGAACAGAAGGAGCTATGGAAAGTAGATAGAAGCGAGTGGGGAGAGGAAGCAGAAGGGTGATAGGTAAAGATAGAAAGGGGTGGCAGGCAGGGGGTGTCCGTGGGGAGGGTAAGGAAGGGGATGTACGGGTTTGGATGCAGTTAAAATAAACAGCTGCCAAGACGAAGAAGAAGTTGGCGTTTAGCTTAAGCAAATGCAGTCAGAGGGAGGAGAGATGAAGTAGGAGATAGAAATTGAAGGGGAAAGACAGAGAGAGAGACAGAGAAAGAGAGAGAGAGCGAGCGAGCGAGCGAGCGGAGGCCTAAGACAGAGATAAAGTGAGAGAACGAGATAGACAGAGAGAGAAGGATGCAACAAACCAATTTAATGACCATTTTGTAGATATTTGCGCAAAGTCAATACCCTATAGTCATAAAATAAATGGGATATATTATTAAACGAGGGAAAGAAAGAGAGAAAAGGAGATAGGGAGGGAGGTAGAGAGAGAGAAAGAGAGAGAGAATAAGAAAAGACGTCAAGTTCTTAAAATTAGAATAAATGTTAACTAAGTGTTGCATGTTGATAAATCGACAATAAATTGACCTCGAGTCGGCTAAAATACTTATTAACAAATAACCTGCCTGTCAGTCGAGAGCACGCGACAGTAGGATACCCTGTGCAGGTCTTAAAATTAAAGTATTTTGATTATAATGTAATTGCCTTTATTTATGTATACATATATTTTTAAATAAATCGCTAAAATCGACAGCGACAGTTGCTTGTTTGCGATAGTCAAACAAGACTGGAATGCGATTGCTACGTTACACAGTAGCATTCAGCTTTTCACACAAAAGTCTCGAGCTCTTATAGTTGCTGAGGTCGACGCGATCATACAGGCGGATGGGCGGATAGATGGAGAGAAGGGCGGATGGATGGACGAATAGACGGACGGACAGACAGACAGAAAGATGGACAGATGGACGGACGGATGGACAGACGGACAGACAGACGGATGGACAGACAGACGGATGGACAGACGGACAGACAGACGGATGGACAGACGGACAGACAGACGGATGGACAGACGGACAGATGAACGGACAGACAGAAGGACAGGCGGACGGACGGACAGACGGACGAACGGACGGACAGACAGAAGGACAGGCGGACGGACGGGCAGGCGGACGGAGTCAAACGACTCGACTATTAATACTGATTCAGAATATATATACTTTATAGGGTCGGAGATGCTTCCTTCTGCCTGTTACAAACATTCACACTAATTTATTATACCCCTTTTTGCACATTTTTAATGGGCACAGGGTATAAAAACTTACTAATCTAATTCACATTTGATTCATATGCTATATTTACTTATTTCTCTAAGGTTAAAGCTTTTAATTAATTGAATTCTTAAGTATTATCTACATATACTTTTAATTTTATTTATATATATAACTAATCATATAGTAATTTGTATTTATTTGAAGTTAACATACTCATTTTCTAAGCTAAACTCCAATTTTTCCTCATTCTTTCCTTGCAGGTTCCCTGCACGTTCTCGCCTTGGAACATTATCTACCGTCGCACGATGAGAACGGCGAATTCCATATACCCTTCCCACCGTCCAGTGAGATCTATGTATTCAATCGTTATGGCCAACATGTGGCAACCAAAGATTTGACATCGGGCAAGACACGTTATTCGTTCCTCTATTCAAAGAATACAAGTTTCGGACGATTGTCGACGGTTACGGATGCATCGGGAAATAAAATACAATTCCTGAGGGATTATAGCAATGTTGTGAGTTCCATTGAGAATACACAGGATCACAAATCGGAGATACAAATCAATGGCATTGGCATAATGACAAAGTTGAGTGAGAAGGGACGGCAAGAGATTGAATTGGATTATGATAGCAATACGGGACTATTGAATTCACGTTCATCCGGTGGCGAGACATACATCTATCAATATGATGAATTTGGTCGAGTGACTGGAATGATATTGCCAAGTGGTGAAATTGTACGGATAACCTCGCAATTGGCGGATAACAAGGGATTGACTGTCTATGTGCATGCCTCCGTTGAATCATTGTTTTCCCGCGAACGTGTAACAACAACAACAAATAATAATGGAAACGTTGATGCCAATGAATTGTTGGTACTCGGCGGTGTTCGATCGACATTCCTGAAACGTGGACGTGCCCATGCCGATGCCGAACTAAAGGCAAATAATACACTAGTTATACACGGTGCCAATGGTGTGATTGTTGAGGCATCTGCTGTGGCACGACATCCGCTATTGGAGGCAGCACTGCCAGTCGAAGCGGAAATGCTAGCGATGTGGTCACATCAGAGTGTCACAATGGGCGATGGCCTGACAAATTCAATGTATTCCGTATACAATTTGGTCGGAGATGTACGCAATTTACAGCAGACATTAAATCGTGAAATTTGGGTAAATCAATCACGTGTCATTGGCGTTGAATTCGATCAGTTTACGAATCGTGAAACATTCTACGATTCGCAGCGTACACCGATTTTAACCGTGGCCTATGATCAATCTGGGCTGCCAAAATCATATTATCCAACAAATGGTTATCCCGTAAATATTACCTATGATCGTTTCAATCGTGTCGAAGGCTGGGCCTGGGGACCAGCTGAACTTAAATATAGTTATGATCGTCATGGTCTGCTATCGGAAATAACATCACAACAGGATGGCATTATATCGTTTGTCTACAACGATTGGAATCTTGTCTCGGAAATTGGTCTGGCAAGTCAACGGAAATTTGTACTGCAATATGATGATGCCGGTGGATTGAGACATGTTGTTCTACCATCCGGTACACGTCACAGTTTCAGCATGCAGACATCAATTGGATTCATACGTTGCACATATACACCACCGGGCAGTACACGAGCATATTTACAACATTATAGTCATGCGGGGGCATTGTTGCAAACCATATTGCCCGGGGATGGTGCACGAATTGTTTATCGTTATAATGCGGCTGGACAATTGACCGAAGTTGTACATGGCGATGGTAGAAGTGAATTTCAATATAATGATGCCACCGGAATGCCAAGTACAGTATCACATGCTGAACGTGAATTGGAATATCGTTGGGATTTTGAATATTCAGCTGGTCTGCTGACCGAAGAACGTATTGATTATGTGGCCAAGACGGGACTGAGTAATGCCAAATTCAGTTATGAATATGATAATCAATTGAGAGTTATTGCACTTCAGGGTCGTATTGGTGGACAGAGTTTGCCGAGTCAAGCATATGCCTATGATCGACGCACTGGACAACCAAGTTTAATTGGACAATTTAAGTTTACACGTCCCGCTCTAAATCAAACACAATTACATGATGGTACCGCCGGATTTACACGGACAGTTGATGGTCGTTTCCAGACACAACGCATGGCATTGACCATTCATCGTTTGGAAGTTTTTCGCATGGAATTCACATATGGTGTTCATGGACGTATCTCGCAGACAAGAACCTATACACGTAACATGGCCGTAAATAGTTATACAAATGTCAAGAACTATACGTGGGACTGTGATGGACAATTGGTGGGTGTTGAGGCGCAAGAACCATGGGGTTTCCGCTACGATGACAATGGCAATTTGTTGTCCTTGACATATCGTGGCAATACAATACCCATGGAATATAATGCACAAGATCGTATTGTTAAATTCGGTGAGGGACAATATAAGTATGATGCTCGTGGTCTTGTTGCACAGAATGCACGGGAGGAGAGATTCCACTATAATACACAAGGTCTGCTGGTGCGTGCCTCGAAACGTGGACGCTTCGATGTTCGCTACTATTATGATCATTTGAAGAGGCTGACAACACGCAAGGATAACTTTGGCAATGTTACACAATTCTTCTATACGAATCAACAGCGTCCGTATGAAGTTTCACAGATCTATTCGCCACGCGATGGCAAACTGATGTCATTGACCTATGATGATGTTGGTCATTTGATATATGCTCAGGTGTATCGACATAAATACTATGTTGCCACCGATCAGAGTGGTACCCCTCTGATGCTCTTCAATCAATATGGCGAGGGTATACGTGAGATAATGCGTTCACCTTTCGGTCATATTGTCTACGATTCAAATCCATATTTATATTTACCAATTGATTTCTGTGGCGGCATTTTGGATCAGGTAACAACACTTGTACATATGGGCGATGGACGTGTCTATGATCCATTGATCGGACAATGGATGTCACCGGATTGGCAGCGTGTTGCGGAGAGAATTATAACGCCAACACGTTTACATCTCTATCGTTTCAATGGCAATGATCCGATTAATGTCGATCAGGAGCGTCATTATCCCGCCGATTTTGCCAGTTGGATGCGTACACTTGGCTATAATATTGGTAATTTAATGCCACAATTATCACGTGATTTGTGGCAACCACCGGCGTTATGGGGTCGTCCACCAACAAATCCCATAGCATTGAATATGCGACGACCCTTCGATAATATACCAACGATGGCCGTGGAAAGTGGTTTTCTGGCACATCTAAATGTCCGACGTATGTCGGACTTTGAACAGTTGTCGGCACCACCGAGATCAGCATTGAAATGTGATGTTATGGATCCATCACCACGAATGATTGGCTCCGATACTGAACCACCATTTGGCAAGGGAATTGTTGTATCACGCACTGCCGACGGCCAGGCAATTGTATCGAGTGTTCCGGCAGCAAATGCAATTTATCGTGATGTCTACACAAGTGTATTCAATCGCTCGAAATTGCTGCCATTCACATTTGTCGTACACAATGCCCAGCAGGATTCATTCTTCTTTGTCAAAGAGGATGCGTGGCGGGCGAGCGAAGATCGACAGCAATTGAAACGTTTGCAGGGACAGGTGAATACAACGTTTCATGAGATAACACGTGAAGCGACAACAGCAACAGCAGGTGGAGGTGCAACATCATCATCATCATCATCATCATCATCAACATCTGGTGGTGGTTCAACTTCAAGCAGTTCCTCAACTGGCAACTATTTGGATGTCAAAATACATGGTGCACATGCTATTATCAATTTACGTTATGGCACCACAGTTGCCAAGGAACAACAACGTTTAATGCATCATGCCAAATTGACAGCGGTACGCAAGGCGTGGCATCGTGAGAAGGAAGCATTGCGTAGTGGTCTGACCACTGCCCTCGAGTGGACACAACAAGAGACCGATGAGATTGTCAAACAGAGTTATGCCAATAACTATGAGGGTGAGTATATACACGATGTTGCACTGTATCCCGAGCTGGCCGAGGATCCCTACAACATTAAGTTTGTCAAGAAGAAGGGCGCTACGGGCGGTGCGGCAGGTGTACCAAATGTTCAACAACAACAACAGCGACGACGACGACGAAGTCTCAATTGGTCAACGTTGGATGGACAAGGACAAGATGCGACGGCGGCAGAGGCAGCGGCAGCAGCAGCGGAAACTGTTGCCTGTTAGCTTCTAAATGCAAGCGTAATGAAAAGAAAACCCCACTAAATATATATAAATATATATATATATGCTATACATAATCTAATATATATTTATAAACTATCAATAATTAACGAGTATTATATAGCGCCCCCGCAGCAAAAGCTAGAAAGAAAGAAAAAAAGCAAATAAATATATTAAATGTCATACTAGAGGGAGGCGCAAAAAACAAACTGTACTAAATACTAAAAATAAATAGGGCCTAACACTAAACTAAATGTTAATCGAACTCATTTTTAAGTCAAGCTAAACATGGTTTTTTTTTTTAATCGTTAGAAACTAGTTGCATATATATATAAATAATATTAACAATAGTGCGAAATGAAAGCAAACACAAAAAAAAACAAAAGAAACCGAAGATAAATGTTTACACACACATGTGTGTCAGTTATACATATGCGTGTGTGTGTGTGTTAGTGTGTGTAGGTGTGTAGTTAATACACATATATACATATATATATATATGTCTACAGTACGCTAGTTATAGAACCAACGATCGATCAAATTCCCAAACAATGCTAAACAAAATAATAAATAAATAAATAAAAAAATAAAATCACTCTAGATGTGAGTATTTAACTATTTACACAAATATATGTATGTATTATATATGTATGTATACTTTATAAATAGTATATATATGCTAGAGAAACACACAAACACACACAGAGACACAGAGACACAAGTAAAGGGAAAGTAGCAGAAAAAGCAGCTGAAGCAGGTAAAGCTAAATTCGGCATGTCGAATTTTCATATAACTTTGCAGTGTTTTAAATTAATTTTGAATTATTTTAGCTACGATTTTAAGTGGTCCGTTTGAGTAAATATATATACTTATATATATATATATTTATTGATTTAAATATATATTAGTGCATTGAGTGTTGTTTTTTTTCTGTTTCTTATAATACACAGTATATAAGTTTGGGGGAAAAAGTAATCCATTATTTTATTGTATGTCAACTTAGGTATAACTTTGATGTGTAAACTATTGGACACATTGTATGACACTTGAGCTTATTGAAAGCATGGGATTTCCCGTTAAAACATACTGTAGTACATTTTTTTGATGGGTCAATTTCACATTGTTATACATACAGACCAACAAAGCGAAAAATTCGCTATATTTTGAAATTTCTGCTAGAAAATTCTGATAATATTGTGTAGATTACGGAAGCAGATCGACATCGGTCAGCAGCCGAAGCATCGCCCAAGAGCTGAACATTGACCACAAAACAGTTTAAAGCCATTTACACAGAAGCTGAACTTAGAAAGAAGATAGATCTATGTATGCCTACCAAATTGTCTAATGATAACCCAATGAATGGAATTCCCATTTGCAAACGTTATGAAATCGTTCCATTTCTTAAACGAATGGCGACTGCTGATGAAAACTTGATCACATACGACAATGTTGTGAGAAAAGGATTCTGGTTAAAGCGCGTTCGATCAGCTCAAACGGTAGACAAACCAGGACTTACAGCCAAGAAGGCTATGTTGTCTATTTGGTGGAATTGGAATTTGCAATCAATTACCAAGAGCTGCTTCCAACTGAGCAAACACTCAACTCGAACCGCTATTAACAACAATTAGAACGTTTGAAGATTGCAATTGACCAAAAGCGACCAGAATTGGCCAATAGGAAAGAAGGTTTTGTGTTTCATTAGGACAACACTAAGGGAGCTTGGATGTGGAAGTTTTAATGCATCCACCGCATAGTTCGGATCAAGCACCAAGCGATTATCAACTTCTTCTTCTTTTGTCCTTAAACAATTTGATTAACAATCAATTAAATTGAGCATTGTGAAATTATATTGATCAAGTTTCTTAACAACAAAAAACAGAGCTGTTTTTAGAGTGGAATTTCAAAATCATACTCAAAGTGACAATAAAAGTCATCTAAGCCGAAATAAATATACTTTGAATATGGGTTACAAAAAAAATGGATTTCTTTTTCCCCAAACTAATATAGAGAATCTATTTTCTTAACAAACATATTTCTTAATTGTTTTTAAATTAAAAATACAGACAGACTCATATTAGCACAGTACAAGCATTTGATATAGGAGTATATATATTATTAATATTACTAAAAATCGCAGAAGTTTCGACATTTGATTGACAATGTTCAAAACTAATCAGAAAATAGAAAATTCACACTGCAGAGTATATAAATAAGTAGAGAAGATTTTTTTCTTTCTTTTTGTTATTGTTTGATTATTCGTGGTACTCGAGCTTTTTGAGACTGGCATAGTTTTAAACAAATCACATAAATACGCATGCACACACACACACACACACACACACACACGAAGAGCTGCAGTTCATTTGCCAGCGCCAGAAATTGTAGCATACGCTGAGGCGCAGACAAGGAAATTAATTATAAAGGGGTATATAAATATATATATTATATACATATATATATATATATTAAATTATATATATGTGTATATATATATATTATATATATATAGACACGCATGTGTGTGACATAACTATAATTAACTGTATATATACAAATATGAGAAAAGAAACAACAAAAATGAAGCATAGTTTTAGTCGAGCCGTCGAGCTGTAACTGTAGCTAATTATTGCCAAGTTTAGACCAAAACAAAACAAGCAGCAGCAACAGACAGACACTGGAGATAGCTGGAAAGCGAGAGACAGAGATAGAGTTAGAGAAAGAGATAGATATACCTACATACATACATACATGCTCATGCTACATATACATACATACATACATATATAGCCAACTTTATATGAACCATAATTATTAAACATTAATAGAGCAAATAAAATAGTAAACAGAAGCAGAAAGAACAACAAAAGATCATTAAGTTAAAATATGCGCCATAAATGTAACTGTAAACTGTAATTGTTAACTGTAAAACTAAAAAAAAAAAACGATGCCGCCAAATTAAATGGGCCATGGCTAAAATTGTTTAATTGCAAAATGGCAACAACAACAAGCAAAAATCAATTTCTTAGCTATTAAAACTGCATTTTTTTTTCCAATTAATTTTAACTTAATTAATTTATTGCTTGCAAGGGAGGGAAATAAATTTTAAATAAATATATTTATAAGTATATATATGAATAGAAATTATTATTTTTTTTTTAAAAAAATAGATGTAAACTAATTATTATGATAATTATTATTATTATATATAAATTATTACATTAAAGCATAATTCTATTATTAAATTGTAAAATGTTTTGTTATTATTTGTAAGAATTATTTGCGCTTTTTTTTTGGAAACGCAAATTGCATTACACAAATAAATAAATAAACGAGCAAATGAAATGAAAAATCAATAAATAAATTAAATTACAACAGCAAAAAAAAAAAACAAAAACAATTTTGACAGTATTACAAGAGGAAGAAGACAGAAGAAGAAGAAGAAGAAACAGAGTTTTTACAGCTAAATTAACTCGTCAAATTGAGTTTATTTACACACACACACACACACACATGCAGCTGATTCATTTTCCGTCCAATTGCATGCTCACACACACACACACACACACACACACACACACACACACACACACACTGACACTCAGTTGAGTTTTGTTTAGTTTTTCGGTTTTGCAATTGTTTGAATTGAATTTATAATTTAATAAATTGGTGCTTATCGAATTTATTGCAAAAAAAGAAAACAAAAAAAAAAGAAAGAAAACTATTTAAGCCTAGAATAAACAGATATTTCTTCTACTATTTTTTCTTGTGGGGTTCAGTTTTTTTTTTTTTTTCTCTAGCACTTAAGTGATAAATAATAATAATAATAATAAAGATTTGGCCTACAAATTGCTGAATTAGTTGCGACAGAAGAAAAAGAAAATTAAATTTTTTAAATGAAATGTGGCCAAAAAAAAAAAGAATAAAATAAGGGAAGCAGAAGACAGCAAATGCATGGCAATTGGCGAGTATGATAAACAATAGCGATAGCGATAACGATAGCGATAACGATAACACTTTTTGTTGTTTTTCTTTTAGTCTGTAATAAACATAGAACTTGGCAAACACCGCACCCGACCTATAAGCAACTGCTAGTAGTTAGTAGCTAAGTACTAACTAACTAACTAACTAACTAACTATATACCACATACATACATACATACATACATATGTAGTGTGTAGGGGTCGTGTGTCTGTGTGCCACACATATACATACATACATACTAAAGCATACATTGCATACATTATAGCGTTATATCAAAAGCTATCCGCTTTCTAGTACTACATACATATGTGGGGCGTGCGGGGGGCGTGCGGGGGGGGTACAGAAAATACACAACTACAACTTAAAGAAAAGAAAATTCATATATTTAATATGCTAAGTTTGTAGTCAATGGCTTTTGGCAAGTGGACAGCCCCACTGTTAGAATTTTGTGTAAATACTTCTTAAGGCTACAAAACTGAACGGTAAACTAGTGTTGTATAACGCAAAAACATATATAAAGTAGCATAGCACCATATACTAATTGTATTGTCTTTTTTTTTTTTTTTCTTTTTTTTTGTGTGGCTTTTTTCGTCGCTCGCGCCTAAAATACTTAAATGTAAAAAAAAAATACCAAATAGAGCTAAATATATATATATATATATATATATACTATACGCATACTAAATACAATAATAATACAAAAAAAAATAATATAATATGATATGCAACCAATTGGTATTTGAATGGTATATACTTAGTATTTATGCAAATCTATATATATAATAAATATATATATATATAAATATATATAAACGTGTGTGTACTGTACTTTTTTTTACTTTCCATTTTTTTTTTACTCTGTTTTCTTTTGTTAATTGGCAAACGAACTAAAAAAAAAGAAAAAAAAAAATACCAACCAATTTGACAAAATCACAAATAAAGAGCAGGAGTCAGTTACCTATTAGAATTTGGCAAGCATTAAAAAAAAACAAAAAAAAAACAAATAAATTGCTTCAAAAGCAACAAAATACTAAGAGAAAACAAAAAAAAAAAATACTGCAAAAATGAAAGGAACTCACACTTAAGAAGCCAAAAAAGATAATGAAAACTAAATGAGGAGAGCACACGATAAAAAAAAAAAATAAAAATATAATAATATTAACTTAGAACAAAGCAAAGAAAAAGAATGGCTTAAGGAAGAAGCAGAAAACAAATTTAAATGTATATAAAATGGTATTTTAGTATATTTATGTTAGATGCGCCGTCAAATAAAAAAAAGGCAAAGTCAAGCAAAAAGTGAAACAAAAAAAAAGATAAAGAAATACTTAGTAAATAAAAACAGGGAAACAATTGAGATAAATTAACATTTAAACAATTAAACTCAAACATACACACACTCACACACACACCACACACACACACACACACACACTCACACACACACACACACACTCACACAGACAGGCAGAGAAACTTAGTAGCGAATTCTCACAGCGACAACAACTACAGATGAAAGATGAAAAAAAAACAAAATTTAGCAACAACAAGAATTTATGAGATATAATAAATAATAATACTAAATAAAATACCAAATAAAGTAAAGTAAAGTAAAAAAAAAGAAAAAGCCAGACGAATGCGACGACAGTACAGTTATTATTATAAAAAAAAAACAGAAGAAAAAGCAGAACAAATTATATTTATTAGACAAAAAAAACAAGAAGAACAAGAAACCACACAGAAAACAAAACAAAAACTTAAAGTTTGTAGTATATCAACTATGTATTTCACAACAAAATATAGTAAATAAACATAAACAAACAAAAAACAAAAAAACCAAAAAATACTGTAGGACAAATTCTACTAAAAGTAATGAATGAAAAAAAAAAAAAGAAGAAATCAATTTTTTTTTGTAAACCTAGAAGAAAAGAAAAAAAAACAAAATAAACCCGAGAATACCAAGAGAAAAATGAGAAAAAAAAGAACAAAATTCACAAAATACTCGACAGATCGTAAAAAAAAAAACCTAAGCATATATATGTATATCTACTATATATATGTGTGTGTATATGTATTCGATCGATAAATGAACAATTATACATGGCATATTATATTACAGCAAGCGGACATAATAATAATAATAATAATAATAATAACGATTATTTATGTATATGTAATAATTAATAAAAAAAAAAAAAACAAAAATATTTTAAGCGTATTAAGTTGAATTATACAAAATATATAAAAATAAACCACACACACTTCTGAGGATATCAAGGGTCTAAGAATAAATAAAAACTAATGAATTAATTAAAAATAAAAATAAATAAATAAATGAATATAAAGCTAAATGTCAAGCAAACTCGTGTGTTTTTATTTGGATATTTTCAGTTAAGTAAAAACTATTGGTAAGACTAAATCATTGGACCAATTGAGAGTTGTTTATTTTGTCAGTGATTTCTATGGAACAATTTACAAATGTGTGTGTAAGTATTAAAACACTGAGAAAAGTTAGCATTAGTATGAAAAATATTTGAAATTAGTTAAATAATAAATTTGTGCTTAAAAGTTAGTTTCCAGATGAAATGCAAGTGAAGTTATTCAAACATTTCAGACATAAGTAAACACACCTAGACAAGCACTTTATATCTGAGTGTAATTTATTTATGAATTTATTCATTTGTAATAACTAAGAAATAAAGTATTGGAATATTGTTTTCTTAGCTTTTATAAATTTCATATAATTATAAATTTGTAAAGTTCAAAATTAGATTAGAGATGATTTTTTTGTTAGCGCATAGAAATTCGATTCTATTTTTATACCGTGTGCCCATTAACAATGGGCAAAAAAGGGTATAATACATTTGTGTGAATGTATGTAACAGGCAGAAGGAATCATCTCCGACCCTATAAAGTTTATATAGTATTCTGAATCAGTATCAATAGCCGAATCGATTGACAACTGTCCGTCTGTCTGACCGTCTGCCCGTCCGTCCGTCTGTATGAACGCGTGGATCTCAGCAACTATAAGAGCTAGAGACTTCAAATTTGAAATGTAGGTTCCTGAATACTATACGCAGATCAAGTTTATTTTAAATTTTCGATACCAAGTCCCGTTACTTTTAAAATTAGAAAAATCACCATAACATAATCAATGTTAAAGCACACATGATAAGAAGCTTGGGTTTAATGTGTCCTGAAAATTTCATCGCGATGCCACGCCCCCTTCGCCCATAACTCGAAAAATCTGATAACAAGAGCACTTTTATTTTTATAGCCTGTGCCCATTAAAAATGGGAAAAAAAGGCTATAATGAATTTGTTTTTTTTTAATATTCCAATTTATTTCAGATTTGTACTATTGGTTTTAAATTTGTACATTGCTACCTACGTGGCAGCTTAACATAATTATACATTAATGTTCTAATAAGTATTGACTATCTTATAATATAGTGATACATACAAGTTATATAAATTATTTTTCTATATACATATTTACAAAGTGAGATTAAGTAATTCTTCTGGCAGGAAGATCGTGTGGATGCAATCTTTTCAGGCGTCTTCTGCCCGTATATCTCAATAGGCGTTGGGCAAGCACATTTGGGTGTGAGGACAATTTTTGCCGGTAGTTTTCGGCCTGTCGCTGCAGTACATCACCAACCATAGGTACACCCAAGTCACGCTCTTTGTCCCTATTCCGCATGTACCATGGTGCATTGCACATCCTCCTGAGGATCTTGCTTTGAGCCACTCGAATTTTGTTCAGGTTGGTCTTGGCAGCGACCCCATAAACTTGAAGTCCATATCTCAAAATTGGACTTAATATCGCCTTGTATATGGTGACCTTATTTTGAAGAGACAGCTTATTTTTTGGCGACAACAGCCACGACAACTTCGCCGCCTTTGCCCCTTTGTCGTATGCCGAGCAAAGTTAAGGTACCTGTCCAGAATGACCCCAAGATATTTATAGTGCGATTCATGATTAAGGATGGAACCAAGCATCCTAATTCCAGAACAATAACCAATTCTTGTTGCGAATGTCATGTTCGCGCATTTGCTTCCATTGATGCCAATGTTCCAGTTACTGGCCCATATCTCGAAGCTCCTGACGTATTGCTGCAAGGCCTCGGCAGCAGTGCCAAGAGATTGACTCCTGGTGAGGACTGCGGTGTCATCGGCATATGTTGCGATTAGTACGTCCTGTGAATCAACTGCTCGTACTGCACACGGCTTCGGCATGTCGACTGTGTAAAGGGATTACAAAGTTGGACCAAGGACACTACCTTGCGGAACTCCCGCGCATATTGGTCTCTCTGAGGATTTGGCACCATCGACAATTACACAGAATGATCTGTCAGCCAAGAGACTGATTACCAGCTGGAATAACTGTGGGGTCAACAGCTGCTTCAGCTTACAGCGAAGACCATTGTGCCAGACTCGGTCGATAGTCTGCTGTATGTCCATGAACACCGCCACAGCATACTCCTTGTGCTCCATAGCCTCCAGAGCAAAGTTCACCACTCTATGTAGCTTTTCTGGTGTACCGTGTCTCTTACGAAAACCAAACAGAGCAGTTTTATAGCTAGCGAATTGAGATATGGCACACATGATAAGTATCCTACTCTCAATGTGTGCTACAAATTTCAGTACGGTCGGATATTGAACTCACAAGTTATTCGAGAAACAAATTTAAGTTCATATATGTTTGATTTGCCTTTCGGCCGCTGTGGCGCTAAGCATAAGCAATCAACAGCCACAGTCCAGTGTTGCCAGACTATCGCAAGCTACCTACACTCGATGCAAGCAAAATCGACTTCAAGCGATATATTTAAATCCCATTATAATGAAAATACTTGTCTTTGAAGACCTGCACAGGGTTTTCTAATGTCGCGCGCGCTCGACTGATCGGCTTGTTAAAAAGACACTTAATTTAATTCCCTTTCATATTATAGTTAAAATTAAAATACTATATTCTTACTTCTCTACTGTTATTCATATTATTCTAAATTATAATTATTTCCGTACCCTTTATTTTATATGTTAGACTGCCTTTCCCTTAGTAAAAATATGACTTTTCTTGCATTGACTAGCTAGCAATTTCTTTTCCACAGTGCATTTTGTCAGCAGTTACAATTCAGAGTGAAATATGATGTTGTTGCATTTGTTGCAAATGTTAAATATTCAAATTTATACAAAGCATCTTCAGCTCAGCACAGTTGTTGATGTTGTTGTTGTTGTTGTTGCTGCTGTATTTGCCAACTACAAACTATGTGTCAACAGAGTGTCTCGTAATGTAGGCGTGGCAGACGGCAGAGAAGGAGGAGCGTTACCAGGTAAAGTCTGAGCCGACTGACAGCGACAGCTGCAGAAAACTGCTGCAAAGTTCTTTCTCCCCCCTCGACCTGACCATGGCCAGCGGAGAGGTTGCTGCATTATTTATCATGGAGCTTTGAGTACTCGCCAAAACTGGAGGGTTGTCCTAGAAGTATCCACTCCTACCCCTCTGGCGTAGGGTGCACCCAGCTCAGCTGTGAAATGTGACTGAAGATGCGACTCGACGACGGCGGGTCGAGGTTGTTCGCTCTGCAAAATGCTTTGCATTTGAATTAAAGCGGCAGGCATCAGTGTCAACATTATTACGATTATCATTGCCATCTTCATTATGATTTGACTCATTATTATTATTATTTTTAACATCATTATTATGAGTCAACGAATCGAGACTGTTACGTTCGGATTTTCAGTCATCAATGTCACATCAGGCTTATCATTACTATAATCTATATTATTATAGAACATTACTATTACTATTACAATATTCATTGAAATTTTCATTACATCTCAGATTATTACTATAATGACCTGATATGTTATCTTGTCTGGCAACAGTCTCCAATTCATTAGGATTGTCATTACTATATTCATTATGATTTTCATCATATTTATCATTATGTTCTTTGCATTTAAATTAAAGCGCCACACATCAGACTCAACATCATTTGGATTCATCACTATATTTTATCATATTTCTTATTATTATCTCCACATCATCACGATTATCATTGCTGTATGCATTATTGGTTTCATCAGTATTTTAATCATCTTCAGCAGAATCATTTTGTCATTAGATTTACAGTAGGTGAATGAAACACGCTCTGTTTTTTATATGAATTAAAGCTGATGCCTGCTCAGTGTCAACAGTATCTTGACTATCATTGCTATTATCATTGGGAATTGTATTACTAACATCACAATGGTTACAATCATTATTATGACACAAAGAGTTAATGTTAGGCACTGTGCTTTGTATTTGAATTAAAGCGGCAGGCTTTAGTCTCAATTTTATCCTGTTTATCATTGCTATTTTCATTATGATTTGTATTATTATTATTATGACTAGACGAGTTGATGTTGCAAGCAATTGCAGTTAAATAAAAGAGACAGACATAAGTTAAAATATTATTGAAATTTTCACAATTTAATTCATTATATTTTTCATCATTATTTCCATTATCTTTATCATAATCAATATATCAACTCATATTGATTATAGTAAATGTTCTAGTGCAAGGCATCAGTTACAACATCATCGTAAATATCACTATTATCTTCATTACGATTTTCATCATTGTTTTCATCATCTTAATCATTATTCTTATGATTCGGCGAGTTGATGTTAAAAGCTCTGCTTTGCAATTGCTTTAATGCGGCAGACATTAATTCCAACATCATTGCAATTAACACAATTAAACTCATTATGTTTTTCATCATTATTTTCATCATCTTTACCACAGTCAATATAAGATTTTGTATTCAAGTGCAAGGCATCAGTTCTAACCTCATCACGAATATCACCACAATCTTCATTATAATTTTCATTATTATATTCATTATTATTTTAATCACTTTTATTATTATTACTAAGACCCGGCGAGTTGATGTTGCTCGCTCTGCTCTGCAGTTAAATAAAAGCGACAAGCCTCACTTACAACATCATCACAAATATCACTGCTATCTGCATTACGATTTTCATCATTATTTTCATTATTATTTATATCACTTTTATTATCATTTTTTTTATTTGGCGAGTTGATGTTGTAAGCTCTGCTATTTAGTTAAAGCGACAGGCACCACTTACAACATTATTGCAATTATCACAAATAAATTCATTATGTCTTTCATCATTTCTTGCATCAACTTAATCACACAATCTATATGAGTTCTTGTATACAAGTGCAAGGCATTGGTTCTAAATTATCATCACAAATATCACTACTATCTTCATTACGATTTTCATCATTATTTTCATTATTATTTATATCACTTTTATTATCATTCTATTTATTGCTGCTTTGCAGTTGAAGTTAAGTGACAGACATAAGTTCCAACATTATTGCAATTATCATAAATAAATTCATTATGTTTTTCATCATTTCTTGCTTCAACTTAATCACACAATAAATACGAGTTCTTGTATACGAGTGCAATGCATTGGTTCTAAATTATCATCACAAATATCACTACTATCTTTATTATAATTTTCATCAATATTTTCATCATCTTTATCATTATTATTTTGACTCGGCGAGTTGATGCTGCTCCATTTCGCATTACATTTGAATTATCAAGACAAACATCAACTCCAACATCATCACGATTATCACTATACTTGACTTCATTATGATTTTCATCATGTTTATCATGATTATGATGACTCGTCTCGTTTTGTTTAAGTGCACAGCACCAGCACCCGTCTCGACAACGTTTACATTTTTTGACAGCAGCCGCAAAGCAGGCGAAAACCACCAAGTAGAGCAAACCCTAAGAACCACCGCTGCAACCCGCACAACCACCGCAACCCACTAACCATGCGTGGAATATGTTAAAAATGCAGTTCTCCACTTTTGATGTTACTCTCTTGTTGTTGTTGTTGTTGCTGTTGTTGTTGTTGCATGTAATTCAAAGTATGCACATACACTTGACATTCCAAAGCTGTCATTTCGTTTGGGCGCCTGTGCAAATATTTATGAGCATCACTGTAGTACAGTAGTGGCGTCAGGAACTTGTCTATCTCACGCCACTAATGAGCACTGACTGCATTATCAATGCGAAAAAGCAGACTTTAAAAGAATACGCACACACACACACACACACACACACACACACACACACCCGCATACAGTGGGCGCTAATGGGCAGCGGACAGTGAGCAAGACTCGGCGCGTAATCAGCTTACGTAAATGTGCGTGGATGCGGTCAAATGTAGTTGAGGATTTACGCAAAAAGGATTTCCATGCTGTAAGCTCCCCCTACCAACCACCCTGCTCTCTCTCCTTTCTTCATGGCATACACAGCAAGTGGGGGACGGGGCAAAAGAATGGGGGCGTGGCAGCTGCCTCTTAGCGAGGTGCTGCTATGAAACTTAAATAAGGCAACGAGTCGCAGTCAGTCACCAAACGGTAAGTCAAATTGCTAAGTAAGTCAAGTCAAGTGACGCCCACCCACCGACGTTAAGGGCGGGCGATTGGGGGGGAGGGGGGCGTGGCCGACTCCCCTTTCACAGAAAAAAAAAATGAATATATACAGACTTATTCTTAGACAAAGTAGCCACAGCTGAAGGACAAATGTATGTAAAAAGGATGGCATCCTGACATCCTTGTGTGGTCAATCGATAGTCCTTTGAGCATTTACTTTATGCTCATATTAAAATAATCCCATGTCCTTGACAGTTAGACACATTTACGAAAGAACACTTAACTTTCTATTAAGAAAATATTCAACTAACTAAATTTAACTAGACTAATCTACTGAGAATTCTGTAATGAATTGACCCAATCGATAATTGTCAAGACCTTTCAGTCTTTTAATGTTGTGCTTTCAAGTAAAATCTACATGTCTTATTTAAATATATGTATATAGACATATATTGTATTGTTTAGATGAAAATCCATCACCAAAATAGTTTTGTTAGAATTCTCTGATTGTGATGCCTTGTTACCGAAAATATATAATTAAACAAAAACAAGACTAGGTATAAAAGTTGATGAGGGAAATGAATATGGACGAACGACTTGAATTTTGCCAAACTGATTGACGCATGGACAAAAATACAAACAAATCTCTGCCTATTTTTAATGGGAATGGGTTTAAAAAGTGCTTAACTATTTTATATATAATAAATTATAGGCAGCTACAAGATTGGTATACATTTATATATATTTATTATTACAACCTATGCAGCTCATTAAGCATTTCGTGCCAGATAGTTTTGTTACTTTAAAACCAGACGGAAAGGCTACAGTCGATGTCGACTATGAGAGACCCTTTACTTATTCTTCCAAAATGGAAATAACAGTAGCACTTATAGTAGCCCATAGCGCGTTGTTACGTCAATATGCTCTTCTTCTTCCTTTGGCCCGACACTGAGTAATATTGAGATTTGAATAACTTCCGAGTTTATTATCCGATCGTGATGAAATTTTCAGGATACATTGCGATCTTGATGTCAATATTCAGGACTCTATCTATAATACTTTTTGTTTTATGGGATTTCAAAAAAATTGTTTTCGATTTACGGAGGCGTGTCAAAATTGTAACATAAACTTGATCTGCTTAGCCCATAGA
Organism: Drosophila histrio; assembly: GCA_958299025.2. NCBI lineage: Eukaryota > Metazoa > Arthropoda > Insecta > Diptera > Drosophilidae > Drosophila > Drosophila histrio. The sequence goes on along the minus strand of OY282582.1, from coordinate 54,127,551 downwards.
CGAACCACCACATTAAATTTGGTGACTCTAGCTCTTATAGTCTCTGAGATCTAGGTGTTCATACAGACAGACGGACACGACTCGGCTGGTGATGCTGATCAAGAATATATATACTTTATGGGATCTGCCTGACTTCCTTCGACCTGTTACGTACATTTTGAAAACTTAATAGACCCGTTTTCCTTTTTTTAAGTAAAGGGTCTAACAAACAGATTTGACAGTAAATTAAATTTTCAATTTGATTTGGCTTAAAGACTCTATCAAATCGTTCACCAGAAAACTATAACAATTGTTAATGACTGTACCTATTAAAAATGGGCAAAAAAGGGTATAATGAATTTGTGTGAATGTATGTAACAGACAGAAAGAGGCATCTTTGACCTTATAAAATAAATATATATTCTTAATCAGTATCAATAATCGAGTCAATTGACACCTGTATAAATATATATGTTCGTGATCAGCATCAAAAGCCAAGTCGATATAGCCATGTCCATCTGTCCGTCCGTCCGTCTGGCCTGCTGTATAAACAATTAGATCTCCGAGACTTTAAGAGCTAGAGTAACCAAATTTGATGAAAATACTCCTGAGGCATCCACAAAGGTCAAGTTTGTTTTAGAATTTCGGCACGCCCCCTTCCGCCCCCAAAAATCGGAAAAACCCCGAATAACACGAGTAATCTAAAATATATAAGTTCCAAGATAAGCATACATAAAGCTTACTTTATTTGCGATGTGTACTGAAAATTTCATCGAAATCGAACAATAAACATCGGAGATTTGAATACATTTTCGAATATACAAAGTCTGGGGGCAGCAACTTGAGACAAGGAAACTGGTAATTGGCCATATAATCGACTATGGCTGCATTGCCGCAATGGTTAGAGTGTCGAGCTCTTGTGGTGTGGTAGTGGAGTTTCAAACCTACCAGAGGCACACTTTTCTCTAGTGATATTCAATAGTTAATATAGGTTAATAATTCCAGTTTTAAAGTCATTTACAGAACAACAACTGAAATAAAATGTTGGTGTGTTCAGTTAAAAAAACACGACTATTGCTGAGAAACTATCGTTAAAGTATCGTAGCACGAGTGACATCGCCAATGCAAGCAAACTATTTGACAAATGTCTTTGATGCGACAATGAAACATCAAAAAGATGCAAAAGTCAACATGACAAAGGACAGCGAGGGTAGGGCAAAGAAAGAGAGAGAGAGAGATGGAGAGAGAGAGAGAGAGGGGGGGGTTAGAGAGAGCGAGAGGGATAGAATGTGTGCTGGGCACATTATTAACTAGACGACAAATTTGCTGTAGAATGAACTGTTTGAGGGCGCAACAAAGGCGCTCGCCGATAGGCGTGACGCATGTGGCATCAAGCCAGGGCTGGGGCGGCATTTTGATGTGGCTCATGCAGCTCAGGGCAAACTTTTGCATATTTGTTAAATACTTTAATTAATAATTTAGAGAGATAGCAGGCGAAGCTGACAAACAAACAGAGACTCGAGGTGGAAGAAGGAAGGAGAGAAGGAAGGAGAAGAGCAGCAGCAGCAGCAGCAGAAAGTTGAGCAAACAACTAACAAAAGATCAAGGATTATGCGTGCCCACAGCTCATGTATACCCCCCCGCTCACCCCCTCACCCTCCCCCGCTCACGAGCCAGCCCCTTTCCATTCCACTTCCATGTGTGCGTTGATGTGGTCGCCCTTCTGTCCTAGCTAGCGAGAGGACACGGCACTCGGCACTCGGCGCACGGCTTTGTGCTATAAAGAAAACAAAGAAGATTAGACTAAGCGCAGGAGGAGAAGCAGTGGGAGGGAGGAGAAGACAACAGCAAAAGGAGGAGGAGTAGACAGTGGCAGAAGAGGCAGGAGAAGCGGCAGCGTGAAATGCTCATAAGGCAACTTGATGAGTTTAATTATTTGAATGCTTGAGCTCACAAACACACAAACACACACACACACACACACGCAGAGGGAAAGAATAAATACACTGAGCGAAGTATTTGATATTATGGTCGACAACCCGACCATAGTATACCCTGTAGCAGAAAAGGGAAACGCTCAGATTCACTACCCATGTAATTCTCTTTTAATTCTTATATTTGTTTAATTTGTACAGGGTCTCGCACAGTGTGGCTCACTCGACTGTAGCCTTTCCGTCTACTTTGAACTAGTTTGAAAAGACTTTCCATCAGATTTTCTTTAATTGATACTCATATCATGCAAGTTTTAAATATCACAATTGCTTAGTTCGAGGATATTCGAATTCAATTTAATGAATTATTTTTATTATGTATATTTATTTGATTCGGCCACTCAGATTTATTAATTACTTTCGGTAAATATATGCTAAATGTGGCCCAATTCGCAAAATGAAAAATCGTTGATGGAAAGTGATTAGCTTAACATATTTGGGCGCATCGTGGGGATCTCAATAGTAACACCAATCTGGCGATATGACATCCAAGTTTGGGCATGGTGGAGAGACTGCAATACCGAGCAATGAGGATAATCAATGGGTGCCCCTGGTACGTGAGAAATTCTACCCTTCGCAGGGACCTGAACCTAAAATCGACTGAGGAACAGCCGCTACAGAGAGTTTGCCTGCGTAACCATGCTAACAGGCATGCTCAAAGACTGACCGGGTCGAAGCCAAGCAGACGACAGAAAAGGAGACATTCCCCAAATCTAGTTGCAATTAATTAATTCCCACTATATTAATTATTATGTTTAAGGATGCACTTAAACCTGGCGATGAGCTAGATACCATGATATTAAAACTATTCTGCTATTAATAAAAAAACAAAACATATTTGATTCAAAAAGCATAATTGTGGAAAAATCAAAACTTTGAAATGCAATGAAAATAAAATTTTTTTAAATGAGCTACTAGACTTTTTAGACCCTTTACTTTAAAAAAGTAACAGGTCAAAGGAAGTCTGGCAGACCCCATTAAGTATATATATTCTTGATCAGTTTCACCAGCAGAGTCGATATAGCGCTGTCCGTCTGTCTGTCAGCCCGGCTGTATTATCACCTAGATCCCAGAGACCATAAGAGCTAGAATCACCAAATTTTGTTTGTTGGTTCGTCTATTGACTAAGCCGAACTAGATTGTGTAAAAATGTTGCCATGCCCCCTACCGCCACCGTACATTGAAAACAATTCTTTTTAAATGCCATAAGGCGAGAATTATTTAAACTAGAGTCCTGAATTTTTGGCATATAGGACGAGCATCAGTGCCCCAATGTATCTTAAAAATTTCACGGATCGGATAAATTTCCTGATCGGATAATAAACTCGGATAATAAACTTATTCAAGACACAATATTACTCAGTGTTGGGCCAAAGGACGTTACAACGCACTACAGGGTATTTGCCCATTTTAGTGAATTATTTAAAACCTTAAGGTTTATATAGTATAGTATATAAGTATCTAAGTTTGATACCATTATTTCCTTTTTGAAGAATAAGTAAAATGTCTCTCATAGTCGACTTCGACTTCGCCCCGACTCTTCGGTTTGTTTTGCATGTAAATATTCTTGATATTTTGATGCACCATCAAGGATATTTTGGGGATTTTTCTCCTTCTAATTTAAGCACGTGTTGTAAACGTTTAGCCGGATTTTTTCTCTCTCTGTAGTGAACCCACACACACACACATACAGACACATGGGCCAAGGGCGCGCTATTTAAACAAAAGGCAGCTGCTTTTGTCACATGTTGCCCCCCTTCCCCACCCCCTGCTCACCAGCCCCCACGGCCACGCCTGCAGCGAAAGCGCGGAAGGTAGAGACCCACATGAGTGTGTGTGTGTGTGTGTGAGTGTGTGTGTGTCAAGAAACGTTCTTCCTGCCGCGCCTTCTTCTGTTTCATTCTTCGCCTTCCTTTTCCGCCAGACAACATATGTGTGTGTGTGTGTGTCCGTATGTGTGTGTGTGTGTGTCCGTATGTGTGTGTGTGTGTGTCCGTATGTGTGTGTGTATGTGTCCGTATGTGTGTGTTTATGGTTAACAATTCACAATCTTTTTCTGCTATCCACAGCATTATCTTTGTGTTAGACTATGCTCGGTATGAGAGTATGGAATGTTTTTGAGTCAAGCTCACAACTTGGCCAAGTTTTTGAATTGGAAGCAACAAAGGGAAAGGGGGTAGGTGGGAAGTAGGGGGTGTGTCTTGGTCACCAGCAAACCGCTTGAGGCGATGTTGCCACCAAAAATGCGGGTTATGGCTAAATGCATTCAACGCTGTAAAATAACTCATAACTCGAGAAAATAAAATAAAATGATAGAAAGGAACGAAAAAAAAACAGAAGTTGGGAATAATAAAATCCAATTTAATGAGTGAATTGAGTTATACTTAAAGAGGGAATACAGTTGATACGGCTAATAGTTCCATTTTCCTTTCCTATCCTTGACCAAACCAATACTAATACTTAAATAAAACTAATAATATATTAACTTATGCTCATGCTTATATTTATATCTATACATTCACTTATACCTATTTTTAAATTAATAACATTAATACTAATTTACATACTCATATCAATACTAATTGTTATACTAATACTTAATGATCAGTTTGGGTTTTTCTGGGGTTTTTCCCACTCCTTGCAAAAAATGTTGTATCATTTAAATTCATACTTCTGATTAGCCCCAGCAACTTTACAACATTCTTAATTGTCTGCCTTTCAGCTTTAATTTAAAATAATATTGAATTATACTTATTTTCTAAACATTTTTTTATTGTTTTAGTCAACTGCTAAATACATAGAGAAATGATAAATAAATATATCTTTAAAAATTAATCAAAGAATCATACAATACAGTTGAAATGCAAATGCAATCTAAGTATATTGGGCTGCCTTACAGGGTATATATTTAAGTCGAGCAGATGCAATCGTTAAATCTAAAACTAAATAACCTTTCCGAATTTAGCTTTAGCTTTTTAATAAAAAGTTTATCTAAATAAAACATATAGCATTAGTTTACTTTACAGGGTATTTCTCAGCCGATCAATTGCTATCGTACCGAACAGAGAAAAATGTCGTACTTCAATTAAGACCGCTAATTAGTTATATGCAATTCTTAAAATATTTACTTGACCCAAATACATATTGTTGAAAATGATCGCAAAAATTCTTAAACCAATTACACAAATACTTGATTTAAGAGAAAAAAATCAAGTTAAACTCTAGACTTACTTGAAATGAGTACAACAATTCCTTCAATAAGGGTTTTCACAGAACAAGCTCGTGAAATCTTAGATTAAGATTTTTAAATCTTAAATCAAGATTTTTAAATCTTCAATCAAGATTTTTAAATCTTCAATCAAAATTCTTAAATCTTAAATAAAGATTTGTACATCTTAAAACAAGATTTTTAAATCTTAAATCAAGATTTGTAAATCTTTAATCAAAATTTGTAAATCCTAAATAAAGATTTGCAAATCTTAAATCAAGAATTTTAAATCTTAAATCAAGATTTTTAAATCTCAAATCAAGATTTTTAAGTCTTAAATCAAGATTCTTAAATCTTAAATAAAGATTTTTCAATATTAAATCAAGATTTTTAAATTTTAAATCAAGATTTTTAAATCTTAAAAAAAGATTTGTAAATCTTAAGTCAAGATTTTTAAGTCTTAAATTAAGATTTTTAAATCTTTAACAAAGATTTTTAAATCTTAATTCAAGATTTTTAAATCTTCAATCAAGTTTTTTAAGTCGTAAATGCAGATTTTTCGATATTAAATCAAGATTTGTAAATTTTAAATCAAGATTTGTAAATCTTAAATCAAGATTTGTCAATCTTAAATCAAGATTTGTAAATCTTAAATAAAGATTTGTAAATCTTAAATAAAGATTTGTAAATCTTAAATAAAGATTTTTAAATCTTAAATCAAGATTTTTAAATCTTAAATCAAGATTTTTATATCTTAAATCAAGATTTTTAAATCTTAAATCAAGATTTGTAAGTCTTAAATCAAGATTTGTAAATGTTAAATCAAGATTTTAAAATCTTAAATCCAGATTTGTAAGTCTTAAATCATTTTTGCATTCGCTTGCATTTTGCAAATGTTTCTAACTTGTCTGCTATGAGAAGCATTTCAATGGGCACCAAGAAATTAAGACTATATAGACTCTTAAAAGGATAATTTCTATTGTCAGTCTGCCTTACTAACTGAAGCCTTTAACATTAACGTTGATGATTTGAATAATTTTATTAGACAGTGTGAGGTGTTGAGTGTTATTCCCAAAACGTGTTTTGCTTACCAATTGAGTTTACCGGATTTTTATTTAAGTCTACAGTGTGCACATATCAAGTAATATGTTATTAATATACCCTATAGAGTTTAAACTTACTTATACATTTAAAAATACTAAAATACTTAAATTTGCAGTCATAAGAAATCGTATTTAATTCTTATTTTGTGTAATTTCATTCTTAGTGAGAAATCAAGTTTTAAATGTCGGGTTTTAAGTGCGATATACTTAATTTATATTTATAAATACAAGGAAACTTAAGTAACTCTCAAGTAATTTCGTATAAGTCATATGTAATTAATACTACTGTGCATTAAAAAGTTCTAAAGGTTAATTCCCAGTTGCTCACAGCACAACTCAACCGATTTAACTTCTTATTAAGTATTATGATGATTTTACCTCTTCAACTGAAACATTATCTTAAGCTTAGCCTTCAAATCTAAACTGTCAAGGGGTTTTAACAACAGCTCGTTGCACTTGCCCCTCACTCGCCTGCCTGCCACAGCAGAGCACTGTGCAACAGCTGCATCAGTTGCATGCAACAACGTCTAAAGCACATCAACAGCTTTCCATTCCCTCAACGATTTCAACATGAAGAAGTTTCTCTGTAGCTCTTCAACTGTCAAACATTCAAGAGGTTGTCATACTTTAAATGAACCATGAATATACTTATATGTGTAAATATATTTACAGACATACACTTATTCAAGTAATTGTTTTGACAAAATAGAAAATTACCACAATATGAAGTAATAAAATTGAGTTGAATTATTTTCAAATATAAATAACAAATATATCTGCATTTTCTACACTGCATTTGTCGGAACAATCACTTGACTTACTGTATTGAAGATGCTTTTATAGATAGATATTTATGCTGGGTTCTCACTGGGTCACACTGTGACACTGTTGTCTGTGACTCTCTATGACGCTCTGTGACACAAGTCAAAAGTGTTCACATTAGCGGGTCATAAATTGTGCTTCATAGCTTTGTGACCGGCCAAATGACAGCCCTAAATGTGAACACTACTTGCCATTATCACAGAGCGTCATAAACTTTCACAGAGCGTCAAAAGGCTCACAGAAAGTGATCATTGAACAAGCTCGTGAGCGATTAGCAAGTTCCACAAAAAGAATAAAAACAAATGCTGGCGGCAAAAGAATGCTTTGACTGTCCAACTGTCATCCAAGTGAAAAAATGCATGTGCAAGAAATGTATTAAAAAAAGTTCGTCGTCTTCTTTTGAATTAACGGTGAGACCCAAGATGTGAGCTAGTCAAAAGGTAGCTGCATCCATGCGCACGTAGTTTTTTATCTTATGGGGAATACTTTGCAGCTCCCCATTCAGCTTAGCATACATGCCTTCTTCCTGCCGTGTTAAGTTCAATATGTTGACCCAACAACTGCACTTTACTTTGGGCTCATCATCATCTTCATCCAGCAGCAACAGCCCAATCGCATACAATGCCACTAGTTCTGCCTCATCTTCAGAATCCATTTCCATAACATTAATTAAAATACACGCGAACACAAAAAAACGAGCACATTTACCTATTTTCAAATACTTTTATCGCGAAAATAAAAATAAACAAATTTTGCGAAAGTTTTTCGCAATGTTTTTCTTTCGATTAATCGAGAGATAAAACAAAACTACTTGTCAAAATGTGACGAGAAAACCAACTTGCTAGTTCTGCCCGTCACAGGTAGAATGGGTTCATTTGAGCTACTTCAATTGAAACAGCTGTTCAAATAATTTGGGTCACAAACGTGACAGCCTCAGTTACAAGGAATATGTAACACAAAATGACACTGGTGTTCACATTGAAGTGTCACATTTTTGTGACACAAAATTTTAGTGTCACAGCCGTTGACGTTCACACTGCTTTATGACGCTCTATGACACTGCTTTGTGACACTCTATGACCCAATGTGAACCCAGCATTATTTAACATTTAGAATAAGCAGTTGACTCAAGAGTTTATTTTTAAACAAAATAGTTTTAACAAGCGAAACAGTCGGGACCCCGACCGTAATATACCCTGTGGGTCTACAGGAACCCGCTTAAATTCACTCCAGATGAAATTCTCTAGTAATTCGTTTTTTTGTTAATTTGTGGGCGAAGGGGGCGTGGCATCGTGATAAAATTGTCTGCACACATCGACTCCAAGATACTTTCTGGACACATTGACCCTAAGATTCTTATCATATGTGCCAAATCTCAAGTCTCTAGCTACAAAACTGCCCTTGGTATGAGGTTTTTGAGCTACAAAACTGCTTGCTTTATAAGCTTTTACTGAATTTGTGGGCAAAAAGGGCGTGGCATCAAAAAAAAAACAACTTGATCTGCCTGCAAAAATTTCCAGTGCTGGGAGATTAAGTTCAAGCTTCTAGCTCTTACTATCTCTGAGATCCTTTCGTTCATACGGACGGACCGACAGACCGACGGACAGACGGACATGGCTATATCGACTCGGCTATTGATGCTGATCAAGAATATATATACTTTATTGGGTCGGCCATGCTTCCTTTTGCCCGTTACATATTTTTAACAAACTTAATATACCCCCACAGGGTATAAAAATATATTAAGATATAAAGTTTTCAATTTAAATCTTAAAAGCTTATATCTCTCTGTATAGCTTACTGAATATTTGAGGTCTATAAAAAACAAATCTGCAAATTTAATTAAAATTTTATTGAACCCATTAACTGACTTACCATATATAAAATTTAATTATCTAGATGATTTTTATAGTTTTTTAATTAGGCAGTTGGAATACGAGTTTATTTAAAAACAAAACTGTTTAATTAAAATAAAAATTAGATAATTACGAGTATATAAAGTATAAAGTTTTAAATTCAGAACTATATAAAAAACAAATCTGGAAATTCAAACAATTATTTAATTAAACTGTATATAAAGTAGATGATTTTATAAAAACATTGAAAAACAGGCAGTTGACACAAGTTTATTTAAAGAAATGTCTTTTAATAAACTAAGAAATAAGATTTAATTGAAAAATAAAAATTTGTAAATCCTGCAATATTTTTATAAATATTTTAAAACATGTAGTTGCTTAAATGTATATTTTATGAATTTATATATATTTAATTATTATTTAAAAATAAGAATTACATATTATTATAATATATATAAAGTTTTAAATTGAAAACTTAAAAGCTTATATACTTAGTATATATGTTTGTACAACTAACTGAATATTTGTGGTGTCTTTTATTTGATTTATTTTATTTGCATTTTGCAGAAAAGGCATTCAAATTGATGTCAAGCGAATGGCAACTTGAATTGTTGCATGCAACTGGAGATGTTGTATGTCAAATTGGCCACAGGAATGACCTCTTTGATGTCATTACCTTTGCACACAACACACACACAGCACACACAACACACACACACAGCACACACACTCGGAAAAGTCAGACAATAGAAATGCTCCTGCGGTGATGAAATGTGGCATGGCCTGGCCAAATGGAAATGGAGCTGCAACTGCAGTTGTGGCAGCAGGTGGCAGCTGCAGGGGCGCAAAATGAGTGTGAGAAGTTGGAGGATGGCTGACTGCTGGGAACTTCACTTAATGTCAACTTAATTGCATTGTTTCAGCCACAAATTACAAAACGAGTTTTGCACAAGGTAACAAAACGTCGTCAGCTTCACGTGGCAACAACTCGGCTGCTGTTGCCACCGCTGCAAGTACTGAAACTGCTGCTGCCAGCGCACAACAATACCAGCTAAATGTATGTGTGTGTGTGTAAAAAGAATCAATTGTGTGTGACCAAATTAAGTTCACTGACTCGCACACTGTGTGTGTGAGTGTGTGTGTGTGAGTGTATGTGTGTGGCCATTGTCAAGTGGCAGCCAAACGGGGATTCATTTGAATTGAGTGGCGCCACCAATGGACCAAGGCACAAGGCACAAGTTGCCTCAATGCCAGACAGCGATCCCAATTCGTATCGCCAACCCACCAATACCTCTTTCTCTTCAGAGTTGCCCCATTGTTGCATGCCCAGGTGTTAGCTGCCTCTTCCTTCTCTTGGGCAAAAACTAAATTGAAAACCGTGCGGCGAGGAGCATCAACCTGAATGCATTCCCCAAATACTTCAGCCGCTGAACAGTCAAATGACATCGGCCATTGGGAAACCAAGGAGACACACCTACCCACCTACCCAGCTACCTACCTACCTACCTACCCTTTCCCTTCCCAACTCCACACATTTATCTGCATCTCAGTTTTTGTCAATTTCGCTATGGAAAAGTGTGTGTGGCCGGCCGTGTTCGCATAATTGAGAAATTTGCTGCCGTTTCTGTAGCGACAGTTTGCAATTAAAAAACAATAGGGGAAAAAGTGTTGTAAAATGCGTTAAGGTATTGTTAAGGCTTGAGTATTGTCAAAAGCACAAGGCGCGACTCAAACAAAAGTTAGTGAATGAAAAATAAACAAAAATATAAAATGTTAAACAAAAATGATAATTTATAATTTAAGATTGCACTTTTTTCAAGCAATTGATTTTTGATTTTTTACTGAATTACCAATAATTTTTAGAAGCCAATTAATTTGTCATACACAAACTTAAGCTCATAGATGGACAGATAAATCAGCTCATTCAATAATAAGTATACGACTAGTGCACAGTTTTATATTGCTACTCTTAGTAAAAAACAGACAGCACATTATTATTGATCTTGAGCATACAATCATTTTGATATTCAACTAAACTTACTCTAAATATTAATGTAATTTATTTATTCAATGTCATCACATTAAACTTAACTTTAGCTGAAAACTGTTCGACATCCAAAGCAAAATATTATTTAATATTTAATAGAAATATTTCCTATTTTAATATAGAAATTTACAATAAATAAATAACCACTAAATAACTATAAATGCTTGGTTGATTATTAAGTATTATACTTTATATCATTATTTAATTATTTTCACGCAACACGAATTCAATTGCCGTGAAAATTGTGATACTTCCGAATGGAATTTTCTGGCCAAATCAAAGTTGTTAATTCACAGCTGTTAGTTTTTGTTATCTATTTGGCGTAAAATGCTTAGTGAAATGGAAACCAATAAGTGAAAGTACAAAATAATTAAGACAAACTTGTATGCGTATATAATAGTTGAAATGGAAATTTTAAAAAATAGATTTATGATTCAAAATATGCAGCATGGCCTGCAGAATATTGTTTTTACTTTTCCATACATAATCATATTTACATCTTTCATTATATTTTGATATTTATCATTTAACAAATTAGTATTATCGATAACCAAGTATCACAATCGAAACATTCCAACATAGTTGTATTTGATATTAGGGAAAAGAGTGTTGTTAACACTGGCTAACAGAGTAGGCTTTTTGAACGTGACGAAAGGTCAATAGGAAATTTTGTGCCTACGGATTGAAGTCGCTTGACAATGGATAATTTTGTGAGTATTACAGATTACAGAGTAATCTGCAGGTGAATTCGACTTATAAACCTCTTTGAAGTTTCTTTATATTCGCTGTAGCTATGTTCTGTTGTGCACCGAGTGTAATCTCGCCTTTCCGCCTCAAGAATTTGAGGGACAGGTCAGGTCGTTCCGGATGTGCTTTAGCTGCCGAATAAAGAATCCCGAGCTAACTCATTATTTATACACCTACGTCTATCAGCCGCTGCTTGAAAACAACTATTCTACCTTTGACGAACGTGTGGCCCGTTTAGCCAGACAGGTTGAGATACTTGAGTCTGATCTGGATGCTTACAAGAATATCTATTGCGAGGATGAAGCTGATATGGAGATCGATCGCCAAGCTGGAGAATATCTGGAGGATTTGTTAAAACAATGCACTCAACTAGATGTCAGTGAGAACAAAAAGATGCCATAGATTTCTAATATGTTTCATATTAAACTTTGATTATAACTAAGCAGTTGTGAATTCTCATTTAATCACTATTTATTCGGGCATTATTTTTTTTTACAACTTTTTGGCAATTTAATTATCTGTCTATAACTGCACTATAATTGACCGTAGATTAGATTTCCCTCCCTGCTCAGCTTACACACACACACACGCACACACACATGGGAAGCTTTGCTTCCGGTTTAAAAAAAGAGGAAAAAGTACGCACCACAACATGAATAAACGCCCCACTCAAGTGCAGAATTACGG
>OY282582.1:54047841-54114911 GCA_958299025.2 Drosophila histrio | reverse complement strand
CAATGTTGCTGAAGCAGCAGCCAGGACCTAACACACACACACACACACACACACACACACACACACACACATACACACACACTCGTAGACAATGTAGCTGTTGGCGCTTTACGTTCGTGTGTAAGTTGTTTCGCCCCAAGTAGTTTTCTTGTGTAATTATAATTGCATAATTTATTTATAATATGATTTTCATGCTGTTTTCCCTCACACACGAGTGTGTGGCATGGGGAAAGTCATGAGAGGCACGCCAGACTGCTCAGCTCAGTTGAGTTGAGTTTAGTTTATGTATCAGCAAATGCATCGGCAACGCCAATTTTCGGGGCAACTCAACTCCTGCCCCCCATATCCCCCTTCCCACCACTACCACCTTGCCACACTCATTGCTGCCCCAAAAGCTGGCACTTCACTAAATGTTGCCACAGGAGCTGACTGGCCAACAAGCCAGACAGCCAAACTGCATTTGGCCAGAAGTGAATTCGACGCCTAACAAGAGACAGAGTGCGAGTGTGAGGGAGAGCAAGAGTGGTGCAGAAAGGTGGAGAGTGCGAGCGAGAGGAAGACAGACTACGTGCAAGTGCTTCAGGTTCATTATATTTGGGCATATAAATTTCACTTGGCCACAAACCGAAATCGGAGTCAAATGGCTCCGGAGGCATTTGGCTGTATAATATGCCACGTGCATACACACAAACATACACACACACACACACACAGTCACACACACACTCACACACACATTAATATCAACAAAAGGTGCGCACTGAAACAGGCAACTGAGTGTTGGCAACTGAAGCTGTAGCTGCTTCTCATCATGCCACATGCCACATTGCCACTTGACACTTGACACTCTATTTTTTCCTGCTGCTCCTTTTTTTTTTTTGTGGGGCTCTAATTTTGTTATTCTTCTCCAAATATGCAGTTGGAACTGAAACTCAAAAACAGCAGTTGGAGCAAATGAAATGAGCTAACAGAAAGCAGAAAATTGTAGGAAAGTAGTTCCTATAGTAAAAAAGAGTTTCCAAACAAGTTGTAAGCAATTTGGTGACGTTGCCAAAATTAAGCATGTCTACTTTATAAAAAATGTTATTTAGACAATTTCCACAATTTTCTGACATCAATTTTTGGAGCTATTATCTTGAAGTATACAAATATTGAACTTTAGGAATGAGTTCCAGAATGATAAAAGGAAAATTAAAGTCAACCTTTACTTCTGCAATTTTGATATGCTAATTTTCCATACAAAGATTTACTTTCGATGAACTTGACGAATCACATGCCACATAATTATTGGCAAGGATTTGAGGAGCTTTATGTAAAGTTAATAGAAGTAAAAATTCTTCGTTAGTTGTAGCGAAAAATCATTTATTTCGTACTCAAAACTCCACATTACAGTCTTGATTTATTACTTAGAATTAAATTGTTGAAGTCAAAAATTTCAATATTTAAAGAATTATGATTTCTTAAGTCTGAAAGAAATTTAGTATTTTCAAACTCAAAAGTGAATTGAAGTACATTTATTTTTGACTTAAGTACAATTGAAGTTTATTCTGAGTTCTTTAAGCTCTGGAACTGAGTACAAAATAACTTAAATCAAGCCGGAGAGTCGGCGCGCAAACGACAATCAAATGTGAGAACTGTAACTTATTTTATATTTTAATGACAGCTTTATGCTATATTAGTCTAATCTTTATCATATTTGGCCAATATACAATTAGATCATAATATTACATTTATCTGGTGAGTTTGGCCCAGATATCTTGAAAAACTAAAGCCGATTGTTGGCTATAGGAGCTAAGTACTATTTGATATAGTTTTTTGAATTGAATAACATCTTGCCAAAGTATTTATAGCATACTTATACGTGAAGTCTGCAAGAATACTCAGAATACATCTGGACCACGATGTTTTGTCCTATTTGCCGAAAGTCAAGACTCTTGCTTTCATATTTCTTGATTTATGGAATTTCAAAAATTTATTTTTGATTTAGACCATAGACGGACTAACATGCCAAATTTGGTGTCTCTGAAATCAAGGCTTTCATACAGACGGACGGACGGACGGACGTTGCTGTATTAACTCAACTGTTGTTACTTATCAGGAATATATATAACTACTTTATGGGGCCTGTCCAAACAAAGACATAAATTAAAATCGTGTAAATATAATCTGTTAATATAAAATATACTTGAAATAACATTATTAATAATAATTATATAAATAAAAAATGTTCGTGGGTGTTAAAGGCTTTCAGTTAATCTCAATGTAAGCCTCGACTGACTATAGAAATCATCCAGTTAAATATTGTCTTAATCTCTCAGTGTCCATCAAAATGAGAACCATTTGATAATTCTAAGTAAGAAAGTGCAGAAATGATTTAGGAGTTTAATATTTTGATTTAAGTGTTTACGAATTTCTTCCTTGAGTTTCGAATTAAAACCTGTTTAGAAGAATAAATTTTCATAATAATTTCTAATAAATCTAGAGCTGTACTTAGTTTAAGATTCTTTTCTCTTATATCAAGGTTAAGTATGCTTGGCTGAAGAACTTTTACACTTACTTTCTGTAATTTCTGCTTGTTTCAAGCATGATCTAGTATAAATAGAGTTACACTTGAATTTAGATTATTTTCTCTTATATCAAGATTATGTGTGCTTGGTTTAAGAACCTTTACACTTATTTTAAGCAATTTGTATATGTTTCAAGCATGATCTAATATAAATAGAGTAACACTTGAATTAAGATTATTTTCTCTTATTTCAAGATTAAGTGTGCTTGGTTTAAGAACTTTTACACTTACTTTCAGTAATTTGTGTTTGTTTTAAGCCTGATCTAGTATAAATAGAGTTACACGTGAATTAAGATTATATTTTCTTATATCAAGATTAAGTGTGCTTGGTTTAAGAACTTTTACACTTACTTTCAGTAATTTTTGCTTGTTTCAAGAATGATTTTAAAGTATGCCAAATACTTAATTCGAGGTCACTCAAACTTAATTGAGTTTTAAACAGTTTTTCAGTTTTATTATCACAAATTTAAAGAAGAATTTAATCCATTCAACTATTTAAACAAAAAGAAAAGAAGATGCAGCCGCAAATAGTTTGAGAATTTCTCAAAAAAAAAAAAATAGTATTAAATGCAATGTGCATTTAATTGCGGTTATTATGCGGTCGACTTCAGTAGGAAAAGATTCTCAACAAACAGAAATAAATGCAGAAGAATGGGAGTTAGTAGAAAGTTAAAAGTTGAAAGGTATTCTCAATACCTGACGAGCTACTTCGAGCGTAAGGATAGACAACAAAACCAACGGCGACAGGAAACAGGGAAATCGGGAAGGCTTTCATTGTCAAAGAGGTAAAACCAGGAAAACAGGGAAAACCGTGAAAATGGGGGGAAATTGGGGGGAAAATGGGGGGAATGGCGGACAAATCCCTGCCGCCCGCGCATTATTTGTTTGCATATGCATTGACGTATTTGCCGAAGCCAGCGAAGCGTGTGATTAAATTTAAAATATTTAAGCATATTTTACGCGTTGACTAAAAAACAGGCATTGACCAAGTGGCGGCTGCTCTGATGCCCGTCGACTGACGATGATGTTGCCCCTTGCTGCCTGCCACATGCAGCAGCGCCACAATGAAAATAATAACAATAAAAAATTAACTGCAAGCGCAAAAAATGGCGCGCAAATTAAAAAGAAAACCGAAAAACACAAAAAAAAAAACGAAAAAGAAAATAAAAAATAAAAGAAGAGAAAAAAAACAACAACAACAAATACAAATGCAATGAAAATGCGCCATATGAAAATGTAAAAATGCATGAAACAAAGTATAAGGCAAATATTCTCGACTAGCAGTTACCCAGTAGTCGTTAGAAAAGCAAATATTCTCTTTATAATTTGTAGAATACCTTGACAAAATGTTAAACTAGTATTTAAGGCTTAAGCTTTAAGAACAAGAGCTGTAAAAATATCATCATAGGATATTTTCGATATTTCCCAATTAAATCGCATTAAAAGAACAATAAAAATAACCAATAATATTTGGTAATTTAGTATATAAATAACATTTATTGTGTAAAACTAATTGAACCAACAAAATATAAGTTTAAAACAATAATAGGTAAAATATTGAAATTACAGCCAATCAGTTGTGTTCGAGTTCCATTGATTCTTGAGTGTCAAGAGTGTCCATCACATATTCCTCATTTATTTATGTTCGATGTTGGTACTTAACTCCATAAAGTTTTTATCTTTTGATTGTAATTCTTTACCTTAAGTTGGTATCTAAAGCTCCAAGTATTCTCCTTGGATTTGCTCAATTTGCCAACCGTTGGATAATTGAAAAACTCCAAACCACTCGTGTAAATTTTGTGAAATAAATTCACGATTATTCGCAATTAATTGCGAAAAATATCGATACGCAAAATAATAATAGGTCCATAATCTATATATTAATATTCATATCGATATTTTTACAGCTCTATTTAATTAGTATGCGATTTTTACTTGATGTAATAGTATAGTGACTTTAACTAAGATAATATTTGCAATTCATAGAAGTAAATTAAAAGAAGTATATTTAATTTAGGCGCATTATGTCAGCTATTCATTGAGTTAATCTGAATCGTTAGCAGCACTGATAAATCTCTATATATTTATAGAATTTAGTTTAGCACTAACTATGGAAACTTATAGCTAATATATCATATGTTCAGTCTCTATTTGCGCTTATTTATAGACAGTTAGAAAATTGTATGAATCACAGACTAAATGCAAATTCTACTTGTGTTTTCAAAGAAGAATCTCTATTTTTGTAGTCTCACAGTTATTTACTTGCTAGCATAACCTCCTCACTGTGGCATCAGCTTATAATTACAGGGTATATCAAACTGAAAAATATATAGCGAAAAAAATAAACCGCGCGCGTGTGAAGTAAAAAATGTAAGCAAACGGCGCTGAAAATGCGCAATTGTTTACGGCCAGCGGATCGACAAGTGAAGAGAGCGAGGAAAGTAGGGGCTGTTAGGGGTGGAGAGGGGTGATTGAGGGGTTAGTGGGTGACTGGTAGCTGGTGATAGGCTGATGCCCGCTGGCAGGCCAGTAGGCGGTGGGTGGGGTGTGGCAAAGGCTTGCCTTGTTGTCTGCTAGGCATGTGGAAAATCAGCGTCAGCGAAGCGAGAGACGCCAGAGAATCAACTGAGAGAGAAAGAGAGAGTGTGATAGAGAGTGAAAGAGAAAGAGCGATAGGCAGAGAAAGAGCTTGGGGGGAAGGAGAAACTCTGCGGGAGAAAAGGGAACACACAATATGTTTCCAATGTAGCACATTTAATATTAACTTTTCGAATTTATTTTTATTTCCGCTTGGCGCAAATACATTTGCTGCGTGCGTGCATGTGTGTGTGTGTGTGTGCGAGTGTGTGTGTGTGTGTGCGAGTGTATGTGTGCGAGTGTGTGTGTATGTGTGTGCCACATTCATTTCGCTTCATTTCTTGCTTTCTTGCAGGAAATTACAGCATGTAATTTGCATTCAGTTGTAAAGTGAAATGGAATAATTTCACGTTGCCGCTGATGGCGCCCAACGTGTGGAGGCTGCTCTTTTGCCACTCCCATTTCCGCTTGCCACCCCTTCTCACCCTCTTTTTGCTTTATATGTGGTCGATATCTGTGTGCGGGCGTCTCTGTGTGTGTGTATGTGTGTGTATTAATTTCTCAATCATTCAATCATGCATTCTCACAGTCGTGCGCTTTGCTTCTCTTCCTTTGCCCCGCTTCTCCCATCAGTGCTGTCTTTGCCATTGCACCCACTCCTCCTCCTCCTCCTCCTTCTGCCCCACCCCTCTCCACTTACCTCTGCCCACTTTCCGAGTGTGTGTAAAAATTTGACATGCTTTTAACCGGCGACGACACAAGTGAGTGCCTGTCTCTCCCCCCTCTTCTCTTTTCGGAGTGTGTGTGTGCAAAAACGCGGAAGTTGACACTTCCATGTCTAATGGAGGGGCTCGGGCAAAGCGGAAACAGCAGCAACAGCAGCAGCCGTGCCACAAGAGTCCTCAACATCAGCCCAAAAACCCCTTACCCAAAACTGAAAACCCGAACCTAACCCAACTCAACAGCACCCATTCCCACATCTCCCGCTTCTCCCCCATCCTATCTCAATAGCTCTGTGGGTCGCTTGGGAAAATTTGAATAGCACTCAATAGGTATGTCATCATTTTTGTTCCCTTCCCTCTTTTTTTTCGTCTTGTGTTCGCAACTCTTCAAAAAGAATCGTATAACATAAATTTTAAATTATTTCAAAAACATGATGAATCACTTGCTGTACAAATAACTTAAGATTGAGTCGTTAAATCCCATTAAACATAAGTATGTGTTAAGTTTACCTGAGTTTGTGTGTAGTATATTATATTTACCTACATACCCTGTAAAAGCAGCAGCAACCGAGCAAAGTTTAGATACGCAAACTGGGAATCTAAGAGTTGAATTAATTGTTAGTAGAATTGTTACAGGGTATTTATCATTCACCTCATGTCTTCTAGAAAAGCACGTCTAATTCGAGTATGTCCTTACAGTTAACAGCAGACTTTAGTATGAATTATCTCTTACTTAGATACTCCCAAATATAACATTGTTTACTGAAATAAAGCCAAGAGCAAAGGAATATGCAGGTCAGTTTCCAATAGGGATGCAAATTTGGGTTGATACCTCGATGTCGATATTTATCAGCGAATCCTTATAAATATCAAGATTCGAGATTGTAGGTTATCTTTATTCCTTTGAGTCCTATTAATGTTTGTTCATTGGATCAAAAACTTATAGACTTAAGTGAATTACCATGAAAAATTTTAAATTTCAACCAGTCGGAAAGTCTAGAGTCGAAGTCGTCTATGAGAGACCCTTTACTTATTCTTCAAAAAGGAAATAATAGTATAAACCTAAATAAACATGTAGATAACAAATAAATTTTAAAAAGAATAATAACCCAGAAAATAAGTGTGCTTCTGGTAGGTTTCGAACTCCAGAACCACAGCGCAAGAGTTGGTTGGAAATTGTATCTTTAAAATTTCTCAAGTTATTCGGGGTTGTTCGATTTTTGAGGGGGGAAGGGGGCGTGGCAACATTAAACTAAAACAAACTTGGCCTCAGGAGTATTGTCACCAAATTTGGTTAATCTAGCTCTTATAGTCTCTGAGATCTAGGCGCTCTTACAGACAGGCGGACAGACGGACATGGCTATATCGACTCGGCTGTTGATGCTGATCAAGAATATATATACTTTATGGGGTCTGCCAGGCGGAAAGTGCAGGGTATATTCTAATGGGCTTCACCCTTTCATAGTATAACCTAATTGCCTATAAAATCAGAGAAAAGTATTCTAGTAATTCACTACTAATTACCCTGTATTATTTAAGCTTTTAGCTCAGTAAAGTACAGGGTGTCCCCTAGTCTAATACACATAACTTATCTCAATTATTATTAATATTAATTTTAGCATACATTTTGCTCTAGTCGCCTATGCTGCTTAACTAACATACACTGTAATCTGTTTTCGAGTCAATTCCAAATCGATTCATCATGCTAATACATCACATTCTTAGGTCTAATGATTGCACAAACCTCTTAACGAGTGTTTACTGTACATTTACCGTAGCCCATGCTCAAGTTCCTTCAAATGTTATTCTTTCTTTATCAATATTTAGACAACATTTGATTAAAAGTCTACATTTTAGATGCCAACTCTTAAGTTAAGTTATGACTTTAATGCTAAACTTCTTTAAAAATTACATCTTCTTCTGCTCACAGACTTTATATGCCCGAGAGCCTTTCAAAAGTTGGTCAACTGTACCTACAATGGGGAGAGGGGTGGAGTAGGTGGGCGAGGTGTGGGGTAGGTGGGTAGAGAGGTTTGCAGGAAGATGACGACGGCGAAGGTTTTGCTTTTTGCTTGAGAGAAAAAGTAAAGTGAAGTTTTGGTTTCTTTTAAAGCGATAGAAAAAAAAAAACGCTCACTGAAGGCAACTCTCTATCTAGTCTGTGTATGCGTGTGTATGTGTGTGTGTGTGTGTCGATGTGTGTGTGTGTGGCAAAGCCATTTGTAGAAAGAAATCAAATTAAGTGCCTCGGGCAGCCATTTGTAGCATACGCTATATCAAATTATGCCCGCACACAAACGTAGTACGAACACGAGAGGTGAAATTGTGATGGAGTGGGCAGAGTGGTGAATTTGGTAGAGTGGTAGGTAGCCGATGGTGGCTGGGTGCTGGTTGGCTATACTATGTATGTGTTAGTCAGGTGAATTCTTTTGGGTTTGCCGTTAAATGGCAGCAGCAATGGAATTGAATGCTCTTGCGCTTTTTTGCAGTTTAAATTTTTAATTGAAATTACAAATTGATGTCAGCGACGCTGACCGAATCTGAATACGTAGCATAGTATGAAAAGAATTCACAAATAAAATGGAGACACAAACAAGTGGGAAGCGGGTGAAAGGCAAACAAACTACAACAAAGTAAAAAAAAAAATAAAAACGTAGCGAGGCGAGTGTCGAATGTCCAGACTGTTGTTGTTCGCACAATCTGGCAACGCTGCGTCCGGCAGCAGGGCCTGGGCATAAGATCAGCGGCAATTGCCAGCACTGGGGCTTTATATTTTTATACCCGGCCGTCAAAGTGTGTAAGGGTGTAATAGTTGTGTGGTAGGCAGTCACAGTACGTCAAGTAAACTACACACAGTTAACTCAATGGATCTCGTTATTTATTTGTTTAACTTCTGCCAAAAACAACTAAGAAGTAAATATATTAATATCTTATTAAAATATGAATTTTCCTTTGCAAAAATATATTTATTTTGTCAAAAAGAGATAAAGACATGTTCATTATCTCTTCAATTTTAGAGACTAAAAGAACGAAAAGTAATTTCTAGGTACACAAATGCTGGACATTTTGCTCAGTGTACGAAATCGCAAACTATTTTTTATATTAGAATAGTTAATATATTAAAATAAATACTGTTTATCACAAAATTTGATATCAGTAATTTTGGGGATTGAATATGCTTTCGTCACTAGAATTCTACCTCGTGTAGAGATTTTTTTTTGGTTTTTTTTTTTTATTAGAATAGTTTATATATTAAAATAAATATTGTTCATCACAAAATTTAATATCAGTAATTTTGGGGATTGAATATGCTTTCGTCACTAGAATTCTACCTTGTGTAGAGATTTTTTTTTGGTTTTTTTTTTACAGAAGTATGTCAAGCTATAAATTTAAGAAAAATTTAACATTTACATGATAGTTTACTAAAAAAACATAACAATTACCAATAGACAATTATTTTTGATCTTTTTCCCCTACATGTGTAGGGGTGTATTAAAAATTGTATTCCTAGGTAGCAAAGGCAATATCGCCTGTACTCTTAACTTAGATTAGATATCTCAAGATAAGATAAATCACAGTAAATAAATATATTTAAGTTGAAGCGAAATAAATGATTGAATGAATTAATCTATGCAAAGATATAGCTTTGAGTCTCTGTTCATAAATAGTTTGTAATGCTCGTGATTGAAGACAATTAAAAACTCGCGCACAAAAGAAAATACTACACATACTTATATAGAAGCAAAAGAATCTGTATCTGTAACGGGTATATCACAGTTGAGCACTCTCCCCTATAACTTGCTCGCTTGTTGTTGCTGCTGTTGAGGTCAGCATTGCATTTAATACGGCAATACGGCAACATCGTCGTTGGGGCTCGTTCATTATTAACAGCGACAGCTGCAGTTGCAGTCGCCATATTGACAGTTATTAAAGCGAATGAATGAATGAATGTATGAATAAATGCATATGACAAATTAGGCTGGACCAAACAAAAACAAAAAAAAGAAAAGGAAGAAAAGAATACCAAAAGAAAAGGATATATGCACTGGTTAAAAAATTGAAAGGGTTTCCAGTCAACGCTCATGAAGAACTGTGGCTAATAAGTCCCTGAACTGACTTTACTAGTATTATAATATATGTGTATGATTCTTGACTTATAATTTAATAAAATACCATACGAATGAGTTAATGATAGAACTTTGAGATATTGTGTTCAACTCTTATATGGATGTACTTTATGACTATAGTATTTATACTTAAAGATTTCCTAATGAGTTTATGATAAATAAACAACTTATTAATGTTTAACATCAAAACATTAGAGTGAACCTTCAGGAAAAAATAAAGATGAACTGTTAAGCGTTACATTATTCAATATCTATAACTGATACTGACAATTTGCAACTGAAAACCCTTTCTTAACGCATTGTTTCTTGCCCTATTCAATTTATTATAGCTTTTGAATTGACAACAAATAACAACAAATATTTTATTCTTAAATTATCATTAGTATTATATTTCTACGTATTATTATTTTCCTTGATTTCCAGCTCTATGGTACTATAGAAGTAAGTCAATGAGTCGGGGCGGGCGCGATTGAAGGGAACGATCGTCGAAGCCGAGTATGAGAGACCCTTTAGTTATTTTTTGTCAAAATTTTAACACAAACTGGTGCTGCATAGTCCATAGATCAAAGGTAGCAAATGTGGTGTCTCTAGCTTTTATAGTCTCTCAGATCTAGACGCTCATACAGACAGACGGACATGGCTATATCGACTCGGCTGTTGATGCTGAAACAGCTAAAAATAATGATACTTAAACCTATTCACAAAATTGCTTACTCTTCATTTACTTTTACATATATATATAAAAATGTTATTGTTTAATTACAATTGTCTTCTTTCTTATTTGTTGTATTTATTTTCAAGTTAAGATTTTTGGATACAAACAAAATGCATTGAACTGTTGCTGAAGTTAGTTGGGGAGTCTGATGTGTGAGACGTAGAACTTATTAACTTAATCAAACTAAAACTAAATAATTATTAAATTAAGTGAGACCACCACAGTTTGAAGTTAAGTTATTCTGTTGAAATTATGAACATTTTCTGATTGTATATTAAGCCAAGTGTTTTACAAATGAGTTAACCTTGCAGCGCTAGAATGTAAACAAATAAAAAATCGATACTAGTCAACATATTTTTGAAATTCATTGTGCATTGATAAGAAATAAGATAGCTTGAAATCTTTATTTATTCTTTTATTCACATCAATATTCAATTACTTTGTTTCATATTTATACTTTTATTATAGTTGTGGATTGAATGTTTCTCTATTTTATTCTTTTATTCATATATTTGTTCAGTTATTTCTTTAACTCATATTTTTATTTAGTTATTTCTTTAGTAAATCAATTTAAAATAAAGCAGTCGACAAATTTATATAATATTTAATAAACATTATTAAATACATTTTTAAATTAGCGATTTAAATAAATTGTATGGAAAAGGCACAAACAAAAAGTATGCCACTTGTGGCACAGGTACAGTTGTGTCTGTTACTAATAAGTTGCTGTAAGTTTGTTATGTGTGTGTGTTGGGATTTCAATTTGACGTTGATTCGTGTCGGTTTTGGCTGTGGTCATTGCCGCAAAATGTTTTGCTTAACACCTTCACGTGATTCCGGCATTTATTAAATTGCTTTGTACTTTGTTGCCATTTCCGTTGCCGTTGCACGAGACGCAAAACATGCGACGTGACGAATGATGGCCAACAGCAGGAGGTGCAACGTGAGACGTGCGTGTGGCAAGCAGGTGGGTGGCATGAGACATGGGACAGGAGACAGGCGACTGGAGACAAACGACAGGAGGCAGTAGGTGCTTGCACAATAATGAGGCATATTTACAAATGCATCTCCATCTCTATGCTCAACTCCCTGACTCCCTGCAAGCAAATTTGTATTTTAAATTATGCGCATCTCTTGCCGTAATGCCACAGACGGGGGCAAGTGTGTGTCTGCGTCTGGTTGTGTGGTGTGGTGGGTGCCAGAGAGCTGAGGGGATCTCGCGTCCTGGGAGACATGCTCTGTCTCGTTTTAAAATGCGACGCATGACTTTCATTTCACGTTGTTTACTTCGCATGCGGCCGCGTGATTTTCGTTTACGGACAATGCCGGCAATATGGAGTGGTGCCGATGTGCGTTGGCGGTGGTGCGGCGGTGCGATGGTGCAACGGGGTTTTTGGGCCTTCGAGCCGCGGCACGACGCGGCACGTGTCAACAGTTGGAAATGGGTTTTTAAGGCGCCGCAACGTATGCTTCTGTTTCTTGGCTTCAACTTTTGTTTCAATTACCGTTACCTGTTACTCTCTCCCTCTCCCTTTTCCTCTCTTTCTCTCCATGTCCCTCTTTGTTTCACTTTTAACTTCCCTCTTTGTCTATCTGCCTCAATTTTGTACTGTGTGTCGTGACCTCCTGGCAAAAAAAAACTTGTGCTGACATATTTTTATGACCCAAGCGTGTTCATAATACGCTTTAGTACGTGTCCAGTGTTGCACAACGACAACACCCCTTAACCATAATTGCTTATTGGCAACACTGGTCATGCACACATGCACACATGTATGTGACAACACTGAAATCATTTGTGCAATCATTAAAGTAACCTTTACCTCGAATTCATTGCCTGCTTTTATACAGTTTACAAGACCTTAAAATTTCATTGCAATCGGCTACTAAACTGTGAAGATGTCGGCACAAAGCAAAAAGAGAAGCCCTTCAAATCGATTGCCTAAGTTTAACACGTAATTATATCTATTGTTTTATTATTAAGAAGGAGAAACAGCAGCAGAAACAACACAAGAGCAGAAAATTCTGAAGACTTTAAAACGTTGTTCAATACTAAGCAAAGTTGCGCTCAGCTGAGAAGACAACCAAGTTTAATCTGTCTGAAGTATCCAAGTAGGTTAGCTAATGTTAAGCGGACTGTTTAAGAACACGTTCAAGTTCTTCGATGAATGATTTTCCGAAAAAACGTGTTCGCCTTCTAAGAGGTGTAGGACAGTCCCAGAGAAGGTCTTAGATAGTCTTTAGCCATACCTCATTGACCAGCTACGATTGAAGTCTTGATATGGTCCACTGTTTTTCCATTCTACAAATGGAGCAGTGGTCTGTTCAGACGTCCATCAACAGCCTTATTCTGTTTATGTCAAGAGTAAAAGTTCTGATGATATCTTTATCAAGTATCTTGCTGGACATCATCTCCTTATTTTGTATTATGGGATCAAGAGAAAGCATTATCTGGATGATAATTAAAGCACACTCACTTCCACTTCAAATCGAAGAAACTAATTTGAAATAATATCGCTGTATTCTCATGTATCTTTTTTATTTAAAGCTTGAACTTCATCTGTCGGCACTGTTTATACTTGCAGGTAGGTCAAGTTTATTGGACCATGTACTTTAATAAAAAGTATAAAGGCCTATTTAGTTTATTTATCTAAAAATTTAAACGCCATGCTAACTTCGAACACAAATCAAACACATTGGGATCCATGTGTTTAGAAAATTTCATTACGATGCCATGCTCCCTTCCATCTACAAATTGAATAAAAACGAATTACAGGAGAATTACAAGGGGAGCGAATTTAAGCGGAATATTACTGACGGATTCCCGACTGTCCGGCTTGTTTTGATTTGTGTAATTTCCAGTAGTCCCCTGCATGTTGATTTCACGTTATAAACACACATAAAGACATACCGCAATTAGATTTAATTGCATATCTCAAATGTATCAATATTTTTACATTTTTAAAATACAATAAAAGTAGACAAAAACGTTTAATTTCAATACACGGAAGCATCGTTCAAGTTAAACAGTTTATAACTAAAATTGGATCACGTTTTTTTACCCTGTGCCCATTAAAAATGGGCAAGAAAGGGTATACCGAATATGTGTGAATGTATGTAACAGGCAGAAGGACGCATCTCCGACCATATAAAGTATATATATTCTTGATCAGTATCAATAGCCGAGTCGATTGACATATGTCCTTCCGTCCGTCCGCCCGTCTGTATGAACGCGTGGATCTCAGCAACTGTAAGAGCTAGAGACTTCAAATTTGGAATGTAAGTTCCTGAATACCATACGCAGATCAAGTTAATTTTCAATTTTCGATATCAAGCCCCGTTTGTTGTAAAGTTAGAAAAATCACCATAACATAAGCAATGTTAAATGTTAAAATGTTGCCAGACTATCGCAAGCTACCTACACTCGATACAAGCAAAATCGACTTTAAGCGATATATTTAAATCCCATTATAATGAAAATACTTCTCTTTGAAGACCTGTACAGGGTTTCCACCTGTCGCACCCGCTCGACTGATCGGCTTGTTAAAGATAGTCAATGTGTATTTATACCATGTCCATCCCAAAATACACTGGCAAAAACCTTACCAGCCCATCGATTTGCCTTCACACGCTTCGAACGCTTTTCACCGGCCTCTCGCCACTCAGCTGATGACCGTTTGGACTCCTGGATGTAGTGATGGATCCAAGTCTCATCCATGGTGATATATCGACGCAAAAATACGCTTGGATTGCGGTTATAGTACATGTCCAAACAGGACTTGGAATCGGCAACTCCTTTTTTCCTGTTGTTCAATATCGGCACCCAAAATCGAGACCGCCGACCCCGTTGATATGCCCACAGTCTCAGCACTCAATCTTACTCGCACTTTGAATCTTCGATCTGTCAACACGATATGACGGACTTGTCTAATGATCTCTGGGATAATCACCTCCTTTAGGGTCTTTCCGAACGTTTCGAGTCTTCGTTGCTCATACGACCGCGTTTAAAGTTGGAATACCAATGGCAAATGGTTGATTTACCTGGAGCAGAGACCCCGTAATGCTTAACAAGCCATGTCTTCGCTTCCACGGTAAACAGTGTTTAATCAAAATACGAGATTCAGCATTTTTTCCAAAAAATCAAAAAGTTGCACCACAATAATATTTTTAACTCGATAGTGAAGCGTCCGATTTCTCTCATGTTTTGACAGTAGCCTAGAAATGAATTAGTCTGTCAATAATATGTTCAAAATTTGATTCCGTGGACTTTTTGAACAATCTAGTACTTCACTTTGACAAAATGAATATAGTAATTACACGTTTCCTTTTGGCCAGTTACATAAATGTGCACAAAATTAATATACAATAAATTGCACATTTTAAAAGGGCACATTTCGAATATATACATATATATATAAATGTATTGCAGAAGTTGTAAAATAATCAAATATCTATAACTACTACAAAGCAAACTGAAGTCGTGGATGAAATGTACATAATTTCCTATTATGGCATTTATTTGACATTCATTTCGTGCACATTTTCTTAGCGAGATAGAGAGAAAGAAAAGCATAAGAAGAAAATGAGAAAAAGAAAAGCATAACCTGTGGCTTAATAAAGTTTCTGCCATGGGAGAGAGAGAGAGCGACACACAGAGAGAGAGAGAGAGAGAGGCACGAATCAAGACAAATTATGAAATGTGCTAATAATTCAAAAAGGTTTCTAGCGGCAATTTAATGCAATTTGCTGTCAAGGATCGACCTTCGACTGGTATTTGTAAACTTTTGCCAGAGAGACAACAATAATCGTGATAGTATAAATAACAATAATTGTAATAGTTAAATGTGAATTGTGAAATGCTGTGTGTTGTGGCAATGAATAAATCA
This sequence comes from Drosophila histrio, assembly GCA_958299025.2. Lineage (NCBI taxonomy): Eukaryota > Metazoa > Arthropoda > Insecta > Diptera > Drosophilidae > Drosophila > Drosophila histrio. The sequence goes on along the minus strand of OY282582.1, from coordinate 54,099,318 downwards.
AAGTTGTTGCCCCAACTAAGTGCACTCGGAGTGCCATTAATAATGCCCGTTGGCCATTGGTCATTGGTCATTGGCCATTGGCATTTTGGTGCAAGGCGGTTCTCGAACCGGGTCAGTGCATAACCCGGTTACTCACTCACTCACTCACTCACTCACTCACTCACTGACTCACTCACTCACCGACTGACTCACTCCAATTGCAATTGCAATCCCAATACTAATCCCCAACCGCTTTCTTTCCCTAACTCTCGGCCCACATCTATCTGCTGGCTGTTGTCTGTTGCTGACGCATGCATATTGCATGTGGCCTAATGCCGGGCGATTAAAGCCAAGTTGCAAGTATGCAACTTGCAACATGCTGCTGCAAGTTCATGTCATGCATTTTTCAAAAGCGACTCTCTCTCTGTGTGTGCAACTTTTGCACCCAGACAGACATTAATATTAAACAATAAATACCAACAAGTTGCAAATGGCGGCGGGACGAACAGGAAATAGGGAAAAGGGCGGTGGTGAGGAGAGAAGGGGAAAATGGGTAAGGGGAAGTGGGTGGAAAGTTGTCCCCCAAGTGGTCGTTGGCATAAATGCATCGTCAATTAATGTAAATTAAAGGCAAAACCGAATTCCATTTCCGTTTTAACAAGACACTTAATTACATAAGTGAGTGGACATACACACACACACACTCACTTACACACAAGCATCTTCCCAGGGGTGTGACAGTGTTGGAAAGTGTGGAGGGGGGGGGGGTGATTGAGCAAGGCTAAACTTGCTAGAAACTATGTTTAGAATTTACTTAACAAGATGACGACTAGAAGTGCTTGAGTTATAGAGCATTATAGACATTATAGACACATCTCTAGTTGGCATTCATGCATATTACTCATACGCCATGTGCCACAAACACACACACACACACACACACACACAGAGAGAGCACTTAACCAGGCGTTCAGACGTATAAACAGCCCAAGCTTCAACTACAGCTACAGCTTTGGCTTTGTCAGGTATTTGCATTTGCATTTTGCATTTGCGAGTTTCGTAATTAAGTTTCAAGTGCAATTCGAGTTTATCGGCTGTGCATCATACCACATTCCATATATTTCCCTCTCTCTCTCTCTCTCTCTATATATATATCTCTGCTCCTCTAGATCTATTTCTATCTCTATCTCTAACCGTAGCTCTAACGCTCTATCTCTGTGTGTAATCCAACCAATTTGGCAAGCTCAACTTGTAATACGTACTCATGAACTCATCCATTTGAATACCCTGTTAACTCGAAGCCAACTAATCAAGGATATGATAAAGAATTAAAGCAACACTTTATATTTAAAATATACATATTTATATATAACAATATTATTGCAATCTTATTAATTTTTTATATGAGCATAGTTTAAATATTAAAATAAATATTGTTCGTCACAGAATTGGATATCAGAAATTTTTGGGCTTGAATATGCTTTCGTCACTAGACTTCTAGCTCGCGTAGAGGTTTTTGTTAGATCAGATAATCAATTTAATTTTCGCGTCGTTTGATTTTCGATCATCGATTACTGAAAGTCTATTTATATTCGAATGTTTCGGTTTCTAAATACGTCAATATTTAAGTTCACCAAGAATATAATAAGTTATAAATATTTGAATATATTAATGCTTTCTTCTGTCCATCATTCATTTATATATGTTATGTTAGTTATGTAACATTTTGATGCTAGCCAAGTCAAGGTCATTTTATTGCCGATATGACAGATATATCAACATACATACTTGCCAAAAAGCAAGGAGCTAAGCTCTTGGTATACAGCTGTTTCAGTAGATGTACATCTTCCATTTCAGTACCTTACCCAACGATCCAAGCTTCTTGCTAGAACCAGTTGAGAATTCTAAGGAAGCAACATAGAAACCACGCCTGAAACTTGAGCTCGCCAATTTCTGTGTTGTTGTAGTTGCCGTAACTGAGTTTTCAGTTACAGTTAGGCAAATCTTGCTCATGTTTCTCATATATATTTGTCATATTGACAATAAATTAACCTCGAGTCGGCTAATACCCAAATTCACGAAGTAAAAAGGTCGCTAAATATAACAGAAATATACCATTTTCTAATGGAAATAATTTTTGTTATTTTTGAAAATATTTTAGTAATGTTTAGTGTACTCAGTACAGCAATGTAGTTTGGTTAAACCCTATAAAAAAACAATACATATTTTATGAAAATTCTTTAATTTCAAATTAAGTTTATGGAGTTAAATAATCAAATGATAAACTTAAAGAAAAAATTAATATTACACCTTGGCAACATGATCTTATTAAATGTTTGATTGTCCAACTTGTTTGCAACAACAAATTCAGGTTATATGTATTTATATTTATTTATTATATATATACATTTATTATATATATTTATTTATTATATATATTTATTAATTATATATATTTATTTATTTACTTATGTACATCCTAGTGCTACAAGCTTATCCTATATTTAAAGCACTAGTCACAAGTACAATTGTTTAAGCAATCAATTAGATAACTACAATAGTGTCTCTTAATTCTAAAGTTTTAAATTTACTAATTTTGGTTTTTCTCTTCACATTTTTGTATAACTTAATTAAATTGGGATATTTTCACTTGACCTACTCTTGAATATGCTTAAAGTGTTTTATTCAAAATTGCATTGCTAATTTGCTTTAAATTATTTGGAAGTTGATTCCAAATTCAAACATCATGTATATACTAGAATTGCCTTTCTTCTAAATTTAATCGCTTGAATCTTAAGCAAACTAAGTTGTTGATTCTTCTGGATGTTGTAAAACATAAATTATTGTATAAATATGATGATTCTTTGGTATGTATTATTTTGGGGAAATCTGAAGAACTCCGATTGTTCGGTTTTCGGTATTACAAAAGTATTTTGTTTTGGTTACTGCTTCAGTTACGATTACCAAAGTTTAATTGTTTAATACCCGTTAACTGTCTTAGCTTCAGTTTATCTGTGAATCCCTAGTATAAACACACCATTATACAAGTTTAACAAACTTTACATATTTCGTTTCCGACTTTCAATTTCAGTTTCAAGCTTAATATTGAAATTATATAGCTATACATTTTTATTCAATCAACAAACACTTTGAGTATTTTCTTTAGTAGCAAAAACACACTTGAGTTTTTATATGATATACCAAGTTTTAATCAGTTTTTCTTCCACTTTTTTATGAACTCAATTCACAGATGTTACTTCTAAACTATAAACATCAAAACTCTTAGAAATATTCTTCAATATATTATAAAAATATTCTAATTATTTCAGCAACATATTTTAATAAATATATATATTATATAATATACATAATTTATTTATAATTGACTTTACAGGGTATTTGCTAGTCATTAGCACATTAAAACTCCAACTTCGGCAGCCGCTTGTTTTACAGCTGTAACAATACGAGTTGAACTAAAGGTGAATCCTTCAAATGCATTTTATTGTGGCATACAATTTTGATGCTTGCCACAAAATACAATATTGTTGCCAATTGTTTGTACTCGTTGTTTTTGTGGCTTGGGAAATGGCAAAGAATGAAAATGTATCAGAGGTTTTCCCAGTGCCAATAGACAGAAATTTAAATTAGTTAATAATTGGCCAACTACAACTTAAATAAGACTTCATTGCCAAACATTAAACTAGATTATCTGGCAATACAAAAATAATATTCAAATTTATGGGCAACTAAATTTAAAAATGGCAATTTTCCCTTTTTAATCACATTTTAGTAACTGTAAACAAAAAAATAAAAATATTCTCAATTATGAAAAATGGTTTTTTTACACGATTTCAGTTATCACAATTTATGAGTTAACATTATGATTATCACAGGCCACAACTCTTTCCTCTCTCTCTCTCTTTCTCTCGCTCTCTCTCTCTCTTACTCCTTTGCTCTGCTTGTAGCATAGTCACAAACCCGAAACAACTAAATTTATAGCAAGGCTTTTATAGCTGGCCCAAACGAACAGAAAAGAGAGCAACATTGCGCAATATGTTGGCTCACAGAGCAGAGGACTCTTTGTGTGTGTGTGTGTGTGTGTGTGTGTGTGTGTGTGTGTGTGTTTACAGCGAAACTCTTGAATCGGAATTGAAGGATTATGAAAACCTATTCGGTATTCAATTTGCAGATCCCTTAACTGCAATATCGAATTGGTACAAAAGTAGCAGCATGTTAAAATTACATCTCGAAATGTTTAACAAATTTCACCTAAAATCCGTGTTGCCAGCATCAGCCTTTTTCCGTATAGATCCGTCCTGCTTTAAACTACTTCATCTGAAAAAAATACCAAAACATTCCCTATCCGAAAATCTGTCCATGTTCTCAGCATCATTTTTAAAAAACTTTTATTTGTATAAAGAACATTATAATTGTATAAAACAAACAATGTTGCATTCGATTTCATATCGTAATATTGAATTCAACAGCGATATTGTGTTATCGTAATGATATATATTGCGAGAAGTATCGATTAATCGGTTAATCAATTTATTAAAAGTAACACATTGGATGCCTTTCGCCCAAGTCAATGCAATAAAGTTACAGCCTTTTGTGACACTTGAAGTTTAGTCAAATGACGAAGTAGAGCGAGTTTTTAGCCAAGTTAATTTAATAAAAACTTAACAAAACGAAACTGTCTGTAAATCCAGATGTTGAATGGCTTTTTGACCAACACTTAAAATTATACCTGTATATGAATGAAACCATTAACGAATTATTTATAAAAAAAAACACAAGAACATTTGTTTTTCCTGTTTTCTGTATTTTCTTTAAAAAGAATTTAGCCTTTTTACACCCTTTACTTTAAAATAGTAAATAGGGTCTATTAAGTTTGTCAAAATGTGCGTAACAGGTCGAAGGAAGTCCGGCAGACCCCATAAAGTATATATATTCTTGATCAGCATCAACAGCCGAGTCGATATAGCCATGTCCATCTGTCCGTCCGTCTGTCTGTCCGTCTGTCTGTCCGTCTGTCTGTATGAGCGCCTAGATCTCAGAGACTATAAGAGCTAGAGTCACCAAATTTGGTATGGTGGTTCGTCTATGGGCTAAGCAGATCAAGATTATGTTAAAATTTTGACACGCCCCCTTCCACCTCCGTAAATCGAGAACAAAATTTTTGAAATCCCGTAAAACGAAAAATATTAATGATAGAGTCCTGAATTTTGGCACACAGGACGAGCATGTATGAGCAATGTATCCTGAACATTTCATCGCGATCGGATAATTGAGATTTGAGATAGCTCTAAAACTAAGAGACTAGCTTGCATAAAAACAGACAGACAGACGGGCGGACAGACGGGCAGACAGACAGACTGACAGACAGACGGACTGACAGACAAACGGACTGACAGACAGACGGACAGACAGACAGACGGAGGAACGGACGGATAGACAGACAGACACACGGATGGACAGACAGACAGATGGGCGGACAGATAGATAGACAGACGGACGGATAGACAGACAGACACACGGACAGACAGACAGACAGATGGGCGGACGGACTAACAGACGAACGGATAGAGAGACGGATAGATAGACAAGCAGACAGACAGATATGCTGTCAGACAGATAAGCAGACAGCCGGACAGACCGACATGGGCGGACAGACAGACAGACAGCCGGACAGACAGACGGACATGGCTGACTCGGCTTTTGCTGCTGATAAAGAATATGTGGGGGGTCCGGCAGGCTTCCTTAAACCTGGACATTTGTTTTTTCGGACTCATTAATTACAATTAATGCCTTTATTTCTATTAAATCTAATGTAAAGCGATTTAAATTGATACAATTCGAAAAAAGCGTTAACTCTCAGCTCTACACTCTAGGTTAAATTGCTATAAGCAACGTTAGAAAAATTTTACACGTCTTGTAAATACATGTTTAGGTAAAAAAAAAATTACAAATATTTGTTCAAGCATTTTTAAAACAAATAACTTAGCGCATAAAAAGCAAATATATTTGATCTATTCCTGCCCAATAATAAAAGTACGATCGCTCTGGTGGTAAATGCTCGACTAACAGATACCCTGTATATACTGGTTTAAATTTATATCGATTGATATCTTTAATAATTTAAACAATGTGATGAATGAAACATTTTGTTGAAATTTTGTAAGCAGTTAAGAGTTAATAAAGTGCAGCAGGGAGTCATTTTTAAAAGCACTGGGAATACTGGATTTCATTGCCACAAAAAAATAAGGGAACATGCAACACGCGGCAAGTTGCATGCCACAATGTTCACAATGGTGCTGACTAAAACTTGGCCACAAAATGCAAATTCTCCGAATTCGTTTAAACGATTTTGATTACTTAAAACGCAACAACAACAACAACAACAATAGCAATAAAAGTAATAATAAACAACAACAAAAAATAAAGGCGAAAAAAAGGAGCGAGCGAGGGAGAAAGAGGGAGCGAGAGAGAGGGAGATGGAAGGAAGGAAGTAAAATACAAATAAATAAAGCGTTTTTATATTTCCGGCGACGTTGCATTCAACAACCGACCCCCCCCACCGCCCTCCCCCCTCTTTTGCCTAGTCCTTGATAATGATGATGTTGTTGATGATGGCGATGATGATACTGTTGTTGTTGACGACGATGATTATCATTATTATTATTATTATTATTTTGGCTCTGGCGTTTTTCTTTGTCTTTCAGTCTGTGGCAGCAACTTGGCGACGCGACGCGGCGTTGCATTTGCAATGGAAATGCCTCGCGTCGACGTTGCATGCGAAATGCATTTTAAATGCGAGTTTGCCGAATGCAATCCCTGCATTTTCCACCCCCCATCCCCTCTCTTACTACCACCCTCAACCTTCTCCCCTTTTAAAAGTCGTTGACAATTTGGCGACGGCGATGAAAATAAATAAATAGGCAAGGCCCAAAAAAACCCTCTCGTCCGAACCGAGAACCCAACATCAGGACTATTCCTATTACTTCAGACTTCAACCCCCATTCAACTCCCCCTTTTTCCCTCCATTTTCCCTCCTTTACCACCCCTTTTCCACTCCTTTTCCCCTTCATCTGCCTTCATGCAAGCCGTAAGCATGCAAATATTTAGATTAATGCAAGACTTTTGCAACAAAATACGCGCCGCGCATATTGCCAAACAAATTTTTATTTATGCCATAGTTTTTTGGAAGGGGATGGGGTGGGTAGTGGGGCTTGGGGGTACTCTGGGATTGCAGCTGTCTGGCTAAGTCACTTGTCAGTCGCAACACCAACGACGCTGGCAAAAAATTAGTTTTTTTTTTTTTGCCTAGCAACTTTTTGAAGTTCTTGAAGCGAGCATTACCGACTTTGTCATCAAGTTGAGATTTATTTTTTTAAAAATTAAACAGTCAAGTTGCGTTATAACGAACGTTTTTAATTTGAATATTCCTATATGTATATATTTTAGAATGTTTCTGTTGCGAAATATCGGTAAGATTTAGATTAAACAAGAATATAATAAGTTATAAATATTTGAAGATATTAATGCATTCTTCTATCCATCATTCATTTATATATTTTATGTTAGTAATGTGAATTTGGTTGCTAGCCAAGTCAAGGTCATTTTATTGTTAATATGACATATATATCAACATACATACTTGCCAAAAGGCAAGAAGCTAAGCTTGGTATACAGCTGTTTCAGTAGATGTCCATCTCCCTTTTCCGTACCTTACCCAACGATCCAAGCTTGTTGCGAGAACCAGTTGAGAATTCTAAGGAAGCAACATAGAAAGAACGCCCGAAACTTGAGCTCGCCTCTTTGTGTGTTGTTGTAGTTGCCGTACCTGAGTTTTCAGTTACAGTTAGGCAAATCTAGCCCATGTTTATTTATTTATTTAGTACGACTAAAAGCAGTCGACAAGAAAATATACACAATACAGAATTAAGAATTTGTAAATTAATAAGTAATATTATTTAAATTAAACTGAAAAGAAAAAATTAAAAATTAAAGGTCTGGGGGTACTCAAAGTTATGACTTTAAAAGATCCAACATTTGTTGCAAGGATTGGGGAAAACCCAGAAAAACCCAATCAGATCAATAAGTATTAGTACAATTAATGTGTTTGTAAGTATAGGAATTAGTGTTTGTTCAAATTATTATAACTAAATTGTTAGCAAGCTAATAGTATTAGTGACTACACAAGTTAATAATATAATCAAATTAGTAATAGTACAAAATTAGGAAGTGAGGGGATGAGTATTAGTTATATGTTATATTTAATATTATTATTGGAAAAATCAATGATTTCTCATCTATATTTGTCATATTGACAATAAATTGACCTCGAGTCGACTAGTACCCAAATTCACAAAGTAAAAAGGTCGCTAAATTTAACAGAAATATACCATTTTCTAATGGATATAATGAATTTGTGTGAATGTATGTAACAGGCAGAAGGAGGCATCTCCGTCAACTATAAGAGCTAGAGACTTCAAATTTGGAATGTAGGTTTCTGAATACCCTACGCAGATCAAGATTATTTATATTTTTCGATATCAAGCCTCGTTTGTTTTAAAATTAGAAAAATCACCATAACATAAGCAATGTTAAAGCTAGAGATTAAAGCTTGAGATTTGGCACACATGATAAGAAGCTTGGAGTTAATGTGCCCAGAAAACTTCATTGCGATGCCACGCCTCCTTCGCCCACAATTGGTAAAAGCTGATAACAAGAGCAGTTTTATAGCTAGTTTTCTCAAAATACTTTTGTTTTAAGACCTGCACAGGGTATCCTACTGTCGCGCCCGCTCGACTGATCGGCTTGATTTCAACTTGTGGGCGAAGGCGTGGCAGCGTTATGAAATTGTCTATACAAAGCCAACAACTTGGTGCAAGGAAACTGGAAACAAGAAAATTTGCCAGGTAATCGACTTCAATGGCGGAATGCTTAGAGTGTCGAACTCTTTGCTCAGTATTGAATCATGTTTAAATAATGGACTATGACTTTGGCATACTTTGAATTAATGTAAAACTGCTCTAAGTTACAGATCTAATATTGTAATTTAATTTGCTAATTAATTTATTATTATTTTGTTGGTTGCTTTGTTGCTTTTCTAACTGGGTTAATGTTTAAAATCTCAGTCGAGGGGGAAACGATAGATGTAGTACTGAGGACACTGAACGACTTTTGTCATTCAAATGTCAATTGTTATTGGAAAGGGAATTCGTATGCCTACCAAATGGAATGCTGCTTTTCGTGGTGAGAAAATAGGTTGTTGATTAGGTTTCCATACAGACGAACATGGATCTATCGAATCGATGACTGTTGATCAAGCATAACTATATGTAATCCTGTCCTCCTTCCATTCTTTTAGCTGTTAAGCTCATTGGACGCTACTTCAGCTAAGAATTAAAGGATCACTTTGAGGTGTAACTGACCTTCCTCTTGAACCCAAAGTGTGTCCGTTTGAACTCTGACTGTTGTGGTAATACTTACATATGGATCTATGAATTTAGCATCAAGTTCAAAGGGAGCATTTCGAGATATTTAAATCGAATCGTTCGACTTAAAACTAGTTGTAGATTGTGCTTTGTGAATGACGTTGAATGGGGGTAAAAGTCTGTTGAGAGTAACTGAGTTTTGCACAAGCAACGATATTGTCGCATGTGGCATGTCGCATGTGGCATGTGTGGCGAGTGGTGGTGGTGGCCAGCCATCAGCTTCATCATAGTTGCAAAACGGTTGCCGTAGCTTTTTGGCCGCGCAACGTCTATATGTCAAATTAATTGATGACCAATTTGCGTTTTCAATTAAAAGCAGCGCGCACTTTTTGTCCAGATACGATTTCATTTTTGTGTCTCGCTTCTTTTTTTTTATTTACTTTATTTTTCTGTGCCGTGTTTTTGTCTCGTTTTTCGGTATTTTTCTTTTTGTGTTGTTGTTGAAGTTGTCGTAGTTGTTGTTGTTGTCGTAGTTGTTGTTGTTTTTGAATTTGTCGTTGTTGTTGTTGTTGTTGTTGTTGAAGTTGTCGTTGTCGTTGTTGCTGTCGCCATCGTTTTCAGCACGGAAATTGCCCCTTTTGGCAAAAGCGATGAAGTGCAGCCGCAGACGTTGCCCGCGTTGTGTCATCCAATTTCTCCACCTTCTCCTCCTGCTAGTACCCCCGCATCACACGCCCCCCCCCCTCTTGCCAGCCTGAAGGAATCGTTGGTTCCATTGAATTGCGTTATAATGCAAAAAAAAACAAAAAAAAAACCCTCCCTCTTTGCCTTGCCCAACAACGATCCAACAACGATTCACATCTCCATTCCGTTCGACGTTTTCGACTATCGTTGAATGTGTTTTTGATTCCGATTCTGAATCCGATTCCCCTCCATACATATGTGTGACTGATGTGGGCGTGGTTACGCCCCCGCAATGCGCGCTCAATGGCCAAAGCTTAACAGCGTTTCTTTAATTAAGTTGCACAATTTGTAGCCAGTTGTCGGCGCATAATAGTCTTTTCGGGCCACTTTTCCAGCCCAGACACGACACGATATTCCTCCGACAGCCTCAATGACAGTTTTGTATACAATCCCATCAAGAGTCCTCCTTCATTTATCCCTTTCCCAGTTTGCCACAGCTACAACTCCGGTTTAACCAGTTAAAGACCTTAAAGTCTAAGCCAAAACACATCGATAAATCATCGTTAACATTTTTGTGCTCACCTTTTGTTGCCTCATATAACTATATGTATATCAACTGATATTTCTCTCTCTCATATTTCATATAATATATATTCACATTTCATATTCAGTTAGTTAAATATCACAAATAATAGTTAAATGTTTATTAGAGTTTAAATCGAAATTTATTATTAATGACAGAAAATATTAGAAATTACACTTAATCCGTTATTACTGTCGATAGTTGAGTCTGTTTAGTAATTTACTTTGCTGTATATTTTACTAAAATTTGCATGAAATCGTATTTTTTAATTTGTCGAAATTAATGCAATGTATAAACTTTAATTTGTTCGGATTTATTTTAGTCTAAATCTAATTTAATGATAAGTTAGACATATTTTTAGAAGAGATTTTAATTATTGCTTAAACTCATTAATTTCCTATGGATTTACACATTATATATAAATATGATTAAAATGTGTACATTTTGTTGCCTGCACATTATTCTCAACAAATGAAAGTTTTTAATAAAGGAAAATTAATTGTTTAAAGAGGAATAATATAACACAGGCTTATTATTCATTTTTAAACAAAAATTCTATTGAAGTTTTAAAAACGAAGTTTTTGTAGTTGACGGCATTGATTAAAAACGGTGAAGTTAACTTCTTTGGATCTTTCAAAACATCTGTTATTTTCTTAAATATATATTTTAATTATTTGGAAACAGTCAATACATATGCGAGCAGTGTAAATACCTTACATACATTTTAATAATAATTCTTAGATTTATTAATCGTATTGAACGAATTGAACGGATCTTATAAATATATTTAATAATTAATTACAGCAAATAACATTATTAATTTACATATTAACAATTTCATTTACATATCTTAAATCAACAGCCAATTTACAAAAATTCGCTCATATTATTCAAAAAGCAACACAAATAAAACTTGTTATATTATTGAATTGTATTATAATTAAGCAGACATCTCCGACCCTAAGATGTATATATAGTCTTAATCAGCATCACCAGCCGAGTAGCCGATAAAGCCATGTCCATCTGTCTGTCTTTCTGTCCGGATGTCTATCTGTCTGTCCGTCCATCTGTATGTCCCTCTGTCTGTCCGTCTGTCTGTCTGTCCGGATGTATATCTGCCTGTCCGTCCATCTGTATGTCCCTCTGTCTGTCCGCCTGTGTGTCTGTCTGTTTGTCTGTCTGTCCGGATGTCTATCTGTCTTTCCGTCCTTCTGTATGTCCCTTTGTCTGTCCGTCGGTCCGGATGCCTATCTGTCCGTCTGTTTGTGCCTATGTCTGTCCGTCCGTCCGGATATCTACCTGTCCGTCTGTCTGCGTGTCTGCCCGTCTGTCCATCTGTTATCCCTCTGTCCGTCCGTCCGGAAATCTACCTGTCCGTCTGTCTGCCTGTCTGTCCGTCTGTCCATCTGTTATCCCTCTGTCTGTCCGTCCGTCCGGATGTCTAGCTGTCCGTCTGTCTGCCTGTCTGTCTGTCGGTCCGTCTGTCTGTCCGGTTGTCTGTCTGTCTGCTTCTTTGCAAACTAGACTCTCAGTTTTAGAGCTATCTGGATGAAACTTGGTACAGTTCTGTCTTTTTGCTGCAGTCAATTCATATGTCAGAACCGGCCATAGGAAAAATCGGTCAAAGGCCATACTTTAGTATGATAAACTATTTTGTACCTTAACCAAACTCACAGATTATGCATTTGGTCATGTCTTACACATCCTGACACAATTTGATATAAATCGTATTACTACACTATATAGCTGTCATAGAAACGATCAGAGTTCTGCACGGGTGTAAAATCGTTGGCGTGCCAAAAATAACAAAGAAGACTGACTCAGGACACGCTACTGCCGCTCCCGCGCCAACTCTCCGGCTTGTTTTTTTTTTTAAATGGCCAACTCTTTTGTTTATTAAGTAAAACACAATAGTTTATAAATATTTGCTCATACTAATTTAAAATACTTAGCTCGGGAAATATTTAAAATAGTTATTTAATATCAATAACACAAGCTATAAGTATAATATAGCAAGAATTATAATAGATTAGATTCAACTTTATGCCAGTATGAATCAATTTAATAATAATGCTAGATTCAGCTTACCTATATATGTAAATTTGGAATAGCTTTAAGCCTGAAATAACGTTGCCAATTCGAATTGATACCTACACACATGAACATTATATATACTATATATATAACCTCAGTTCCAATAAAACCAATCGAAATGCTTGAATAAACATAAATTCAACTAAAAGTAAATTGCTTAAGGAAGGCCAAAACTAAAGATTAAACCCAAAAAAAAGGTGGTCATCTGGCAAATGGAACGAGCAATGGATTAAAGCAATTCGATGCGAAAAATTATTGATGGTCTGAGAAGGGCAAAAAAAAGGATCTGCGTCATCTTCATTAGGCGGCAGGCAACCTGACGACGCGACAGATTGAAGGGGAGGATATCGATGGGTATGAGTGTGTGTGTGTGTGTGCAGGACTCTAATGCTGTTTGGTACGAGTATATGGGCATGTTAAGGACATCGCCAAATGAAGTGACAAGCAACTTAACGCATTTAAATTAATTAAAAATGTGCTTAAGATGTTTTCGACTTGCGACTAGCGACTGGCGACGATGGCAACAACAAAAGACGTTCCCAGCCTGTCCCTGACAACGGTAGACTCTAACAACAAGAATAGAAGAGGAGAACAAGAACAAGAACAAGAAGAAGAAGAAGAGCAAGAACAAGCACAAGAAGCAGAAGTAGCTTTGCTTTTGCTTTGCCTTGCAGCTGGCAGCTGTAATTAGACAATTCACTCGCCACTCGCCAACTTGCCACACGGCTCTGCCCGCCTGCCACTTGCCACTTGCCACTCACGGTCCCTGCGCGGGCGCCTTTTGCCTTGGCGGGATTTGGGCCTGGTCTGTTTTGGGTTTTAGTTGCGCATCAAAAAAAGGCCAAAAATAAAATACAAGTATGGTAGCTAGACGAGAGCGCTCGATTGCGAGATACCCTATTTATTTATTTATTTATTATTATTAGTATTATTAATATTAATATTATTATTAGTACTATTATTATTATTTTTATTATTAATATTGTAATTATAATTATTAATATTATTATTATAATTATTATAATTATTATTATTATTATTATTCATATTATTATTCATATTATTATTATTATTATTATTATTATTATTATTATTATTATTATTATTATTATTATTATTATTATTATTATTATTATTATTATTATTATTATTATTATTATTATTATTATTATAATTATTATTATTATTATTATTATTATTATTAATTTTATTTTTATTATTATTTTTATTATAATTATTATTATTATTATTATTATTATTATTATTATTATTATTATTATTATTATTATTAATATTATTATTATTATTATTATTATTATTATTATTATTATTATTATTATTATTATTATAATTTTTTTTTTTTTTTATTATTAATTTGCTAATTGTTATTATTATTATAATTATTATTATTATTATTATTATTATTTTTATTATTATTATTATTTTTATTATTATTATTATTTTTATTATTATTATTATTATTATTATTATTTTTATTATTATTATTATTATATATTATATATATATTATTATTTTTATTATTATTATTATTTGTATTATTATTATTATTAATAATAATATAATTATTATTATTTATTAATTAATTTAGCAGTCAACAAAACAAACAATAATTTTTTGAATATCCTTAGAAAATAAAATATTAAGTTAATAATTTTAATTATAATTATAACTAAATGTCATTTTAAATTTAAACTGAAAGGAAGACAATTAAGGAAGTTCTAAAAGTCTGGAGTTCATTAAAATGATCAATTTAAATGGTACAACATATTTTGCAAGAATTGGGAAAACCCCAGAAAAACCCAATCAGATCAATAAGTATTAGTAGTATTACAATTAGTATTGGTATAAGTACAAATAGTAGTATTAATGCTAGTACGATTATAGCAATTAATATTAGAATTGTAAGGGTTAGTATTATAATACAAATTAGTATAAGAGCAGATATACATAAATGTAAGTATAGATATAAATATAAGAATAAGTATATGTTAATAAATTATTACTAAGATGAAAAAAAAAGGATAATCATCGGATAAGCCACTGAATTTTGCTACTCATATTGAAGCCCATTGTTCACCACTTATATTGGAAATAAATTAATATTTCGCCCTTGGATTTTACATAAAGCATTCCCCAAGCTGTTAAAACATTTAACGCTTAATTCATTCCTTAACAACTTTGATTACTTATTGTTTGTAACCTTTACCAAACCCACGTTTTTTGATGATGCCAAAGAAGAGCAAAAAAAAACAATTTAAAAGTTTTTCTATGGTAGAAATTTGTATTCAAGAAACCCAATTCCAAAATAAAGACTAATGAATTTCGATATAATAGCCCTTCTCGTATTTTCCAATCTTAGGGGTAATAACATGACAGTGCTAATTCAACTATAATTCCACTCCATTTAGTTTATACTTGAGATACTCTCTTAAACTGAAACCAATTTGGTTTGAAATACCTTTCTGCATATATACTACTACTATAAATATTGCGATCCAATATGCTGCCTGATAAGTACATTGTTAACAATGAGCGGCTTCTTCTTTTCTTTGGCTACACAAAAAAGGTTTCATGAACAATATTTGTGTTTATTCTGCGATCATTATGGAATTTGTTTGGTAAATACAGATCATAAACATTTATTAACACTTTAAAACTTCCAATATAATTTGTTTTAATTAATTTACATTACAAGTTAATGTGACAAAAGACTCGAGCTTGTTTTGTGAGTGGACAAAATGCTGTAAAATACACGATGTGTCTTACGAAGCAAGCAGAATTGTTTGCCTAGATCACGCGTGCTGGAGAATTCACATTTTGGACACCACAAATTTATAATAATATGCATAATACACGACGATAGGTAGGTAGGTATATTTTATTCAGTTTTTACACATTTTTCCCATAACAAATGTAAATTTGCTGCGAATTGTGCAGGCAACAAATGCAACATTTTAAATAATGCAACAAAACTTGTAAAAAACAATGAAAAAATAACTTAAAGGCCAACAAAGACTTAAAAATAATGACGTAGGCACAAGAATTGTAATAAACATGGAACTAGTAGTATTATTAAAATGAGAAACAACGATCTTATTAACCCAAAATTAAATTACTATATAACGTAAAAGAAAGAGGTTTATAGATATTTATTTTTTAAATAGTATGTAACCTCCAGTATTTATAGTGCCCCAGTTCAGTCGGGCAGGGCTAAATCGACAGCGCGATAGGCCCGAATATGACTCTTTCTGTCTGTAACAATTTGCATCCTTTTCTGCAGGGTATACAAATTATTTTTTTTTTTTTGGCTTTTCTTTTGTTGACGGCACAGATTGAAGCCGCGCCGCATTGGCGGTAAAGTTTGCAACAGCGTCAGGGAACTTTGTCCTGGGGAGCATGGACTCTACACGAGTCCGAAGTTTCCAGTTCCACAGTTGCCCTGTTGTCACTTCACAGAGAGAGATAGAGAAGTGCAGACAGAGAGAGAGAGAGAGAGGGAGATAGACTGCAGAAGTGTTTTAGCATTGTCTTTGCCTTCTTGGCGCATCGACTTTTAAGTAGTTGCGCCACACACACACACACACACACACACGCCTAGAGAGGGAGCCTTTAGTTTGAAGGGGGCAGAAGGTTCGAGGGGTTAAAGTCGCTCACTCGTAGGCGTTAATGAAAATGCTTGTAATTAGTTTTGTTTGTTGGCAACGATGCAGCGATGCAGCGGAAACGGAAGTGCGCCAAATAATGCCAACTTGCGCTTTTGCATGCATCGAACTAATTGATTTGCCGGTACTACAAAACTACCCCCTCCATCTGTCCCTCCTCCCCCTTACACCACAACTACAACGACTTTCGAGTGCCCTTTCTCTTCTCTTTCCCGCTGCTTTCGAGTGTCTCCGACGTAATGAATTTACTTCAAATGCACTCATCGCTGCAGAAAACTCGATGTAACAATGAATGCTTAGAGATTTCAAGGCAAAAGATCAAGTTAGAATAGCTTTAAATTTAACTCACAGTCATAAATATGTTGAAGATGTTGAGTAGAATATATTTAATCGCTTTTAACCACATTTAAAGCTATGATAGTTATCTGTTTATAATAATCAACTAATATATACGTATTGATTATATAAATACTCGGTGTATAATTTATAATAATATTAAGCACACATGCATTAAGTTTAATCAATATAAGAATTAAAAGAATCGATTATTCTCGAATTGAGCAAATTGAACATAACATTGCTTTAAACAAAGTTTACCCAATTTAATTTATTTTTATATTTTTAAGCGTTACATACAATTTCAATTTAATAGACACTAAATTTGTTATATTTTTCTATTTACTTATTTTGTTTGTAAGAATTTTTGCCCATTTGTTGTTATGATAAATAGTAAATGTTAAATAAATTCGAATTGTACTTTTACTAATTAAAAAGAAAATTGTATACTAGTATGGTAACAAATTGTATAATACATATACAATTCATTTGGTACACCTTTCTCCGTCGATTTAATTTACGTGTATTAAAACAAACTGTATTCTCAAAACTATATCATATATTATTTATCGAAATACTAGTTTCAAACTTAGGTGATACATTTAATCCAACGCTTTTCCAACTTTTGAACTGCCTTTTTTAAAAATGATAAAGCTTTGACTTCAAAATGAGCTTCAGTTGCGGCGATTACTTCCTCATTGCAGCGATATCTTTTTCCCTGAAGAATTTTTTTGAGATCTGCTAAAAGCAAATAGTCACTAGGGGCCAGATCTGGAGAATATGGCGGGACTTGATATCGAAAATTGAAAATAAACGTTCATACAGACGGACGGACGGACAGACAGACGGACAGGTGTCAATCGACTTGGCTATTGATACTGATCAAGAATATTAATACTTTATAGGGTCGGAGATGCCTCCTTCTGCCTGTTACATACATTTGCACAAATTCATTATAACCTTTTTTGCCCATTTTTAATGGGCACAGGGTATAAATATCCCAAAAAAGACACGCCCTAACCTTGCCAACTGACTGTTAAGCTCTTGGCCACTTCGGATGACTTGCACCGGCTCCTTTCCATATGGCTGACTGCTGATTTGACTCAGGAGTATAGGGATGAATCCATGTTTCATCCATTGTGACGTAGCGAGCAAAGAAATCGAGTTTGTTCTAGTTGAATATGCCCAAACAATCCTAGAAATCATCGATACGCTGTTGTTTTTGGTCTGCGGTCTGTAAACGCGGTATCCATTTTGAGCAAAGTTCTTTAAATACCCAAATGTTCGTTTAAAATTGTAAACACACTCCGATCTGATATCTTCATGACCTCTGCTAACTGCTTCAACTTCAGTTTGCGATCGCTCAGTACGATTTTCCAGTTTTCGCTGATGTTTTCCATGCCGTTAACTGCCATATTTGACCGTCCACAACTTTTACTTTCCCCATCTTTTTTGTCCCCCAAATCTGGGAAGGAATTGAAGGATGTGGTATATTGTTTTGCAATGTTTTAAAGTAGCTCTCTTACCTACTACTAGTATCCACGATCTTGCTTTTATCATTGTCATTTCCGGTCAAGGTCTTTGCATTTTTCCCACACTTCTTTGCTGTTGTATTCCAGAACGTTGCACAGACTTAAAACTATAATAAAATAGTTAATTTAAGCTCACTAAGTCTCTTTTTTTATAATTCACGATCTTGCGTTTATCCTTATCATTTCCACTTAACTTCTAAACAATTTTTCAACTCTTAAACGATGCACTGACTTTAACTATAATAAAATTTAACATAATATAATAACATATAAGACATTCAATATCCTTTTTCTTAATTATATGGATTTCTTGCCATATTTTTAAACGTTGCATTGCTTAAAAGTGACAATAAAATATAAAATTTAAACACAATTCAATTGCAACTTGAAGAGTTCTAAAGAGTTTGCCATGTGGCAGCGCCAGGTGGCGTCTTTTCACTTTTTAACCAGCTTAATTGCCCCAAATTTAATTTCCGCTTTAAGTTTGTCACACACACACACAGACACACAGACACAGACAAACACACAGTAGTAGGCATAAATATGCAACAGCAAGAATGGCAACGGCAACGAAAACAATGACTGCAAAAAGGGGCGCTGCGGTGGCACACGGAAGTGGTATGGTGGGACATGTTGTCGGTGGGTCTGGGTCACTTTTGCCTGGCAGCAGCAACAGCAGCAGCAGCAGCAGGAACAGCAGCAGGAACAGCAGGAACAGGAACAATTCATCATCTATATGACAAGCAGTCGAAAGCAATCGTTTTGTCATCTTCTTCTCTGTTGCTAAATTGAATATGGCCAACCATCGCAGCGCCCATTAGCAACACCCACTACTACTAGTAGCACCACCCATTCAGTATAGTTAAGCGTAGAGAGTGACAGGGATGGATAGAGACATTTCGAATGAAATGAATGAATGAGCACACACATATGCATTGTAAGTGTGCGTGTGTGCTTCAGAGTGTGTGTGTGTGTGTGTCTCTTCACATATGCATATCTGTCGCCGCATTCCAAAATAACACAAAGAGACGCATAGACGCACGTTCCTTTTTGGAGTCCAGGAAGGAAGGAAGCTTTACAGACTGATAGATGCTAAAGATGTGCACAAGTGGAAGGAGGAGAAGGTTCAACAACAACACACAAACACACACACACACACACACACACAGATGCTGTAGCAGACACGCATACAAAGTAGGCAACGAGTTGACTTTAAAAAGCCTACGTTCTATGTTCAATATATATATATACATATATGTATATGTGTATATATCTCTATCTCTCTATATCTTCGTCACCCTCTCGTGTGTGACAATAGATCATCAAATTCATTACATTACATTTCATATGTCTCATTTGTACATTCTGGGGCTCAGGGTCAAAGGGGATCAATGACGGGGTCGTCTGTGCGTGACCATTGCATTCATCAAAATAAGCCAAATTCAAGCAACAATAATTTAGCCAAGCAACGCACACACACACACGTATCATACACACACACATGCAATACGCACTTGGCTTCTTTTGTGGTAACTGATGCTTCATCATCAACAGCAACAACCACCAAAAAGTTCAACACTCGTTCAATATAAAGACCTTTTTTGGTCTGGCTTTATCAGCAGCAACAGCACAGTGTCCGCCTCCTGCCACGCCCCTTAAAATGCAGCCTACAATCCAAAGTCCAAGTCATGCACAACACACACACAGACAGACACACACTCAACACTTGACCATGGCCAGAAATTTGCGTTGTGAATTTGCCGCGTTGTCTAGACAAAAGAGTGTGTTTCTGTGTGTGTGTTTGGTTGTGTGTGTTTGGTTGTGTGTGTTTGGTTGTGTGTGTTTGTGTATGCGGGTGTATGTGAAATATTCGAGGCAATAAGTTGCTTAAAAAAAAATTCCAAAATAATTTTATATACGCATATAAATCAAATTTAAATGGCGAATTAAGCTAGAGAACAAAACCATGGGAAATGCGTGGGCGTGATGACCACAACTGTCAGATACCCTGTAAATAGCATTACTAAAACTGATTGACTTGTGTGTGCAGTAAACTAGAGTATATTAAATTGGTATTAAGAAAACTAACATGAATTTATTCATTCTCAGACAGACACTACAAATTAAAATACAATGAAACATAAAAAACTTAACTGAACAATTTGAATTTAAAGTTACAAATTTCAATTAATGTATTTAAAAATTAAAATATACTAAAACTTGTCAAAAAGCTTACAGTCGCGCGAATACGATTGTGAGAGACCCTGTATGTATTCTATAAAACAAAAATATGCGCGGGCAAACACGCCGCAAGCTGCGTACGTTGTAGTGTCAATGTGTCTTCATTCTTCGACCCGATACTTTTTAAATAACTTCCGAGTTTATTATTCGAACACATCGGAAACTGAGTACCACAATCCCAAAAGGCTTTACCTTTTCGATTTACGTGGGTGGAAGGGGGCGTGGCAGCTGGTTTAGCTTAGGCGTTGGGGGAAACCTTATACGAAATTTTGATGTCTCTAGCTCTTATAGTTTTTGAGATCTAGTTAATCAAACAGACGAATGGACAGACGAGATGTTAATTCGCGGCTGTTAATGCTGCTATTTTATGGGGTCTGCCAGACTTCCTTTTACCCGAATAAAGTATAAATCAGTAGACTTTAAGTAATATAGAAGTACAGGGTGGCTAATGAATATTCCTACATCAGGAAACTCAAATACCTTTTTATGCAATATTTGAAACTCTTTTCTATATCTTCTATGTTAAAGCTTATTCAATTTTATCAAATATAACTTAATTATATTTAAAAATAATTGAATATAAAGGTCTTATCAATAAGTTGTTCATTACTGCCCGAAGAGTTAGAACAGGAATAGCCGCAATTATCTCTCGAATGGATTGTTTAAGTTCAACAAAATTTGTTGCTTTTGTTTTGTAGACTTCCTTCCCCGCAAAAAAAAGGCGACTGCAGTAAGTTCAGGCCATATGGGGGGACCAACGGAATGTGAACTTCCTTCAAATGAGTTTATTAGGAAAATTTCATTGCAGTTCTGTCATAACAGACTGAGCTATGTGAGCAGGTACAGCATCTTGTTGAAACCACTCAGAGTTCAATGGAATTCTCATTCGGCGCAGTTCTGGATAGAAAAACTCTTTCAACATGTTTAAAGAACGATCTCCAGTAACCGTAACGGTTTGACCGTTTTCTTCAAAGAAGTAACAATTCAACAGCTAAATCAGTGATAGTTTCCTCCATCCGAACTGAAGGGTTCCTATGGTATCGTTTTCCTGCGACTGTTAATTGTTTAAAGATGTTGGATTTAAAGATTTTCATTCTCTTTTTTTTTGTATTTTAAACATTGAGAAATGCCAATACATCTAATGTCTTTATATGGCTATATTGTGATATCAAGATACATGAACTGCCGGAAATTACACAAATGAAAGCAACCAATTAAATAACACGCGTATATGTCAAATTTAATTGAATGATGGAAGCTCAAATAACACGAATAATTGTATATACAGCGATAATACTTAAAATGAATTGTTTCGTCGAAGTTGATGAATTGAAAGTGAGTTTGCTTGTATTATCTGTGTATGTATAATGCTTCTTTCTAATCCCATAATACCGATACTTAAATACTTAAAAACGCAAGAAAATTAAGTTCCAAGCTGGGAGGTTCACTCTGTTGCTAGTATGAAATTTGTGTTGGTATATTTTCTTAACTCTTGACTCTTAGAGATACTTTGTTAACTGGAGCAGTAGGGAGTCAGGTTTGATGGGCCAAGGAGAGACTTTAAGGCCAAGGAGAGACTTTGAAGGCCAAGGAGAGACTTTAAGGCCAAGGAGAGACTTTAAGTATGTGTTTTCGTGAGCTGCTGATGTCGAGCTCAGTGGCATTGTTAAGAATTAGTTATAGGCTGGATAAACCATCCATCTGGTTGTTTCTTTCCCGGTTGATGCAGTTTCTAAGCGTTGCGTGTAGAGAGGATTTAGATGTATAAGTTATTCTGTTGATTTGCCGTCAAGTTATTCAGTCGAATCTATTGCTTAAGTCTTATAGTCCAGCTTCAGCAAGGAGTTGTGCGAAAGGCGCCTAGAGATATTCTAACAGCGAAGTGATAATGGATGGATAATTGAAAAATTTTGCGTGTCATCCTTTATTGTGGAAACCCAGACAAACCCCCATCAAACAATAATAACTGATAAATAGATAAAAAAAAAAGATATAAAGATATTAGTAGCAGGCAGGGAACACTTCAGAATGTTATACATACTTCTGGTATAGTCTCCGTTTCAAAGAAAATGTATGATTGAGTAGAGCTTTATAGAAATAAGCGTTACCATATAGTTCAATATCTCCATAGTGGCAAATATGTTATAGACAAACCAGTCGAAAAGGCTACAGTCGAAGTCGACTATGAGAGACCATTTACTTACTCTTCAAAAAGGAAATAAGAATAACACTAATAGTACCCTACAGTGCGTTGTAACGTCAATATGTTCTTCTTCTTCCTTTGGCCCGACACTGAGTAATATTGAGTATTGAATAACTTCCGAGTTTATTATCCGATCGTGATGACATTTTCAGGATACATTAGGACCCCGCTGCTCGTCCTGTGTGCCCAAATTTATGGGATTTCACAAATTTTGTTTTCAATTTAAGGAGGCGGAAGGGGGCGTGTCAAAATTTTAACATAAACTTGATCTGCTTAGTCCATAGTGACTCTAGCTCTTATAGTCTCTGAGATCTAGGCGCTCATACAGACAGACGGACATGGCTATATCGACTTGGCTGGTGATGCTGATCACCGGACTTCCTTCGACCTGTTACGCACATTCTTTTTTTGACAAACTTAATAGACCCCTTTTACTTTTTTAAAGTAAAGGTTCTAAAAACGGGGCTTGATATCGAAAATTGAAAATAAACAGGAATCTACACTCCAAATTTAAAGTCTCTAGCTCTTATAGTTGCTGAGATCCACGCTTTCATACAGACGGACAGACAGACGGACGGACGGACTGACAGACGGACAGGTGTCAATATGTATGTTTTATGTTTTTATAGAAAGATAATTATATTTTTAAAGCTCACAAAATTAGACTTGTAATATTTACTATGTATTCCGATTTAGTTTTTATCAAAATCCAAAGAAAGTATTGATCAAATTTAAAGTTTTGTACGAAAAATTATTGTTTAAAGATGCTATACTAAAACATATAGTTGTCATACAACCAATCAAACGAAATGTGAATGTTTATACCCTATGCCCTTTAAAAATGGTAAAAAAGGGTATAATGAATTTGTGTGAATGTCTGTAACAGGCAGAAGGAGGCATCTCAGACCCTATAAAGTATATATATTCTGAATCAGTATCAATAGCCGAGTCGATTGACACCTGTCCGTCTGTCTGTCCGTCTGTCTGTCCGTCCGTCTGTATGAACGCGTCGATCTCAGCAACTATAAGAGCTAGAGACTTCAAATTTGGAATGTAGGTTCCTTAATACCACACGCAGATCAAGTTTATTTTTAACTTTCGATATCTCACCCCTGCCTACGCAAATAGAAGAAAACCTCAAATTCCAAGATAATTCAGCCTAGCATGACTGATAGATGAAGTATAACTCGCGCTGAGCAATTTGTTGTAAGTTTTATCGCGATCGATTCATAAATAAGGGAGATATTAAGGAATTTCTTTTCTTGCTATTATTTCATTATAATTGGCCAGTTGTTCAACACTGTCTTAAAACAGTCTGGGAGTTGTCCAGCACTGACAAACAGAATAATTACTATTATTATATTAATTTATATTTGCGATTACTAACACGTATGGTTGACAATTCTACGTTTCTATCATAGTATTAAAATAACTTAAATTTTCTGAATTACCAAAACCCATATATTTAAACATTGCCTTAAATTTCAAAAATAAATTGTTTGGCGCGCAATGAAGAACAGCTGTATGTGAGTGAGAGAAACATGTGGTGTTGCCAGACTACATGCAGAGCAATTCCCCTATAATTTAAATACTTTTCCCAAAACACTTTTATCTTAAGACCTGCACAGGGTATTCTACTGTCGCGCCCGCTCGACTGATCGGCTTTTTAAATTAGCAATTTAAAGAAATAATATATATAAATTAAAGTTTAATTGTAATAATAAATATACATACATTTACAAATTTTAAAGAATATTAAAGCATTAGCTTTAAATTCATATCATGATTCATAGCTGTCGCAGCGGCATTCACATTGCTGATTCATTTGAATCAATCGCAGCTTTAGTCACACTCACACACACACAACAAATCCTGAGCTTGTTTCGGGCTTTTTAGAGTTTTATGTATATCAAGACAAAATGTTAAGAGCATCATCAATAATAATTTGCGGGATAAACAAAGTCTAAGAAGCAGATAAGCTTAAGGATTATATAATCGACTCGTATTTCGTGCGTTGCCTGCAGGTGAAATGAATTAGCTGAAAAATACCAGGCCCCAATACCCACTTGAAACCCGTTCTTGGGGCGTGACGCTGCCAAGTGTTTAGTCTTGGTTGGGGATAAATTATGAGAATTAAAGGGAAAAACACCCAACCACCTTGTGGTGCAGCAGACCGACGGCTTAAGGGCAACCAATCGCCATCGCAATCGCAATCCAAGTTCAACCAACAATGGAGCAAATTATGCGCGAAAAGTGGCAAAGAGCAGACCAGAGGCTGGACGAGGTCCTGCCACCAGACACCACTCAGGTGGTGGCTACTGGTGGTGCTAACCATAAAAAGCGTACAAGAATGAAACAAAAGAAAAGCAAAAAAAAATAAAAGGAGCTGGAGATGGAGATGGAAATACGACGAGAACTTTTGCCAATACGCGTTGCGGCTCAACGGATAAATTATGCCGACGCACTCGAGTGCTTATTGTGACTACGACTTCTCCCCCTCCCCCCCCTATCCGTTCGCCATTCCCCGCCCCTTTGCCCACCCCGTGTCCTTGCCCTTGACAACAGCCCCTTTGCCCGCCAGTGCTGGCACAATTTCAAGATCTAAAATAGCTAATTTGTCCAACAAAATATAGACAGAAATAGCTAAAAATAAAGAAATTATCAATTTCACTTATATTTATACCCTGTGCTCATTAAAATTGGGCAAAAAAGGGTATAATGAATTTGTGTGAATGTATGTAAGAGGCAGAAGGAAGCATCTCCGACCATATAAAGTATGTATATATATTCTTGATCAGTATCAACAGCCGAGGCGATTGACATCTGTCCGTCCGTCCGTCTGTCCTTCCGTCCGTCTGTCCTTCCGTCCGTCTGTCTGTCTGTCCGTCCGTCTGTATGAACGCGTGGATCTCAGCAACTATAAGAGCTAGAGACTTCAAATTTGGAATGTAGGTTCCTGAATACCATACGCAGATCAAGTTTACTTTCAATTTTCGTTTTCAAGCCTCGTTTCTTTTAAAATTAAAAAAATCACCATAACATAAGCAATATTAAAGCTAGAGACTTGAGATTTGGCACACATGATAAGTATCTAGGGGTCGATGTGTCCAGAAAATTGCATCGCGATACCACGCCCCCTTCACCCCCCCCCTTGAAAAAAAAACTAATTATAAGAGAATTACATGGGGAGTAAATTTAAGCGGGTCCCTGTAGAGTCCCAGGGTATATTAAGGTCGGGTTCCCGACTGTTCGGCTTGTATTTTTTATAGAACCTGTACAAGAGCATAAGTTACAACCATAACAACACATGATTGGAAAATATATTAAATAAGCGAACCCCATAACAGTATGAGGATTTCAATGCAGTTAGTTCAGTCTTACTGACATCCAATTGTCTTGGCCAATGCTGGCCGTTGAAGTCGCCTTTAATGTCGGGCAGGGTGTGGACATCTTGTAAGCAGACTGCGGTGTCTCAGCAGTCTGTCGGTGTATGTGCCAGTGTGTCTTCCAATCTGCTCCTCAATTGTATGCAAATTGAGGTCTCTATGGAGTGTGAAACCGCTTAAGTATCAGGTACAATTGGTTATCTGTTCGTAGTGCACGATTCTGCAATACTTGGCTATGTTTATAGTTGGATTTGGCTGTGATTCCCCAAAACTGCACTCCATAAAGCCATGTCGGCATAATACAGTGCACATATACAGCCCTGTTACATCTCAGCAACAAGCTGCTAACCTTCTAATATTGAACCATTGCAGTTGTTGCATTCTCTGACCACATTTTTTCACCGTAGCTCTATGAAGTGACCTAAAGGTAAGACGCTTGTCCAGGGTGAATTACCCTAAGCGCTAACTTCCTCTGGAGCTGGATTGCAGGGGTATTCATTATTAGACTTGTGAGTTTTAAACAGCGGGTTGACTTTCCATCTTTCACCGTTTGCTCAATTATACTAGTTTTGTGAGCCAATATTTATTGATTTGCCAATATAATTTCCACAAAGAACTATTTGATTTTTTTAGTATATTCAAGTTAACTGACAAACTGCAAGAAAGTAGTCAAATCACGATTTACTATACCCATATTTCTAGCTAATAGCACTTCTATAATTATTCTACCTTTTGCCAAGTCTAGCTACAGAATAGCTAAAAGGACAACACTGCTCTCCACCCGCCAATTGTCTGCTCACGCTTTTCTTTTTTTTTTCTCTCTCTTCTTTCTTTTATACGCCCCTCAATGCCGTCAATACAAGTTGGCCGCCGTTTTGTTTGCCATATTCAAAGTCATAAATCATAAAACTGCTCGAGGATATTTTATCATAATCACATCAGGAAGCGAAGCGTCCTTCACAGTAAAAGAGAGACTGAAAGGGGGGGGAGGAGGGTGAAATTTTGTTAGACCGATGGGTGGAAAACTGCGACTCGATTTCGATTTCGATTTTGTTCAATAGAAAAATGACATTATCCATATTTTGGGCGTTAAGTGTTTGGCTCTTGTTGTCCTTGTTACTGTTGTTGTTGTTGTAGCTTTTAATTTGTGTTCGCCTTCGTTTTGCTTTCTGCATTTGACAAGTGACTTTGTTATGGGCCTAAAAACGGAATGGGAAAGTTGCCTGCATAATTTAAGCGACTTACACATACTTGCACACACACTTGCACACACACTTACACACTCACACACACACACACTTGCCTGCCAAATTGCATATGAAAGTCAATAAATAATTTTTCGCATAAGCAGTTGGCAGACACATCACAACAAACTGTACAAATCACTCGTCCTCGAGCTCATTAGGCATTCAGGCAGGCGTTTTAATATATGAGAAATGCTTGGCTAACCAGCCACGCCCCCGCCCCCCGCCCATTCCCCACCCTTCCATTACTACACACACTCTGAGCACACTCTGCTTACTGTCAGTTTGTGGAACAGAAAGCGGCGAGTTCTTCGAGTAAGTATTTTTTGTTGGTAAGGAAAAAACCATTGCATACTTTTAAGCTGTTGGAAATATGAAAAGAAATGCTGGGAGAGTTCTCTTCAAGGGGATTTATTTTTTATATTTCGAAGAACTGCTATAGTCAATGAGCTACAAAATGTTTTTTTTAGTAATTAGTGAATATTAAGTCTGTGATGTTTTGGAAAACAATTGAAAAGACACAAAGAAAACCAGCTGGTCAGTCGAGACGCATGCGAAAGTATGATATTCTGGGCAACAGTCGAACCGGACTGTGTTTTTGAAACCCTGTACTTATTCGGTAACACACTGGATTGATGCACTTGCAGCAATCTTATCACTTAACTCAAAAAATATGTCGAAAGAGCTCAAAATGTATCTAATAGGAAAAGTTGTATAGCATTAAGAATAAAAAAAGTTGTATAGCATTAAGAATAAAAAAGAAGGGCTACAATTTGATATGTTAAAAGTTGTCTCAAAGAATTGAGCCGCAAATCGACAATATAAACCGATGCGTGTCAATAAAGAAACGAGTCTTCAACTTGAACCCGACACACAGTAATTCTATTCATTTCTAGCGTCAGCTAGCGCTTGAACCCCACCAGTGGTAGTTCTAGGCTAGCTCTTAGAGATTACGTAGCAGCCCACGAAACAGTATTTTTAAATACTTATTCAGTAACATGGATTACGAGTAGTCCAGTCTCACATCTTGCGAAGAACTCCAGATACCGAGAATCGGAGATGTGATCAACCACCAAGCTACCGCACACCAGGACAAGCTCGCAAATCATCCGAACCAGCTGGCGCAATGGCTCTTAAGAGGGAGACGTATCCACGAAGTAAGGGTGAGAAGGAGGCACCAGAGAGTTGACCCAATCGACTTGTCAAACAGAACCATATAATCTTCCCTTTTCCCCACTCAGTTACACTATTATTTAGGTTTAAGTATTTACATATGTATATATTTTGTTGAAATATTAAATACCACTATAGCACAAGTTATTATTAACAGTAACAGAACAGTAGGCTATAAACAAAAAATAATAAAAACAATTAAAAAAATAACATTGATAAATGCGGTATTTCTTTTTAAGTGGATATATTCCGATATCAACATGCATTGATTGCTGGCAATCAAACAAATCAAAACAAGCCGGACAGTAGGAAAAACGTAATACAGTTTTTTGGACATATCGACACTAAGATACGCATCATGTGAGTCAAATCTCAAGTCGCTCCTCCTGCCTGTTACATACTTTTAATGAACATAATAGATTTCCACAGAAATAAAATTAAATTGGATAATGGAAGCTCACACAACAGGAATTATTATGGATACAGCAATATTATTTCAAATTAGTTCTTACGATGTGAAGTGAATGTGCTTTTATTATCTGGATAGGGCTTCCTCTTGATCCCATAATTCAAAATAAGGAGATGATGTTCAGCAAGATACTTAATAAAGTTATCATCAGAACTTTTACTCTTGACATGAACAGGATAAGGCTGTTGATGGAAGCCTGAACGGACCACTGCTCCATTTGTCGAAAGGAACAACAGTGGACCATATCAAGACTTCAATCGCAGCTGGGCAATGAGGAATGACTAGAGAGTATCTTAGACCTTCTCTGGGACTGTCCTGCACTTCTTGGAAGGCGAACCCCTTTTCTCAGGGAACCATTCTTCGAAAAACTGAAAAGTGTTCTCAAGCAGTCCACTTAACATTAACTAATCTACTTGGATACTTCAGAAGTTTAAAACTGGTTTGTCTTCTCAGCTGAGCGTAAGTTTGGTCAGTGTTGAACAACGTTTTAATGTCCTCGGAATACTCTGATCTTATGTTGTTTCTGCTGCAGATTCTTCTTCTTAAAAATAAAAGACTAGATATAATTTCGTGATAAACTTAGTTAATCGATTTGCTGTTTTTTTGTTGGTTGTTATTCTGTTTGCTATTAATCCTTAGATTTTTAGCATAAGAGGAAAGGAAGATGAGACTCAAGATACCAAACCACTTTTGTCATTCTAATGTCTTCTGTTATTGGGAAGACCGAATTCTTGTCAAATGGTTTGTTTTTCCTGGCTTTCTCAGCAGAGATACAATATGGCGAGATAGTATTATTCATGATCCGCGAGTTTGTAGAATGTCTACCACATCCAGCATAATAACAATACTAATACTTGTAATAGCTTACTATCTTAAAATAGTATAGCCAAGTTTGTATTTTTGTATTCAATTGCAGCAATGTCTGTCAGTTCAAGAAATCCCATCAGCTGTGTTTGATTATTTCTTTCAAATGAAGTTTCTCTTAGCGCTTATCTGACACATAACATTATTCGGCTATTGAAAATCAAAGTATCCCTTGAATTAATTGAAAAATCGGCTCTTGTTTTTAAAATACTCTCAATACAAGTCGAAAATCCTAATTCAAACTTTAGAGCCAGGGCATTGATGTTAAAAGAACTGATATTCCGATTGAGACTGAAGTTTCCATTATAATTATCACAGGGCATGAGAGACAGAGAGAGAATTGAAAGAAAATGGATATGCCATTAACAACGTATTCTGTTTAACAGTGCAATGGCTTTACAATGGGTCATGGCAAAAATTGACAAAAGGCTAAGCCACATCCTGGCAAAGAGACGAAGAGATATATACCAATTGGGAGGGGACGGCAATTGCTGCTAATGCTCTCGTTGCCAACATATGTTTTGGCCAAATGTTGTCATAAATTTTGAGGCACCAACGACGACGACGACGTCGACGACAACAAGAACGAACAACGAGACAAATACTGGATATAGAGATGGTTAAAAGAATGAGGATGAGTCGCTGACGATGCTGCTGTTGCAGACAAAGTGCAAAGAAACAATGTGCAGTGCCAAACAGCAGCAGCATCACAACAAAGGAAATGAGTGCGGTTGTCTGGCAGGACGGGGGAGAACAGGAACAGGACTAGGACTACGGCTCAGGCTCAGACTCTGGACCACAAGACGGCAGGACAACGAGCAAGGACCAAGTTGGCTGCACTGCAAAGTTGGCAAATGATCTGGCAGAAATCAGGGCCGCTTAAGAGCAAGCACAAGTCCTGACAACCAAACAGGACAACCATACTCACCCATGCTTTCACCCATCGTTTCACCCATCGTTTCACCCACCCTTTCACCCATTCTTTCACCCATCCTTTCACCCCATACTTCACTTACAGGCGAAACTAACCCCTGCTTGGCTGGCATGCAAAGCGATTAGAGTCGGAGGCCGACGTACAGCAGACGGGAGCAATCAGGCAAAGTGCCTGCTGCTGTTGTCCAGTGTGTTGGTCACGTTGCACCTGCCACACAGCGGGACAGAGGGACAGACAGACAGAGAGAGAGAGAGAGAGATGGAGTCAGTGTGAGCGAGAGGGCGACAGACACACATACAGCTAAAATAATTGCATAATTTGCATATTATTTTCTGCTAAACATGCAAAAAGCGCCGCGCAACGTGTGTGTGCAACATGCATTCCAAATGTGCCACATACACACGCACTCGCACACACATCTATGAGTGTGTGTGTGTGTGTGTATGTGTATGTGTACATTAAGTGCAAAGTGTAAATAACCAACTCAGCATAAATCGTGATTACAACATTTTGTGTGCGGATATTTGCGGGCTTGGTTTTGTGGTTTTAATTTAATTAATATTTTTTTTGTTTGTTGCTACAACCTTTGCCCTTGTCCCCCTCTTTGTGTTGCCACCTTTTCTTTTGTTGTCTTGCCTCTTTTGTGCAACAATTTTAAGCCCTAAGCACTTTAAGGCACTTTTAAAGGGTTTGAGCTGCCTCTCTTGGGTCGCCACTTTTGACAATTAGTCAAACAGTTTGAATTCAGCTGCTAATGAGCTGATAATTGCAATGTACACACATTTGCATATGCTTCAAATTGAAGGCAAACAATCTATGAATGCATTCATACATCATTTACAAAACTTGAAGCTTTAACTTGCAATAAGCCATCGCATTCAACAAGAAAGAACAATTATCTCTGGCACGCCAAACTAAAAAAGGGAATATTTAAAAGAGTCAGTCATCAGCAGAACATTTAAAACATCCTACGTTGCTCTATTTCAATTTGTTTTGTCTTTTGAAGTTAATTGGAAAATAAACAATATTCGATGCCTACTATATCAGCAAACTGAAATCGTTTGGCCATTGGAATTGAGAGCATTCCCCGAAGAGTGGAAAGTTTAAAAACTTAGCAGCCTTTGAGTTACAAATATATTCTGATGTGAATATAAATGTGGTGTTATTTTAGTTCAAAAGGTTCTAAAAATGTGCATAGAGCGTAATCTAATAATTATATCTAATTGCGTTATATATTTTTGAGTGGATATATTCCGATATCAACATGCATTGATTGCTGGAAATCACACAAATCATAGGGAACCTGTAATACAGTTTTCTAGACATATAGACACTAAGATACTCATCATGTGAGTCAAATCTCAAGTCTCTCAGTCAGACGCTCCTCCTGCCTGTTTCATACTTTTAATGAACTTAATATATTTCCACAGGGTACAATAAAATTAAATTGTATAATGGAAGCTCACACAATAGGAATTATTATGGATACAGCAATATTATTTAAAATAAGTTTCTTCGACATGAAGTGAAAGTGAGTGGCTTGTATTATCATCCAGATAATGCTTTCTCTTGATCCCATAATACAAAATACGGACATGATGTTCTCCAGCAAGATACTTAATAAATATATCATCAGATCTTTCACGCTTGGCATGAACAGGCTGATAAGGCTGTTGATGGAAGCCTGAACAGACCACTGCTCCATTTAGCGAATGGAACAACAGTGGAACATATCAAGACTTCTATCGCAGCTGCGGGAATGAGGAATGGCTAGAGAGTATCTTAAACCTTCTCTGGGACTGTCCTGCACTTCTTAGAAGGCGAACCCCTTTTCTCAGGGAACCATTCTTCGAAGAACTGGAAAGTGTTCTTAAACAGTCCGCTAAACATTAACTAACCTAAGCGCAACTTTGCTCAGTGTTGAATAACGTTTTAATGGATCATGTCTTCGGAATACTTTGCTCTTATGTTGTTTACGCTGCTGTTTTTATACCCTCGGGGGGTATATTAAGTTTGTTAAAAGTATGTAACGGGCAGAAGAAAGCGTGGTCGACCTCATAAAGAACAAATATTCCTGATCAGCATCAAAAGCCGAGTTGATATAGCCATATCCGTCTGTCCGGCTGTCCATCCATATAATCGAAAGTATCTCAGAGATGGTAAGAGCTAGAAGCTTGAACTTGTTTTCCCAGCACTAGTAATTTTTGCAGGCAGTTCAAGTTTATCTTTTTTTTTGATGCCACGCCCCCGACGCCCACAAATCAAGAAAAAGCTTATACAAAAACAGTTTTATAGCTAGAGACTTAAGATTTGGCACACATGATGAGTATTTTGGGGTTGATGTGTCCAAAAATTTCATCACGACGCCACGCCCCCTTCGCCCACAAATAGAAAAACGAATTAAATGATAATTAGATCGGAGGTGACCTTGAGCGGGGCCCTTTATAGCCACAGGGTATATTACGATCGGGGTTCCGAATGTTTCGCTTTTGTTTCTTCTTTATAATTGTTGAAGTTTGCAAGCTCATTAGTTCTCAACTCATAAATATATCGCACATCACTAATATGTAAGTCTGCACATCACTAATCGCTTTACCCTTTATGTTTCATTCCTGAATAAACGTCTGTCGTAATCGGATGTATCCGTGTGTTTAATTGTAGGGAATCATTCTACTTCCACGGATGCGCTAACAATAATAAAACCCTAAATATCCTTGTTATTGAATATAGAGTCGGAATTCTTGCTTATATAATTCTTTATGATTCTTGGAGTTTGTGGCATGTCCGAGTCGAAATTGTCACCAGAAACTCCGTCTGATGTCCTCACTGCCAATCATTTGTATGCCAGCTTTATGATATAGTTAACTGATTTAAATAACTGCATAATTTGTGGATTGATTTTTCTTACTAAGGTTTGATTTCCAACAGATCGTTCTTATGGCTGCCTTAAGATATAGAAAACCTGCCTGAAGCAAAAAGATAAACCTGCACCAAGTTTCATTAGAATAGCTTCAAAACTGAGAGACTAGTTAGCGTAGAAACATAAGGACATATGGCTTAATCGACTCGACTCTTCAAGGCGATCAAGAATATACATATATATTTTAAGGTTTCTGCGTAACAGATTTCGTGGCAAAGCCATAAATTCGATTCATCTTCTTGCCTAGTTTAGAGCACAGATTGGTAGATACTGCAAGTTCCAGATTTGTTAGTACATCATCTGCTTAAACACTACAATAATTATATAGTACATATATTAGTGTTAGTATAATATAAAATATTAATAAATAGACGCTGCTCACCGTTCTGTGAATTTATCGTTGATTTGTTAAGAGTTGCTCACAAATTTCCCATACATATTTAGGAGCTAATACTTCTTTTAGCATACGATTGGAAATGTTGACTATGTGAATCTATTAAGCTTGGCATAAGTCGAGACTTCATTTCATTGGCAAGTGCTTCAAATTATTGTGATTGCTTCCAAGTTCTAGTTATTCCTTGAAGAAATCAGCCCAAGTCAACTGCTGAATTCGTTGCCGAAGAGTACACACTTTGAGAACAACTGTCTGTTCCCCTTAATAGACTTCTCCATTCTGTGACGATAATGGGACTTCAAAGGGAAGCTATTTATAAATATCAGTTAGCTGCCATGGATTAAGCTGCGCCTGCATCTTGCCACACATCAGAATATACTCGCCTGCAGCTTGCCACACATCAGAATAAACTCGCATATGTTCCATATACGCTGAAAACTAACTTATTTCGTCTCAAATCTCTTCATTGGACTGAACTGCGACGCCATTTTGTAAGACTCCACAGAAACAACCTGTCGACATTTAAATAATAAATATAATATTTCCATACATTCATTACTACTCACGTTTGATGCCACATGAATTTTACTGCGTTTGCCAAATTATTACACACATTTATGTATAAGTTCCAATTGTTTTACCACCTTTTTTTTATTAATTTAATCGGCGCCAAGCGCGAATAAGAAGCAAATGCTTTGCAAAACGATATCAAAACAATGCAATGATTGCTATCGATATATCACAGCTAGAGCTGGGAGCTTGCGATTATTTTGCGTATTAATTGATTGTAATTTTTTTTATGCATCATAAATTTCTGTATGTATTTTGTATACGTTTAATTATTTAAATTGTATACATAGCATAAGTAAATAAACTAAATTAATCAAAATATTTAAAAAAAATATATATAACAAGTTAACTCCAGCTAAAACTTCAACTTTCCCTATTCTATCAATTTATGTTAAATGAGTATGAAATCTATTTAAAACTACTGCGATAATTTTAAGTCACAAAATCAATTTTCACTAGAATCAATTAAATCAATTTAATTCGACTTAAAATCAAATTGGTCGCAGCTCTAATTGCAGCACATTCCAT
This sequence comes from Drosophila histrio, assembly GCA_958299025.2. Classification (NCBI taxonomy): domain Eukaryota; kingdom Metazoa; phylum Arthropoda; class Insecta; order Diptera; family Drosophilidae; genus Drosophila; species Drosophila histrio. Next base: position 54,064,061 of record OY282582.1, on the reverse strand, counting down.
TTGACATATCGATACTATCGCAGCGTAGGCTGCGATAATCGATAGTCAAAAGTGTGATATTGCACTAGAGTTGTTCATCGACGTTCAATTGAAGGATTCAGTTCAAAAGTTCAACTTTTGATGAACGAAGTTCGTTCAACGAACTAATCTTTTATTTAGTTCAGTAGATCAGTGCTATGTTCGTTCAATAACTCGAGTTCAATTATATTTCGTTCGCTGATTCGAATCTTATATCGTTATAGAAGCACTGTCGATCGTTATGTTTAATGATAGAATTAAGTAAAATGCAATCGACTTAAACAAAATTAAAATAAAATTCATAATTTAATCAATATCATAAAATGGATAGCAACAAATATAAATATTTGCAAACTTAAAAATATTTGGTTTCTTAGTCTTCGTTGCTTGGTGCGACATTAAGAGAGCGGATAGCAAAAATAAAAAATTAGAAATTATAATAAGTGTTGCTTTGTAAAGTTAATGCAAAATAGAAACGTTAATTCATATCAGTCCTAGCTTACATGGCAATTAAAAGGGTTTCAAGTCATTGAACGAACTACAAACTACATAAATGACCTACAAACCAGTGATTTAGTTAATTAGCGTTCAATTTGGTGATTAGTAGAGCTGTGACGTTTCGTTCTGAATAAGTTAAAATGAAGGGGTTCAAATGAACGAATTTCAATAAACGAATGAACCTCTTCACTAAGCAAATAACCTAAAAAGGACCCATCCCATGCAATGAAAGCGTTCATCTGAATCAGCTGAGATTCCGTCCACGGTTAGGGGAAATTAAAGAGATGCCGTTCAAAAAGTACTTTTGGCCGCCATCTTTTTATTTTCCCTATATCGTTTCTTTTGTTCAATTGGTCAGTTTAAATTTCATTTTTTTCTTTCTTAGGATTTCTTACTTAGAATTTTTTACACAAGTAAATTTATAATTCATGAAGTGCTGTAATAGTATAGAATTTAATTATTACTTTCCATTAAAAGTATAACATTTGTATATAGTGCATGTACAGATATAGATATTTACTCAAACAAAAAATGGAAATAAATTTCAAATGAAATCCTAACGACAAGTAGCATTTGTTTTATATTAAAAATAATAAGTTTTCAATGCAGGACAATTATATAAATTGCCTGAATTGAATAGTAAGATCTATTCATTCAGTAAATTGAACTAAAAACTCCCAACTCTAGTGATTGGTTCAATTGATCTTAATCCGAACGACTCGATACAACACTAGTGTGATAATATTGCCCAACACTGGACAAGTGCATAAATCGCTGCAACTTCTGTTGTTTTGCCTATGTACATACATATATTTTTGTCCGATATAAACCGCTAATAAGTAAAACTGTTGCAAGTGGATGACCTATAAATCAGTGCACAATTTTGCGCAGTGTAATCGCTGCATAGTTAATGCATGCAAATTTAGCTCAACTGAACGGTATAAAATGTGTTTACTTTCTGGCGCAATTTCCCCCCCTCTCTCTCTCTCTCTCTCTGTCCCCCGTCATCTGCATAGCCTTGTCGATTGCCGTTTCTGACATTTGGTTGTTGTTGGCTTTTTATTTGGTCTTCATTGGCGGTGGCAACAATGCGGTTATGTAATATAGTGCAAATATTGCGTAACACTTGGATAAATAAATTTTAGCTATGCAGCGAGTGTGTGTGTGTGCGCGTGTGTATGTGTGTGTGTTAGAAAATGCAAACGTGCAAAATCGCATTAAATGAGCATTAGCGCATTGTTGATTTTGGGCAGCCGCCTTCTGGCCACGCCCCTTTCCTATTTCGTGCACAGAAAATTGAAACCTGCGGCGCCATTTTCAATTTCAATTTCCAGTTTTTTTTGGACTTTGTACTTTAATAAGTGCCAAGGGTCTATTAAGTTCGTCAAAATACATATTTGTATAACAGGCAGAAGGAAGTCGAGCAGACCCCATAAAAGTATATATGTATATTTATTCTTTATCAGTTTCAACAGCTGAAATGATATTGCCAACTCTGTCAGTCTGTCTGTCCGTCTGTCTATTATCAACTAGACCTCAGAGACTATAAGAGCTAGACACACCAAACTCGATATGTTGTTTATAGAGATTTCCTAAGCCGAAATACTTTGTTTTAGAATTTGATGATGCTCAAAGTTCAAATCGAAGCTTTGGAAATGGAAAGAACAATTTTTTAAGATAAAGCCTTGATAATAAACTGGGCAAATATTCAAGACAATTTTCAGCAGCTTCGGAGCAAAGGAAAAAGGGAAATTATACAAATCGATTACTTCTGTTGATCACGAAATTAGATCTAGTGTTTTCTTATTAAGAAGAATCAGCAGCATAAACAACATAAGAACAGAGTATTCCAAAGACATTAAAACGTTGTTCAACACTGAGAAAAGTTGCGCTTAGCAGAGAAGACAAACAAGTTTAATCCATCTGAAGTATCCAAGTAGGTTAGTTAATGTTAATCGGACTGCTTAAAAACATTTTCCATTTCCTAGAAGAATGGTTCCCTGAGAAAAGGGGTTCGCCTTCTCAGAAGTGTAGGACAGTCCCAGATAATGTCTTAGATACTCTCTAGCCATTTCACATTACCCAGCTGCGATTGAAGTCTACTGTTGCTCCATTCGACAAATGGAGCTGTGGCCCAGGCTTCAGGCTTCCATCAACAGCCTTATCCTGTTCATGCCAAGAGTAGAAGTTCTGATCATATCTTTATTAGGTATCTTGCTGATCAAGAGGAAGCCCTATCCAGATAATAAAAGCACATTCACTTCACATCGTAAGAACTAATTTGAAATAATATTGCTGTATCCATAATAATTCCTGTTGTGTGACCTTCCATTATACAATTTAATTTTATTATACCCTGTGGAAATATATTAAGTTCGTTAAAAGTATGTAACAGGCAGGAGGAGCATCTGACTGAGAGACTTGAGATTTGACTCACATGATGAGTATCTTAGTGTCGATATGTCCAGAAAACTGTATTACAGGTTCCCTACTGTCCGGCTTGTTTTGATTTTTTGTGATTTCCAGCAATCAATGCATGTTGATATCGGAATATATATCCACTCATAAAGATATATCGCAATCAGATATAATTATTAAATTACGCTCTATGCACATTTTTAGAACCTTTAACCTTTTGAACTAAAATAACACCACATTTATATTCACATCAGAACATATTTGTGACTCAAAGGCTGCTGAGTTTTAAAACTTTCCACTCTCCGGGGAAAGCTCTCAATTTCAATGGCCAAACGATTTCAGTTTTCTGAAATAGTAGGCATCGAATACTGTTTATTTTCCAACTAACTTCGCAAAACAAAACAAATTAAAACAGAGTAAATTAGGATGTTTTTCATAGTAGTTTTGCTTGGCCTATGACAGAGCTGATGACTTGCATCGGGGACCCGAATACTCGGCAGTTAGTTAAGAAAGATAACTCTGACGACTAGGGATGTGACCAAGGGCGTCGGCAGCTTTTCAGTTAGGGGGGGGCGGGGGCAACAGGTTTAAAACCTCCTCTTCTCTCTTCGCCTTCCTTTTAATTTTATTTTATTCATTTTAATCAACACTTCTAATAATTGTTTGTTTTAACAAATTCAAGTTTTAAAAACAATTTTATGCAGATTTTGGAAGCTAAATAATGTAATGTCACATGCCCCCTGCTTACGCCCTTGGATGTGACGATGAATCATATAACTAACATAAATCGATTATTTTGTTTCAATTCACGATTTAATTGTATCGCAAAATGGGTTGCGTTTAATCGAATCTCTAATCGATTATAAGCTCAAATAATCCCATCACTTTTTGTGCGCAAATGCCAAAAAGAAAATGGTGACAAAAAGCGAAATATTCTAAGAATATGGCAACAATCTATACCAATGTGTGATAATATTATTACCAAATTATCGCATTTGTATGTAATTGTTGTTAATTGTTGTTGTTATCAAATGGCAATTGCATTACATATTCACATGTAAAAAATATCATTTGATTAATCTATTATTTTCGTAGACCCTTTACTTGAAAAAAGTAAAAAGGGGTCTATGAAGTTTGTCAAAGTGTGCGTAACAGGTCGAAGGAAGTGCGGCAGACCCCACAAAGTATATATATTCTTGATCAGCATCAACAGCCGAGTCATGTCCGTCATGTCCCTCTGTCTGTCTGTCCGTCTGTCTGTATGAGCGACTAGATCTCAGAGACTATAAGAGCTAGAACCACTAAATTTGATATGTAGGTTCGTCTATGGGCTAAGCAGATCAAGTTTATCTTAAAATTTTGACACGATCGGATTATGAACTCGGAAGTTATCCAATACTCAATATTACTCAGTGTCAGGCCAAAGGAAGAAGAAGAGCATATTGACGTTACAATGCGCTATGGGGTACTATTAGTGTTACTTTTCTTTCCTTTTTAATGAATAAGTAAAGGGTCTCTCATAGTCAACTTCGACTGTAGCCTTTCCGACTGATTTAGATTAATTGCGATAAATAATCGCTCGGCTCGGAAATTAATCATATGATTCAATAATCGATTAATGCATTTTGTTTGCCATTCCTGCCGACGACACAACGTACAATGTTTGCGGCGTATGTGTTCGGGTGTGTATGGTTTTTTTTATAGAACGAGTACTGGGAATTGTGAACCAGCTGTTGTCTACGATCAGCCAAAGACTGTCTTTATATCTCTACCTCTTATTTTACATTCGATTCTTATGTGTATATCTGAATATCGATATATCATCGATATAAGTATTATATAACGTGTTAAATACTATCGTATGCTAACTTAATAACTAATATTGCACATGCTTAATACTATTACTACAGTATCTTAGCTGTTGGGTTCTCTTGACATTGTTAGTATATATATTTGTTTATATTTCTGTGTGTGCATAAAGACTGACACAGGGTATTCTACTGTCGCTCGCACTCGACTCTTGGTTGGTTGTTGCCGCTTCTTTGAGTTGTTGTTGTCGTTGCTGTTGTTGTTGTTGTCGCTGTCGTTGTTGTTAATTTTTCGGCGCTGTCGCTTTGATCTTCAAGCTGAGTGACCGCGCTGCGGGTCAAAGTTCATGCTCGACACTGGGGGCACTTCAATAAATTAATTTAAAGTTTAATTAAAAAATTGGTCTTTATTTTCAATTAGTTCATGGCTTTGGCTTTTTCTCGCTCTCCCCCCCCCCCCCGTTCGCCTGCCCACTTGGTGCACACTTAAAGCGCCCCGCCTCTTCGCCCGCTTCTTCTTAATTAATTAAGCAAATTAAATTTATGCATGGGCCAACAACAAGAGCAAAAACGTAAGAAGCATGGCACAATAATTATCAATAAAGCTGCCGTTTCTACCTTTTTTTTCTTCTTCTTCTGCCAGCAGCCAGTAAAGGGGAGAGGGGGAGAGGAGTGGGGTACAGTAGAAGCACAACAATGGCTATTAACTTACATTACCCAACAAGTGCGAGGGAGCTGCAGACAATGTGATGAGGACAAGGAGTAGGACAAAGCAATGGCAAAGGCGAAGGCAAAGGCAAAGGCGAAGGAAGTGGCGTTGGGGCCACTCACGTAAAAGAAACATTAACGCGCCATCTCTGGTGACCCCTGCCCCTTTGACCCCTGAACCTGTCCCTTCCTCTTTCACTGCAAAATGCCGCACGCTCGCTTGCTCCCAAAGCTTGTTAGTCCTGCAGCCCAAATAGCTGGCATTGAGCACGTGACCTGTACCAGAACCAGTAGCTGGAGAAGCTGCTCCAGTTCCTGCTTCTGCTCCTGCTTCTCCTTTTCCATTCCCCCCCTCCCCCCCCCCCCCTTCTCTACTCTGCTGCTGTGCCGCCTACTGGCAACGTGTCGTCATGTCGACTTGCATGCAAAGTGCTCAATGCCAGAACATCGCAAGCTTTCCCTTCGTGCCGAAGCCAAAGAGGGCGAAAAAGGTTGCAAGCTCGAAGCGGGAACTCTAGCTGTTGCTACTGCTGTTGCTGGAGGTGAGCTAAGGTGATTCTCTAGTCTCGGTAGCTCATTCCTTGTGCCTGTTTGGACTCTTATACGGCGTCCTTCAAGCTGGTTAGAGCTGACACTGGTCCTGGTCATAAGGGTCACATGCGCCACTTTTACGCAGTGGCGTTGCCAAAGGGGGGGGGGGGCAAGAAAGAAAGGAGTAAAAGGCACTTGAGCTTATCATAAGAACAGCAAAAACAAACGAGTCCTTATATCTGTTACAGCAGATCTGCATGTAATTAACGGCAGAGTATCAGCAGAATAACAGCAGAATAACAGCAGAATACAGCAGAATTACAGCAGATGATTAACAGCAGATCAACAGCTGCAGAATAAAACAGCTGATGTTATACTACGCAGTAACTTTGGATAGCAGAGGCCGATTTTGAAATAACTAATAGAACAACACTTTTAGTACCTTTCTTAAGGTCTTATATAAGAGTACTATACTAACAGACTTTCATCTGGAGTGTTCAAACTAACAAAGTGCTTTCAAAAACCGCCAGTAGAGGCAGGTTTTGAAATAGTAAGTAATACAACAACACTGCAGAAAACGACGCCGAAGAAGCATGTAGAAAATCTACGCAGAGAACTACGGAGTGAAATTGAACCAGTTGGAAAGGCTACAATCGAAGTCGACTATGAGAGACGCTTTACTTATTTTTCAAAATAGAAATAAGAGTGACACTAATAGTAACCCATAGCGCATTGTTACGTCAAAATGCTCTTCTTCTTCCTTTGGCCCGACACTGAGTAATATTGAGTTTTGAATACCTTCGAGTTTATTATCCGATCGTAATGAAATTTCAGGATACGTAAGGACCCTGATGCTCGTCCTTTGTGCCCAAATTCAGTACTCTAGCTTTAATATTTTTCGTTTTATGGAATTTCAAAAATTTTGATTTCGATTTACGGAGGCGGCAGGGGCGTGTCAAAATTTAAACATAAACTTGATCTGCTTAGCCCACAGACGAACCACCATACCAAATTTAGTGGCTCTAGCTCTTATAGTCTCTGGGATCTAGGCGCTCATATAGACAGACGGAGAGAATGACAGACGGACAGACGGACATGGCTATATCGACTCAGCTGTTGATGCTGATCCAGAATATATATACTTTATGCCGGACTTCCTTCGACCTGTTACGCACATTTTGACAAACTTAATAGACCCTTTTTACTTTTTTAAAGTAAAGGGTCTAAGAAACCGTCAGAAAACTACGCAGTAGAAAATACCTATTTACAGAACCAATACTGTATTCTTTTCATCTTTATATTAATAATAAACTGTGAGTTAATAACCTAACTCACATATACTACATAGTAACAGACTTTCCCCGGGAATGATCACATTAACCAAGTGCTTGAACAAACCTACGGCTTACCAAAAACAATTATTTGCTACTCAGATGTATTTGTTTTTTATTTCATTTATTTATTAAGAGCTGATTTCCAGCGCTATAGGACAAAGTTTATAAATTAGAGGGCTAGTCAATATATGCATACAGGGTGTGACAAAAGTAATGGAAAATGCTATAATTATTCCGCCTCCTTGAGGAGTAAACCGATTCATGGCTTTTCGATTTAGAATTCTGCGCTTCTTTATTTCAGAAATGTCAAAACCGAATTAACATTTGGCACCATGCAACATTTTTGGCGTTTTACAAAAGGGGGATTACTTTTGCCCCACCCTGTATAGAATTATCTTAACATTATTATACATTATAGTACCCCCACTATATTAAGTTTGTTAAAAGTATGTAACAGGCAGAAGGAAGTTTGGTCGACCCTATCATAATGGATTCTATGTAGTCATGTCTGTCTGTCCATCCCTCCTTCCGTTCGTCTGTCCGTCCATATGAAGGAAAGGATATAAGAGATAATATGAGCTAGAAGTTTGAAGTTGGTCTCTCGGCACTGGAGACTTCAGATTTGGCACACATGATGAATATTTTGTGGTCGATGTGTCCAGAAACTTTCATCACGATGCCACGCCTCCATCGCCAGCAAATTGACGTCCTGTACTGCCACAGGGTATATTACGGTCTGGGTGTCGATTGTTCGGCTTGTTTTCAATCTATTTCGTTTAAACTAACAGCTGTAGAAACATCAGAAGTGCAGAATATTCTGAAGACTCGAAGACGTTAAAACAAACAAGTTATATCCAAGTATCTTTCTGCACAATATCACCTCTGTATTCGGTTTAATTAAATTAGGAAAAGATATTTAACAGATAATACAAGCAAACTCACTGTCAATCACTTTCATCACTTTCACTGAAACAATTAATTTTAAGTATTATCCACAATTACTCATGTTATTTGAGCTTCCATCATTCAATTTAATTTGAAATACAGGCGTGTAATAAAATTGATTAGTTTGATTGTCCATGCACTGTAATAAAATCGCGATATATACACATAAATAGACAAAACGTAATGTTATAATACAAATATATGCTCACATTTCACATTTTTAGAATACAAAATCAAATATAACTCTAAATTCAACACATTGTGCAGGTTATTAACTATAGAGATAAAAAAAAACATCACGTTTATATTCATATCAGAATATAAACGTAATTCAATGGCCACAGATAGATTTATTAAGCTTTATTGAAGACTCTCAATTACATATGTAGGCCAAACAATTTCTGTTTTCTAAGATAGTAGAACTATTTTTATATAGTTAACTTCGAAATTAAAGTAGCGCAAAATTGACTGTTTTTTTATAAGTTTGGTTTGGCATATGACGGAGCTTTTAACTGCTAAAAATATTCTCTTTTTCATCTGTTTTCTCATCTATCAAGGATGTCTTTATCCAATTCTGCATCTTGGCTTTACAATTTATTGTCGTTATGACAGATATACATATATCAACATACAACAAAACACAATAATACTTGCCAAAAGGCAAAGAAGCTAGACTTAGGTTAGGTTATGCAGACAGTTCAACAAGTTGAGCTCACCCTGAGGCCATTCGGTCCATTTTGGTGTCTGTTGGCTGTAGGAATAGCTAGGGTTATGGGAGTGTTGACGGGAGCGGGAAAGGGAAATTCTTAGTTGGTCCCGTTGGTCGAAATTCGCCCCTGGAACCAGCCAGTGGAGTTCACGAAGAGTGCCAGATCCTCCAGTCGCAGTTTTGCTAGACTGTCCAGTTTCTCGAAGAAGGGAGAAAAGGGGTTCTCCTTCCAAGAAGTGTAGGGCAGTCACATTGGAGGTGTTGGATACTCTCCTCTTCTTCTTCATTCCCACAGCTGCGACAGAAGTCATGAGATGGTACACCAACCGACCAATGGGACAGTGACCCGTCAAGACTCCTATCAACACCCTTATCCTGTTCTTCCTAAAGTGTCGGATTTCAGATGATCGCTTTGGATTACGTTTTGGCCAGAGTGCTTTGGATATATTGCATCCCTGGGTCGTTTTCCAATACTCTTCCGCAGTCCCTGCCAGTTCGGAGAGGGCATACCGATGAGGGGTTTGTACATCAGTCACCGTACGACGCTGATCCTTGCCAAGCACATTCGTCAGCCATCTCGTTACTTGGTACACCCGAGTGTCCTGGTACCCAGACAAGTCTGATTGAATGGTGGCATTGGTTTGGCGCTGTGACTGTGTTTACAAACAATAAGTTTACTCTTGGTGGTGTTTGAGGACGGACCCTTAAGGGCTGCTCCCTCCAAGGTGAATATCAGTTTGGTCGACTGCCAGACAGCGTAGATCTCCGCCTGGAAAACACTGCACCAGTCTGGAAGACGGTATGATAGATTCGCAGCAGAGTATACAGAGTACAGAGCCTGCTCCAGTGCCTTCAGCCGTCTTCGAACCATCCATGTAGATTGACAGCTCGTTCCCACATAGAGGGTTTTTCTTCTGCCAGTTGGTCCGTAATGGGAAGACACGTGTTGAACCTGTCCTGCCACTTGTGTTCTGGAACGCAGTAGTCCTTCTTGTGTGACTCAGCATTGCTTTCTACTGAGCGTAGAATGGTCCTGTGACCTTATGTACTTAAGGCTTAAGGAGGCTTAGAGCTCTAAGTCTGAACGCACTCCTGTCTGCCGCGTACTTCAGGAAAATGTCTATCGGTTTCAGGTCTAGCATGACATCAAGGGCTGCTTGGGGGGGAGTGGAACGTATGCATCCCGTTAACCCAAGCAAGTCAGTCTATGCACTTAGATTTGGTGCAGGCCGTTTCCCACCAGACTAATGCTCTATAAGTTAGTATGGGTCTGACAACAGATAATATACGGTTGTAGCCTCCATCTCTTCCCACACAGTGAAGACTTGTAGTGCCTATTCCTGGCTCTCCTCTGAGTTTCCCTTCCAAGACAGTTTAGAATCGAAATTTACTCCTAGGTACTTTGCCAGTCTGAGCTGTATCTCAGTCTATCTCCGAGTCTAAAGCTTGGTATCTTATAGTTTCTTGTGAACAGGACCAGCTCGGTCTGCCGTTGGGTTTGCCCCAAGACCATTCTGCTCCCTCCACCTTCTTCTACTTAATTGTAAACTTACTTTAAATGCTTCCACTCCTTACACGATACCATACTATGCTCTTCTTTGTTTCAACCGTTTTGAAATACATTTAATAATCATTCAATTTAATCTAAACTTCTATGTACTTATCTGCACCATCTTAAATTTCATTTGAACAATCAATTCTAGTGTTATCCAAAATTATCGTTTACAACATATGTTTTCAACCCAGTCAAGTGTCTAACTGCCAAACAGAATCCCTTTCATGCCACGTCTGTGTGGCATGCAGTCAGAGTTCTCTCTGTCTCTCTCTTGCTCTACTCAAGTCTAGCTGGCAGGTTGCATGCATCAACGTGCAGCCAAAACTGAACTTTGGTCTTGCCATGTCCATTAAAGTGTCTCAGTCTCAGGTAACGGCGAAGGATGCCATCGCATGTGGCAAATAGTAGAAGAAGAAGAGGCGGGCTGATGACTGAAGTTGCCCCCTGCAACAAAAGGGGGCAATACGGTCGAGCGGGACAACTTAATTTCCGCCTAGATTTCAATAATAAAAGCAGCAACAACAGCAGCAACAGTTGTTGTTGTTGTTGTTGTTGCTGCTGCTGTTGCAATGAATTTTAAAATATTCATAAAGGAAAGCAACAAGAGTTTTGAGTTTGCTGTGTGTGTGTGTGTGTGTGTGTGTGTGATAAGTGTCCTGGGAGGTCGAAAGGTTTTGCATCCTGATGCACTAATTGCAGCCACGCCTAGTCGACAACAACAACAACAACAAGAACAACACGCAAAGTGGGTGAAATCAATGGCAGAAACAACAAAAGCAACTTCGCTGGCAAAGGTCGCTTCGTTGGTTGCTCCTGTTTCTATTCCTGCTGCTGTCAGTTGTAATAAACGTCCAAGTCGCACCTAAAGTATCCCCCTCCATTATACGCTTTCCCCTTGCCGCTTAACAACTGGCAGCAGCAATTAGAAAATGTTACCAACTTAGAAATGCGTGGCGCCTGACTAAATGGACGTTAATGGCCATCTGCTGGCAACCAACTAATAGCATCAGCAGCAACAACAACAACAGCAACAACAACAACAACAGCAACAACAACAACACCAGTAACAACAACAGCAACACCATCAGCAGCAGCAGCAGCAGCAGCTACAACAACAACGACAATAATAAAATTATCGCTATGGTTCCCGCACTTACATCATGACAGACCTTTTCAGAATTGCTCATACGCCCAGGTGGACCAAATAAAGTACATAACAGCGCGATAGAAAGAGAGAGAGAGAGAGAGACAGAGCGGGCAGTTGTGGCACCTTTCCCACTCCCTCTCCCTCCCTCCATCCAACCAGCTAGGCACATTAAAATTAAATTGCAAATTAAACATCAAAGTAGTTCATGGGCAAAATAGTGAAATGAGTTCATAATCGGATTTGACGACTTGTGAAATGGTTTTAAATGACGGCCCAAACGATCGGACAAGCCGCAGGGCCTGGCAGTTGGTGTTGGAGCGTGGAGCGTGGAGGGGGGGCACTCAACTAGGGGGGGCGGGGTGTCTGTTAGCATAAGCTACTAAATGAATTGCCCATGCATACAAAGAAACTACGAAGTTACTGCTGTCTTTTTATTATTCATCAAATATCTATATATATGTATTCATGTTTTTAATGAGTACTGAGTATTCTAATTTGTCTAAGTTTATTTTACAGGCTTATAATTAATTGATGGCAAATTGTCAAAAGTATTAGAAGTACTATACCAAATAAATATCTACAAGTTTTCCTCGGAAAAGCATGTCTTTTTGAATATTTTGCCAAAGTTATTGTACCTATTTTCAGCTAATTGCTTGCAAAACTTTCAAGGCAATTTATATTTACCAATTCGAGTTAATAGTTGAATATTTTTCTATTGCAGCTTTAAGACTTTGATTAAATTTTTTAAAATATTTATTGATATTTTTACAATATTTTTGAACTATTTAAAGCAATTTCCTTTGAGAAGAGTTCATAAAGAAAATTTTGCTATTGCATTTTTGTAATGTTTATAACCAGTTTGAACTCAGTTTAAGATGTATTATACATTTTAAGCTTAGAAAAAAGGTTTATTATAAAAGAAAACCAGTCGGAAAGGCTATAATCGAAGTCGACTATGAGAGACGCTTTACTTATTCTTCAAAATGGAAATAAGAGTAACACTAATAGTACCCCATAGCGCGTTGTAACGTCAATATGTTCTTCTTCCTTTGGCCCGACACTGAGTAATATTGAGTTTGGAATAACTTCCGAGATTATTATCCGATCGTAATTAAACTTTCAGGATACATTGGAACTCCGATGCTCGTCCTGTTTGCCAAAATTCAGAACTCTAGCTTTAATATTTTTCGTTTTATGGGATTTCAAAAATTTTGTTTTCGATTTACGGTGGCGAAGGGGGCGTGTCAAAAGTTTAACATTAACTTGATCTGCTTAGCCCATAGATGAACCACCATACCAAATTTGGTGACTCTAGCTCTTATAGTCTCTGAGATCTAGGCGCTCATACAGACAGACTGACAGACGGAAAGACGTACAGCCGGGCAGACGGCTATATCAACTCAAATGTTGATGCTGATCAAGAATATATATACTTTATGGAGTCTGCCGGACTTCCTTCGACCTGTTAAGCACTTTTTTTTATGACAAACTTAATAGAACCTATTTACTTTTTTAAAGTAAAGGGTCTAAGATGGTTTTAGAACTGTTTTTACAAATCTATTTTTGTCAAACAATTTTATAGTATTTTTTAACTTTTTTAATATTCAACAATAGTTCAAAAACTAAAGTATTACTGAACATTTGAACAATTTCCGTTCATAAGCTTGTTTTTACTGATCTCTATTTAAGTATTATATCTTTTAATTATTTTGTATTTATTTGTTTTAGTATTTATGGTATTATACTATTATGCTATATGACAAATTTCAGCATTATAACTGCAAGACATTTTGATTTATGAGACAAATTCATATTTGAAACGATTCAAGATAAATAATATCGATAGACTGGGCTGCCAACTTGCTTAAAAGTTTATATAAGTCGAGACGCAGTTCTTTATTACAACCGTGTCATATATACACGTATAGAAGAAGAACTTTATTTAAGTATTGTATTATTTAATTATTATTTATTTATTGTTTTTAGTAAATATATTATTATATTATGCTACATACCAAATTTCAGTATTATAACTGCAATACTTTTTAAATTATAAGACTATTTTATATTAAAAACTGTTCAAGATTTATAATACTGATTGTCGGGGCTGCCAACTGTCCTAAAAGTGAATGTAAGTCTAGACCAGTGGTCGGCACACGCCGCGCACCGTGCATAGGGATTTTCTCTGCCGCAGCGCTGCCTGCACACGTACAGTATAAATTTTCGCTGTTTCTGTTAAGTCGCTGTTATGGCGCTTTTAAGCTGAAATGTCACTGTTGAGGCGAAGCAAAATGAATCAGCTTCTGATCAGCCATTGTGATGCTACGCTGCACAATTTTGACAAATTATACATTATATACACAGAAAAATAAATGGTTTTTGGACTTTTTGAAAAAGTATTCGTTTTTATACACATTATGACCAATATATAGCCGTTTTGATGCGAATCAATAATATAAAGGGCAAGAAACGGCACATGCTTGACGCCTGTTAAAATTCTGTTAATTCGCACACTAATGCAAAAAACATATGACTGTGTTGGTGCCGACCACTGGTCTAGACACTCAATTTTAAGCTAGTTGGCAGCCCCGTCTATCAACATTTTTGATAGACGGGGCTGCCAACTAGCTTAAAAGTGAGTGTCTCGACTTACATTCACTTTTAGGCCAGTTGGCAGCCCCGTCTATCAATACTATATGTGTGTATATACAGTTCTTTATTACAATAGTTGGATATATGTATGTAATATATACAAATGATTTAGTTCAATTATTTCCAGTTAATCTAATGATATGAAGTCATTTTACCTTTCAAAACTCTAACTCAATTTCTTAACCTTAAACAATTGTCATTGGCAAAATTAAAGCTACTTCTATCCCGGTAAATTCCATAAATTTACACCCCTTGAGTAAAATTTGCAAATAATTTGTTCTACCCTCCTTTTTTTGTCTGCTCAAGTTCATCAAGTTTTTGTCACAGTGTAGACGCACTTTGCATTTGTATTTCGCACTTCAATGACTTTGTTGAGTCGATGCGGCCAGCTGGGAGGAGCAGGAGGCGGCGGTAGGCGTGGCAGAGTGGGAAAGGGGGGGGGGCAAAATGCGTACACTTTTGATAGAGTGACACCTTCACTTGGTTACACGTTTTGTTGGCTGCGATTGCAATTTTATTGCCGTAGTCGTCGTCGTTGTTGTTGTTGTTGTTGTTGTTGCTGTTATTGTTGTTGTTGTCGCTGCCACCGCCAATAAACATTAAAAACAGGCAAAGCATTGAGTAGTGTGCAAAAAAATAGAAAATTCTTCAAAAATCAATAGAGAGAATGAACTAAGAGTGTTCCAGTCGAGAGTGCGACTCGACTGCGAGATATCCTTTGGTCACAGATAGATAAATAAATGAATAAAGTAATAAATTAATAATAAAAATTTGTTTAACGAAGAAATTCCGAGTTTCTCTTGCGATCGTGATGAAAGTTTTCAAGTTGATAGATACTGAGATTGAAGTGTAGTATAAGAAAATTCCAAGACTAAGATTTATATTTTCATTAAGATTTGTTGACTAATTTGATTTTTATAATGTTATTATATATTTATATTATTATTATTATATATTATATTATATAATTATATTATTATTAAATTTGTAATATTGTCCTGAAATGTGTAACGCATAAAGGAAGGCATGTCCAACCCTATAAGGTATATATATATATATATTCTTGATCAGCATCAACAGCCGAGTCGACATAGCCTTGTTCGTCTGTCAGTCCGTCCGTCTATATGTCTGTTCATCTGTCTGTCAGTCCGGCTGTCTGTCTGTCCGTCTGTCTGCTTGTCAGCTTGTCCGTCTATCTGTCTGCCCGTCTGTCTGTTCATCTGCCCGTCTGACTGTCTATCTGTCAGTCCGTCCGTCTATCTGTCTGTTTGTCCATCTGTCTGTCCGTCTGTCTGTCCGTCTGTCTGCTTGTCTGTCTGTCTTCTTGTCCGTCTATCTGTCTGTCCGTCTGTCTGTCCAACTGCTCGTCTGTCTGTCCATCCGTCTACCTGTCTGTCCATCCGTCTATCAGTCTATCTGTCCATCTGTATGTCCGTCTGTCTGCCCGTCTGTCTGTCCATCTGTCAGTCCATCCGTCTAGCTGTCTGTCTGTCCATCTGCCCGTCCGGCTGTCTGTCTGTTCGTCTGTCTGTCCAACTGCTCGTCTGTCTGTCTATCCGTCTATTTGTCTGTCCATCCGTCTACCAGTCTATCTGTCCATCTGTCTGTCTGTCTGTCCGTCTGTCTGCCCGTCTGTCTGTCCATCTGTCGTTTGTCTGTCCGGCTGTCTGTCTATCCATCTGTCCGTCGGTCTGTCCATCTGCCCGTATGACTGTCCGTCTGTCTCGTTGTTTCTATGCAAACTAGTCTCTCAGTTTTAGAGCTATCTTGCTGTTCATTTGTCGGAACCGGCCGCATCGGATCACTATATCATATAGCTGTCATAGAAACTATACCTCAACCAAACTCACTGATTATGCATTTGGATATATATCTTATACATCCTGGTTATAATTTG
>OY282582.1:54027841-54042841 GCA_958299025.2 Drosophila histrio | reverse complement strand
CAACTTGCTCATAGAATCAATGCAGTCATTTAGTCTAGAAACGTCTCTATTAATGCTATGACTTTGTCTTAATGACCTGACTCTGTTAAACTTAATTTGATTCCATTAATTATACATACAAATACTAAAAAAGAGAGCTGGCAACTTGTCTCAGATATGTGCAGACTAGGATGTTAATATGTCAAAGATAAAACCATGTATTAATTCATTAACATATCGACTACTTTGAGCAAACTCTTAGACTAACAGAGCTGCCAACTTACTTCAGATATATACATATATATATATATATATATAGACTAACAAGAATATAGAGTTTTTGAAAGGAATTTATCAGAAATTCTTCAAAATTAACATTTAAATTATTATACCCCATGCATAAGAATTCTATTACTTAACAGAGCTGCCAACTTGCTTCAACCATCATTGTCTAACAGAGAATATTTAAACAAAACTATTTACAATATAAGTATAACATGATGTAATTAATACTCTTTATTAATCTCTAAACAATCTGCGATATCCATAAAACCATTTCACTTTAACCTAATTCAATTTCAAGGCTCTTCTACTAAAAAGCGCTGCCAACTTGCTTCAATATTACACATATCAGTGCAGACAATAGAGTCATCTGACTATAGAATATAAATATGTTTACATTTGAAGCTTTCAACTCATTGAAAACGCATTTCTATAATTTACGAAATCTCTAGCAATGAAAAAATGCTAAATATTTCAGTATTTTTAACAATTGTTGAAGACATAAATTAATATAATTATAACAAATATAATATAACAAATATAATATATAAATTATATAACAATTATATATAAATATAACAATTACTTTGTTTAACTTTAAATAGTAAAACCTCCTTCTGTCACATTTTTTCACTATTTTAAAGTCATTGCTTGAATTTATACTTATTTCCATTTCCAATCTGGGTAACTGTCCACTTGTTTTCTTTTTAGTCTGTTCCCTTTATAATATTTTCTTTTTTTACTTGTATTTTAATTTTTGCTGGCTTTATGTTAATTGAAAACCAATTCGCTGGCAAATAACAAAAAATAATCAAAATAAAAATAAAGGGACAGGAAAAATGGCGACGAATCAATGCGTCCTTCCAATTGTCTCCCTGCCATATTGAGAGGTCAGAACAAACAGACTCTGGACATTTGAAATTGATAGATAAACAAATTATAAATGCGATATATATGGGCTTATATATATATATATATATATGTATTGGAATAAATACATATACATATATATATATATTTATATATATTTATTTTTGTTTGTTTTTGTATTTTGCTATTGACTTTGGCGTTTTCAATTAAATCACGAAATTGATTAACATTGAAGCGTGTATAAAAATTGAAATTTTTATTTACTTTTTATGATTGCCATACGGCAATTGTCCACCCCACCCCCCCCCCCCGCACTCTTTAGGTGTGGAGACGTGGCCTGATCCGTAAAATATATTTTATTGTATTTGAATTAAATTTTCCCTTGCGGCAGTACTCATAACATTGTTAGCAAATATTAAACACATTGCGGCAAACCGTTTTTAGTTAAAATATTCTATCGATGTTTTGCTTTTATATTATTACTATCGTTAGTATTTAAAATGTTCTTATTGTTTTTAATATCATAAGATTTGCGAGGGCATTAAAAACAAATCTATCAGACATGCAAAGAATCAGAATCAACCAAACATCAACTCAAACATTAAACCATAATACAACTACACCCAGACAATTTATTAAATTCATCTCATCATAATTGGCTCCATGAACAAAACTAAATGGAAATAATAACAATACTAAGATTAGGATAAGATAAGATTAGACCCCGTCAAAGTTATCCATTGTTTCCACTGCCAAAAGTCCTTGATAAAATCATAAAATGGGGTTTCCTACTGTTGCGTCCGCTTGACTGATCGGCTTGTTTGTTTGTTTTGATCTGAAACCCCTACTAAAATTCAACGTCATGGAAAAAGTGTCACACCTATTAGGGGTGTCCGCTAAGGGAGTTTTTTTCACTGTATAAGTCAATTTGTAAATATTGTATAGATATATATATAAGTAGTAGTAGGATACGCTTACAACAAACATAGCCAAAGGCCCTTTAGTAACCAGTGCTGGTTGGTTACACAATTGTCTGTAAACTTGTTTTATGTAAATAAGTAATAATAAATAAATGCAATAGTTAATTAAATTATACGGTAAATTAAATTATAAATTAATTTCTATTTAGCCTGAAAATTTATAATTTATTTGTATGCGTTTTTAATATGTTACAGCTCTTATTTTTAGAGCTCTTATTTTAAAAAAAGGATAAGGGTCGATTAAGTTTGTCAACAGCTCGAAGGACCATTTTAAATTACTTAAAAATAATATTAATAATAACAGATAACAATAATCCAAAAGGAAAAGAAACAGATGTGCTGTATTTGCTGTGAGTTGTTACGAGTTGAAGTTGCAATTGTTGAACTCTTGTTGTTGACCATTTGCCGCCCATATTCTGCCAGTTGTTTCCCAATTTCCCAATACAAGTTGGGAATGCAGCTTTTTCCCCCTTCTCTGTCTCCCTCTCCCTCTCTCTCTCTCTCTCTCTCTGTCTCTGTCTCTGGGTTGAGATTTGCATAATAAATGAGATACAAAAGCCAAGCGAGGCTACTGTCACATTGCCACTGGCCGTGTGCCATCTATAATGACGATAATAATGATGCAGATATGTTCAGACAAACACAGCCAACACAGATAAAGCCAACTCTCTGTTGGCTAAGGCGGAGACGAGTGCGGGGGGGGGGGGGCGCAGGCGGAGGCGTTGGCACGAAGAATGGGCGTGGCAATGGACAGAAGAGAATGGCACAGAGGTCGAGGCAGACACAGGTGTAAAAAGGGCTAAAAGGGAGTTGTTGTTGATTTCCACTCAAATTGGGGTGCATATGCTATACACAAAGGCAGACACACACACACACACACACACACACACACACACCTTTACACACACTTATACTTATAGACACATGGGCTGTCAAATTGCAGGGAGTTGCCGTCGTAGGGCAAAACAATATGCAAATTTCGTTGCATACTTTTTGGAGGCAGCGTGAAAATCATTTCAGCTAAGCAGACACACAACCAACACACTTACACACTCACACACACTGTTGCAGTCAGTCAGTCAGTCAGTCAACCCAATCAAACAAATAAACAGCAACAACAACAGCAACGGACAGAAGAATAACGACGCACAGTGGCTAAAATTAATTTTCGTGTTGTTAAAAATGTAAAAAAAAATTCTCGTCGCCTGATAATTTACTTGAAGACATTAGGTAATAAATGTTTACTTGCTAGCACTCTATTCCTTTATTGTAAATACGTGTATATATATTAGTTAATGTAACCCCCCCAAAAAAAACCTCTACACAAGGTAGAAGTCTAGTGACGA
This sequence comes from Drosophila histrio, assembly GCA_958299025.2. Classification (NCBI taxonomy): domain Eukaryota; kingdom Metazoa; phylum Arthropoda; class Insecta; order Diptera; family Drosophilidae; genus Drosophila; species Drosophila histrio. Next base: position 54,039,384 of record OY282582.1, on the reverse strand, counting down.
AAGCATATTCAAGCCCCAAAATGACTGATATCAAATATTGTGACAAACAATATTCATTTTAATATATAAACTATACGAATTGTGCTTAAAGGTCCAGCTGTCCGTCTGTCTTTATGAAAACTGCCCAATAGGGCTTGAGTTCATGTGCAATTTCATGTAGTAGGGATCACATACCCACAGAAATAGGCGATCAGCTATGAATTTCTGTATGTTAGACGTTCACTGCATAGCATATGAAATCCCTGCAGCTAAGTCAGCTACGAATTGCGATCTATCCCTGAGACCCTCACTGCTCGATTCAGCGAAGACTTCAAGTTGAATTTATGCCTATGCTTTGTCCTGTGCTTTAACTTCGGTATGTATAATTCTTGCCTCGATAAAAGCAATTGGATGTTTAACACAAGATCGCTGCACAGTCCTCCTGAGCGATCAGGGATAAATATTTACACTTTTCAGGGCAAAAAGCCCTATTGAGTAGTCAGTAAGGTTTTGTAAGAATAAATATATAGGATGTTTTCAAACATTTCTCAATCAAACTAACATATTGTGTATTTGTTATTGTCTACTACATCCTGATAAAGTTTGGTTAAAATCCGAATACTATATCACATAGCTGTCATGAGGAAGATCCAAGGTCGTCGGCAGGGCCATTGCTCCCCGTCTTTCACTTATAACATTTGAATATTTATCTTTCAAAATCCGTATAAAATTGTTTTTAAAACTTAAGTCTATTAAAAAAAAACTTATTATCAGTATTAATTTTTTTTAAATATATGTTAAGTACTCAAAGAGAAAACTAGTGCTTGAAAGGAAGGCAGAAATACAAGAGGAGATTTTAAAACTGTGTTGGGTCCGCCCCCCCTTATTGAAAAACTGCCGACACCCTTGGGAAGATCAGTCAAAAATTGAATACAGGACTCTGCAAGCGTTTTAAATCTACTATGGTTTGCCAAAGATATTATTTCCTTCTTGATATTTTATTCTTGCATTAATTGTCGAGACGTTCGATAAAATATTTGATGTCCAGAATTTCTTTGATATTTTAGAATACAGACAGGAATTGTAAATTTATAACATGTATTATTTTTATACCATGTGCGTTTGCTTTAAGTGTATGTAACAGGCAGAAGAAATCATGGCCGATCCCATAAAGTATATAGTATAATCGTGATTAGCATTAATAGTCGAGTCCATATAGCCATGTCTGTCAGTCTGTCAGTCCGTCTGTCCGTCCGTCGGTCCATCCGTATGAACGAGAGGTTCTCAGAGATGGCAAGAGCTAGAGGCTTGAACTTAATCTCCCAACACTGGTAATGTTAGCAGGCAGAACAAGTTTATTCTTAATTTTGACAGTTTTGCAACTAGAGACTTGACATTTGGCAGACATATTAAAAATGTTGCAATCAATGTGTATAGGAAATTTTATCACGATGCCACGCTCCATTCGCCCAGAAATTAAAATATATAATTACAAGATGACACAACTTATGACTTAACCTAAATAGTAACAACATGAAACAAACCACTGTGCGACGACGCCAACAGACAAAGGGGGTCAACTGGACGGCCTGGTCTGACGGTAGCAGCAGCTACTAACGGTACACAGCGTGGGGCAAGTGGCAAGTGGCAAGCGGCAAGTGGCAAGCGGCAAGCGGCAACATAATGCCTTTCCGGTATCCAATAAACCGACTGCACTTGGACAGCCCGGATTTCCGCTTGAATCATTGATGAGCTATTAAAGTCATTTCTATTTTGCTGTTTGTTGTGCGGCGCCTCCTCCTGCTGTCGCTTTCCTGCCCCTAATCCTTATCCTCCTCCCCTCTCTCTCTCTCTCTCTCTCTCTGTCTCTGATCCTTACTCCCTTGCAATTGCACTTTCGTCTTTGTTGTTGTTGTTGTTGTCGTTGTCGTTGTTGTCATCAACAACTTTTGTCACGTTCGTATTTGGTAGTTATCACAGCGCGTTGGGGAATTTGTTGCAAATTAAGCATGCAACTCGATTTGAGGCAGACACACAGAATGAGGCAGCCGCAGCGTTGCCACCTGACATGTGTGATTAAGCACATATCGATAACAATCGTAGAAATTACACTTTTGTATAGTTAATTGTTGTCCATTGTTCATAATAATCTCAGTAATTATGTATTAACCCTTTTAAAGAGATTCTGAAAGCAAGTTTTAAACATTCCTTGTCCTAACTTGTTTGTTTATAACTAACTATCGATAACAATCAGTTAAGTATGAACTTATGACTTTATTTGGTATCCCTTGATCATAACAATTTTTTGAATTATAAACCTTCTTCAGGAGATCCCGAAGTCACGTTTTAAAGCTTCCTTACTTAGACTTGTATGTAGTTAAAAAACTATCGATAAATTTCATATGAATCAGTTTTATATTGCGGTTCTTTTCTTTATGACTAAATGATTTATTTGTTTTTCTTTTCCTTATAATAATATTTTATTATGTGAACCTTCTTAAGGAGATCCCGAAAGCACGTTTAAAATATTTCCAGCTAAATAACTATCGATAACAATGAATCCAACTAGTTTTATAATGCTGTATCTTTCTACAGTATTTAACCAATTATTTGGTATTTTCTGATCATAATAATCTTTTGATTTATGAACCCGAAAGCAGGATTTAAAACTTTCTTAGCTAAACTTACATATAGTTAAATAACTATCGACAACAATCGTATAAATCATTTGTATCTTTTGCATGAGCTAACAACAATTTCTCACTTCAGCGATTCATATAAAATCAATCGTTAACTATCGATAAATTGTATGCTTCCAGGTAAAGAAATACTATTTGATTAAATAATTCAGTCAATACTACAATATAAAATTAAAACATGTAGATGACTATTTTAAACAGCACATTATTTATTCCCAACAGATTAATAAGCAAATTGATGTTTGACAACTGAAACATATATCAAAACATTGGATAAAATGTGGACCGCAACTGTTATAGATAATTGTATAAAAAGATGAAGATATGATACCCTGTGCCAGTCTTCATAAAAAGCTATTTTGATTACCAGATCAGGCCCTATGAATCCCTAATACGTTTTGATACACACATACATACATATACTTAGTACATACCCTTCAGTACCTTGCAGGCCTTCCAAAAGTATGAAGTCAGCCATGAACTTTCAGGCCCAGGCCTGAAATTGTAACTTCCACGACGGGCTTTCGACACATGAATTTTACACAGGCATGTCGCTGGGATTCAGGCCTGAGGGCGTTCGCTTACCGATCATGCCTGAATCAGAGGTGAATTTAAGTTCTAATTCATGTCTAAATTCAGGTATGAATTTGATTCGGCATTCGCTTACCGATCGTGTCTGAATCAGAGGTGAAAGTAAGTTCTAATTCATGTCTAAATTCAGCTCAGAATTCATTTCTGCGTTACAGACACTTTATTGTGTCTGTTCTTTGCTCTCTTCTCTCGCTAGAGCATGTTCACAGTTACATATTTTAAAAGAGACTTACTTACTCAATACATGCCGCTCTCCGAAACTATCTCATTTCGTATGCCTCTTCTTCTGACTTCCACCACTTCGGCGTTCGCTTATCATTCATGTCTGATTTCACTACTGCAGGAAATCAGCTATGAACTGACAGCGATCGATCTAAACCGAACTGTATACCCTTCAATTCGCTTTAGATCGATTGTTGTACTAGACTTACACAATCCAACACACAGTTTGCTTTATACGTTATACTAGTATCAGTTAGAAGAAAATAATACTTTCTGATCAAAATTGTTTAGTGTACACCTTCTAAGTTTATTACCCGATCGTAATGAAATTTTCAGGACACATCGAGACTACGATATTTAACATGTGTGCAAGCTCCAACTTCTATAATTAAACAAGTCGATAAGTCGAGAGCGCGCGACAATTGGAGACCCTGTGCAAGTCTTCAAACAAAAGTATTTTTATTATAATGGGATTTAAATATATATAATATAGGATCTCTCTTACACTCACTCAATTCGCATAAATTTGTTTCTTGAATAACTTCTGAGTTCAATATCCGATCGTAATGAAATTTGTAGCATACATTGAGAGTAGGATACTTACCACGTGTGCCAAATCTCAAGTCTTTAGCTGTGAAACTGCTCTTGTTATCAACTTTGCCGAGTTATGGGCGAAGGGGGCGGGGCATCGCGATGAAATATTTAGGACACATTAAGCCCAAACTTCTTATCAAGTGTGCCAAAACTCAAGTCTCTATCTTTAACATTGCTTATGTTATGGTGATTTTTCTAATTTAAAAACAAACGGGACTTGATATCGGAATTTCTAAAATAAACTTGATCTGCGTATGGTGTTTAGGGACCTACATTCCAAGTCTCTAGCTCATATAGTTGCTGAGATCCACGCGTTCATATAGACGGACGGACGGACAGAAGGACGGACAGACGAACGGACAGACAGACGGACAGGTGTCAATCGACTCGGCGATTGATACTGATCAAGAATATATATACTTTATAGGGTCGGAGATGCTTCCTTCTGCCTGTTACAGCCATTCATCCCAATTCATTATACCCTTTTTGCCCATTTTGAATGTGTACAGGGTATAAAAACTAAGCTTGATCTGCGTATGACATCCAGGAATCTTTATAGCCACATTTGTAATGGACACAGGGTTATATCAATATCAAAGATTGGCTACAGATAAATGCACAATTCATTGATAAATCATTTACTCAGTTGCTTTGTGACTAATCTTTTGATTTTAATTAAAATAGTTACGATACAACCTTTTTGGCATTAAATGGGTCAAACCTCTGCTTTTTACAAAAAGCACTCAACTGCCTATCGATAAATAATTTATCGATAAGTGCTGTAGCTTTCAGCCAGCATGATAAATGATTACATTATGTGCGTTTCGCCATTCACAAAAACGAACTTCGAATGAAAAAGCGCACGGAACACACAGAGGGGGGTGTGTCAGTGTTTCAGTGTGTGTGTGGATGGTGTGCGTGTCTGCATGTTTGTGTGTGTGTGTGTGTGTGTGTGTGTGTAATTTGATGAAACAATTAGCGAAACGAAAATTTGATTTAAGCTGCTTTTAAGAGGCGCACACGCGACGACGCGACGTCCAGGAAGTGTCCATTGTTTTTGCCGTTGTCCTTTCGCGGCATCCTTAATGAATCTCGGCATTGGACTTGAGCAGACCAAAAGTGTGGGCGGGTAGTGGCTGTGGGTGTGGCTGTGGCTGTGGGGTAGGCAATGGGAGGGTAAGGCAGATGATTGCTAAAAAGCTTAAGAGCCAACAATTGTACTGGAGGCTCGGACACACTCGAAATTCTCGATGTATTCGAACGTTGGACGTTGACGGAAATGAAGGGATAATTTACCCGCATGTTTCAAACAACAGCGTGTGCCACGCCCCCATTCCCCCTCCCACCGGTTCGTGCACAATGTGAAATCGAAGCTGGACGTAGGTCCTGTATCAGAACTTGGACCTTGTTGCCGCTAATGCTAATGCCGGTTATCTGTCTATCCATCAGCCGTGGCCATGTTATGATGTAAATGCCGTCGACTGACGTCGCATCGGTTGCCGGTTGCTGCTGCTGCTGCTGCCATTGATGATAATGGACACTGCTCCGACTACTGCTCCGACTACTGCTCCGACTACTGCTCCGACTACTGCTCCGACTACTGCTCCGACTACTGCTCCGACTACTGCTCCGACTCCAACTTTGAATCCGCCTATACATTCCTAGCTTCAGCTTCGACTCCTGTTCGACGCAAATATGTTGCTTCCCGTCGTGTCATTGGACAGACAGACTGCCAAACATTTTGTCTGTCTACTAGAAACACACACAAATTTATTACATCATTGAAAATTTGAATAAAAGGGTATTACGGTTATGTGCTAGGGTATGTAACGAACAGAAACAAGCATCTGCTCTCATAAAACAAAATTCAGAAATTAATATTTATGTCTTATAGTCTATTAAGTCTATCATTATTAAGTCTATTAAGTTCGTAAAAAGAAATGTGCGTAACAGGTCGAGGGAAGTCTGGCAGACCCCATAAAGCATTTCCACCAAGAGATCCACCGAGACCAAAACATTCAAAGTGTTTAAAAACAACTTGTTTCATTATACAAATAGGGTGCATAGTCGATATTTTAATGGGAAAACAATGAAATTTAACTAATGTAACAAAAATTCGTCTCTATTCATAAGTTTTTTTTGAGATTTTGGGATGCAACGTCGAACAAGTGCAACTTTTCTCATTTGGCCATTTCTAGTGTACATTTTGTTTTGATACAAATTCTCAGAATAAGTTATTATGTATTATTATGTATTGTCTGTACTCCAAATCTTTGCAAAAGGTACAAAGAGTCAAAAAATAATGTATAAGAAAGTATGCGATTGCAAGTTACGATAATTTTGGCTTTGCAATATCGCATATTTCGGTGTCCCGTGCGACCGCGGCTTTATTTAATTTAAAAAAAAACTAGAAATCAAATTTGAGCAAAACTATAACCATTTCAAAGAGACATCAATGCATAACATTTATCAGAAATTTGCGTGAATATATTGCCCAAACTTTCGCTGAAATCTGAGATTAAATTGATCGCCACAAAAACCCCTTTCTATTTTTGTCCCGTGCGAATGCCTTGAATTTTTGTAAAAATCTACAATACGAATAGTTCCTCAAAATCGAACTTAGCACCAGTTATAGGGCTAATCAAGAACTACTTTTAATTGGAAAAATCATTTTGAAAATCCATCTTACTTTGACCTTTTTACCACTTACAATGTGTACGATTGTCCCGTGCGACCTCATGGAAATGCCCATATATATTCTTGATCAGCATCAATAGCTAAGTTGATGAAGCCATGTCCGTTTGTCTGACTGTCCGTCTGTCCGTCGGTCCGTCTGTCCGTCCATATGAACGAAAGGATCTCAGTGATGGTAAGAGCTAGAAGCTTGATCTTAATCTCTCAGCACTTGTAATTTTTGCAGGCAGATCAAGTTTATATTTTTTCAGACCCTTTGCTTTAAAAAAGTAAATAGGGTCTATTAAGTTAGTAAAAAGAAATGTGCGTAACAGGTCAAAGGAAGTCTGGCAGACCCCATAAAGTATATATATGTTTGATCATCATCAATAGCCGAGTTGAGTTAGCCATGTCCGTCTGTTCGTCTGTCTGTATGAGCGCCTAGATCTCAGAGACTATAAGAGCTAGTTTTTTTTTTGGATGCAACGCTCCCTTCGCCCACAAATCAAGTCAAAGCTCATAACAAAAGCAGTTTTCTAGCTAGAGACTTGACATTTGGCACACATGTTGAGTATCTTGTGGTTGATGTGCCCAGAAAGTTTCATCGCGATGAATTTCGGATTCCCATCTAAATAACAAAGAACATTATAAAGGCAAAACAACCAGTAGCATCCGAGTACATGATTCATTAAAACCTTGTTCAACATCAATAGCAAACTTGTGCTCGGCTGAGAACACAACCAAGTTTAATACAAATATCTTACGTTTTGATTATCCAACTATTATGTCGGACAACATCATCTCTGTATTTGGTATTATGGAATTAGGAAGAAGTGTTATAGAGAGAATAGAAACAAACTCACTTTTACTTCATCATGTTCATTGAAAAATATTATTAAAATTATTATCGCAGTATCCACAATTATTGTTTTAATATATTTATTGTAGCACTTATTTATTAGTATTAGATACAATATAAAATATTATGACAGAGCTCAGGCCTTCAACTATATACTGGTATTTACCCGATGTGTACGGAAAACGTCATTGAAATTAAATAATAAACTTCAAAGTTATTTAAATAATAATTTTACGCAGTGTCGGGCCAAAGAATAAAGAAGAAGCTTGCGGCGTGTTTGTTAGCGTGTGTATGCGTCTTTAGAGAATAAGTACAGGGTCTCTCAAAGTCGGACCCGCTCGACTGTAGTTTTTTCGACTAGATAGTGATTTTATTTATTATTATTTGTGCAGTTTAAAAATCAAGCTAAAATAAAAAGAAATTATATAGACATGTCTCCGTTTCGGTTTCTGGTTGGAAAACAGTTGTATTCTATATGCAGGGTAATGCGTAATCGTGTACACTCTATTAGCACTTAGCTGTTATTCTTATACATCTGAGCATGAATGAATAACTGAGCCCGCAACTGAAACTGTCTATAGATTTGGTATGGCTAACCAACTGGTAGTGGGTAAGGGACCAGGGATGGAGTGCTCTACACACCGACAGTTTCCCTGGGCATTGCTATTGCTTCTTGCTGCTGCTGCTCCTGCTGCTGCTGCCTCTGTGTTATATTTGAATGCCAAGTTGCCAGTTGTCACAAAGTGAGTGAAATATAGCCAAAATGTCAAATGTCAGCGAAAGACATTATTACTGGCTAGTTGATCCGTCGTCCTACCACGACAACGACGACGACGATGACGATGACGACGACGTCGACTACCCATCATTGTGCTCCTTACCTCAGTCTCAGTTTCTCCCTTTCCCTTTTCCCCTTCCATTATCATGCCCAGTCTCACATTCCGTCTACGGATTGTCGCCGTCTGGTAGCGTGTACGGCACAGATAATCGATACGCACACGCACTCCGTGAGTTCTCTGTGTGTGTGCGATGTGTGTGTGTATGTGTGTGGAGTGTGTGTGTGTGTGTGTGCGGTGTGTGTGTGCGGTATGTGTGTGTGTGTGCGGTGTGTGTATGTGGGCGTATAGACCGTCAACCGAGCCCATGTCAGCCCATCAGCCACAATCATCATTGAGCTGGTTGTTTCTGTCTCTCTCTCTCACTCTCTCTCTCTTTCTCTCTCTCTCTCTCTCTCTCTCGTTGCTTTAAAACTTCAAGTTCTGCAAATTCTTCGTTACAATTTTCGCAAAAATAAATTTAAGACAGAATGCTCAAGTTACATTTAATCGAATCAAAGTAATCGATAATTAGATTTCGTCGATACAGAAAAAATGAATAGGTCAGTTTTAAGTTGAATGTTTCGACAAAATGCCGTTGGAAAAGTTTGGCAAAATTTAAGCTGTCAATTTCGTCAAAGGTTTAGAGTAGAAAAAAAAAAGTATCAACTGATTGTTCCTTTCTGCATTTTAAAAGCCATTTGAATAATAGAAAATTCATGAAATTAAGTGACATTTACTCAAAAGGATAGAAAAGCTTGAGATTGTTCAATCAACGTTTAGACAAGCTTTTAGAATATTTAAACAAAAAATAGACCAAAATAGATAGGAATCATGTTACACTTAGTAGTTGATCAAGTTGAAGCTTTTAGTGAGCTTTTTTTCAAATTAATTGCAGTGCATATATTCCCATTCAAAGCTTTAATGAGCTTGTCTCAGAACAACGCTTAATTCTTATCCATTATTTATCGAGTCATAAGGATTTTTCAACACTTGATTAATCTAAAAGTCGATCGATTGCTAAAAATTGTTAAACTATTTACAATAATACATAATACAAATTTAAATTTAATTAAAAGCTCTGATAGCTTAATTGTGATTTTTAGCCTTTAAGACAGCTTTACGAGGGCAATCCGAAATGTTTCCAGCCTGACAATGAAGGCGACCTCCTAGGTTAAGCAAACTTTGGTATTGTAATTAGACATCTTTTAATGTGTTTTCGCCAAAATTTCAGACTTATCGATATTATAGTTATTGTTTAACAATCGATTAACTATGTCGATATCAGTGCTTTTGTTAAGAAGGGAAATGTTGAATATCGTGCAGTCATAAGATCTATGTTTTTAAAGGGCAATACGACTACACAAATCACAACCAAGATGAACACACTGTCTTTGGGGACTCCTTCCCATCATTTGCCACTGTAAAGTTCCGGACTGCTGGGACGTACGAGCTTGGAAGATGAGACACGTTCGGGACACCCAAAAACTGTGACCACTGACCAAAAACATTGCCAAAATTCAACAAATTGTTCAGGACGATCTCCGAATTAAAGTATGAGAGTTAGCTGAGATCACCAAGTTGTCTAAAGACAGCGTTTGCCATATTTTAAACAACGAATTGGATATGAGAAAGCTCTCGGCACGTTGGGCGCCGCGTTTGCTCACTTTTGATCAGAAGCGCGTTCGAATGAACTGAAACAAGTGTTTTCTTTGGCTATGTTTATGCTTAATAAATCGGAGCTTTTAGCGCCGACTCATAAATGTGAATGAAACATGGATATATCACTAAACTTCAGAAACAATTTCCCAATCAAAACAATGAATTGCGATGGGGTATCCGCCAACAAAAAGAGCGAAAACTGTTATTTCGGCTGGATAAGTGATGGCTACAGTCGTGGAGTTATACTAGTATACACCAATTATCTGGAGAAAGGAATAACGATCACGGGAGTTTACTTCGGATCAGTTTTCGTTCGATAAGCTAATGACAGAAATTGCTGATAAATGGCCCGAATTGCAGAAGAAGCAAGTTTTATTTCATCAGGATAATACACCATCCCATACATTAGTAGTTGCCATGGCGAAAATCCATGAATTACGCTTTTAACTGCTTCAGCACCCACCTAAGGCTGACGTCAGAGTGCGCGCGAGAAGCGAAGCGATAATATTGGGCGAGAACGAGCGATAAACCAATCACTGCAAGCATTTTTAAGTGCAATCGCTCGAAAGATGTCAGAGTGAGAGCGAAGCGAGTTCAAGCGATAAAGCGAGAGCAAAGCGAGAGAGCAGTTTGCAAACTGCTTTATCTATTCAACTCGCTCAGAGCGTACGATTGTTTTGTTGCATTCTGTGCTTCAATTACCGGCGCGCTTCTTGCAAAGCTCTAACTCTGCCATCTTCTCGCTTTGCTCATCGCATCTCGCGCGCACTCTGACATCAGCCTTACTCTACAGACCTAGCGCCAAGTCAGATCTTTTTATTTCCTAAGCTCAAAGTTGCGCTTGGCATACAGAAATTTTCCTCAAATAAGGATTCTATATGCCTTGTAGACAGCCATTTTGAGGAGCAGGGACCGAATTTTTTTATGACAGGTTGAAGAGGTGGGAGCAACGCTGGCAGAAGTGTATTGACTTAGAAGAAGATTATATTGATAAATAAAATATATCAACAAAATTGTAATAAAAATGAAACATTTCGGACCGCCCCCGTAAGTAGCGAATTCTAGAAAGTATTTTCCCTTTTAGATCTTTAGGAGTTAAATTTACAATTTTGAATTAATTTAACACAGAGAAAAACCAGTCGGAAAGGCTATAGTCGAAGTCGACTATGAGAGACCCTTTACTTATTCTTCAAAAAGGAAATAAGAGTAACAAACTTAGGCACATATATAAACCATCCGGTCTTAATTAATTCACCAAAATGTGCAAATATCCTAATAGTGCGTAGTGCGTCAATTTACTCTTCTTCTTCCTTTGACCCGACACTGAGTAATATTGAGTTTTGAACAACTTCCGAGTTTATTATCAGATCGCGATAATACATTGGGACCCTGATGCCCGTCCTGTGTGTCAAAATTCAGGACTCTAGCTTTAATATTTTTAGTTTTATG
>OY282582.1:53987841-54022841 GCA_958299025.2 Drosophila histrio | reverse complement strand
AGACCCGTTTTACTTTTTTTAAGTAAATGGTCAAAATATATGGAAAAATATCGCTATAATTTTCTAATCACTGCTAGTGACGAAAACTGATCTTAGCTACAGTCATGAAGGGATTGTATTGGAAATTTGATGAACTCTAAATTATTGATAGCTATTTTTATTATATAATCAAATTAGTGCTATTAACGTAGTATTAATGGATACTTCTTGAAGTTTGTGTACCTTTTGCCTATTATTAAAATGGTCAAAAAAGGGTATAATGGATATGTGCAAATGTACATTGTTAAAGGCATAAGAATACTTATATCTCCGATCTTATAAATTAAATATATTATTGATCTGTTTTATATTGTCGCCTGTCCATCTGTCTGTATCTTAGCAGATATTAGAGCTTATTATTCGATCGTGATGCACACTGAACACATTGAGACAACGATACTTATCATGTGTGCAAAATTCCAATTGATTTATATCTGAAGATCTAAAAAACTATCTAAAGATTAACGACAAACTGAAAATCAATCAACAGAGAAACAAATCGATTGTCAAATTTTATTGCGAAATTAGATCAAGTATTTTGCGTGATTTTACTTTATTAACAGCGCTTTAACATACTACATATACTTAAGAGCAGAGTATACCGAACAGACATGATGATCCATTAAAACCTTGTTCAACACTGAGCACTCAGCAAAGACTACAAACCACCAAGTTTTATACAAGTAACTTCAATTTTGATGTATCCAAGTATCTTACAACATCACACACCTCTGCACTCGGGTTAATATCGATTATTTCATGTCTGAAGCGGGGTTCGAACCCAGGACCCCCCGTTATCGCAAGAATCGTGCAGGCTACACACTAAGCCAATGAGCTTTCGAAAAGTCGACTGTCAAATTCTAATGTTAATTGCACATCATACATCAGCTTTAAGTTTGCCAAATTTGATCTGTGTCTGTATCTACTAAGCCAATGAGCCTATATGCAATTTTATTCACACACAGCAGAACGGATGAAAATATACAGGTACTGGACATACCACAGACGAGCACACTCGACTGTAGCCTTACCGACTTGATATTCTTTGAAATATTTTATTATTTTATTTATTAACTTTCTTCTCGATAACCTTTGTTTGCAATACATCGGCTTTACTCATTCAAAAGATTATAAATATAAGTTTATACTTTATACAGATCGAAGATGATTTCGGTTACATGCCACTATTATACCCTCCTTCTGTCCATATGAAAAGATCCCCTTCTCCCTCCATCACTGCAGCCAGTCGAGAAGACGTCGCAATGTGTGACAACGCAACGTCAGAAGCTCGAGTAGAAAGAGACAACTTGCCACGCCCATGATAAGAGCGAAACAACGATATACACCACGCAACATTCGATTGGTAACGCGTGGCAACAACTGCTGATTGTCGCCCAGATCGGCATAGGACATTTGGAGATAGCGCCGCTCGATGTGACTGATTACGCCGGAACTGAGCAGCTGGCCGATCTTCCTATCGAATGTGAATTTGAGAATGGAGTTGTGGGGAAAATAGATGACAAGCTGATAGAGATAGATCGGTTCGCGGACGTAGGTTAACCGACTTATGTTCCGATTTCGCATATTCCAATGCGCCAAGTTGTTGAGCAGGGAAATTGTTGCAAGTCTGGCACCCGGTGGCGCCTCCTGAACCATCTCATAGCGCTGCGAGAAATTCTCATTGATGACGCGCGTCAAGTGACGCAGATAGAAGTCATGGTAACCCGTACTGATCAACGTATAATTCTGCTCCAACAGTCCGTTCAGTCCAATGGGCAAACCCTTCTGAGGATTTGTCCTTAACACATCGAAGAGCTTCGCTTGGTAGGCGCAGCGCAGGACGAGTGTGAGGAGCAACCAGTTTGCCATCATGTGCCGCAAGAATCCACTGTGCGGCAATCGATGCACTGGCACCGCATTCCCAATCGTCGAGGCCAATAGATTCTCCAGCGGATGCTTCAATTGCACTCGTTTACCCAGGCAACGGGCACAGATCAAGGCGACCAGAAAGCTAAGCAATAGGCAGGTCCAAACCTTGCGTCTAAAGGGACGCATCAGCTGGCCGAAGGGGCCGAAGTAACGTTCCCTGCGCACCACGAAGATGAAGTAGCTCTGGTGATAAACCACCGAGGTGGTAAACTGCACCCGACGCGGATCCGAGCCGCTGAAGCCGCCAATCGCAATGTCCGCCTCACCCGAAGCGAGCTGGAAGAGTAAAGTAAAGTGATACTATCGATAACATATAGTTGTGTGGTTATCGATGTTTTGTGGTGTCACTTGTTAATGTGAATGCCTTTAATAACACTCGATTCTTGAAATTTTTAGTATCAATCAATACAAGAGATAGTGGGGGAAGCACTACAAAGTTGAAGTAATGCGATACTATCGATAACATATAGTTGTGTGGTTATCGATGTTTTGTGGTGTCACTTTTTAATGTGCATGCTTGCAAGAACACACGATTCTTTTAAATTGAAGTATAAATCAATGGAAGAGAAAGGGGGAAAGCATTTGAAAGATGGAGTATAGCGATACTATCGATAACTTATAGTTGTGTGGTTATCGATGTTTGGTAGTGTCACTTCTTAATGTGCATACTCTTCATAACACACAATTCTTTCAAATTTAAGTATAAATCTGTAATGATCGTAATAATTACCTTAGTATTATAATAAGATGATCAATAGAATTAAGTAATATATGTATCGATACATGAATAAGCCAATTGCATCGATATCATAGAGAAACTCTATCGATACAGCGAGCTTCGAGAGCACTTTTCGCATATAGCGTTGAGCCTCGTTGTGAAATTAAATAATAATAATGTAATAAAGAGGAAATACTGCAAACTTTACAAATCAAGAGAAGAGATAAAGGAGAAGCATTAAAAAGAGTAAGTATAGCGATACTATCGATAACATTTAATTGTGTGGTTATGGATGTTTTGTGGCTTACTTGTTAATGTGCATGCTTGCAATAACACACGATTCTCTCAATTTAAAGCATAAATCAGTAGATTTCTTAACTAAAGTTTACTATTTATTGCAGATATGAGATTTCTACTTGCTTATTCATCGTTAAACTATCGATAGCTTAGTTAGGATGTTCCATTGTTTCTATCGATATTTATAAAGTCATCGAAATGTGTATACTTTATCGTTATGTTATATTTTCGATAATAATTTTTTCCATTTCTATTAATACACATGTTTTACTATCGATTACTGAGGCTTTTACAAATTTTAGGCAACTGTCGCTAATTGCATTAAGATTTGTGATTGATTATTGATAGAAAAACGATTTTGGATTTCCGTTAGTAATAATGAACTTCACAATTGTCGTATACTAAATATATATACTCAAAATTTCGATCGATACATATGTTTGATTATTGTGCTATCGATAACACCAATTATTTTATTTAATATATCGATATTTACCTGTGCAAAGCAGCCGTTCAAGCTGTCCTCACTAAAGATCTCGCTCTTCTCAACGGGAATCGTGAGACGCACCCGAAATCTCAACGCCGTCGCCAGAAGTCGCAGCAGCTCCCCATCGATACCGCGCAGTGCCTGGATATCGATAAATGCCCCATCTTCGGGCAGGGGGGCGCCATCTGCCGGCTGATACATGAAGTGCGGCGGCAACTGATGACCGGTCACATTGAAAGCACAATTATTGAGATTCTTAAAGCGCAGCGGAAAAAGCTCGTCGCGATCAAGATTTCCACTCGGAAGAAAGCGATTGCTTTGATACGCATTAATGCCCGGAGTGCAGTGTTTGCTGAAGAGTCTATAGGCATAGAGGGCAATCTCTCCATCGTATCTCTGGGCCAATACCACCACATTGATAACACGATTCATCAGAGCCACATAACAGATTTTACCCACCGAAGCACGTAGCTGTGGTTCCGGCTGACGGGATAATAGCACCACCAAGAAATAGAATTCCCGCTCGTGCAGGGTATACGTATAATTAAGATATATACGGCTAGAAAGAAAAGAGTTATAACCAGTCGGAAAGGCTACAGTCGAAATCGACTATGAGAGACCCTTTACTTATTCTTCAACAATGAAATAACAGTTACAAACTTACAGACTTATATATAAACCTAAATATATTTGACGCTGCTCAGATTAGCTTCCGATTAATTAAATATAATCGCTTATGTTACACTTGAATTATTAACATACAAATGTTAATCTTAACATACAAATGTTAATCTTAACATACAAATGTTAATTTTAACATACAAATGTTAATCTTAACATATCTGCACATTTCCTGCCATTGTACATTCGATAATTTGTTTGCTTCAAATCTCCGGTGTTTATTGTCCGATTTTGATGAAATTTTCAGTACGCATAGAAAGGAAAGAAAATTTTATGTATGCCGATTTTGGAACTTGTATCTTTTAAATTACTCGAGTTATTCGGGTTTTTCCGATTTTTGGGGGCGGGAGGGGGCGTGGCAAAATTCTAAAACAAACTTGACCTTTTCGGGGGTCACAGGAGTACTGTCACCAAATTTGGTGACCCTAGCTCTTATAGTCTCTGAGATCTAGGCGTTCATACAGCAGGACAGACGGACAGACGGACATGGCTATATCGACTCGGCTGGTGATGCTGATCAAGAATATATATACTTTATGGGGTCTGCCGGACTTCCTTCGACCTGTTACGCACATTTTTTTTTTGACAAACTTAATAGACCCGTATTACTTTTTTAAAGTAAAGGGTCTAAAAAGATATTAAAGCAAGAAATATTGAGGTGGATTAAGGTACGGCAACGCAGGAATATTATTGGGCAACAGAAGCCGGAGAATCGGAGCGGGAGTGATAGTTTGAACGGGAGCAATAGTAGGGAACGATATGAAACAGTCGAAGCCGACTATGACAACCCTTTACTTATTCTTCAAAAAGGAAATAAGAGTAACACTAATAGTACCCCATAGCGGGTTTGTTACGCCAATATGATCTTCTTCTTCCTTTGGTCCGACACTGAGTAATGTTGAGTTTTGAATAACTTCCGAGTTTATTATCCGATCGTGATGAAATTTTGAGGATATATTGGGACCCTGTTCGTCCTGTGTGCCAAAATTCAAGACTCTAGCTTTAATATGTTTGGTTTTATTGGGTCTCAAAAATTTTGATTTCTATTTACGGAGGCGGAAGGGGGCGTGTCAATATTTTAACATAAACTTAATCTGCTTAGCCCATAGACGAACCACCATACCAAATTTGGTGGCTCTAGCTCTTACAGTCTCTGAGATCTAGGCGCTCATACAGACAGACGGGCGGACAGACAGACGGACAGACAGACGGACAGACAGACAGACAGACAGACAGACGGACATGACGGTCATGACTCGGCTGTTGA
This sequence comes from Drosophila histrio, assembly GCA_958299025.2. Classification (NCBI taxonomy): domain Eukaryota; kingdom Metazoa; phylum Arthropoda; class Insecta; order Diptera; family Drosophilidae; genus Drosophila; species Drosophila histrio. The sequence continues at coordinate 54,017,423 of OY282582.1, read as the reverse complement.
TGCTGATCAAGAATAAATATACTTTTAGGGTCTACCCGACTTCCTTCGACCTGTTACGCACATTTTGACAAACTTAATAGACCCTTTTTACTTTTTTAAAGTAAAGGGTCTAAAAATTACCTATGATGGTACAATACTGTATGTATAGATTGGTATAAAGCACAGAAAGAAATTTGTAGAAAAGTTCTTTGTTACTCACTCGAAGGCGTTCGCCTCGTGCACCACAAAGAGCGTGTAGTCCCTGGCCGACTCGTGTGGGGCGCCACTGTGAAGAAGCACCGTCAGATGCGGCGCCAACTGTTGCAGCATTCGATCAACCATTTGGCGCTGTTGCTGCCGCTGCGTATCGTTGCAATCGCTACAATCGCAGCGAATAACGAGCGTGTTGATGCGTGTGGCAATGTATCGACTTGCCACATCAACTGTGGCATTCGCCAGACGCTCCATGTCCAGATCGGGAAGTGGCAAGTTGATGTTTACTCCTGCTGCAAGGCTGAGGCAGCAATATGCCAGCAACTGGCCACTGAACTGCATGGGGAACACGTTGCACGTAGCACGCTGCACACTGCACGTTGTACTATGTTGCTTCTGCTTGAGTGGCAACCAGAACATGCCGCAGGCTCTGCCACCGACTGCAACTTTGACTCGGGTTTAGCAGGCGACAATGCGCTAATGTAATTGCAGCTGATGTCCTGCCAATGATTATCGGCACCGGTTTTAATGGAATTGAATCGATAATTTCGACTAATTAAAAGCAATTGCCTTAGAGTCTAGATTGTTGAACTCTCCTAAACCCAATACCCAGAATTTTACATGTTGACAAATGTCTTTCTTTCATTCTAGTTCTGTACAATTTTTAGACCCTTTACTTTAAAAAAGTAAAACGGGTCTATTAAGTTTGTCAAAATTTGCGTTACAGCTCGAAGGAAGTCCGGCAGACCCCATAAAGTATATACTTATATTCTTTATTAGCATCAACAGCCGAGTCGATATAGCCATGTCCGTCTGTCCGTCTCTCCGTCCATCCGTCTGTCCGTCCGTCTGTCCGTCCATGTCTATGATTGCCTAAATCTCCGAGACTATAAGCGCTAGACTCACCAAATTTGGTATGTTGGTCCGTCTATGGGCTAAGCAGAAACAGTTTGTGTTAAAATTTTGCCACGACCCCTTCCGTCACTGTATATCAACAACAAAATTTTTGAAATCCCATAAAAAGAGAATTATTAAAGTTGGAGTACGGAATTTTGACATACAGTAAAAGTATCAGGGTACCACTGTATTGTAAAAATTACATCGTTATCGGATAACAAACTCGGATTCAAAACACAATATTACGCAGTATCAGGCCAGAGGAAGAAAAAGAGAATACTGACGTCATACGCACTGAAGGGGATTTGCCCATTTTAGGGAATTAATTAAAACCTCAAGAACTAAACAAGATATTTGTATCTAGTTTCTTAAATTGCGTTTCTATTATCAATAGATAATATGAAATACAATCATATGCCAATATGTAATAGTCGAGAGTCTTACAGAATAAGTACAGGGTCTCTCATAGTCGGCTTCGACTGTAGCATATCGTTCCCTATTATCGCTACCGTCCGGACTCTTCGGCTTGCTATGTTTCAATTTTGTTTTTCATACCTAAGCATGGTTATTTAAAGTTTGTTTGGATATTAAAAATATGTTTCCAAAGACATATCTCTATGAGAAAGCTAAAATTGTAATTCTGTTGATCTGTGCAATAAAATTTGCGTTTGCTTTACTATTTATCAAACCCACCTGATATATTTAGGGTCCCAAATGAGAAAAACAAACACTATTAAAATTTGTCTAGGCAAAGATTTCTATTCAGAGGTGAGTCAAAATTATTAATCACTACTTAAGTATAAATGATATTAAGTTATATTATGTTTCCTGAAAGCTTATGAATATACCTAAATATCATTTCTAAGTACACACATTTGTATTTACATCATTAGTTTAACAACTACTCATTTTTTTTGCCCTGTGACCACTAAAAATGGGAAAAAAAGGGTATAATGAATTTTTGTGAATGTATGTAACAGGCAGAAGGAGGCATCTCCGATCCTAGTATATATATTCTTGATCAGTATCAATAGCTGAATCGCTTGACACCTGGCATTTTGTCTGTCCGTCTCTTCGTCCGTCCGTCTGTCCGTCCGTCTGTATGAACGCGTGGATCTCAGCAACTATAAGAGCTAGAGACTTCAAATTTGGAATGTAGGTTCCTGAATACCATACGCAGATCAAGTTTATTTTCAATATTCGATATCAAGTCCCGTTTGTTTAAAATTAGAATAATCACCACAACATAAGCAATGTTAAAGCTAGAGACTTGAGATTTGGCACACATGATAAGAAGCTTGGGCTTAATGTGTCCAGACAATTTCATCGCAATGCCACGCGCCTTCAGTTTTATAGCAAGTTTTCTCAAAATACTTTTGTGTTAAGACCTGCATAGGGTATTCCACTGTTGCGCTCGCTCTGTTGACTGATTGACTTTTTGGTTTCTTTCTTTCGAATATTTGACTTTAATATTGAGAAATAAATTCAATACACAAAGTTGACGCTGAAACAAACTAACAAATAATATGTTAAGCTATAATAAATTATTTTAGAATAAAGTCTTAAACTCGAAACATTTTTTAAGTATATTTTTCCCAGCTGGATACATATAGTAAGTAAAATAGTTATTTGTTATTTCAATTGTGTTTGGAAATTGACATTGCAAATATCTTTAGTTTACTTGAATAGAGTTGGTTAGTAAATAATTGGCTGAGGTTGCATTATAATTATAATTTCTTACTCTTATTGAATGAGATATAATGAAAATTAAGTGTTGATGTATTTAAACAATTAGTAATGCAATTTGTGAGCATGTTAGGTAGATTTAAATTATGCTAGCTTAAATTCTAATTTGTAGCAGTGTATTTTCTTTAGTAATTTGATGTAATAAAAGTCTCCGAGTTGTCAGCTCTTTAGTTTTCTTTTTATAACTTTCAAGATATGCTAAATTAATTGATAAAGCAAGTTTATGTTATTTAGTGTTATGTTAAATTATAATTTATTAAATTTACACTTTCAATTCTGGCTAATTTCGCTTTTTGCAATTATTGATCGAAAGTGAAATGAATGATACAAAACGACATCAGAGAAGTTACGAACTTAGATGGTAAAAATTGAAATGTAATACTTGTGATATGGAAATGAGGTGTGAACTACAGTAGTACTACCAGCTTTAACTAACTATGGGGACATCCCAAACCTGCTCTACATCTTGATAGATCCATTCTTCCTCCGCTCCGCTGGTGCTCATCACTCAAAGCTGGGCCCAAGAGCGAGGCTAAAGCAATAAGCGCCACAAAACGCGCACTCTTGGTAATTTAAGAAGCAGCACAGGGACGTTGCTTGCAACAGTGTGGGGCATGTGGCAGCAGGGGATATATGTATGTATGTAGCTGGCCTTTAGGTTCACTTGATGTTATTTTACAAGGACACGCGCACAATTTATAATAACGCCGACTGGTCTTGGCTCTCGTCCTGGATCCTGGCTAGCTCTCTCTCTCTCTCTATCTGTTTTGCCAAATGACGCCTTACAGTAAAGTAAAGTAAAGCCAAAAGCAAGCCAAAGACTTGAGCTCTGTGGAAAGGACACGCACACACAAAGTACACCATAGCTTAATAGAGATGTGTATGTGTGTGTGTGAGTGTGTGTGTGTGTGTGTGAGTGTGTTTGCAAACGAGAAAAATGAAGCGAAACAATTCCAAGTAAGCAAACAAAACTGATGGAAGATAATCTACTTGAAGCATACTTTAAGGCGTATCTAATGGTCCTTTTAATGTTTAAACACGCTTTCGTCTGTCTTGTCTCCGTTTCCCCTCCCTTTATATTTTCTTTATTTTTTTCTTCTTCTTCTACTTCTTCTCTGTCTCTCACACCCAACCTGGCCAAAGCAAAACCAATGTCCTATGTTTATTTTATCCACATCATCAGCCTCGGACCCAATCTACCGTCCCTGTCCCCGTGTCCCCGTGTCCCCTTCCTTCGCCTTCATCTCATAGTGGCCAGGCCAATGTCACGTTCTTTTTTTTTTCTTACTTTCTTTCTATCCATCTGCCCTCCATTTGTCCCCCTCTCTTTCTATCTGCTATGCTTTCTTTCTTTTCACGTAGTTGCGGCTTCTTTTCTTGTGTTTATTTTATCACAATAATTCCACATTTTTGCTTTTATGAATTTTTAATTTGAACAGTGATAAAGTTGCGGTGCGGGGGGGGGGGGCGGCATCGGATTTAAGGGGCCGGACAGCTGTGGGTCAAGGGGGGAGGGAGGTCATGCCTCTTGGCCAGCTGATGCTGCATTTTTAATATGTTTTGTGGTTGGCCGAAGGGGTTTTCTATATCAATAAATCATACGGCGAACACCGAAAAATAAGCCATAAATCGATTGTGATTATTGTTAGTAGAAGCTGAATTACTTATCGATTACTTATCGATTAAATGCTTAAGGGATATTAGATAATTAACTGATTACGTTTTTTGTAGAATTCGCTGTTGGCTAGTTCAACAAATCGTCGTGATACATTGTTTATCGTTTATCGATAAAACAATAAATATATTTTTAAATATTTCAATTTTATTATGTAGAACTGTAGAATTGTTTGGGATTTCAAGTACTCAAGTTCAAGGCAATATATAATTTGAATAATTTATTATTTAAATATATATTTTTTAACGCTTTCAGTGAAAAACTTGACACAGTTATCGATACTCATTGCTGTTTAGTCTATCGATAAGTGCAAATTATGCTTTAAAACTAATTTGTACTCTTTAATAACTAGTCTATTTGAAGGTATTTTTAGATAGACTCCCAAAATTATATACAAATCAGTTCAAGATTATGTCTAATTAGTGCTGGATTGTTTATGGAAAACTACTAACTACTAATATCGATATATAATAAGACTGAGTCACTCGATTTTGTCTTCGATTTACGGAGGCGGAAGGGGGTGTGTCAAAATTATAACATAAACTTGATCTGCTTAGCCCATAGACGAACCACCATACCAAATTTGGTGACTCTAGCTCTTATAGTCTCTTAGATCTAGGCGCTCATACAGACAGACGGACAGATGGACAGCCGGACAGACGGACAAGGCTAAATCGACTCGGCTGTTGATGCTGCCGGACTTCCTTCGACCCGTTACGCACATTATGACAAACTTAATAGACCCCTTTTTTACTTTTTTAAAGTAAACGGTCTACAAATTGACTTGGTATTAAATGAACCAAGGTTTGAACCTCTTGCCGTCTGGTTCGAACCACCGAAAGGAACCTTCTTTAATATGTTAAGGGGTTTTCATGCTTACTAGTGCTATAGTTGAATCCAAGTCATAGAGAATTTATATCTTTATTACCTTTCATCGGTCTTAAGCGTATCACGACACCGTCTACCATCTCTGATGTCGGCTCAATCTGCTCGCTTAGCCTTTACAGTTGCCACAGCAGGTTGCAACTGCTGTGCCTTTAGCCTGTGCTGCTGCCGCCACTTGCCTCTGGATAGCTGCTTAACCGCAAACAACATCTCTGCTGCTCTTACATATTTCCCTCTGCTGCTGCTGCTGTTGGTTTTTCCTCAGTTTCCTTCGCTTTCGCTTGCCTGTTCCCAGTTCCTTGTGCTGTGTTTTGGCTGCCATCGTTTTACGAAAAACGATTACGCACTAAGCCTATAACTTATGTTGATGTTTTCTTTTCGTCTTAACATTTGCAAATTTGTCATTTTTTTTCTTCTTATTTCTACTCTCTGTCTCTTTTACCCCCTGCTGTCTTCCAAGCTCCCCTTTCTTGTGTCTCTTGGTCTAACCAATATTTTGCTTGTCCGTGTCCTTATGCCGGCTCAACATTTCCTTTCTTTTCATTTCTTAGTTGTTCCTTTCTTGTATTTTTGGTCCCTTTGCTTGCTAATAGTATTTTCCTGCTGAACATATGTGTGTGTGTGTGTCTGTGTGTGTGTGTGTCGGTGTGTGTGTGTGTCGGTGTGTGTGTGTGTCGGTGTGTGTGTCTAAGTAGTCAACATTTTGTTGCTGCTTTTGCCATTTTTAAGTACTGTTTGCCTATTCCAGCGGCGTTATCCGCCGCTTTTCCTTAGCCTCTTCTCCTTCCCCGCCAGCATCCTCATCCTTCCTCTCTTCATTGTGTGTATCATATTAAACTAATCCTAAATGGTTTCTTCACGGCACATTTGCTAGCACTTGTTTGAAGCAGGGCTGCCTCACCTCCCTCCATCACTCCCTACTCCCTCTGAGAACCTTAACAACTCCTCAGCTGCCCCCACCAGGTGTGCTCTACTCATTTTGGGCCTGGCTAAGCATATTTTAGAAATTAAACAATGATATAGGTCATATAGTATGTACTCTAGAAGAGGGGAAAATAGTTATATACAGTATGCCAAATCCGACATACCCTACAATTTGATAATATGAACAATTGTTTACTCATTATTTTAATCATCTATTTGTGCCATTTGGGCCATTTAAAATAACTTTGCAAGATAAAAGTCTAGTGACGAAAGCATATTTAAGCTTCAAAACTTCTGATATCAATTATAGATACCCTAGAATTTGATAATATGAACAATTGTTCGTATTTAAATTCATTATATTATTCATCTATTTGTGCATGGGCCATATAAAAGAATTTTGCAGGGTTAAAGTCTAGTGACGATATCATATTTAAGCCTCAAAACTTCTTAATACACTTCAATACAATTTAATACATTTCGTCACAATATTTGATATCAGAAATGCTGGGGCTTGCATATGCTTTCGTCACTATACTTTAATAGAATTTAATACATTTCGTCACAGTATTTAATATCAGAAATGTTGGGTCTTATATATGTTTTCGTCACTACACTATAATATAATTTAATACAATTCGTCATAGTATTTAATATCAGAAATTTTGGGGCTTGCATATGCTTTCGTCACTTAACTTTAATACCATTTAATACAATTTAATACCATTTAATACAATTTAATACATTTCGTCACAATATTTGATATCAGAAATTTTGGGGCTTGCATATGCTTTCGTCACTACACTTTAATACAATTTAGTACATTTCGTCACCAAATTTGATATCAGATATGTTGGGTCTTGCATATGTTTCCGTCACTACTGTTTTACCTCGTACAGTTGTGTTTTGTTATGGGATTATTAGAATAAATTTATAATTGAGAGACTATTATCTAAAGAAAATTGGCTATATCGGTTCAGTATATCATTCAAATAAATAATATACATTTAGGTCCGATTTCTCATCTTACCGATACAGCCTACTTTATGAAAATGTTACTATACCATAAATATTGGATTTAACATATGTCGTTTTCTCAGCTTGCCCTTTTCAAAATATTTAAAATCAATTTTCGACAGGTTTATCTACACTTTAAGGCAATAGGCAAGACGAGAAATCGGCCATTAGTCAAATAATTGTTTAAAATAAACCATATGTTTCTTTAAGCTATGATCTTATTTTATTGTACTTGCATCGGGTTTTTAAAATAAATATTATGCTCCGTTTTCTTTTTTTATTTAATAAAACAAATGTGTAAATTTCTTTATTCTTCAAAAACAATTACTTGACATACCGTATACATACTATACATAACTTTAATGGCATCGAACTTGTCTTCTTGACACCTTCTGTTGGAGTAATAAATAGCTAAGTCAATTTTTACCATCACATACATACTTACATGTAATTCCAGATAAGTCAAAATGCGATTGGGGCAAACACTTTAAACGACAACAGATCTCGTTAAGTTTATTACCTCAAGATTCTATTGACTAGTTGCAATGAAGCGCGAACATTGCTTGAATCGTTTAGTTCCACTTTCATTGCATACTTTTAGACGGAAGGCAAATATTGGTGTTCTTTACTTGTCTGAGAGAATCTTATTAGATTTAAATAGCATTCTAGGGCATTCAGATTGCTAGCATTTAAAAAATAACATTGGCTTAAATTTTATTGTTGCCAGTCCAATTCAAAAGTGAACCCAATGAATCAAAAAGTATTTCAACTACATAAATTATATAGATTTAGTTTATGGCTTGAATTCATCATAAATTCATCGATTGATCACACATACGTACATGCAATTTCAGATAAGTCAAAATGCGATTAGGGCAAGCACATCAAACGACAACAGATTTCGTAAAGTTTATTACCTCAAGATTCTATTGACTAGTTGCAATGAAGCGCAAACATTGCTTGAATCGTTTAGTTCCAGTTTCATTGCATACTTTTAGACGGTTCAGTTAAGTCAAATATTGGTGGTCTTTACTTGTCTGAGGGAATCTTATTAGATTCAGATAGCTTGCTTTTAAAAAAATAACATTGGCTTAAATTTTATTGTTGCCAGTCCAATTCAAAAGTAAACCCAATGCATCAAAATGTATTTCAACTACATAAATTATATAAAATTAGTTTATGGCTCGAATTCTTTATAAATTCATCGATTGCTTAAATTATTAACTTCTCAAAATCGCTATCAATGTGAATTAAATATGATTTTAATAACAAAATCTGGTATTTTAAGCCAATAACTTTGTCTTATATCGAAATATACTATTGCTGATATTTGAATATATTCGCGTATTACAAATTGAAAGGAAAACATTGTTGTAATCACTGAACTGAACAATTAAAATGGATTGAAATACAATTGAATTACAAATTGGAAGGGAACATTTAAACTGCATTAACTGCGTTGTGGCCAAATATTGGTGTCAAGATAAGTTGGCCAAAATATATCCGAAATGAAATGAACGAGAAGCGAGCGCTTAATTTTTGACTGATTGCAACAAAATTGAATTCGAATGAATGCCGCTAATTGAACAACAAATTAAAATCAATCCCATGCTTGTAACATACGCTAATGATTTACCCCGTCTGCCATCCCCCTGATCCTACTGCACCCCCCCTCATAACATGACAGTGATGGCGGGGGGGACAAACAGGAGTGGGGACTTGGTTGGGATTTTAGATTGGGTTTGTTATTCAACTTTGACAAAATTACATTTTGCGAATGCAATTGAAAGGCAGCAGCCCACGACAATTGCACTGTCATTGGGTGTGTTTGTTTGTGTGTGTGTGAGTGTGTATATCTATGTGTGTGTGTGTGTGTGTGTAGCTCATTTATAAAGTTATTCGTTAATAAATAGTTAACAATCAACGATAAATTGGCAATGGTCTTGTGGCCTGTTGAACTGAACAACTGAACCTATGGTCTTCAGAGTCGCCGCAAATAAAAGGGGTTTCGAATGTGGAAATCAGAGAAAGAATATAAGAGGTTGGCGAAATGAAAGACTAAATTAAGTAGGTAAAGTATTAACTCTGGAATAATTTGACATTTAAAGATAGAAGATATGAATACCACCAAAATAAATATATACAATTTAGGTAAAGTCGTAATAGGTTAACGTAAGCAAATTAGTTTTTCAAATATTATAAAGAAAATTCGACTTGAATTATCAAAGCAGTAAATGAATTATAGTGAAAACCTGAATTCTTAATTAATAATTATTATTTTTATAACTGACTGATTCGCCAACGAAGTTAAGGCTATTTCCACGACAGCGAATTTGGCTCATTTGACAACATTTTCATCATCCCGACCGAATGTTCAGTTCATGCCTGTACAAAGTCCCATAAGGCAATCGGAATGTTCAGTTCGCCAACATTCAATCTGAATGTTGACATTCGTTGCCATTCACACTGTCGAATTTCTGTATTTTGTTTATCGAACACACAATTTTTTATCGATATTAACAGCTGACGCTAGTAGAAAAGTGAGCGCAAAACTTAAATTTCAAAGTTTATCTTAGTTTTTTTGAGAAATCTTGGTAATAAAATACTTCCTATATTATTGCTACAACACTTCCATTAAATATCTTAACGCTTTTAATAAATATAATTCAACTTAAGACTATTATATGTTTATCAAAAATAAAGTCTGTTTAAAGACCGAACAGCAGTTCTAACAAATGTCAGTTTACAATTACTCATTTGCTCGTATAATTTCAAAAGTCAGACACATTCCAATGTAAGCGAATGAGCCAAATGTTGATGATCGTGGAATGAGCCTATTATACTACATATGAAGAGCAGTAAGCAAATTTATTTAGATGTCGAAGACAAATCCAAGAAAATATTTAAAAATGAGGAAGCGACAATCATTAAATAAACAATAAATAGAATAATTGCTAAAACGGAGTAAATTAAAACACAGATAACATGAAATGGGAGCTCGAGAAAGACAGAGAGCATTAGATATACATATATAGATAGACAGAGATGAAATTTCGCAGTTAAAAAGTTATATGGAAATAGAAGTAGAGAACAAACAAAAACCCACAAAATGTTATTAAATTATTTAATAGCTAAAGAAACCAAAAATTTCGGAGAACCAAACAGAATGAAAACCAGTCGGAAAGGCTACAGTCGAAATCGACTATGAGAGACCCTTTACTTATTCTTCAAAAATGAAATAACAGTTACAAACATACAGACTTATATATAAACCTAAATAAATTTGACGCTGCTCAGATTAGCTTTCGATTAATTAAATAGAATCGCTTATGTTACACTTGAATTATTAACACACAAATGTTAATCTTAACATACAAATGTTAATCCTAACATACAAATGTTAATCTTAGCATACAAATGTTAATCTTAACATACAAATGTTAATCTTAACATACAAATGTTAATCTTAACATATCTGTACATTTCCTGTCATTGTACATTCGATAATTTGTTTGCTTCAAATCTCCGGTGTTTATTGTCCGATTTTGATGAAAATTTCAGTACGCAACGAAAGGAAAGTTAGTTTTATGTATGCCGATTTTGGAACTTGTATCTTTTAAATTACTCTAGTTATTTGGGGTTTTCCGATTTTTAGGGGCGGGAGGGGGCGTGGCAAAATTCTAAAACAAACTTGACCTTTTCGGGGGTCACAGGAGTATTGTCACCAAATTTGGTGACCCTAGCTCTTATAGTCTCTGAGATCTAGGCGTTCATACAGCAGGACAGCAGGACAGACGGACAGACGGACAGACGGACATGGCTATATCGACTCGGCTGGTGATGCTGATCAAGAATATATATACTTTATGGGGTCTGCCGGACTTCCTTCGACCTGTTACGCACATTTTTTTTTTGACAAACTTAATAGACCCTATTTACTTTTTTAAAGTAAAGGGTCTAAAAACGCAATTGAAAGAAATAAAGGGCTTTGGAGTCAGAGATAGAAATAAATAAATATTAATGAAAATTAGACCGATGGTCAACAAACTCAGTTAAGGCAACTACAACAAACACACAAAGCGGCAAGCTTAACTTTTGGGCGTTTTTTCTATGTGGCTCGCTTAGAATTCTCAACTGGTTCTAGCAGCGCACAACATAGAGAACAAACTTGTATAGTCGGATAAGCTAGTGGCTCAAATGCTGCTGATGAGGGAGATTGGCATCTCCTGAAAAACAGCTGTATACTGAGCTTAGCCACTTGACTTTTGGCAAGTATTTTTGTGTCTTGTTGTATGTTGATATACTATTTGTCATATCGACAATAAATTGACTTCGTGCCGGCTAGCACCAAATTTCATTATAGAGCCAGTCGTAAAGGCTACAGTCGATGTCGACTATGAAAGACCCTTTACTTATTCTTCAAAAAGGAAATAATAGTATAAGACTAAATAAATTTGTAAATAATAAATACATTTCAAAAAGAATAATAACTCCAGAACCACACGGCAAGAGTTCAACACTCTAACCATAGACGATTATCTGGCATATTATCAGTTTCCTTGCCTCAAGTTGCTAACTCGAAAACCTATTTACTTAAAAACTCCGGTTTTTATTGTCCGATTGCAATGAAATTTTCAGTATACATCGAAATTAAACTAAACTTGTTGTATGCCGAATTTGAAACTTTTAAATTACTCGATTTATTTGGGTTTTTCCGATTTTTGGGGGCGGAAGGGGGCGTGGCAAAACTCTAAAAACAACTTGAAGCTTTAGGAATATTGTCACCAAATTTGGTTACTCTAGGTCTTATAGTCTCTGAGATCTAGTTGAACAAACAGCAGGACAGACGGACAGACGGACGGACAGACGGACATGGCCATATCGACTCGTCTGTTGATGCTGATCAAGACTATATATACTTTATGGGGTCTGTCAGACTTCCTTCGACCTATTACGCACATTTCTTTGTTTGAAAAACTTAACACACCCTTATACTTTTTTAAAGTTAAGGGTCTAAATAAACTGAATAAGACTTTTAGACTTCGTTAACAGCTGGCCGTCGGATTGACATTTGCAAATTTAAGCCAGACTTCCTATATTTTGTTACATACTTTTAAATAACTTAAAATATCCTGGAGCAGTAAAGTAATAAAAATGTTTATCAAAAAATACTTAAATACAATTTTGTTTGAAGAATATGTAATTTTAAAAATTGTTTACTTTTATTTGCTCCTTTAGTTCCTTTTCTACTATCTTCTGTTTTTCCTGTTTTTCTCCTACAGCTGCCATTTCCATCTGGAACTTATCGTGTTTCCTTTTGGCAATTGTTCTGTATTAAATAAATAATTATATAAAAATTAAAACTTGAAATGCATAGTTCTCTATACAGACTCACAAACTAAATCTATAGACGTTTTTGAAGTAACATTAATAAGCTGAAAATGAAATTTAAAGAGAAAGAGAGAGAGAGAGAGTATGATAGTTATCTTTAGAACATATTTAAATAGGATTATTATAGACATGAAAGCTCAATCAAATGGGGAAACACAGAGGACGCCACTGTGTTGAGTTCTGAACATGTAGAAAATGGCACAAAATGATAATAATTACACGTATTATGTGTAATACAGGCGGTTGTACAGTCGAAAGAGACAGAGAGAGGGAGAGAGAGAGAGATAGAGAGAGGGAGACAATGAGAGTACATGTGTGTGTGTGTGTGTGTGTGTGTGTGTGTGTGTGTGCTGTGCATATTTTGCCGCTGATTTCAACTTTTAATTTAAAGCCATTGTTCTAAGGCACGCACACACACAGATACTACAAAATAATTTCGATTCGACAGTCGAGTCGATAATTTGAAGCTCGGAAGGAGGGGAAAGTGGAATGTGGAATGTGGACGATATATTCATGTAAATGATGGCCCATTGGCCAAACAATAGCCGTTAGTTAGTTAGTTTGCTGGCCCGCTTGATATTTTTACTTGATTTTTTGCAGTTCTTTTTTTTTTCACTGGGTCGAATTTTATACCCTTGACTGGGGAAGACTGGGGGTGTATTGAATGAGTAGAAGAGTTGAATGCTGTCAAAAACTGTTCATAGGTAGAAAGATAGCTTATAGGCCATGTTATCACATATAAAATTAGTTCATATGTACTATGTACTATTTATTTAAAGCAGATTCTGCATATCTAATAACTATAATGTATTCAATTGTCATTTATTGCTATGAGAACTGGCTAATCATTACACATTCGGACAGCAAAGAGTTATTATAATTCAAATTGTATAGAGAAAATCTGCATTTGCCGGCATCTTTCTATCTACTAAAGTGTGTTTATATAAATATATAATAAATATAATTCTATTCTTAAGTGTAGAGTATTTGTTCTTGTGAATGCAACAATAAATCTAATGGTATTTCATGGTATCTGCTAGCCATTTACTAATAAAACTAAATATGCAATGAAAGCTAACAGTTAGATGCATTTTTTAATCGACTTTGTTTAAATTTAATATGATTTACTAAAGCGTTAAATAAAGTTCACTATTACAAGCTATTTAATACTTACTTAATCGTACTATAAAGTAATATGTAACTCATTTATATTTATCAGTAAGAGTATGAAATTTTGTATAACAAAAATATATTAAAAACAAGCCGATCAGTCGAGTGGGCGCGACAGTAGGAAACCCTGTCTTCAAAGAAAAGTATTTGTATTATAATAGAATTTAAATATATCGCTTGAAGTTGATTTTGCTTGCATCAAGTGTAGGTAGTCTGCGATAGTCTGGCAACACTGGACTGCGGCTGTTGATTGTTTATGTTTAGCGCCACAGCGGCCGAAAGGCAAATCAAACATATATGAAGAATCGCGTCTTTTCGTTCGTTATATCGTCGACGCGGGGCAGCGACTGCGCTGCTACTGCGCTGCTACTGCACTGCGACGCATCTGCTGCGCTGCATACATTTGTTTCTTGAATAACTTCTGAGTTCAATATCCGATCGTACTGAAATTTGTAGCACACATTGAGAGTAGGATAATTACCATGTGTGCCACATCTCAAGTCTCTAGCTTTAACATTGCTTATGTTATGGTGATTTTTCTAATTTTAAAACCAACGCGACTTGATATTGTAAATTGAAAATAAACTTGATCTGCGTATGGTATTCAGGAACCTACATTCCAAATTTGAAGTCTCTAGCTCTTCTAGTTGCTGAGATCCACGCGTTTGTACAGACGGACGGACGGACAGACAGACGGACGGACAGACAGACGGACAGACAGAGGGACAGGTGTCAATCGACTCGGCTATTGTTACTGATTCAGAATGTATATACTCTATAGGGTCGGAGATGCTTCCTTCTGCCTGTTACATACAATCACACAAATTCATTATACCCTATTTTGCCCACTTTTAATGGGCACAGGGTATAAAAACCCATTTCAATTCATTTATACTAGCAATTGTATTTATTTTTGCTTTACTTTTCTACCGCGAAAACCGAAACTCAACTGATTTTTCTATGTAGAGTCAACTAGTACAGGGTAACTGCTTGTCGTGCACTCTCCTCGAGTGCAATCTAACATAACTTGTTGTTTTTTTTGTTTTTGCAATTTTGTTGGTTGTCGCATTAATTAAAAGACAATCAATGAAAATTATGCATGGCGTTGCCTCATCGATACAAAAACATTTATTGAACGTTAAATAACAACCGGCTTCAACCGACTGTCAACTGGCTCGCTTCCACTGCTCTCCCTCTTCACCCCTGGCCGTTTCACCCCAAAACGCCCTAGCCACATAATAAGTAGCCGCACCGTGTGACATTTCAGTGAGGTTGTTGCCGCCAGTTGATTAGCTGCACAATGGGCAACAACCAACAACCCGGCCAAAATGACAAACCAGTTCATGCTGTGCAATTAGAGGACGAACAACTGAAGAGGATGATAGAGTAGACGTGGTGAGGGGGTAGGAGTGGGGAGGGAAAGGAGTGAGGAGGAGAATCGCTGGCCCGTTGAGCGGCTTACATGAATAACGGCGGCAGCTTCATAAATAACTAATAACCAAATAATTGGGTTGACAACGTCACCGACGCTCTATGAATAAGGATTGCAAATGTCCAAGGATGTCCAAGGGGATGGAGGACGAAGAAGCGGAGAAGTGGTGTAGGAGTGGGGGGGAGGGGGAAGGTGGTTGAAGGGTAAGAGTAAGAGCAGCTGTTGAGAGGTTTGACCTTAAGGGAGCCTGTAAGTGACAAGTGAAATAAAATTCATTTACTTATTTTCTCTCGCTGGTCTTGACTTGTCTTCACTAGTGATTGTGATACCCTGCGCTTGAGTAGGACTTAATTGGGGTATGATAAACTTGTGTTAGTGTAACATACATGATAATATATGATAGAGAAGCCACAGCAGTTTTACAGCAGGTTAACAGCAGTATAATTACAGCAGCAGATTAACAGCAGAAGAATAAGAACAGCAGATTAACAGCAGTAGAATTACAGCAATCTAACAACAGATCAAGAACAGCAGAAAAAAATGGCTGATCTTAGAAGAATAGACCAACACTGGTAAAAACGAGGCCGAAGATGACGCAGAGAGAGGCACAAAAAAGTCTTCAGCTAGTGATGTGAATGCAAACTGAACATGGATCTTAAAACCGAATTCTAACCAGTTGGAAAGGCTACAGTCGAAGTCGACTATGAGAGACCCTTTACTTATTCTTCAAAAAGGAAGTAAGAGTGACACTAATAGTACCCCACAGCGCGTTGTAACGTCAATATGCTCTTCTTCTTCCTTTGGCCCGACAGTAATATTGAGTTTTGAATAACTTCCGAGTTTCTTATCCGATCGTGATGAAATTTTCAGGATACATTAGGACTCCGATGCTTGTACTGTGTGCCAAAATTCAGGACTCTAGCTTCAATATTTTTCGTTTTATGGGATTTAAGAAATTTTGTTCTCGATTCTTGGGGGCGGAAGGGGGCGTGGCACAATTCTAAAACAAACTTGAACTTTTTGGGGGCCGCAGGAGTATTGTCACTAAATTTGGTGACCCCAGCTCTTATAGTCTCTGAGATCTAGGTGTTCATACAGCACGGCGGACATGACTCGGTTGGTGATGCTGATCAAGAATATATATACATTATGGGGTCTGCCGGACTTCCTTCGACCTGTTACGCACATTTTGACAAACTTAATACTTTTTTAAGATAAAGGGTCTAAAATTATACCATTTTTAAATGGAAATTATTATGGTTCTTTTGGAAAAATTAAATTCTAAATATTTGATTATTAAATAAAATATTAAGAAACTAAAAACAAGTCAGTCAACTCTTGTGAGTTCTGAGGAATGCCAGAAATATTTTCTTTAGAGCATTTTCAGCTTATCTACTCAAAACTATTGAAGTAAATTCTACCATTATCATATATTAAGATCATATTGTCCTATTCTGAAAATTGCATTACATAGAAAATACAAATCGAATCTCTACAGGGTATATTAGTGTGGCCGCAATTTATTTTGCAGTGATGCAATAAGAGACAACGTTGTGTTTATATTTCTTAGTTTATTTATGCAGGTTGGGGCAAAAGTAATCACTCTATTGGAAAACGCTATAACTTTTGCATGGGGCCAAATGTCAATTCGGTTTTGATCTTTTTGTGAAGTATAAACAAACGTAGAATACAAAATCGACATGCCATGAATCAGTTTATTCCGCAAGAAGGCGGAATACTTGATTTCATCTATTTTGCACAACATTTGCAAAAGTTATAGAGTTTTTTAATAGGGTGATTACCTTTGCCCCACCCTGTATTAATTGTAGAATTTATTCTGTTGGGTCTTTTATAACACTTGATCTTCTTTTTTGTTGTAATTTTCTACATTAGTAGAATACATTATTAGAATTAGTATATTAGTTGTATTAGTTAACCATTAACATACTTACTTTGCGGGCTACAGGGTATTTACAAGTGACGTTCAACTCAAATGCTTTGCAGAGTTACGACATTGAACCAATTTTGAACCCGCTCAGAGATTAAGCTCCATATATCAAAACATTTTCGCTGGGCATAAGCCTATTTCAACATTTAAAGCTCTATTTGTTTTTGTCAATCTGTGTTGTGGTCGAGGGGAATATGATATTAAAAGTTTATAGATATGTATTTTCTGCAAACTGACCTTTTACGGTAAGCTAATGACATAGTACTGTACTGTTAAGTGGATTAACTGTGACGTAAGCTCTCTGCTTTCCCATTCGAAATTGAATTAAAGCCTTGCCAAAGCTTCTGCGAACCAATTAAACTTGCTGCAGATGGCGCTAACAAAAAGCTTTTAAGCATTGCCGAGGATATTTTAATGAAATTTATAGAGGGATATTCTGCAGAGAAATGAAAGTACTTTAAAAGTTAAAGGCATGTTTAATATCCCGAATTTATATATTCTTTATAAAGAAATTCTCTAATTATGCTGCTCTTAGTCAAAATATAATATTACGAATAAATCTGCCGAGAAATCAGCTTTGAGAAGTTCGACCTAGAGAAGTTTATAGAGTTTACTATGGAAAACTTTTGACTATAAGAAGTTTCTTAACAATATCAAATTTTGAGCATATAATATTACTTGAAATACAGCAGGAAAATGTTTTAATTAGAAATGTTCAATTATTTATATAGTATATGTAGGGTTTTATTCATAATAATTTTGAATTATATTAATATAAAAGAAAAAGTATATCACAATGAATCGAAATTTGATAATCTGCGTCCTTAAGCTCGTAGGTCTCTTTATTCTCACACCTACACTATTCCGAACGTAGAGCTTCCTTCTTGATTGATCTCACTCGACTCACTCTCGTTGCTGTCGTCGTTCAGAACGTCTCTCTCCTGATTGTCGTTTGTGGAACTCGCCGCCTGGCGAATTCATCGTCGTTGGGTTTGCATCATTGTTGCTTGTTGTCGTCTTTGCAACATTACTGCTTGTCACTGTATTTGCAACGATGTTACTCGTCGATGTTACTCGTAGTTGTTACTCGTAGTCGTTATCGTAGTCGTTATTCTTCGATGTTACTCGTAGTTGTTACTCGTAGTCGTTAATTGTCGTGGTTACTCGTTAATATTACTCGTCGTTGCTCCTCGTCGTTGTTACTCGTAGTTGTTACTCGTAGTCGATATTCGTCGTGGTTACTCATCGGTGTTACTCGTCGTTGCTACTCGTCGATGTTACTCGTAGGTGTTACTCGTAGTCGTTACTCGTCGTTGTTACTCGTCCTTGTTACTCGTCGTTGTTACTCGTCATGGTTACTCGTAGTCGTTATTCGTCGATGTTACTCATCGCTAATACTCGTCATGGTTTCTCGCCGTTGTTACTCGTCGCTAATACTCGTCATGGTTTCTCGTCGTTGTTACCCGTCGTTGTAACTCATCGTTGTTACTCGGCGTTTTTACTCGTCATGGTTACTCATCCGTGTTACTCGTCGTTGCTACTCGTCGATGTTACTCGTAGTCGTTATTCGTCGATGTTACTCGTAGTTGTTACTCGTAGTCGTTAATTGTCGTGGTTACTCGTTAATATTACTCGTCGTTGCTCCTCGTCGTTGTTACTCGTAGTTGTTACTCGTAGTCGATATTCGTCGTGGTTACTCGTTGATATTACTCGTAGTCGTTATTCGTCGTTGTTACTCGTAGTCTTTATTCGTCGTTGTTACTCGTAGTCTTTATTCGTCGTGGTTACTCATCGGTGTTACTCGTCGTTGCTACTCGTCGGTGTTACTCGTAGTTTTTACTCGTAGTCGTTACTCGTCGTTGATACTCGTCGTTGTTACTCGTCGTTATTACTCGTCATGGTTAGTCGTCGTTGTTACTCGTCGTTGTTACTCGTCATGGTTACTCGTCGTTGTTATCCGTCGTTATTACTCGTCATGGTTAGTCGTCGTTGTTACTCGACTTTGTTACTCGTCGTTGTTACTCGTCGTTGTTACTTGTAGTCGTTACTCGTCGTGTGTACTCGTTGATATTACTCGTCTTTGTTACTCGTAGTTGCTACTCGTCGTTGTCTATGGATTTTACTATTGATTCCTTATTGTGATTTATGTACACAGCTTTACACCAACCCACATATATATTGTCGCAATGATGTACTTTCTGAGCATTATTAAATATCCTGTAATTTTTAGTTCCTCCCCAGCTAGCATTTTATGAAAATTTTGACTTCATTCGAGTCTTTTTCGAGTCTGTCTAATTAAAATAATCACAAATGCGCTCAATTTCTGAGCACAAATGATGCTTTTGTTGGGAGAAAATGTTTCTCTCGTCGCTTACAACCCGTTTCTCTAATCAATTTCGAATCATTAGTTATCATCGAGTTATATTTCCAATTATATGCGAATCTTTTTCGTTGTGTTTTTCTAAGCGTTTGCTTTCAAAAAATTAAATATTTAATTAAGGAATTTTTTTGTAATAAGTTTATTTATTTTGATATTCTTCTCAATTGTTTGACTGACATTATCCTCTTTAATTTAATAATCAATTTTATTTGCTGTAGAACTCCTGGCTAGACTTCACAACACTATTCAATTGATAGTAATGAACAGACGTTCAGAATTTAACAAGTGCATTAATATTTATAAAGAGAAATACAAACAGTTTTACATCTTCCAGTGGTGTGAAATATTACTGTATAGCAACAGACTAAATAATAACATTTCAATCTTCGGTATGATCAAAATGCGATTGGTCTATATTTGATTTTTGTACTATTTCAAAAAATCACATTTTATGCATTTGAATGATTCATTTATGATGCTACTTTAAATCGCACACAAATGAAAATACCTTAATTTGCCCAAAAGGCTCCAAAAAGACTCATCAAGGTGATAGATTATTAAAATGATCTTCCCAATGCTAGGTGGGTTATTATAAAAAGAATCTAAAAACCAAAAATAGTTTCACTGCGAAAATTTACAAGTTTTTTTTATGGTAAAGCTTGACTCAAGATACGGCAGATAGAATGAGATATCGTTGAGTCTATATCACATAATTGAATACCCTGTGATTTTGCAGTCAATGAAATTAGAGTTAGGACTAAGTAGCATCTTTTATGTAGTGAAATACGCTGTAATTTAGTTTTAATTTGCAACTCAAGTGCAATTCTTTATCCACATGCATTCAATCAGCTCAAAGATTGCAGTGTTCTTAAATTTCTTAGGTAGATGCTCTTATGTATAGTATGTATGATATGCCATTGATTAAATGCTCCATTAAGACTTGTTTCTACTTGAAAGAAATTAAAGAGTGGAAAGCCAAAGAAAAAAAGGCATAAATCGAAATGAAAGTTAATTGCAGTTGCATTTCTGTGTCCATACATCAGAATTAAAGCGAATTTCACGGAGTTCTCTGCTGGTTTTTTGTTTTTTTTTTTGTTTTCCGCCCTTCTTTGCGCTTCTCATGAGCTTACAATGGGGTGGGGGAAATCTCTTTTGCTGTAAGTTGCTGCTGTTGCTGTTGTTGTTTTCTGATTATCATGCAGAATATTAATTACACTTATGGAAATCAAAACATAAATGCAAGTTAAGCACGCACCGACACGTGTAAAACGCGTAGCAGCTGGAGGAAAACTGTTGGAAAATCTGGTAGCTGTAGCTGGTAACTGGTAACTGGGAACATTGGTAACTGGTGCAGACATACATTTTTACTGAGCCAAATTGTAAATTGTATTAAAATAATTACATTAAATGGCAGCTGATCGCCGCGTGAAACTCATTTGTTTTTATTAACGCATTGTAATTGCAACCATGCAGCACGTGGCACGTGAAAGGCCAAAGCCAAAGCTAAAGCTGCCAATGTTGCAGCTGCAAAAAATAGCCAGGATATGTGTGTGTGTGAGAGGGGGGGGGGGCGGGGGAAGAAGTAGTATTCAGTTCAATGGCCAACAAATGCTGGGCAATTATTTAACCAGAAGGAATTAACCCAATTTTCATGGTTTCATAATTAATCCAATTTGCTGAGCGTATAAATTTCCACACTGTGGAAAATTGCGAAAGTGATGTGGGAAGTGGAGTTGCAGTTGCAATTGGAGTTGCAGTTGCAATTGGAGTTGCAATTGGAGTTGCAGTTGGAGTTGGAGTTTTAAGGGGATTGCAGTTGCCCGTAAACAGTGGACCGATCATAATTGGAAATTTATTATACACAATGGAGTTGTCCTTCGACGCTTCTCGCTTTCCCCCCCCCCCCCCCTTCATTCATTCAGCCTGAAGCAGTCACTCGAGCCAAGCAAATGACCATGTGAAGCACTCAACCACCCCGTCGTATACGCAACATGCGTGCCTCTCAATAAACATTGCCAATAATAACAGCAAGTGTGTGTGAGTGTGTGTGTGTGTGTGTGTTTGACAACCTGCAAGTATTAACTGCCAGTTTAATTCCACGAAAAATACCCAAAAAGGAAATTTATGGGACATTTTGTCGCATAGCTTTTGTAAGCTTTTGCTTGTCCCAAAACAATAAAACATACCTTTTTCGATATTACAGAAGTTGCTTTTAGTTAACAGCATGTTCAATAACAGCGTCTTTTTCTGTTACGATTACATGCTGCTGTTAACTTAACATGAGAAAAGTTGAAATCATTTTACAGAGTTGAAAAGCTCTGAAATGTGCATGAAAAAAACAGTTTCAATATTGAATCTGCACTTGAGTTGAATGAATTAGAGAAGCAGCAGCAAATAATTTTATTTTAAACATTTTTAATATAATATATAATGTAAACTCAAGATATATTACTATATATTTTTCGCAGAAATCTCGGGAAGAAATGTGGAGTGCAGGGTGTGGTGGGGGGAAACACATTTCACAGCTACCGCCGGAGCATGACGATCGAAGCGAACTGGGGCCCGATTGAAAATGACACTTCACGAACCGGGACTCGAACCCAGAACATCTTGCTTGCGAGTCGACTGCGCTACCATTGAGCCACTGCACTGTCTTGGACGCAGGCAGTTAAAATCGCTATAGTAGTGTATATGTAATAGTGTTTTCTTTTTAAATTCTTAATATGGCAGATCAACAAAAGCGAGAGTAAGAGAGAGAGAAAGAAAGAGATTTTGTACCGCCCATGCTAAATGTTTTGCAGACACTGCACCCTCTTCCCCGTCTGCTTTTGATTGTTGAGTATAACAAGAAGAGCGACAACAATGAATCGCACCCGCTCCCACTCTGCTTTTGCTTATACCACCAAGAGCCACTGTCCCTATGGCAGCTATATGATCTCCGATCCAAACCATCCGATCTCAGAATGTAACAATCAGTAAGAATTACATTATCTTTAAGTTTGGTTGAGATTGCTCAAAAAACAAACAATTTTTTCCTACTAAGCTATTTTGACCTTTGACCCCCCATTTTAACCCCTTTCAGTTGGAATATCGAAAAAACGCAGCCTTATTGCACGATAATTATGTCTCAGTTATGTTGTGTGAAAATTTCAGCTCGATATCTTAACCCGTTTGGGCTACAGCGTGATGTCTCAGTGAATCAGTGAATCAGTACAAAGAGTTTTATACATATAGATACGAGTAATGCCATTGCAATAAATTTACATTATTTCATTTATTTCATGCTTTCATTTTATATCAAACAAGCTGTAGAGTTGGGGCGGGAGCGATAGTAAGTAGGAACGAGAGCGATATAAGGGGCAGGAGCGATAGTAGGTAGCGATATGCTACAGTCGAAGCCGACTATGAGAGACCCTTTACTTATTCTGTAAGACTCTCGGCGAATCCTTATTTTCATAATACAGTGTTAAGCAGCCCCATTATCTATTGATAATATAAGTGCAATGCAAAAAGCTAGATCCAAATATTTTGTTCAGCTCTTGAGGTTTTAATTAATTCCCTAAAATGAGCAAATACCCTAACCTGTTTTAAAGAACTTCCGAATTTATTATGCGATCGCAATGAAATTATAAGAATACATTGGGACCCTGATGCTTGTCCTGTGTGCCAAAATTCAGGACTCTAACTTGAATATTTATCGCGGAAGGGCGCGTGGCAAATGTTAACATTGAAAGGTACTGCTTAGCCCAAAGACGAGCCACCATAGCAAATTTTGTGACTCTAGATCTTATAGTCTCTGAAATCTAAGCGATCATTCAGGCGGACGGACAGACGGACGGACAGACAGACGGACAGACCTTCTTCTAAGTGTTACATACATTTAACAAACTTAATATACCGCCACAGATTATAATAAGTTGTGTTTTTAATGTGTGAGCTTAGCGTTATAAATAAATATAGTATAATAATAATATATAATGTAGTATATTATAGTATAATAATATAATATATAAATAATATAGTATATGTTTACTACGTTAGGGCGAGATTTAAAAATATGAAAATAATAAAAAAGTCTAAGGCAAAATATCAAATTGAAATAGAATCACAATTATAACTACTGAGGCTAAAAAATGACAGCATTTAAGTAAAGAATTGACTTGAAAATATTGCATGCAAGTGAAAATAAACTTTTATTAATTATGTACTCGCAGAAGGTTAAAATTTAGCATAGGGATGCAAAAAACAATTACAGTAAGAAATACTTTAAATATAATTAATGAAACCTAGAGGAATACTATAGTCGAGTCCCCGATTATAAATTAACCGTTTCTTAATTTAACTATATTTTAATTGCATCTCTGCATTTTAAGCTTGAGCTGTAATATCGACATATTTTTTTGCACATCAATATTTTTCGCAATATCGAGTATTAATATGAAATATTAATCAAATTTTTTAAGTTTATAGATAAACCAAGTAAATACTTTGAGCCTTAGATACCAACTTAAGGTACAGAATCACAATCGAACTTTTTAAAACTTTATGGATCTACCAATATTTAGTATAATTACATTAAACATACACAAAAGTAGAATATTTGTAAAAAGCAATTTGACAAAACTCTAGCCAATATGATTTTCTTAGATATCTGTCCATTTCAAATCGTAGATGACCGTGGATTTCGGCATTCGTGTTTACTAAGACACTTGATACTTGCTATAATCTGCCCAGCAAACATCCACAGAGTCTGAACGAACTCATAATTAACGAGAGACTATCGTGTCTTCAGGAATATTACTTTGACAATTTCCTCATACAAAATGCAGAGAAATAGTTTAAAATGTTAATCAATGTTTACAATTGAAGATCCCATAAAATGTAATTTGTTTATTTTTTATACCCTGTTTCCCATTAAAAATAGGCAAAAAAGGGTATAATGAATTTGTGTGAATGTATGTAAAAGGCAGAAGGAGGCATCTCCGACCCTATAAAGTATATATATTCTTGATCCGTATAAATAACCGAGTCGATTGACACCTGTCCGTCTGTCTGTCCGTCCGTCGGTTTGTCCGTCTGTCTGTTCGTCCGTCTGTCTGTCCGTCCGTCTGTATGAACGCGTGGATCTAAGCAACTATAAGAGCTAGAGAAATTTGAAATGTAGGTTCCTGAATACCATACGTAGATGAAGTTTATTTTAAATTTTCGAGATCAAGTCCCGTTTGTTTTAAAATTAAAAAAAATCACCTTAACATAAGCAATGTTAAAGATAGAGATAGAGAGAGTTTTGGCACACATGATAAGAAGCTTGGGCTTAATGTGTCCTAAAAATTTCATCGCGATGCCACGCCTCCTTCGCACATAACTCTAAAAATAACCGATAACAAACGTAGTTTTATAGCTAGAGACTTAAGATTTGGCACACATGGTAAGTATCCAACTCTCAATGTGTGCTACAAATTTTAGTTCGATCGGATATTGAACTCAGAAGTTATTCTAGAATTAAATTTATGCAGCGCAGCAGATGCGTCGCAGCGACGATATAACGAACTAAACATAAACAATCAGCAGCTGCAGTCCAGTGTTGCCAGACTATCGCAGGCTACCTACACTCGATACAAGCAAAATCGACTTCAAGCGATATATGATATATGAAAATACTTTTCTTTGAAGACCTGCACAGGGTTTTCTACTGTCGCGCGCACTCGACTGATCGGATTGTTGTTGTGTACAACTGTTCATAGTTGTCAATAAATAAATTAATAAATAACGAAAAATTAATAAATAAATTATTTAATTAATTTTTAATTTATTAATTAATAAATAACTAAATAAATAAATATTTAAATGAATAATTAAATAAATAAGTAAATAAATAAATAAATAATTAAATAAATAATGAAATAAATAAATAAATAAGTAAATAAATAAATTAATTAATTAATTAACTAGTAAATTAATAAATTAATTAATTAAGAAAGAAGTAAGAAAATAATAAATTAGCAAGTTCATAAGCTAATAAATTATTAAATAAATATATTAATAAATTAATTAAACTAATTTTTAAATAAATATTAAAGAAATAAATAAATAATTAAATAAATAAGACAATAAAAAAATGAAATAAATAATGAAATAAATAATTAAATAAATAAAAAAATAAATAAATAAATAAATAAATTATTTAATTCATTAATTAACTATTAAATTAAGAAATTAATAAATTAACAAGCTCATAAGCTAATATATTATTTAATAAATTAATTAAATTAATTTATTAATAAATAAGTAAATAAATTAATAAATAAATAAATAAATAAATAAATAAATAAATAAATAAATAAATAAATAAATTAATAAATAAATAAATAAATAAATAAATAAATAAATAAGTAAATAAATAAATAAATTAATTAATTAACTATTAAATTAATAAATTAAAAAAATAATAAATTCACAAGTTTATAAGCTAATAAATTATTAAATAAATATATTAATAAATTATTTTATAAATAAATAAATATATTAATAAATTAATTAATAAATAAATGAATAAATGAATAAATAAATAAATAAATAAATAAATAAATAAATAAATAAATAAATAAATAAATAAATAAATAAATAAATAAATAAATAAATAAATAAATAAATAAATAAATAAAAAAATAAATAAATAAATAAATAAATAAACAAATAAATAAATAAGTAAATAAATAAATAAATTAATTAATTAACTATTTAATTAATAAATTAAAAAATATAATAAATTAACAAGTTTATAAGCTAATAAATTATTAAATAAATATATTAATAAATTAATTTATAAATAAATAAATATATTAATAAATTAATTAAATTAATTTATAAATAAATAAGTTAATAAATAAATAAATAAATAAATAAATATGTAATTAATAAATTATAACGATATATCCAATATTTGCTTTAAAATATCGAATATCGATATTTTTAATGCCACAGTTTGAAGCAGGAATTAAAAATATACTTTATTATCATAAATCATGTTATGCGATTCGATTTGATTTTAAAATCGATGTTCAATTTGCATTTACATCATTAGTTCGAATCCTTTTGGGCTATTTTAGCCCAAATATTATGTAGGTATATCCACGAAAAGAACTTGTAACATTTTCTGGTCCTTTAAACTTTTCTCTACAATCTGAAACAATGTACAATCGTAGAGTGAAAAAGTACAAAAAGGACACAAGGTTGAGTTTTCTACATTCCACACATTTAATTCACTAATTTGACAAATTAAAATTTACAAATAACCAAAGTCTTTCCACATTTTTCACATGTCTCCACATTGTTTCCATTTGGTATATAAATTATTTATTTGTTGGGAATTGTACAGACATTAATTTAAAAATATTTCAATAATAGAAAACAATGTGTAAAAACTTACAAACATTTGTAAAAACTTTGTTGTGATATTAATTTTAGTTAAAATAATTTATTTAGCTAGAAAATCTGTCAACTTTATTAACTACTCCAGAAATTATACCAAAACTGACTTATGCTCAGCATAGAAATGTCAATAAATGACTTTTGGCTTATATTATAAATAATAAACAACAAGACCTTTAAACGTAGTCAATTTTTTCACACTGCTCGCTTATTTTTGAGCTCATATTCGTTTTGTTTACTGTCATACTGAGATACTTGTTAGCAACAAGTTTCAAACCATTCCGAATAAATGTTATAGGAAACACAAATCTAAATGGTATAAGAGCATTAATTGTAAGGTTTACAGTGTAAGTTGTAAGATGTAAGAGAATTTAAGGCTTGAGTTGCGCATGAGTCGCAGTTTATAACAGTTTAGTTATAGATGTTAAGCAGACAGAGATATGATTACTTTAAGCTATAAAATGTATAGAAAATTGTTATAAATTTTATGAAATTTACATTTCTCTTTGAAGTTAGTTATTCCACTGAATAGATGAATGACAATTGCAAATTGAATTTTAACATTTTAGTCAAGTTTCAAACCATTGCCATAAATATAAGAAAGAGAACGCTGTTATAACAGTTTTTTTTTGCACTCTCTTCTCTACTGCGCGAGCGCGCTGAATAAATGTTAATAACATTTAGCAAAGTTCTAATAGGAGTAATAAATATTGAAGTAGACTTAAGTTTGATAAGTTGTATGATCATTTAGTTGATGCTACTAAGATACAAGTGGATCACATAAGAAGAAATAACTTCCATTTCACTCAGCAGTGTAGTTAAAAACTGTGTTAATTGTAGGGGTAATTTGACTTGGGGTAAATCCACACCCCCCAACCCCCCTTATTGACAATGTCAGAAGCCTTCTTGCGTTCTAACGTTAGTTTGTCCATTTTTACAGTCAGCACGTCACGTCACCTCCAACCCCAATAAAAAACCCTTAGTCAAACCTTCTCTCTCACCCTGCCTTTCACCCTCTGTTCCCCATATCTGTTCCTCCTTCTACTGTTCAGCACATTTTCGCCTTTTAATTTCGCACTTGGGTCATTTTGTTGTTTGGTGTGGATTATAAGACCACTTCATATTCATGCAACTAACAACCGGAGGCCGAGAACACACACAAAAACGCCGAGCGGATCCACAACCCCCCAAACCAACCAAAACCCAACCAACCTCAGACTCCGAGACTTTTGCTACTTGTGGACTAGAGCAACACAGCAACAACAAGGACAACAACAAGGAGCAGGCACAAAAACCAGCCGCCTTTGTATTTAGCCACAAAAAGGAGCAACACAAAAAGAAAGTAACAAAAAAATATATATATATACATATTTCTGACTGGGAACTGGCCGAGAATGAGAGAGCGACGACGACGCCAAGTGCAAGTTGACCAAAATGAAAGGCAAGGGCAAAAAACAGTGCTAGAATCTCTCCAACCGGACTCTGTTCCTTGCCACTTCTTCCTGTCCCCCCTCCCCACCATAATGTCTAGGACACAGGCGGCAGCATAAAGAAACGTATAAGTTGATATGTTTATAAGTCATAACCCGAGCTTCCTCTTCCCTTTCTCTTCTCACCATCCGTCAGAAGTAACAACTTAATTTTTGCTAGCTTCGTTTGACCTCTTGACCATCGAATGTGGCCTTCTTTAGTATTGGCTGGACTATTGAGTTCATCAATAGCTTGTTCTCATCAGAAATGAGCTATCGTTTAAGGTCTAGAAGTTAGTAGTTTACTATGAAGACAAGGAAAGAAGAAGTTTCTTCAAATTCAGTTTAGTATTTTTAGGTATATAGCTTACATATTCCTTAGAAATTATATTTGTTTAGCAAATATTGAGTTATAAAACATCGTGAGATTGTATAAGCTTTGACTTCAATTGCATACCGCTTTTAGCCTTATTCCACTAAGCTGCATCTGTAGCTGGTGAAACTAACCATTGATAAGGTCATGCTAATCATATTATCATAATACTTATAATACTATCAGATGCTCTTATGATTCGACTAATGGGTCGCAGTCAAGTATTGATTTACTCTCTAGCTACCGCCATTGTCCAGGGATGAGTACGATACTTGTCGAGTCGAGGGATTCATATTCGCAATTTGGTTTGGTTATGATGATGGTATTTCCACCTTACGATTCCCCTTCCGATTCTAAAGTTTGCTTCGGTTGTTTGAGCCGACTGCTTATTCCAGACTTTATCCAACCTCATCCATCTCACCACAAATAACAATTTACCAAATCATTATCAATTCATGAATTGATTAATTTAATTAATTTTATTTAATATTTCCTAAAATTGCATCTCCCTCATTAGTACCATTTTGAGCTACTAGCTTATCCGACGATACAAGTTTGTTCTCTATGTTGTGCGCTGCTAGAACCAGTTGAGAATTCTAAGGAAGCAACATGGAGAGAACGCCCGAAAATTAAACTCGCCTCTTTGTGTGTT
>OY282582.1:53940950-53987641 GCA_958299025.2 Drosophila histrio | reverse complement strand
AGTATAATAATAATATATAATGTAGTATATTATAGTATAATAATATAATATATAAATAATATAGTATATGTTTACTATGTTCGGATAAGATTAGGAAATATGAAAATAATTTAAATCTTAGGCAAATTATCGAATTCAAATACTATAATCACAATTAAAGTTGCTAATACGCAATGAAAATATTATATTGCTGTAACTACTGAGGACATTCAAAAGACAGCATTTAAGTAAGGAATTGACTTGAAAAGAATGCCTGAAAAAGAAAATAAACTTTTATTAATTTAATATTCGCAGAAGGTTGAAATTAAACAAAATGATGCAAAAAACAATTACAGTAAGAAATACTACAGCAGTCAACGCAGTAGAAAATACTTTTTAAATGAACCAATCTTGTATTCTTTTCGTTTTAATCTTTATAATAAACACTGAGTTAATAACCTTACTCACATACATTTAATAAAACCAGGAAGAACATTAGAAAGAGTTAAAAATACCCGTTACTTAATTGAAATATATTTAAGTTGCATCTCTGCATTTTAAGCTTGAGCTGTAATTATATTGATATGAATATCGATATATCGAATATGGACATATTTTTCTGCATATCAATATTTTTCGCAATATCGAGATATATCAAATATTAATCAAATTTTTTTAGCTTATAGATAAACCAAGTAAACACTTTGAGCTTTAGATACCAACTTAAGGTAAAGAATCACAATCGAACTTATTAAAACTTTATGGAATTACCAACCTTTGGTACAATTGTGTACATCGAACATAAACAAAAGTTGAATATTTGATAAACAATCCGTGTGTAAAAAGCAATTTGACAAAACTCTTGCCAATATGATTTTCTTAGATATCTGTCCATTTCAAATCGTAGATGACCGTGGAGATCGGCATTCGAATTTATTAAGCCACTTGATACTTGCTATGATCTGACCAGCAAACATCCACAGAGTCTGAACGAACTCATAATTAGCGAGAGACTATCGTGTTTTCAGGAATATCACTTTGACAAATTCCTAAAAGATAATTCAGAGAAATAGTTAAAAATGTTACTCAATGTTTACAATTGAAGATCCCATAAAATGTAATTTGTTTACTTTTTATACCCTGTGCCCATTAAAAATAGGCAAAAAAGGGTATAACGAATTTGTGTGAATGTATGTAACAGGCAGAAGAAAGCATTTCCGACCCTATAAAGTATATATATTCTAGATCAGTATCAATAGCCGAGTCGATTGACACTTGTCCGTCTGTGTGTCCGTCCGACTGTTTGTCCGTCTGTCTGTTCGTCCGTCTGTCTGTCTGTCCGTCTGTATGGACGCGTGGTTCTCAGTAACTATAAGAGCTAGAGACGAATTTGGAATGTAGGTTTCTTGAATACCATACGCAGATCGAGTTTATTTTCAATTCTCGATACCAAGTCCAGTTACTTTTAAAATTAGAAAAATCCCCATAACATAAGCAATGTTAAGGCGAGAGACTTGAGATATGGCACACATGGTAAGTATCCTACTCTCAATGTGTGCTACAAATTTCAGTAAGATTGGACATTAAACTCAGAAGTTATTCAAGAAACAAATTTATGCAGCGCAGCAGATGCGTCGCAGCGCAGTCGCAGCGCAGTCGCAGAGCAGTCGCTGCGCCGCGGCGACGATATAACGAACGACAAGACGCGTTTTTAGACCCTTTACTTTTTAAAAAAAAGTTTAAAAGGGTCTATTAAGTTTGTCAAAATGTGCGTAACAGGTCGAAGGAAGTCCGGCAGACCCCATAAAGTATATATATTCTTGATCAGCATCACCAGCCGAGTCGATATAGCCATGTCCGTCTGTCCGTCTGTCCGTCTGTCCGTCTGTCCGTCTGTCCTGCTGTATGAACGCCTAGATCTCAGAGACTATAAGAGCTAGGGTCACCAAATTTGGTGACAATACTCCTGTGACCCCCGAAAAGGTCAAGTTTGTCTTAGAATTTTGCCACGCCCCCTTCCGCCTCCATGAATCGAGAACAAAATTTTTGAAAGCCCATTAAACAAAAAATATTAAAGCTAGAGTCCTGAATTTTGGCACACAGGACGGGTATTAGGGTCCTAATGTATCCTGAAAATTGCATCGCGATCGGATAGTAATCTCGGAAGATATTCAAAAAAAACCTAAAATTCCATATAATGGTCAATTTTAAAACTGGAGCCTTGAATTTTGGCCCACAGGACAAGCATCAGCGTCCTAATGTATCCTGAAAATTTTATCACGATCGGACAATAAACACCGGAGATTTGAAGTAAACAAATTATCGAATGTATAATGGCAGGAAATGTGCAGGCAGCAACTTAAGGCATTGAATTATTAATTACACTTCTGTAGAAAACTAGCAATTGGCAAAATTTTATATATGGCCTCATTGGTGCAGTGGTAAGAGTGTCGCATTCTTGCCGTGGGGTCTCGGGTTCGTTCCCTGCCAGCGACACATTTTTTTTGCTTTTACAAATTGTTAAATAAACGACAATGGCTTCATTGGCGCAATAATCTGGAGTTCGAGACCTACAAGAGGCACATTTTTTTTCTGTTTTTTATTATTTTTTAAATTTATAATTACAGTAATAAAATAAAATAAAACAATATTTTATTTTTATAAACAAATTCTACCATAAATGCCAATGTATTATATTTAATAAAGTATGTATGCATTACATACATGTAAATTAACATAACATTTGTATGTTAAGATTAACATTTGTATGTTAACGATTCAAGTCTAACATAAACGATTATCGGAAGCTAATCTGAGCAGCGTCAAATTTATTTATTTTTACATATAAGTCTCTAAGTTTGTTACTGTTATTTCATTTTTGAAGAATAAGTAAAGGGTCTCTCACAGTCGATTTCGACTGTAGCCTTTTCGACTGGTTTCATATATGTTTGATTTGCCTTTCAGCCGCTGTGGCGCTAAACATAAACAATCAACAGCCGCAGTCCAGTGTTGCCAGACTATCGCAAGCTACCTACTCTCAATGCAAGCAAAATCGACTTCAAGCGATATATTTAAATCCCATTATAATGAAAATTCTTTTCTTTGAAGACCTGCACAGGGTATCCTACTGTCGGGCGCGCTCGACTGATCGGCATGTTGTTGTGTAAAACTGTTCATAGTTGTCGATAAATGAATTAATAAATAAGTAAAAATAAATAAATAAATAAATAAATAATTTAATTTTTAATAAATAAATAACTAAATAAATAAATAATTAAATAAATAAGTAAATAAATAAATAAATAATTAAATAAATAGTGAAACAAATAATGAAATAAATAAGTAAATAAATAAATAATTAAATAAATAAGTAAATAAATAAATAAATAATTAAATAAATAGTGAAACAAATAATGAAATAAATAAGTAAATAAATAAATAAATAAATAAATAAATAAATAAATAAATAAATAAATAAATAAATTAATTAATTAATGAATCAATTAACTATTAAATTAATAAATTAAGAAAATAATAAATTAACAAGTTCATGAGCTAATAAATTGTTAATTAAATTAATTTATAAATAAATAAGTAAAGAAATAGATAATTAAATAAATAAATTTATAAATAAATAAATAAATAAATAAATAAATAAATAAATAAATAAATAAATAAATAAATAAATAAATAAATAAATAAATAAATAAATAAATAAATAAACAAATAAATAAATTAATTAATTAATTAACTATTAAATTAATAAATTAAAAAATATAATAAATTAACAAGTTTATAAGCTAATAAATTATTAAATAAATATATTAATAAATTAATTTATAAATAAATAAATATATTAATAAATTAATTAAATTAATTTATAAATAAATAAGTTAATAAATAAATAAATAAATATGTAATTAATAAATTATAACGATATATCCAATATTTGCTTTAAAATATCGAATATCGATATTTTTAATGCCACAGTTTGAAGCAGGCATTAAAAATATACTTTATTATCATTAATCATGTTATGCGATTCGATTTGATTTTAAAATCGATGTTCAATTTGCATTTACATCATTAGTTCGAATCCTTTCGGGATATTTTAGCCCAAATATTATGTATGTATATCCACGAAAAGAATTTGTAACATTTTCTGGTCCTTTAAACTTTTCTCTACAATCTGAAACAATGTACAATCGTAGAGTGAAAATATACAAAAAGGACAAAAGGTTGAGTTTTCTACATTCCACACATTTAATTCACTAATTTGACAAATGCAAATTTACAAATATCCAAAGTCTTTCCACATTTTTCACATGTCTCCACATTGTTTCCATTTGGTATATATATTATTTATTTGTTGGAAATTGTTCAGACAATAATTTAAAATTTTTCTAACAATAGAAAAAAAATTGTAAAAACTTACAAAAATTTGTAAAAACTTTGTTGTGATATTAATTTAAGTTAAAATCATTTATTTAGCTAGAAAATCTGTCAACTTTATTAAATACTCCAGAAATTATATCAAAACTGACATATGCTCAGCATATCAATGTCAATAAATGACTTTTGATCTTATATTATAAATAATAAACAACAAGACCTTTGAACGTAGTCAATTTTTTCACACTGCTCGCTTATTTTTGAGCTCATATTCGTTTTGTTTACTGTCATACTGAGATACTTATTAGCAACAAGTTTCAAACCATTCCGAATAAATGTTATAGGAAACACAAATGTGAATGGTATAAGAGCATTAATTGAGAGGTTTACAGTGTAAGTTGTAAGATGTAAGAGAATTTAAGGCTTGAGTTGCGCATGAGTCGCAGTTTATAACAGTTTAGTTATAGATGTTTGGCAGACAGAGTTCTGATTACTTTAAGCTATAAAATGTATAGAAAATTGTTATAAATTTTATGAAATTTTCAATTCACTTTGAAGTTAGTTATTCCACTGAATAGATGAATGACAATTGCAAATTGATTTTAACATTTTAGTCAAGTTTCAAACCATTGCCATAAATATTAGAAAGAGAACGCTGTTATAACAGTTTTTCTTGCACTCTCTTCTCTACTGCGCGAGCGCGCTAAATAAATGTTAATAACATTTAGCAATGTTTGAATATGAGTAATAAATATTGAAGTAGACTAAAGTTTGATAAGTCTTAATAGTATGATCATTTAGTTGAAGCTATTAAGATACAAGTTGATCACATAAGAAGAAATAACTTCCATTTCACTCAGCAGTGTAGTTAAAAACTGTGTTAATTGTAGGGGTAATTTGGCTTGGGGTAAATCCACACCCCCCAACCCCCCCTTATTGACAATGTCACAAGCCTTCTTGAGTTTTAACGTTAGTTTGTCCATTTCTACAGTCAGCACGTCACGTCACCTCCAACCCCAATGAAAACCCTTAGACAAACCTTCTCTCTCACCCTGCTTTTCACCCTCTGTTCCCCATATCTGTTCCTCCTTCTACTGTTCAGCACATTTTCGCCTTTTAATTTCGCACTTGGGTCATTTTGTTGTTTGGTGTGGATTATAAGACCACTTCATATTCATGCAACTAACAACCGGAGGCCGAGAACACACACAAAAAAGCCGAGCGGACCCACAACCCCCCAAACCCCCCAAAACCCAACCAACCTCAGACTCCGAGACTTTTGCTACTTGTGGACTAGAGCAACACAGCAACAACAAGGACAACAACAAGGAGCAGGCACAAAAACCAGCCGCCTTTGTATTTAGCCACAAAAAGGAGCAACACAAAAAGAAAGTAACAAAAAAAAAAAAATATATATATATATATACATATTTCTGACTGGAAACTGGGCTGAGAATGAGAGAGCGACGACGACGCCAAGTGCAAGTTGACCAAAATGAAAGGCAAGGGCAAAAAACAGTGCTAGAATCTCTCCAACCGGACTCTGTTCCTTGCCACTTCTTGCTGTCCCCCCTCCCCACCATAATGTCTGGGACACAGGCGGCAGCATAAAGAAACGTATAAGTTGATATGTTTATAAGTCATAACCCGAGCTTCCTCTTCCCTTTCTCTTCACACCATCCGTCAGCAACAACAACTTAATTTTTGCTAGCATCGTTTGACCTCTTGACCATCGAATGTGGCCTTCTTTAGTATTGGCTGGACTATTGAGTTCATCAATAGCTTGTTCTCATCAGAAATGAGCTAAGGTCTAGCAGTTAGTAGTTTAATATGTAGAAAAGGGAAGAAGAAGTTTCTTTAAATTCAGTTTAGTATTTCTAGGTATATAGCTTACATATTCCCTAGAAATCATATTTGTTTAGCAAATATTGACTTATAAAACATCGTGAGATTGTATTAGCTTTGGCTTCAATTGCATACCGCTTTTAGCCTTATTCCACTAAGCTGCATCTATAGCTGGTGAAACTAACCATTGATAAGGTCATGCTAATCATATTATCATAATACTTATAATACTATCAGATGCTGTTATGATTCGACTAATGGGTCGCAGTCAAGTATTGATTTACTCTCTAGCTACCGCCATTATCCAGGGATGAGTACGATACTTGTCGAGTCGAGGGATTCATATTCGCAATTCGGTTTGATTGGCAAGGCTTAGTTGGACAGATGGTATTCCAACCTTACGATTCCCCTTCCGATTCTAAAGTTTGCTTCGGTTGTTTGTGCCGACTGCTTATTCCAGACTTTATCCAACCTCATCCATCTCACCACAAATAACAATTTACCAAATCATTATTAATTCATGAATTGATTAATTTAATTAATTTTATTTAATATTTCCTAAAATTGTATCTCCCTCATTAGTACCATTTTGAGCTACTAGCTTATCCAAGGATCCAAGTTTGTTCTTTATGTTGTGCGCTGCTAGAACCAGTTGAGAATTCTAAGGAAGCAACATGGAAAGAACGCCCGAAAATTAAGCTCGCCTCTTTGTGTGTTGTTGTAGTTGCCGTAACTGAGTTTGCTGACCATCGATCTGTTGCGGTGTTCAGTTAAAGTTAAGCAAGTCTTACCCATGATTTTCGCATATACACGAAGTGTTTATGCTTTTTCTGTGGCAGTAACAAGATTATGTTGCTTCTCACGCATATTGAACATGTGTTTCCTGTTTATGTATTCAACAAGACGATCAGTCGAGCGGGCGCGACAGTAGAATACCGTCTGTCTGTCCGTCCGTCCGTCTGTCTGTCCGTCCGTCTGTATAAACGCGTGGATCTCAGCAACTATAGGAGCTAGAGACTTCAAATTTGGAATGTAGGTTTCTGAATATCCTACGCAGATCAAGTTTATTTTCAATTTTCGATACCAAGTCGCGTTGGTTTTAAAATTAGAAAAATCACCATAACATAAGCAATGTTAAAGCTAGAGAATTGAGATTTGGCACACATGATAAAAAGCTTGGGCTTAATGTGTCCAGAAAATTTCATCGCGATGCCACGCCCCCTTCGCCCATAACTCGGAAAAGCTGATAACAAGAGCAGTTTTATAGCTAGAGACTTGAGATTTGGTACACATGATAAGTATCCTACTCTTAATGTGTGCTACAAATTTCAGTATGATCGGATGTTTAACTCAGAAGTTATTCAAGAAACAAATTTATGCAGCGCAGCAGATGCGTCGCAGCGCAGTAGCAGCGCAGCAGCAGCGCAGTCGCTGCGTCGCTGCGACGATATAACGAACGAAAAGACGCGTTTGCTCATATATGTTTGATTTGCCTTTCGGCCGCTGTGGCGCTAAACATAAACAATCAACAGCCGCAGTTCAGTGTTGCCAGACTATCGCAAGCTACCTACACTCGATGCAAGCAAATTTGACTGCAAGCGATATATTTAAATCCCATTATAATGAAAATACTTTTCTTTGAGGACCGGCACAGGGTTTCCTACTGTCGCGCGCTCTCGACTGATCGGCTTGTTCTATCTTTATTACTGACAAACTTAATTTAATTTATACCATATTTATTATATATATTACTATACATTATTTATCTATATACTATAATATATTTACACTATTTCCTCAACATTATTATCTCTAGCCAACTCTTTTATTTATTGTAAATCTTAAAGATTATTTAGACTCTGTGAGGGAATATGAAAGATTGTGTTCCCTTGCCAGTTTCTGTTTAATTTCGAGTATTATTAATAAATACTTTTGTTAACAGGGAATAATCTCTTTCACTTAATTCAAGCTCAATCACAAAACGCACAGAAACTGCAATTTACAGACATTTATTTTATGGCAATCAGCACTGATAACCGCTTTTGAACCGAACCGATAAATAGTTATATTTTACAAACCATTGAACCGCAGCTTCTTCAAAATTGTTGCATTGATGGCAACAGACTTTTTTGTAACATTTTCTTTCAATTTCTCTTATGAACTTAATATTAAATGATATCCTTAAGTACAAATCTATCTATCTACTCTTTATTTCACTATTTTATTCACTCGCTTTTTAGATGTTTAACTTTCTTTCGCCTCCTCACATTTGCTAGACTATATAGAGTTCGTTTCCTTACCATGCTTTCCTTTTCCCACTTTCACTTTCCATTCATTAAGAGCGATCTGGCAACGCCTTCGTAATCTTATAATCAAGCTGAGAGCTATACATAAACTTAAGATTATATGATCTTCCCCCTCTAAACTTATAATTATATGATCCCTGCCTATTTTACGCATTATTTCTTTCTTTTATTTGCAGCCCACGCTGTAAATTCTGCCTTGTTGGCCCTGTTAATAAGCATCAGTTGTTCGGAGTTCCTTTGACTCTCATTTAGTTGCGTTAAATAAGTCAGTTGTAAGTCCCATAATGGGTGCAATGCTAAGTGTAGTCCCCCCTCCTCTCTCCCTTGGAGGGTAGGGCATCCAATAATATACATTTTTTGGGGCCAACAAACAAACAAACAACAGACGAGACAATGACAACACCAAGCGAATTTTTGCTAGCCATTTTTTTTCTTTCTCGTTGACGTCGTTTTTCATTTTGGCCATTTAGTAGGCCAGGCCCTCTTTGTGTGCGTTTCCGTTTCTCATTCAACTGTTGTAGTAGTTCTTCTTCTACGTCTACTTCTACTTCTTCTTGTTATTGTTTGTTTGTTGTTTCCTCTTTTTTTTTCTCGGACTTTGCTCCTTAGCTAAACGTCTGACCTCCTCGCGGTCGGCGGGCGTTGAAGTTCACAGCTGTTCAGAGTCGATTCGTAGCGCCCCTTTTTTTTTGTTGCCTGTTTTTTCTTTTATTTTTCCTTTTTCCATTTTTGTTTTTTTTTTTTTTTTGATAATTTGTTGACCGTCACATTTTCCGCACATTTTGCTTGGCCCGACCTAGAAGTCGGACCTGAAAACGTCTACATTTCTTAGCCGGACTTTATGACCAACAGCATCATCTTCATTTCGCACTGCACTTTATTTCATTTATGCCTCCATCTTCCTTGCTCCTTTTTCTCCCGCTCCTGTTACTCATTCTCCCTTTTTTCTCCCTTTTTCTCACGCATCCCATGCATTATTTATTTATAGGCGCACTCGCTCTAACTGACAGCGTTGTCTTTCTGATTTACTCTAACATTGCTAATTGGGCATTTGGCTTTTCTGAAGACTTTTGTAAACCTCTTCACATCCAGTATTATATCTTAATAAAAATAATTTTAGATCTGTAAAACTTAGAAATCCTGAAACCTTTAAGAATCTTTTGTAAGAGCTTCATGGAATGCAGTTCCATCTTCCTTTCAATTTTGGACAATTTTAAACCTTTGGCGTCTCTAATTCTAATTCTTTATAATCCCTTAGGATGGAGTAAATTTTGTTTTACATTTCAGGTATATGTAATGTATATATATGTTCTACGAAGCCTTTATTTTCCCTTAGTAGTCTAAACAGTTAATATCTTTAGTAAGATTCCCCTACTTCACACTTAAGACATAGTTCTATGTATCTTTATATACACTTACTCACTGAGTACAGTCTCTACGTTTTCTTATATTCAACTCAAGGAAGTCTGACAATTATTTTCTAATTTGGTATTGTGTTTTTTTTGTAAATTTAAAAATTGTTGTCCAATTAGTTTAATGATCAGCATCAACAGCCGAGTCGATATAGCCATGTCCGTCTGTCCGTCCGTCCGTCTGTTCTGCTGTATGAACAACTAGATCTCAGAGACTATAAGAGCTAGAGTAACCAAATTTGGTAACAATACTCCTGAGGCCTTCGAAAAGGTCAAGTTTTTTTAAGAATTTTGTCACGCCCCCTGCCGCCCCCAATATTCGGAAAACCTAAATAACAAGAGTAATTTAAAAGATACAAGTACATAAAATTTACTTTACTTCCGATGTGTACTGAAAATTTCATCGCAATCGAACAATAAACAACGGAGATTTGAAGCAAACCAATTTTCGAATATATAAAGGTTGGAGGCAGCAACTTGAGGCAAGAAAACTGGTAACTGGCCAGTTAATCGACTATGACTGCTTTGGCGCAATGGTTAGAGTGTCGAACTCTCGCGTAGTGGTTCTGGAGCTCGAAACCTACCAGATGCACAGACGTTTTTTTTAAGTTATTATTCTTTTTAAAATTTATTTATTATTTTTATGAAATTTATTTAGGTTTATACAATTATTTTCTTGTTATTTATTAATGCTCTTCTGTCAGTTTTATCACATTGCTATGCACTCATCTTGACAAATCTTAATAGTTCAAAATGTAAATCTATGTATTTATGTAACTATGTATCTATTGATCAGTTAATGATCTGGGAATAATCCTCGATTCGATCATGGGCTGAAATTCGACAAACATATTGCAATAACCGCCAATAAAGCTATGCAAGTTCTTGGGTTCGTCAGGAATTTGATGAGCCTCACATAACTATGTAGATTTTTATATAGTACATCTCTCTCTTATCCGTCCGATTGTTGAGTATTCTTGGTCGCAATCACACCGTGCTAGGATTAGAATCTGTGTTTTTGCTATTCAAGGCTTGTGTTAGGAATTCTGAAATTCAATTGCCATCGTACTCTAGTAGATTACTATTTCTCAATCTTCCCTCTCTTACTAAGCGCGCAGAATTATGCTTGTAGTTACTTTTATCCATAATTTACTTTTGGATCAAAGTTGACTCGGCTAAACTATTAGATGGAATATCTTTAAAACCCAGCTCCCAGAATAACTCGCAATGCTTTTACAGAATTATATAACTAGCTGGGGGCATTGCCTACTAAACCATTTCGTATCTTGTGTGCTGATTATAATATTCTGTATATGAGTATAAGTATGATCAGTTCTGAGTGCTCTCTGTCTATACTAATAAGGCCTCTATGCTAACATACGTTAAATACATTAAAAGATGTCTAAATCACAATACCAACGTTTGGTAAACGTTGCACAGGTCCGTCTTCAGTGTCAGGCAGGAAACAGTTCGGGCCGCCCTCGTATATTATATATTATATTCTAGGGGGTTCGCGCCCCCCACTCGCTTCGCACGCCAACCCCCCGCCGCGCTACTCTCGCAGAAATCACGGGAAGAAATGTGGAGTGCAGGGTGTGGTGGGGGGGAGACACTTATCACAGCTATCGCCGGAGCATGACGATCGAAGCGAACTGTGGCCGAATGAAAAAGGACACTGCACGAACCGGCACTCGAACCCACAACATCTTGCTTGCGAGTCGACTGCGCTACCATTGAGCCACTGCACTGTCTTGGACTCAGGCAGTTAAAATGGCTATAGTAGTGTATATATAATAGTGTTTTCTTTTGAAATTCTTAATATGGCAGATCAACAAAAGCGAGAGTAAGAGAGATACATAGAAAGAGATAATGTACCGCTCATGTTAAATGCAGACACTGCACCCTCTTCCCCGTCTGCTTTTGATTGTTGAGTATAACAATAAGAGCGACAACAATACATCGCACCCGCTCCCACTCTGATTTTGATTGTTTATTATACCACCAAGAGCCACTGTCCCTATGGCAGATATAACATATATTCATCCGATATCAGAATGTAGCAATGAGTAAGAAAAACATAATCTGCGAGTTTGGTTGGGATAGCTCAAAATACAACAAAGCTCTTCATACAAAAGTTTAATTTCCAACCGATTGTTCCTATGGCAGCTATATGATATAGTCATCCGATCTTAACCAAATTTTCACAGAATGTAACAATGAGTAAGAAATACACAATCTGTGAGTTTGGTTGAAATAGCTTAAAAAACAAACAATTTTTTCATACTACGCAATCTTGACCTTTGACCACCCATTTTAACCTCTTCCAGTTAGAATATCGAAAAACGCAGGCTTATTGCACGATAATTATGTCTCAACTATATTGTGTGAAAATTTCAGCTTGATATCTTAACCCGTTTGGGCTACAGCGTGATGTCTCAGTCAGTCAAAGGACAAAGAGTTTTATATACTCATATAGATTAAGCTATAAATAAGTATATATATCCCCCCTCCCCATTTGTTACTCTCTTTTACTTAACCAGAAACTAACTATTTTTAACCAGAAACTAATTATTTTCTCTCACTGTTACCCTAAATATATATTTATTTTTCGACATGACACATTATTACTTTCTATCTTTGACATTCGAATCATTTACAGTGTTGAGTCTCAAGTTCCCTGTTGTGATGAGTGTATTCAAGTTTCGTGTTAAATTTATAGCTCATTTGGCTTGTTTTGTTTTAATTAAAACTGTTGACCGCCACAGCGTTTGAGGCCACAAAACTCACTTCAAATAACGCAATCGCAACTTTCAGCTAGAGTTTCCTGGTTCCACGGTTCTTCTTCTAGTTAACAGTTACTGGGTTTCCCGGGTTTTCGCCATCATCATCATCATCATCGTCATCATCATCATCATCTATGCCGTTTCGTCTTTTACTTTGCCGCATGGAGTTTTTTAGAGTTTGTGAACCTTTTTGCAGGCGCATGTCTGTGCATTAATGTGGCTTATAATCAAGAGACCCTCCTCCTCCTCCTCCGACCTTTCCTCCCCTCTGTCCAAGGGTTTTCCTTCAAACGCAAAAAACAGTTGCCCAGCTTGAGAATCCCTATACCGTTGTTGGGCCAGCCACATCAAAGGCAAGGCCATCGTGTCCCTTTCCACAGTTTCCTTACAGTTTCCCATACAGCAGTCTGGCAAGGGAAATGGGAGGAAAAGTCTCTCCATCGATTGTGGTCGCATTTTTGTTTATGTTGGTTCCATTTCATTTCGCTGAATGAGCTCAACAGCTTTTATCACACGCTTAGCTCTGCGGTTGTCCTTTATTACAAAAATGTCCCAGCCAGCCTCCTCCATTCATACTATCATCATCCACAGTGTTCATTGATATTTGAGTTTAGTTTTCACTCTCTATCTCACTCTCTAACTCTCTCTCTCTCTCTGTCTTGATTTTAACAACTTGTGGGTTCTGTTTATTTTTGATTCGGCAAACTGAATTTATTCAGCTCTATATTTATTGATACGAAAGTTCAAAAGAACTCGGAAATCAGCGACAATTTAGTAGTTGCCAGCAAGTGTCATTAGATTTTGATTGTTTCTTTGGGTTTAGTTGAAATTAACTCTCGTTTTTTATATCATACATATCAAGTTGAAGTCTTTTTCTCACTTCTTAAAGTTGTGGACGGAAAAGTTACTATGAAAATAATAAACTAAATTGATTGTTTCTTCGGGTTTAGTTTAAATTAACTCTTGTTCTCATCTCCCACATTAAGCTAAAGTTTCTTTCTCACTTCTTAAAGTTGAAAGAGTATTTGTTATGAAAATAATTTACTAAATTGATTGTTTATTCTTGAACTACTTGGAATTAACTCTTTTTTCCATTATGCATCCATCAAAAGTAAAGTATTTTTCTCACTTCTTCAAGTTGAAGACAAAGTATTAACTATGAACATAATAAACTAAATTGATTTCATTGGGATTATCTAGAACTATCGCTTATTTTCATCTCACACATTGTGTTTAAGATTATTTCTCAACTCTTAGAGTTGAAGAAAAAATATTTACTATTTAAATAATACATTAAATTGACTTTGTTTTTCTTGGATTAGTTGGAATTAAATCTTTTCTTCATCTCAAACATTGAGTTTAATGCTGGGTTCACATTGGGTCATAGAGCGTCACAAAGCAGTGTGAACGTCAACGGCTGTGACACTAAAATTTTGTGACACTTGCATGTGAACACCAGTGTCATTTTGTGACACATATTTTGTGTGACAGGGACTGTCACGTTTGTGACCCAAATTATTTGAACAGCTGTTTCAATTGAATTAGCTCAAATGAATCAATTCTACCTGTGACGGGCAGAACTAGCAAGTTGGTTTTCTCGTCACATTTTGACAAGTTGTTTTGTTTTGTTTCTCGATATATCAAAAGAAAAGCATTAAGAAAAACTTTCGCAAAATTTGTTTATTTTTATTTTCGCGATAAAAACATTTTAAAATGGGTAAATGTGCTCTTAATTTTATGCTTTGGTGAAAGAAATTGATTCTGAAGATGATGCAGAACTAGTGGCATTGTCTGCGATTGGGCTGTGGCTGCTAAATAAAGATGATCATGATCCCAAGGCTAATTGCATATCTTGGGTCGACAAATTGAACTTAATACGGGAGGAAGAAGGCATGTATGCTAAGTCGAGTGGGGAGCTGC
This sequence comes from Drosophila histrio, assembly GCA_958299025.2. NCBI lineage: Eukaryota > Metazoa > Arthropoda > Insecta > Diptera > Drosophilidae > Drosophila > Drosophila histrio. The sequence goes on along the minus strand of OY282582.1, from coordinate 53,973,004 downwards.
AAAGTATTCCCCATAAGATTAAAAACTACGTGCACATGGATGCAGCTTCCTTTTGACCAGCTCACATCTTACGTCTCACCGTTAATTTAAAAGAAGACGACGAACTTTCTTAATACATTTCTTGCACATGCACTTTTTCACTTGGATGACAGTTGGACAGTCAAAGCATTCTTTTGCCGACAGCCTTTGTTTTTATTCTTTTTGTGGAACTTGCTAATCGCTCACGAGCTTGTTCAATGATCACTTTCTGTGAACCTTTTGACGCTCTGTGAAAGCTTATGAGTTTAAAAGTTTCTGTGATAATGGCAAGTAGTGTTCACATTTAGGGCTGTCATTTGGCCGGTCACAGAGCTATGACGCACAATTTATGATCCGCCAATGTGAACACTTTTGACTTGTGTCACAGAGCGTCATAAAGAGTCACAGACAACAGTGTCACAGTGTGACCCAGCATAAGTCTTTTTCTTGAAGACACATTTCTTAATATGAAAATAACCATTCAAATACTTCGAAAATAAAGAAAAACTCGAGCTTAAGGTTTTTACGATATATCTTTAAACTATCTGTAAGCTTATTAGAGCTTTTCAATTGAACAACGCCTTAAATTGTAGTTATGTATTACATAAAGCTTTGAGATTACTGCGAGCTTAACTTCATACAATTCACACATTTAAACTCGCTGTAATCTTCGCAATGCTTGGCAAAGCTCCTCAAACTACGAGCTTTGAGCTTTTAAGAACTTTATCTTGTTTCCCAAGCTATCAGCTACTTTTAAATTGAAATTACTTTCAAGTATAGGCATTTATTTGAGCCTTAAACTTACAATGATGCTAGTTCCATTAACTAACTAACTTTCCATTCGATTGCTAGCTATTCGTTAGTTCAAATGCTTTCAGAGCTTTCAATACTTAGCATTTAATCATAATTTAATTAAATTTATACATCAAGAAACTTCAATAACTTCGTCTTTAATCTTTTAGTGAATTTAATACACGTTTACAAGACTTTAGATTGTTTCAAAAACATCTTGCAGCTTTGCCAATATAAACTTACCTGCTACTACTTACAAAAAATTAATCCAAGCTTATAGGCAGTAATTCAATCGTCTACAACTTTTTACAGCCGTAACTAAAACCTTGAACTCCGCTACTATTCAACTTGTGGATTGGTTTTTGCTTTTGCTTTTGCTTTTCGTGTGGGCTGACAGTGAAAATTAACGACATTTTGCGCTTTCATTTGTTTTCTAATTTAAATTTATGTTTATGAGTTATGGCCGCTGCCCAAGCAGAAACTGAACCTGAGCCTATACTCAGTATAGTATACGCTCTCTCCACGACCCACCCCACGACCCTCAACCCGCCAACCACCACCCTCAACCCCTCAATCCCTCAAACCCATCGAGTTGGTTGTCCAACCCGCAAGCCATGCACTTGTACAAATTATAATTATGAATTTTGGCTGCGCTCTTTGAGGTTAGCTATTAATTTTTAAGCGTAAAATGCCACAAATTCATTACAAAGTCTGAGATTAGTTTCCTGGACGAGAATAATTGCCGCAACTTTTTGCTTTTGGATGCGTAGCGCCCAATTAGTTTTGAAATATGCGCCAAGCCGAGCAATTTGATAAGACACAGCCTTGAATAATGTTGGGATCGAGTCGCCAAATAGTATATAGATAGATACGATACTTGAATGGGATTGAAAGTGGATGAAATTGAATTGAGATATAAAGAGTTGGCACAGTAGTGTAGTAGAGGAAAATTAAGGAAACTAAAATGCAGATTGTTAAAGAAAAAGTCTTTCGAATAAAACTAGTATAGTTATGACAAGTATAGACATATTGAATATGCATATCTATAAGCAATGAGTGAAGGAAAATATGTATAATAGAAAGCTGACTAAATACAAATTAAAATAATAGTTTATTTGCCATGAAAACAAAACAAAAGGTAACAAATTGTTTTAGAAATTCAAAGGGAACTATTACAAATATGGTAATATTGTTGAGTAATTGAAAATGAAAATCAAGAGATCTTACAAAAAGAAATGAAAGGACAACTGACCAGAATATACATGAAAATTGAATAAGCTTAAGGTAAACATTGAGCTGAGAAAACATTGAAAGAGAAAAACAAAATAGAATGCAAACACCAACAACAATTAGAAGTGCAACGAAATTTAGTATTTACATATATTAGATTTTACCTAATGATTGACTAATAATTAATTTAAATAGCTTTCAAATTAAATATATAATTACGAACGAACTAACAAAAACATTCTGACTAGCACATTAAATAATTCTAGTTTCTACTTGTAGTGCTAGGAAACTCAATAGACAAATAATAAAGAAAATAATAATATTAATATATGTATTTAAGTATATTTATGTTTGCAACAAGCTGACTATATAAATAAAAATAAAAATTAGTATAGAAGGGACAAGGTTAGCACTCTTTAATTAGTATTATGTTTAAGTTTTACTATTAAACATAATTTTGTAAATAAATAATTAAGTAGATTAAATGGATAAAGATTGTTATAGAAGAATACATACATGAATGACTAAAAAAGACATTAAAATCTATTGGTTTATGTGCTAAAAATTTTAACACGAAGAGTAAATAATAATATAAAAACAAGCCGAACAGTCAGGACCCCGACCGTAATATACCCTGTGGGTTTACAGGAACCCGCTCAAATTCACTCCAGATGAAATTCTCTAGTAATTCGTTTTTTAAAATTGTGGGCGAAGGGGGCGTGGCATCGTGATACATTTTTCTGGACACATCAACCGCAAAATATTCATCATGTGTGCCAAATCTCAAGTCTCCAGCTACAAAACTGCTTTTGTTATGAGGTTTTTGAGTAACAAATCTGCTTGCTTTATGAGGTTTTACTTAATTTGTGGGGGGGGGAAGGGGGCGTGGCATCGCGATACATTTTTCTGGACCCATCGACCCCAAGATACTCATCATGTGTGCTAAATGTGAAGTCTTTATCTGTTATATTGCTCTGGTTATGAGGGTTTTGAGCCAAAAAACTGCTTGTTTTATACTTTTACTCTTACTTAATTTGTGGGCAAAGAGGGCGTGGCATCCAAAAAAAAAGATAAACTTGATCTGCCTGCAAAAATTACCAGTACTGGGACACTAAGTTCATGCTCTAGCTCTTACCATCTCTGAGATCCTTTAAAAATTCCTTTAAATTTAAAAATTTTGAATTCGATTTTTGGGGGCGGAAGGGGGCGTGGCGAAATTCTAAAACAAACTTGACCTTTTCGGGGGTCACAGGAGTATTGTCACCAAATTTGGTGACTCTAGCTCTTATAGTCTCTGAGATCTAGGTGTTCATACAGCAGGACAGACGGACAGACGGACATGGCTATATCGTCTCGGCTGGTGATGCTGATCAAGAATATATATACTTTATGGGGTCTGCTGGACTTCCTTCGACCTGTTACGCACATTTTTTTTTTGACAAACTTAATAGACCCGTTTTACTTTTTTAAAGTAAAGGGTCTAAAAAAGCCGAAGAGTCGGAGAGGGAGCGATAGTAGGGAACGATATGCGGCAATCGCTGACGACGAGAGACCTTTAACAGACGGATGGACAGACGGATGGACAGACGGATGGACAGACGGATGGACAGACGGATGGACAGACGGATGGACAGACGGATGGACAGACGGATGGACAGACGGATGGACAGACGGATGAACAAACGGATGAACAGACGGATGGACAGACAGACAGGTGTCAATCGACTCGGCTATTAATGCTTCCTTATGTCTAATACATACATTTGAACAAATTCAATATACCCTTTTTTGCACAGTGTATAAAAATGATCAGGCAAACAGAATAAAAGTGTAAGAATGGCGAATGATTGTCCGATAAAAGTCAACAGCTGTCTAAGATAAATGGATTAATTGAAGCTGTAAGTCAGTAAATGATACAATTAAACAAGTCATACACAGAAAATTGCCTACTGGCTGATGAAGAAGCACAAAAAGCATACAAAATACATGACAGATAACACAAACATACATACATAGTTCGTAGTAAAACTTATGGGGCTAATCAAATTATGATATGCTCAAAATGCTGTCAATATTTTGATAACTGCCACTTCTGGGACCCAGTTGAGTTCCAGTTATTCCTCCCTTTTTTTTGTTGCTGATTATTTCTGCTGATCCAGCAAAGTAAACGTACGGGGGGGTAAAGAGAATTTTCCTTACCTCTCCTGTTTCTGTTTCTGTTGCTGTTCCTGTTTTCTGTTTTCTGCTGTTACTTTGCACCGAAGAGCACTAAAATGTAATGCAGGAGAGGAGCAAGTGTCCTTTGTGGACTATGGAAAATGCGCCCAAAACTATGCAGAGAACAACAACAACAGCAAGCTGTCCTTTAGCTCCGCCAGGACTTCTTCTTGTTATTGTTGTAGCAAACGAAGAAAAAAAAAATAAAGAACCAAAATATTTAAGGCAAGAGCTGAGAGAGAGGAAAAAAATTTCATTTATTATTAAAATCACTTTCGTTGCAATGAGGATTCCAAATGTCCTATCGTTTCGTTTCTTTTTATTGGTATGCGTGTGTATGTATGTATGTATATCTCGCTCACTCACTCCATTGCCGTCTCTTTTTGCTTGTTTGGTGTATAGGAATTGTCTTCAACTAGCGTAGACTTTGCGTAGTATGCGAAATGTTGTTCCTTTCCCTGTCCCTTCCCCTTTCCCATCCCCTTTTCCATCCCCTTCAGGCCATTTCTTTCAGCATTGCTTCATGTGCTCGTCATCGGTTGAAGTTGTTGTTTTTTTTGTTGTTTGTTGTTACATTTGTTACTATACTCACTATAAAAAAGTGTTGTGGAGTATTCTAACTAAGTGTCAGGGTATGTAACAGGCAGTTGAAAGCATTCTCGACTTGAGAAATCGTATATATTCTTGATAAGCATCAAAGAGATTGTAAGAGCTAGAGTGCTGAAAAGTCTACAAAACTTTTAAAATAAAACGAATTATGTCAGAAATTTTAGAGATATTTTTTTGCGTTTATATTTTCAGGCTCTTAATGTAGCCCACAAAATTTTAAATAAATCGCAAAATAAATGCAATTGCCATAGGTATCTAAATTTATTTCTATATTCTCACATTTATTATTATACTAGCTTGGGGAAAAAGTAATCAATTATTTGTTAGTGTGTCAATTTTATTACGTTTTAATTTGTAAACTATTGTTCACACTGATTTAAGCTTGGGCTGCTTCGAATGGTGGGATTCTCTCTTTAAAATAGACTCTAGTTCGCTTTTTGTTAGGTCGATTCCATTGACAAATGACTTATGTTAAACATGAAGACCTGCAAAGAAAAAATTTGCTGTATTTTTAAATTTCTGGTAGAAAATTTTGTAAGATCGTGGAGACTACTAAAGCAGATCGGCATCGATCAGCAGCCGAAGCATCGCCCAAGAACTTAACATTGACCACAAATCAGTTTTAAGTCATTTACACATAAACTAAACTTAGAAAAAGAAGATAGATAGAAACTTAATAGACTCTTTTTACTTTTTTACAGCTCTAGTCTTTAAGCTGACTACTGGGTCGCTGGGTATCTCGTTGTCGAGCTGACTGTCGACTAGAGTTGCTGCTTGTTGTTGCTTTTGGATTAACAAGTGTCATATGTGGTCGTACTCATCCCAGCTCCCATACCCAGCAGTCCTGTGGTAATGGCATACACACAGCTCTCAACGCTTTGCGCTTCGCTGCCTGCCGTGTCCTTTGATTCCCAGGACCTTCGCCTGCATCCTTCATCCTGCTTGTCTCATTCTAATAGCCGTTGTCTACCTGTACACACACACACACACAGAAATTCTACACATTTAAGTCAAGTGTGCTTTGGAGATTTTGTAGCCGCTTTAAAAAAAAAATGGAAGAAGAAGAAATCTGCTTATACTCCTCCTCCTCATTGAACCACGTTGCGTATGCGTGTTTTGCTCTTTCAGTTCCTGCTTCGATTTCCTTTTTCCTTCGCTTGTTTTTTTTTTTTGGGCTGCGCAAATGTCAACGAAAGTGCAAATAAAATCTAATGTGGAAATCATTGCAAAAGTTGCCCTTCCTTGCAGCACAGGTGTGTGTGTGTGTGTGTGTGTATGTGTGTGTGTGTGTGTGTCTATCTGTGTGTGTGTGTGCTTAATGCTCTTGTCATTTGGTTAGTCGCACCCGCGTGAATTTGTTTTTATATCAAACATTGCATTTTATTGGTATGTCGACATTTTTGGGCAACGCATCTCTCAGTGGCAATTGAAACAACGTCGCAAAAACGTTAAACAGAATTTGTGTCAGGCCGAATATCAGCTTCAAATGTAAAGCAAAGACTGAAAATTATAAAATACTACATATTTAAACCAATTTAACAAAGTCTGCAAAAAAGACAACAATTAGGTTGAGTTGATGTTGATACGACTGTAGCGTGCCCTGAGCCAGTCCTTTTTGTTAGTTTTGACACGCCAAAGATTTCATTTCCTTGGCGAATTTGTATTCAATTTTCATTCGATCTTTTATATAGCAACTAACTTTTTGATAACCGACTCTCAACAAATTTGGTCATGATGTAAATCACTAGACTTCGACCAATCGTTCCTATGGCAGCTATATGATATAGTGATCCGATCCGGCCGGTTCTGACACATGAACTGCCTGAAGTAAAAAGACGGAACTGTACCAAGTTTCATACAGATAGCTCTAAAAGTGAGAGACAAGTTGGCATAGAAACTGACAGACGGGCAGCCAGACGGGCAGCCAGACGGACAGCCAGACAGACAGACAGACAGACATACAGACAGACAGACGGATGGACGGCTGGACAGACGGATGGGCAGACGGATGGACAGACGGATGGACAGACGGATGGACAGACGGATGGACAGACGGATGGACAGACGGATGGACAGACGGATGGACAGACGGATGGACAGACGGATGGACAGACGGATGGACAGACGGATGGACAGACGGATGGACAGACGGATGGACAGGCAGACAGACAGACGGGCAGACAGACAGACAGACAGACGGGCAGACGGATGGACAGACAGACAGACAGACAGACGGGCAGACAGACGGGCAGACAGACAGACAGACAGACAGACGGATGGACAGACAGATGGATAGACAGATGGACAGACGGATGGACAGACGGATGGACAGACAGATGGACAGACGGATGGACAGACGGATGGATAGACGGATGGACAGACGGATAGACAGACAGACGGACGGACGGCTGGACAGACGGATGGGCAGACGGATAGCCAGACGGATGGACAGACGGATGGACAGACGGATGGACAGACGGATGGACAGACGGATGGACAGACGGATGGACAGACGGATGGACAGACGGATGGACAGACGGATGGACAGACGGATGGACAGACGGATGGACAGACGGATGGACAGACGGATGGACAGACGGATGGACAGACGGATGGACAGACGGATGGACAGACGGATGGACAGACGGATGGACAGACGGATGGACAGACGGATGGACAGACGGATGGACAGACGGATGGACAGACGGATGGACAGACGGATGGACAGACGGATGGACAGACGGATGGACAGACGGATGGACAAACGGATGGACAGACGGATGGACAGACGGATGGATAGACAGATGGATAGACGGATGGATAGACAGATGGATAGACAGATGGACAGACGGATGGACAGACGGATGGATAGACGGATGGACAGACGGATAGACAGACGGATGGACAGACGGATGGACAGACGGATGGACAGACGGATGGACAGACGGATGGACAGACGGATGGACAGACAGACGGGCAGACAGACAGACAGACAGACAGACGGGCAGACGGATGGACAGACAGACAGACAGACAGACGGGCAGACAGACAGACAGACGGATGGACAGACAGATGGATAGACAGATGGACAGACGGATGGACAGACGGATGGACAGACAGATGGACAGACGGATGGACAGACGGATGGACAGACGGATGGACAGACGGATGGACAGACGGATAGACAGACGGATGGACAGACGGATGGACAGACGGATGGACAGACGGATGGACAGACGGATGGACAGACGGATGGACAGACGGATGGACAGACGGATGGACAGACGGATGGATAGACAGATGGATAGACAGATGGACAGACGGATGGACAGACGGATGGATAGACGGATGGACAGACGGATAGACAGACGGATGGACAGACGGATGGACAGACGGATGGACAGACGGATGGACAGACGGATGGACAGACGGATGGACAGACGGATGGACAGACGGATGGATAGACAGATGGATAGACAGATGGACAGACGGATGGACAGACGGATGGATAGACGGATGGACAGACGGATAGACAGACGGATGGACAGACGGATAGACAGACGGATGGACAGACGGATGGACAGACGGATGGACAGACGGATGGACAGACAGACAGACAGACAGATAGACAGACAGACGGGCAGACGGACACTGCTATATCGACTGGCTTTATGACTTGGGTCGGACATTTCGAACAGCAAAACAGATTTTTGTCAACAGCACCCCCTAATATGCTATTCCGGGAACTTATAAAGCGATGTTGTATTTGAAACAATTCACAAAGCTTTAACACTCAATTGTAACGTCGATGCCAGAAGATGTATTTTTATAATTACCACTGCGCTAGCAGAAGTTCACAGATGGAATTAATAAACTAGACACCAGACAAGGTTAATTAAAAATATATAAGACTAAATCGAAGCTCTAAGCATGCAGGAACCGGTTCAAAAGAGGTTCAGCGTCATAACTGCTAAACCATTTCAAGTAGAGAAGAGAACATTTTCTGAGTAATCGACTCATTTAAAATCAATTTAAATTCATTAAAGAAAACAGAAACTAATTCCAGCTAAAACATATTTATTTAATAAATATATATCGTATACTACTATTGAGTATGCTTATTATAAAGCAAAGTAAAGTAAAATAGATACGAATATTCTGTAAAGCTGTTGCCTTATTGACTTTGGCTTATTGGGCTGAACTCCTGAATCGGGTTTTGAGGGGGAAAATCTAGTTCTGTCTCTGTTTCTGTCTCGGTTTCTGTTTCTGTCTCTGTTTCTGTCTCTGTTCGTCGGGCAATTCGTTGCACTTGCGTCGGGTTACAACTGAATATTGAATATGAAGCGATTGCTGGCCACGTTTATAAATATTTGATGTGTAACACACACACACACACAGACACACACACACACACAGACAGATGTACTTACATGTAATGTAAAGTGTGTAATTGCGCACTATGTTACCATATCTGATATCTATATCCATATACATATTCCTCGTTTTGTTTTGGGGGGGGGGGACAAATTTAATAAAGCGACAAACAAAATAAAATATAAGAATAAATCGCCTAAATTCAGAAATTCATTGGTTTCATTCCCTTTTGCTGATTATCCAACTGGGTAAAAAGCTGAATCTCCAGTCAACAATTGTAACAAAAGCCAAGAGTTTTCCCCTGATTCTCCTCCCCCTCCCTCCGCCCCCCTTTTTCCATACATTATTCAGTGAAGCCGCTTCGGTTATTGTATATCGTGTGGCGTTGGCCGCAAATAGTTTCATTTTGTAGTCATTGTATTTTCCTGCTCCGACTCAGCAGAAAGATCCCCAACCAAAATTGGCATAAATATTTGAGCACCTTTCTAGCTGGCTGCTTGACTTCCCCTTCCCTTTACCTACCCCTTTCCCTGTCCCTTTCTGTTTCCCTTTTCCTGTCACTTCCCCTTCTTGCTTTTCCACAGCTTCTTTCTAAGCTTAAACATTGAATAACTACTACTATTCTCGAGAGATATTTTATTATATTTTTATAGTATTTTGTTCAGTTTGCTTTTTGTGATATCTATGGCTTTGCAATCACTTGTATCGATTCATATTTATTTATTTAATTAATAACTCTATAATAAAAAGTCACAATTGAAAGGGGAAGCTGTAGGAAGCATATTAAATGTAAGAAAAAGATGAAACTTTGAAATCAATGGATTATTTCATATTTAAGAAAATGACTATTAAAACTATATAGAATAATAAGCTGGTCAGTCTAGTGAGCGCGACTGTATGATACCCTTGCATTAACTTTTGATATAATGGAATTGTTTCTACTTAAGTATACACATTAAAGTTGTATTGAATCGTTCAGATTCAATTCGATCTAACGGCTCTTCAGAGTGAACGAGTGAACTGAATCCCTGACTATTGTTCATTCGACTCATTTGAGTCCCAATCTCGTTCAATTCATTGTAGTTCATTCGACTCCCATTTGAGTCCCAGACTCGTTCACTCTGATTCGGTTCCCAAAATGATTCTCTCGTTCCATTGACTCTTTCTTTTAGTTTAGCCTTTCGACATCGGTATTAATATTTATTAAGTGGTAAATTGAACATTGCCTATAAATCACATTTCTTTTTTGTGCAATTACTAAAATTGATTTAAGTGTTAAAAGAAAGCATTTCAATGTGTGGAACCATTTCATTGTTACCAAGAACAATATGGAGTAAATAGCTGAACAAAAATATAAATATATCAATTAGAAGATACGAATGTACGATATAGAGACTGAAGTACTCGTTTCAGTGAGCTAGAGTGAACGAGAGTGAACTAGAGTGAACGAGAGTGAACTAGAGTGAACGAGAGTGAACTAGAGTGAACGAGAGTGAACTAGAGTGAACGAGAGTGAACTAGAGTGAACGAGAGTGAACTAGAGTGAACGAGAGTGAACTAGAGTGAACGAGAGTGAACTAGAGTGAACTAGAGTGAACTAGAGTGAACGAGAGTGAACGAGAGTGAACGAGAGTGATCGAGAGTGAACGAGAGTGATCGAGAGTGAACGAGAGTGAACTAGAGTGATCGAGAGTGAACGAGAGTGAACTAGAGTGATCGAGAGTGAACGAGAGTGAACGAGAGTGAACTAGAGTGAACGAGAGTGAACGAGAGTGAACGAGAGTGAACGAGAGTGAACGAGAGTGAACGAGAGTGAACGAGAGTGAACGAGAGTGAACGAGAGTGAACGAGAGTGAACGAGAGTGAACGAGAGTGAACGAGAGTGAACGAGAGTGAACGAGAGTGAACGAGAGTGAACGAGAGTGAACGAGAGTGAACTAGAGTGAACGAGAGTGAACTAGAGTGAACGAGAGTGAACTAGAGTGAACGAGAGTGAACTAGAGTGAACGAGAGTGAACGAGAGTGAACTAGAGTGAACTAGAGTGAACGAGAGTGAACGAGAGTGAACTAGAGTGAACTAGAGTGAACGAGAGTGAACTAGAGTGAACTAGAGTGAACTAGAGTGAACTAGAGTGAACGAGAGTGAACGAGAGTGAACTAGAGTGAACTAGAGTGAACTAGAGTGAACGAGAGCCAGCCTCAAATCATCAGATTATCATATGCGCGCTCGTTTGCGCAAATGGGATTTTCATATGTTCTCTCTCGCTCTGGCCAACAATTATGAAATAATGGATTTAAATCCTTAATATCTTCTTTATTTATGAGTCGATCACTATGAAACATGCAGCAAATTGCTTTTATACTTCAACTGTATGTTAAGTTAGACAGTGTCATTTGAAAATTTGACGCTGTTATAGTTTTTTTTCGATTTGCATGGACGAGTCTGCGTATGGTATTCAAGAACCTACATTCCTACAGACGGACGCACAGTCAGATGGACAAACGGGGGGACAGATGGACAGACGGATGGACAAACGGATGGACAGACGGATGGACAGACGGATGGACAGACGGATGGACAGACGGATGGACAGACGGATGGACAGACGGATGGACAGACGGATGGACAGACGGATGGACAGACAGACGGATGAACAGACAGACGGACAGACGGATGGACAGACAGACGGATGGACAGACAGACGGACAGGTGTCAATCGACTTGGCTACTGATACTGATCAAGAATATATACTTTATAGGGTCGACGATGCTTCCTTCTGCATGTTACATAGATTTTCACAAATTCATTATACCCTTTTTTGCCCATTTTTATAATGCACACAGGGTAAAAAAAAGTAAGACAATCAGAGAATTATTTGTCTGATGGATTTTACAAAAATTGCTATCATAATTTTACATATTTCTCGCTCAGCAGAACAAACATAAAGGTTCCATCGATTTTCTGACATCGATTTGTTCTGTTACAAGAAATCAGTATCGAAAAGATTAAAAGTGAAATAGAAATTATGTTATTTCTATCTATGGAAGGTTAATTTCGATTTGCATTTTAAAATCATTGTATAACTCTTATTTTCCCTTTTGTTATGTTCCATATGTTAATTTCAATTTGTGTTTATGCATAAACATATTACTTAAACACCCCTCGATCAGACCAGCACCCAGATGTAGGACAAACCACTTAAAGAGGTCATCACCAAGGCCAAAGGTTACAACATGGCCTGGATGTCTAATAAATTATGAGAAATAAACACATAGGTTGATATGGCAATGAGAAGAAAGGAGTAAGGACTACTTAACACTATTGTGAACTTCATCTAACGAGTACATAAGACTCGTTATGTCCTTAGAATTCTCAACTGGTTGCAGCAGCTTATAGTTCTTTATTGCAGATAAGTTCACTTGAAGCAAGAAGATTCCCGCCAAAAAGTTTCCTTTAAGCATTGCCCACTTCTTTTACAATCACCAGTGTTGGGCAATGCCCAGCAGCCAGCGCAAAGTAAGTGTTGTAAATGCTAGATTATTTAGTTAAATCAACCAATACTTGAAGTGTTTTAAATCGAGTTGAAATGAATTGAAATTGGCGATTGTAATTAACTATTAGATACAAATAAATACAAATGCAATTCAATACTAGAACTCAGGGCTGACGATGACAGAATGAGTTAACAGTTTATTTTGAGTACTTAAACAACAATTGAGCCAATTTGGGATGGCAAACTCATATTGTGGAATGTTAAGCTTAAATGTAAGCAAAAATCATTATGGCTTTGTTGCCAATTACAAACGCAAAGCCTTTCTATCTATCTATCTCTCTCTCGCTCGTGTGTGTGTGTGTGTGTGTGCTGTAACTGTAAATGTATCTGCATCTGCATATGTAAATGCAATCAAATTTGCAACGGTCATTTGGCCAGCCAACCGTCCAGCCAATCTAACGGCTATCATGTGGCATGGACGGGGCATTTATGTATTCATAAAGCTGCCGCTGTTGCAACTCTTGCTGTTGTTGCCACTGCCACTGCCACTGCCACTGCTGCAACTGAATGATGTTTACCTCATAAATAAATAATTGTTAAGCGCAAATATATACACACATTTGTCGGGGGAGGTCAGTTAAAGAGCGGGGGGGGGGGCTTGTAGGCGTGGCAACGGGTGCAGCTTTCCATACGGCAACAGACAAATTACCAGCAGTCAAAAAGTAGCCAAAAATTTCTTTAGCCAACCGACCCAACCACTCAAACAACCTCAACTCCATTCACAAAATTAAAACAAAAAAAAAACAAGCAAGCAAGAATTAAGCGTCAATTCATATTTTGAAAACCAACCATTAAATACCCTACAGAAATTATGAAAATTGTCAAAGATATTTATTTAATTAAATTTCAATGCATATCAAATATGCAAGCATTTGTAATTCATTACAAAAACAATACTTAAATATAACTAATAATATATGGGCATTTCCATGATGTCGCACGGGACAATCGTACACATTGTAAGTGGTAAAAAGGTCAAAGTAAGACGGATTTTCAAAGTTATTTTTCCAATTAAAAGTAGTTCTTGATTAGCCCTATAATTGGTGCTAAGGTCGCTTTGAGGAACTATTCGTATTGTAGATTTTTACAAAAAATCAAGGCATTCGCACGGGACAAAAATAGAAGTGGATTTTTTGGAGATCAATTTAATCTCAGATTTCAGCGAGAGTTTGGGCAATATATTCACGCAAATTTCTGATAAATGTTATGCATTGATGTCTCTTTGAAATGGTTATAGTTTTGCTAAAATATGATTTATAGTTTTTTTTTAAATTAAATAAAGCCGTATTCGCACGGGACATGTCGCACGGGACACCGAAATATGCGATAATGCAAAGCCGAAACTATCGTAGTTTGCAATCGCATAATTTCTTATACATTATTTTTTGACTCTTTGTACCTTTCCAAAGATTTGGAGTACCATAAGACAATGCATAATAACTTATTCTGAGAATTTGTATCAAAACAAAATGTACACTAGAAATGCCCAAATGAGAAAAGTTGCACTTGTTCGTCTTTGCAATCCAATATCTCGAAATGGGTTATGAATAGGGACGAAATTATGTTACATTAGTTAAATTTCACGGTTTTCCTATCAAAATAGACTATACACCCTATTTTTATAATGAAACAAGTTGTTTTTCAACACTTTGAATGTTTTGGTCTCGGTGGACCTTTTGGTGGAAATGCCCATATATAAACTTATGTTTATGCTTATATTTATATCTATTCCCTTATACTTATACTAATTTGTATTATAATACTAATCCTTTTGAATACTTATGCCAATTCTAATATTAATAGCTATACTCATACTACAATTAATACTTATATTTACGCTTATACCAATACTAATTGTAATACTAATACTTATGTGATCAGTTTGGATTTTTCTAGCGTTTTCATAAATGCATAATTTTGATTACCCCCAGAACTTTAGAGTTTTCTTAATTGTCTTAAATTTATTTTTCTTTTTGTTTTAACATAATATTTAATTAAAATTCGAATTCAAATTGTTTATTTTGAATTCTTATTTTCTAATATTATTTTTTGCGTATTTTTCAAATTTTGCACATGCTAAATTAATAAATAAATAATTTAGAAGCCGGCTCAATTTCTATTACCGCCAGACTCAAACAATTTGGATCTTATCTTTGCAGTTTAAAATTAAAATTTGTATACTTATTACTTTAGAAACATAATTTTTTGTCGACTGCTTTTAAATAAATAAATAGTATATAAATATAATAAATATTATTAAATACATTAAACTTAAACATCAGAGTATTGTAGTACAAACATTTTAACGTGTTGGAAAAATTATTAATTGTTCGCGGATTATAGCATCGAGTTTTTCCGCAGTACGAATGTGGTCTGATAGTACTATATTGTTCCATTCTGGACGAAGAACAATTTTTAAAGCGTTGACCGTCTCATATTTATACCCTGTTCCCATTAAAAATGGGCAAAATAAGGGTATAATGAATTTGTGTGAATGTATGTAACAGGCAGAAGGAGGCATCTCCGACCCTATAAAGTATATATATTCTGAATCGGAATTAATAGTCGAGTCGATTGACACCTGCCCGTCCGTCTGTCTGTCCGTCCGTCTGTCTGTCTGTCCGTCTGTGTGAACGCGTGGAACTCAGCAACTGTAAGAGCTAGAGACATTAAATTTGGTATGTAGTTGCTTGAATACCATACGCAGATCGAGTTTATTTTTAATTTTCGATATCAAGTCCAGTTGGTTTTAAAATTAAAAAAATCACCATAACATAAGCAATGTTAAAGCTAGAGATTTGAGATTTGGCACACATGATAAGAAGCTTGGGTTTAATGTGTCCTGAAAATGTCATCGCGATGCCACGCCCCTTCGCCCATAACTCGAAAAAGCTGATAACAAGAGCAGTTTTATAGCTAGAGACTTGAGATTTGGCACATCTGATAAGTATCCTACTCTCAATGAGTGCTACAAATTTCAGTACGGTCGGATATTGAACTCAGAACCCATTCGAGAAACAAATTTAAGTTCATATATGTTTGATTTGCCTTTCGGCCGCTGTGGCGCTAAACATAAACAATGAACAGCCGCAGTCCAGTGTTGCCAGACTATCGCAAGCTACCTACACTCGATACAAGCAAAATCGACTTCAAGCGATACATTTAAATCCCATTATAATGAGAATACTTTTCTTTGAAGACCTGCACAGGGTTTCCTACTGTCGCGCACGCTCGACTGTTCGGCTTGTTTTTACTCGACACTTTGGCCTTAAGAATGGACCATATAGGAAAATCCATTGTGTTTAATTCAGGGGAATATGGCGGCCAGTGCTGTGATGGTATAAACCTGGGAACTTTGTCGTGCAAAAATCATTGGACTTGTCTGGATTTATGAGATATTGCTGAGCTTTGTTGAAATCTCCAACAGTTTACGTGCCCAAGGTAGCAAAGCATCTTTTAAAATCATCTCAAGGTTAATTTGTGGATTTATCTTACAAGTGGTAAGCGTCGTCCTGTGACAGTTACCGCGGCCCAAACCAACACTGATGCAGGTCTAAATAGTTGTAGTTATTTAAAGAAAATGAGAAAAACATTTGTATGTGATAAATCTATTCTGCCGCATATTCAAAATTTTTATTTAGAAATGATAAGAACAAACATTAGACACAGTTAAATCTTCAATCATAAGTATCTTTTATAACGCCCCAAAAAGTATGCTTTATATATTTAAAATGAAAGCAATTGTTCTACAATTTCAATAGTAGTTTTAAATACATATTTATAAAAAAATAAATATATATTATACAAATTGTTTGGTCTTAATATTTAATGAAAATAATAGTTTTTGTTATAAATCGATTTATTCTATGGCAATTACTTAAATTATATAGTAGTAGTGATATTAATATTAAATCGATTAAAGATTTTGCTAAACTCTATTCTTAAGTATTTAAAAGAATTATCAACTTTTACAAAATATATCTAAAGCTAATGATTTATGTATTGATAACTACTTTTTACATATATTAGAGATATAATATAGTATACATATAATGTGGGAAGTAAAACTCAGAATACGTATAGTATTTATAATATTATAAACCATTTTTTAAAAATATTTGTATTTGTTAATTTGTTGACTTTAGTTAGGGAAATTGATTATATATATGTATATTGCTAGAATATTTGAAGTATTATTTTAACATAAACTAATAAGTTAAAATATGCTTAAATCAGAGCTCGCAATAATTGTTCGCTCTCGTTCTTGATGCCAGAAAAAAACCGACTCGTCGGCTGATACGAACACGAACTTCGTTCTTTCTTCGGCTTGCTCTTCCCTCAACCGACGAACGTTTCTGTTCGCTCGCTCGGCTCATGTGTGTACACCCGAGTTATGCAAATGTCATCACTTACATCGTCCCCACTACTTAAGTCTAAACTGTCAACACCCTCACCATTATCAATAATGCGGCCTGGTCTGCAATCCAGTTTAATGTAAGCAAACCCGAACTACTTTAATGTAAACATCATAGGCTCAGCACATTAACATAAACATAGCTGGCCCAAAGATCACACTAACCACTCAGAACGTTGACATAAACATATCTGGACCAAAGATCACATTAGCTATCACACACCAATACAAACCCATAGTATAAACAAAGAGTGGCAAAGCCATCTAATAGAATTATGTTATAAGTATACGTTTGTAGAGCGCTGAGCTCAGTTGACACCCAACCCTGAATCGAACCACGTCTAAATAAAATATATAATTATTACGAGTGTTGTATTCTTTTCTTTATTGTGAACTCAATCAATATAACTCCCGTGATCCTTTACTTCGTAAGAGCTCGGCAAACGGTCTTCTGAGCATGTATGTGTATTGCGCGTCTGGATAGCTAAACATTTACAGCGAGTCTTCATGCTTACGCATATGCACACAGATAAGCACTCTATCCTCGTCTCTCTTACTCCTTAATGCCTTGCCTGTGACGAAATATCTAAGACAACAACATAAGGCAAACGCAACAACAAAAATAAAGACTCTTTGCTTGCTCTGCTCACTTACTGACTCTCAGTAGCTGAGCGACAAACGTTTCCGTTCGTATCGAGCGCTCGGTAACAGATCGATTCGTGTCTTACGCTCAAACCGAATCCCGAGAGCGAGCACACGAACGAAATGAAAAAGAGAGTTGTTGTTCAGACACTGAGACGATTCCGTCTCATTTCGTCGGTCTTTTAAGTGAGCAGACCGCGCCGAATATTTTGTTTGAGCATATTTTGATAGCTCTGGTTTAAATGTTATGAATTCTGTTCAGACTTTAATATCAGCACTTAATTAAAATTTTAAAAGATAGCAATAGTTTCTTTATGTAAATATCATTTTAAAGCAATCCCAGATATGCGAACTTTGAGATAAAAGAATCTAACACGATCGTTGCCTAAACATATATTTATACAAATATAAGAAGCAACTACTATATCAAGAGAAGCACTTGAATGTTACATACTCTTACTTGCAGTTAATACGCCCTTTTGCAGAGGCTTAAAAGACATACATATACATATATATATATATATATATATATATATATAAGCAACTTATTTTTTGTACAAATGAAAATCTACTTATTCACTGTACGACGACTGACTGAATGTATGCATGTGTGTGTGTGTGTGTGTGTGTGTTATTTGTGTATACATACATATGTATATGTGTGTGGTTAACATTTGTATACGCAGCTTATAAGAGGATTATACGGCCAGCCTATCAAAAGGTGGGCCGACAACGGTTGAATTGTCAGAGTGCAGCTGCAACTGCTGCATGTTGCATGTTGCATGTGTGGCAGGTCGCTAATTGACGACAACGGCAAGCCTGACACAACAGATGATGAAGCTGAAAGACAGCTGCCAAAGGGGGGGGAAACTGGCAACTAAACCAAATAAGTTTCACTCTAATGGCCACAAAGTGTGGCAAGCAAGCGTCGTCTTGCAACCGGGCGGCACAGACACATGATATGTCAGGTAGTATATCATTTTACTTTCTTTTTTTGGGCGATGCAACCGCAAAACGAAAGAGAGCAGCCGCAACAGGACCTTCAACCAGGAGAATACTTTTCCCCCGTTTGCTTCTCCTTCTTGAATTAAACATCTTACGGTACTTATATCATGTGCTGAATGCGACCAGACATTCCATATACAATTGCACACATTCACACATACACTCACACACACACACACACACACACACACACACCTATGTATATATATGTACACACACTTGTGCTCAACCAATTTGTCTGGCTGCTTGCGGTGTGTGCACACTTTGTGTGTGTGTAAGTGTGTACATATATATTTGTTAGTATAAATATTTTGTTATCTGCCTGGTGCTATCGAATAGTTGCAGCAATATTTATCGATAGTTTCCCTCTTTCTAATGCATAAAAGCATTTAACTGTAAATATACCACATTTTATCGTTTATTTCTTGACACAAACATTTTTCATCTCACTCACATTGGCAACTCTTCAAGCTGCCCTCTGGGAGCAGGCGGTGGGGGTGGCCGCTGCCGCATTACAACTGAGCAGCTGCTGCATCTTTGCACATTTGTAGAGCATCAAAAGGGTATTGACGAATCTGCAAGCAGTTTGCAAGGAAAATAATTCAAATAAAAGAAATGAAAATAAATTAAAACTTAAGCAAATATAAAATGAAAATTTATAAATTATTTATATTTACTTTTATTACATACATATATTCATAGTAGAATTATACAGTCATGTAATTAATTTGACAAAATACAAACTAGATTTTGATCTATAACACTTTGCTCAATAAATCCCCGGATTAACATAAATATTAAAAAAACACTTCATTCTCAAAACTCAATATTATGCATCGGGTTAGTTTCCATCTAAGGTGGTACTTTCAATCCAACGCTTTTCTAACTTTTCAATATCTTTTTTAAAAAAATGATTAAGTTTTGGGCTCAGAATGAGCTTCAGTTGCGTCGATTAGTACCTAATTGGAGTGATATTTTTTTCCCTGCTAAAATATAATAGCAAAGACTATAGAACATAAAGATGAACCGCTGCCATATAAAAAAGTGTACCAGGCACTTTGTGATTGGGATTTATTAAAACTCCCAGAATAATGAATACATAGTACTAAGATGTACGGACTTAGACGTCCGTTTTCTGGCGATCGCAATGGTCTTTTTGCTTGAGATGAACTCTACGTCTGTTTTGAGCGGGAGGTAACGAGTTCGAATCCTAACGATGTCATTGATTTTTTAATTCTATAAGAGAATATTGCTTCGTTCTCAACAGCTAGACGACAGAGTACATATAAGTACAAAGTTTTGGTTTGTTTTGTTTTCTATACTCCTCACTCCTTTTCGTTTCTTTTCGATGTAATTGTGACATTTATATTTGTTCCAATCACAAATTTGACTGGTACACTTTTTTGTATGGCAGCGGTTCATCTTTATGTTCTATAGTATTTGCCAATAGTCACTAGGGGCTAGATCTGGAGAATATGGGAGGTGCAACAAGAATTCGAATCGTAATTCATTCAATTTGACCATCGACTTCATCGACTTGTGAACTTGTGAACATTGTCTTGGTAAAGCAGTGGTTTATTCTTCGCCGTTTTCCCCCTGATTTGTTCAGCCAATCGATCTAACAAGGGCATATAGTATTGGCTATTGATTTATTATATATTTATTGTCTTACGTCTTACCTTTATCAAGGTATTCGATGTACAAAATATCCCAAAAAACAGACTCCATAACCAACTACCAACTGACTGTTGGGCTCTTGGCCGCTTCGGACGACTTTCATCGGCTTTTGTCCTTTCTGACTTGACTGCTGATTTAACTCAGGAGTGTAGTGATGGATCCATGTTTCATTCATTGTTTCCTCATTGCGAGGAAAGAAATCTAGTTTATTCTAGTAAAAATGTCCAAACAAGCCACGAAATCATCGATACGCTGTTGTTTTTGGTCTGTGGTCTGTAAACTTGGCACCCATTTTGAGGAAGGTTATTTCTTAACCAAATGTTCGTGTTAAATTGTAAATACACTCCGATCTGATATCTTCATGGCCTCTGCTTACTTCCTCAACTTCAGTTTGCGATCAGCCAATACGATTTTCCGGATTTTGCTGATATTTTCCATGGTAACTGCCGTTCAGCGTCTGCGTTGCTGCTACGATCACTTTTAAATTCATTATTACTTACAATCCCAGATTGTTGATTTGCCGGAAGAAGATACGCCATAATGCTTTTCAAGCTACTGTTTGACTTCCACAGTATTTTTCCCCACCATATATTCTTTTTATACCCTGTTCCCATTAAAAATGGCCAAAAAAGGGTATAATGAATTTGTGTGAATGTATGTAACAGGCAGATGGAAGCATCTCCGACCCTATAAGTATATATATTCTGAATCAGTATCAATAGCAGAGTCGATTGGCATCTGTCCGTCAGTCCGTCCGTCCGTCTGTCCGTCCGTTTGTAAGAAAGCGTGGATCTCAGCAACTATAAGAGCTAGAGACTTCAAATTTGAAATGTATGTTCCTGATCACCATACGCAGATCAAGTTTGTTTATAATTTTCGATATCAAGCCTCTTTTGTTTTAAAATTACAAAAATCACCATAACATAAGCAATGTTAAGGTTAGAGACTTGAGATTTGGCACACATGATAAAAAGCTTGGGCTTAATGTGTCCTGAAAATTTCATTGCGATGCCACGCCCCCTTCGCCCACAGTTGGAAAAGGCTTATAACAAGAGCAGTTTTATAGCTAGTACTTTTTGTATTACACTATAAAATTTCTGTGGCGAGTTGTAGGAGTAGCAAGATTCACCGAGTCTGCGCAATCCATATCTGTGAAATAAACAAAGCCAGGGACTCAAAGTGATTATTATTCCCAGCGTCTTTATAGAAGAGCAGGTGAAATAATTTTCTCCTTTCGTAACCACTCCTAAAATTTGCTACTTTCCAGCAATGCGTCGAAATAATTGTTTATAAATTATTTTTCGGCATTTTTGCAAGCTTCACAATTTCAAATTGAAGAACTTGGCAGGAACAGGAATGTCCTCCGACAACTCAGCCGGCACGGCCAAAGCGACACTTAAGCTGCCGACGTCATAACCGATAGATGTACACACAACACCGCCATTTGATCTTCGCTTTCGTCGCCAGAATAGAAAAAGTGAGAAACAAAGCATTGCCATTGCGGTGTTGCCATGTTTCATAGAGTTCACGCATACAAGCAAACGTGAGCATGAACATACTTGGACACACACACAGAATCGAAATGAGAGAGCGAGCGTCACAGACGTGCTCATCGTTCTGGTGTCTGTCCAAGACTGAAATCGTTTGCTGCGCTGAGCAGTGCGCTCTCGTTCTTTTGAGTGTCGATCGTTCGCTCTGGGGTTCTATGACTTCGGCTACTCACGAACGGGGTTCTATAACTTCGGCTATTCTGGGGTTCTATGCTTGCAGCAAATTTTGAGCTCACGAAAATCGCTGTTTGACGCCTCTATGTATTGTATGCTTAGTGATTACAATTACTAGAATACGCTAGATTTATGGCTAAAAGCTACTCCATTTTCAAATATGCTAGATCTAGCCTCAAATATGCTAATCTGGCAACACTGGAGGGAAGCGCAAGAAGATGAACTTGTGGAATTAACCAATCAAACTACAACATATCCCAGTGAACCAAACAGCGAGCATTGAGCAAGCCTATCGCAAAATGCTCGTAAGAGGTTTTAGAAACTTGCAAGTTGCGAACAATGAATGGACGATGACTAAAGTTTCGCTAGACTTTCGTATTAGAACCTAAAAGCGAGTCAAAAGCAGAACGTAAGCGAGGGAACGCTAAAGTTCCGCATATCACTCGCTATCGAGCTTTTGAACGCGAGAAAAACGGTCATTGTGTGCGAAGCAGCTAAGTTCGGGTAGAACAAATTAGTATAGAGAGGGTATAAAGGGAATAGAGATAAACAGAAAATGTTTGGCAAATTTGTTTTGGTTTTTCTGTCTTTGTGAATTTCTTGTTGACTTCGGTAATTTGCTCCAATGATGTGAAAAATTAACAAATCAAATGAAGTAAGTAATACCTAAATATAAATGTAATGTAAATAGGTATTTAATAATATTATGTATTATTAAAGCTGCCCCAAACAAAGTTAGCTATGGAAAATACTTACATAAGACTGGATGTGGAAGGAAGGCAACCCCAAATTGTTAACAAAAAGCAGACATATATGTCAAATATACAATATAATATATAATAAATGTAAAACGGGTTATAGAGCATAACCTCAGCATATTATTAATAATGGGATAAAGTAAGTAATATGCTTAATAATTAAATACAACGACGACGACTGGTGGTTTTAAATCAAGAATGGAATCTCGGCACTGAATTCTGACGATGATCCGACCGGCTGCTGCTGCTGCGACTGTTGTACGACTGTTCTCAACTCTTACACGACTGTTCTCAAGTCTGGCCCGACTGTTCTCAACTCTGGCACGACTGTTCCCAACACTTTTATGTCGATAGCTACATACATGCCTATCCACCTTCCACCACAGACCGATACCTTTTAGTATCGAATGTTACGTCCTTCTCTGTCACATAAATATTAGGAAAAAAATATCAACATTTAATTTACCTTTTATTAATATTAGTAGTGTAACGTTTGAAATGCTGAAAGGGGTCGCAAAAAATATCACAAACGTCTCGCCAACGAATCGTATTCGAGCCATTAGCTGCCACAAACTGAGTGTCAGATGATTCGATTTTCTGTTCGTTCTCGGATACACAAGCGAGCATTTTGTACGTTTGAGTGCCGCAATAGATATCGTAAAAGTTTCGCCAACGAGTCGTGCTCGAAATAATGGCTGCTTTAAACTGAGTGACACATGGTTAATTTGCTTATCGTTTTCGGATCTAAAAATTAGGGTTTTGCACGTTAAAAATCAGCATAGCTCTCGTTTACGATATCAACTACGAAGTTTTGGTCCACTGGGTATACTTAATATTTGCAATTATACTACATAATTAGACTACATTGCCGTACCTAAATTAAGTACAAATGACCTTGAACTAAGTATTTCCCATTCTTAAAATCCATACATATGTAAATACAAGTACGAATTACTGAAAATGAGTGATCAAATTATTAGACCAAGTACACAAGAATATGTGTAATGATATAAGAGTAAACAATCTTGAATTAAGTAGAACTCCAGATTTACTAGATATGAGTATGAAAATTCTAGATATAAGTTCGGAACTCGGGCTGGAAACAGATTATCACAGCGAATACCCACTGAACACAAGTTTGTGACATCTTATATCAAGATTTATTAAACGTAAATCATATTTTGCGATTTCTTGCTTAGAATTCCCAAATGGTTCTAGCTAGTCTGCTATAAGGAACATTTCAATAAGCATTGAGAAGTTAAGACAAGAGCACAATTTTCTGTAGTCAGTCTTCGCCAACTTTTAACTATCTGAAAGTCTTTAACACCCACGCTAATAGTTTCGACAATTTGATGTATTGGTATTATTTTAAGAACATTTTGCACAATCAATCTATGTTTACACAATTCTGATTTAAGCCTCCATAACCATATTTGTATTTTGAGATACTTGTGTACTAAGTTACAGGAAAAAAGTTAATGGACCTAGAACAAGTGTGAATTGTACTTAAATCAAGAATGAATGTACTTAGTTCGAGTATGCTTCGAACTCACTTTTAAGTTTGAAAATACTGAATACTTAAATTTTCGGACTTAGGAAATCGTATATGAATTAAGATCGAGATTCTTGACTTCAGTAATTTCATTCTTAGTGAGAAAATCAAATATGAAATGTGGCGTTTTAAGTACGAAATACTTGATTTTTTCGCTCTTTGTAGTTTGAATAGTGAGTCTTTGTAAATGAATTTCATTGCCTATATTGGTTTTGTTTTAACTTGTTGCCTTCAAGTCGACATTCGCAACTTGCAAATCAACTATTTTCATTTACTAATTTCCCAACAATTTCAGTTTTTTAAATACCAAGGTAAGGGTAACTAAACGTTGCTTTATCTTTCGACGTTCGAATTTTGACTGATTTGTTGTTAGATCCTTTACTTTAAAAAAGTAAAAAGGGGTCTATTAAGTTTGTCAAAATGGGGGTTACCTTTCGATGGAAGTCCGGCAGACCCCATAAAGTATATATATTCTTAAGCAGCATCAACAGCCGAGTCGATATAGCCATGTCTGTCTGTCCGTCCGTCCGTTTGTCTGTCCGTCCGTCCGTCTGTCTGTATGAGCGCCTAGATTTCAGAGACTATAAGAGCTAGAGTCACCAAATTTGGTATGGTGATTCGTCTATGGTCTAAGCATATCAAGTTTATGTTAAAATTTTGACACGCCTCCTTCTGCCTCCGTAAATCGATAACAAAATTGTTGAAATCCCATAAAACGAAAAATATTAAAGTTAGAGTCCTGAATATTGGCATACAGGTCCAGCATCGGGGTCCCAATGTATCCTCCCAATTTCATCGCGATCGGATAATAAACTTGGAAGTTATTCAAACCCCAATATTACTCAGTGTCGGGCCAAAGGAGGAAGAAGAGCACATTGACGTTACAACGCCCTATGGGGTACTATTAGTGTTACTCTTATTTCCATTTTGAAGTATAAGTAAAGGGTCTCTCATAGTCGACTTCGTCTGTTGCCTTTCCGATTGGTTTTTATCTTGTTGTTGTTGTTGTTGTTCTTGTCAAAATAAGAAGGGGAAAGGGGAACCTTAAGAGAACTTAGGGTTGAAGTCATAGTGGGCACTTTCTTCGTCTGCAAGGCTCATAAGAAATTCATAAGTATTTCCGCTTCTCTGATTTTTGATTCGGTAATTAAAATGCAACTGAGATTGCGCTACACACACACACACATGTGTCGAGGTGTGTGTAGATGTGTGTGTGTGGGTGGGTGTGTGTGTTTAGTTGTGTCTGTGGCACATTTGTGCTGAGCTCAAGAGCATTTTTCATTTGCTTTGCTTGTATTTGTTATTGTTGTTGTTTGTGTTTTGGGTTTTGTTGATTTACTCTACACACACACACACACACACACACACACACACACACACACACACACACACACACACACACACACACACACACACACACACACACAGAGCTATAAAAGGGTGACTGTTATTCCAGGTGTTCAATTGCTAAGGTTACACCCTGGAAGGAAAAGCATTGGGAAATCTGTCTCGTCTCCTTTGATTGCTTTAGCGCATTGTGAGCCGAGCTTTGATTACTCCAATGGTTTCTAAGCACCTGGCCAAAAGCAAATGCAACAGTCGCAAAACGCATTATCTGCTTCAACTGCCAAGTGGACACGAAGAAGATGGAAAAGTCGTCAAGTAGCAAAAAAAAAATAGAAAAAGAAAATAGAAAACACATTCTGCAATTTCATTTACAAAAGTTTATCTACAAGTGCGCGATTGCCCGACTGCAGGCATCAACATCAGGAAGGCCCGACACAAGAAAAATAAAATAAAATAACCGAGAAAAACTAATGGCATCAAAGAAGAAAATCAAATATTGCTCGAGTGCCACTGGCAGCAATCTGCAACAACAGCAACAGCAACAACAACAACAACAACAGCTAAAAAGAAGAAGAAGAAGAAGTAGTTGAGTCGCGGTTGCCCCGTGTAAGAAAACATGCAGATGGTCCGTCAAAAGTTTTGGCTGTAACTCGCGAATGATAAACCGCAAAGGAAGCGGAAGAAGCTGGCCATCAAAAGGGAGCAGCTCAAACTGGCGACAGGCTAGAGGAGAGCTGAAGCTGGAGGAGCTGCTGGAGGGGGGGGGGGGGAGGGGTAAAGCGGCTGTCTTTCGAGGCGAACGAGTTTATATGATTTTGATGAATTTCCGTGGCAACAACGCCAAAATGAAAATGAAAATGTTCCAAGAACGCTCAAGTGCGTGGCAGGGAGGGAGGGTTTTTTTTCTCAGGGCTTGCAGGGTGAAGGGTGAAGCAGCCTCGATAAGTAGCAGTTAGGATTTTGCTGCTCCAACATCCGCGGTCCGCAGAAGGAGAACGAACACTGACTACCTGCTTTGAGTTTAATATTAGAAATTGCACCGAGGATGATAAAAATCATTGGAGATGCTGCGGACAAACGTTGAGCCGGAAGATGAAGTGCGGAACGGGATGGTCCCGTCCCACACCCGGCACGGGTTTTCAGAGGGCAGCAAGGGGGGGCAAACGACTCGCACTGGCACTGCAAAGTAATTTCCTGCAATTTAAACTTAAGAAAAATAAGGAAGCGTCTTTGATTTCCGTGTGAAATGATGTGCGCCTCGCGATTACAACAAAAATCATCTGTGGTTGGGTTGGGTTCGGGCGGGGGGAGGGGGGGGCGAATTCACAGCGAGCACCTGAGAATCGTCGTCGAGTTAAATTTAATAAAGATTTAAGTTGATTTTATTTATTTTGCGCTGCCTCAGCTACTTATTGGATTATTGGATTATTATTGTGACCACACTGATTGACAATTGCATTCGCCGGTTATTCATTCTATTTTTTGTTTTGTCGAGCTTCGCCAATTGACAAACTGCAAAATATTTAGACACTCGATGATTATAATTGCTTGGACAGTGCAAAATACACTTGATTAAATCTTGTTTTCTCCTCTTCTTGACATGAACTTTGACATGTCACCAGTATTTGTAGCCCATCCAACCCAGGCAGTAGAAGACATTAGATGACGTTTGACGTCTCTGTCTGCCTAAACTCACATTTGGTTTCGTCTTCGGTCTCGGCTTTTATTATTATTATTAAAAATGCTTATAAACGTATCTAAGAATAATATAGATACGTTTTAAATCAATGTAATAAAGCGGCTTAGAATCATTTATAGTATCTCATATTAAAATATTAAACACATTCTCAACATACAACAAAACACACAAAACTTGCTAAAGGGAAAGGAGCTAGTCTCTGGTAAGAATGTAGCTGTTACAGGCGATGCCAGTCTTCATCATCATCATCATCATCATGATCAGCCAATGAGCTGTCGATCTAAGCTAGTAAACTTTCTTGCGCCGCCATAACCAGTTGAGAATTCTAATAGAGCAAAATAGAAAAAAAACCGATCAGTCGAGCGCGCGCGACAGTAGGAAACCCAGTGCAGGTCTTCAAAGAAAAATATTTTTTATTTTATAATGGGATTTAAATACCCCCAAAAAAAAACCTCTACACGAGGTAAAAGTCTAGTGACGAAAGCATATTCAAGCCCCAAAATTACTGATATCAAATTTTGTGACGAATAAAATTCATTTTAACATATTAACTATCCCAAAATAAAACTAGCTATAAAACTGCTCTTGTTATCAGCCTTTTCCAATTGTGAGCGAAGGAGACGTGGCATCGCGATGAAATTTTCTGGACACATTAAGCCCAAGCTTCTTATCATGTGTGTGAAATCTCAAGTCTCTAGCGTTAACATTGCTTATGTTATGGTGATTTTTCTAATTTTAAAACAAACGAGGCCTGATATCGAAAATTATATATAAACTTGATCTGCGTATGGTATTCAGAAACCTACATTCCAAATTTGAAGTCTCTAGCTCTTATAGTTGCTGAGATTCACGCGTTCATACAGACAGACGGACGGACAGACAGACGGACAGGTGTCAATCGACTCGCCTATTGATACTGATCAAGAATATATATACTTTATAGGGTCGGAGTTGCTTCCTTCTGCCTGTTACATACATTCACACAAATTCATTATACCCTTTTTTGCCCATTTTTAATGGGCACAGGCTATAAAAAACAATCAGTATCATATATCACACTACGAGTACTCGTATTTGAGAGAATTTCATCGGAAGCGAATTGAAAAAGCTAGTTGTACTGACACATGGTATATTACGGTCGAGTTACCCACTGTCCGGTAACATACGATCTCTATTTGGAGTCCACTCTATAAACACTCTATCTTTCTCTTTCTCTTATAATTTGTAATTACTTGACAACATTCTTCAAATGTTCCCTCAACTCTCTCTTTAACCTCGATTTGCTTCAATTCAGAAATTTTCTTCAGATTATTTATGGTATCTTCTTTTCTGTGGTACCTTCAAAAAGTCTTTTTGAAGAAAGAATTCTTCAGCATTCATTAAGGAATATTTTACAGATCTTCAGCATTTATTTGTAAACAGTATTTCTATTTAGAAGTCTTCCATAACTCATGCACACCTTCCACTTATCATCTTCATAGATCAAGGGATCTTCTTCCCTTTATGGGGTTTCATTTCAGAACTCTCACTTCACTTATACTTTGGTAACTTTCATTTAAGCAATCTTGTTCCTAACTTTCAACTGTATAATGCCGGAACTTTCTTTAAAAACTTCCCATCTATAGTTCTCTCTTTCTATATATCTCTCTCTCTCTCTCTCGCTCTTTCTCTATCCACACCGATGCACTGCATATGATTCAAACAAGAGTTAACCAGCTTAACCATCTCCATATCTCCATGAGGATGCTGTCCTTTGTTCTACTTTGTTAAATGCTTGTTATCTCTCGTTTTGAGGGGGAAAACTTCGGTATTCGTTTCGTTGCCATTTAGAACTGCATGACGCCAGTTTTGAAGTGATCCTTTTTTCACTATTTTCACTATTTTTTTTTGTAGGCAGGACGACATTCATTCCAATCAGGGAACTGAATGCCGATATACCGTTTCTAGGCACTGCCAAAAATTTCATGTATCGCATCTTTTTTTTTTCCTTCATGGTTTTGCTTCGACTTCTACTTGTTTCCTTTACTACTTCGTTTGTTCGTTCTTTCTTTCTTTTTTTTGTATTTGTTGTTTTGTCACATTTCGGAAATGTTTGCGCGGCAGAAGAAGAAGAAGCAGCAGCAGGAACTGTTCCCTATCTACTGGCAGCCCGAAAATGAAATGCCTGAGGGCAGTAAATTTAAGCGTCTGCCGGAGCAGCAGGAGGAGGATGACGCGCGACAAGCCAGTAGAAGCCCAACAACCACGTGGCGTGCAGAGTATTTACCGCCATGTGCATAGTTTGCAAGTCTGCGCGGCCGTCGCGACACCTGCAGGAATGGCCAGAAGGGACACGGGAGATGGGGAGATGGGGAGACGGGCAGACCCCACGCCCCTCGCCCCACGACATGGCCACTAACAACATCAAAAAAAAAGTGCCAAGTGCCAAGTGTTTGCCTTGGTCAGCGCCAGCGATGCCGAGCTTGCCATGGACACTCACAATTTCTCCCGTTTTTCTTTTTTTTTTGGTGGGGTCTTTTTTGTCACCACCATTTTTGGCGCTGTGACATTTTTTTCGGCACTCACTGTCCTCACCTCCCGCAGCCAGCAGAGGATGCCGGTTACGGTATATAGATCCCAGACCCGTGGCCTAATGTCCTCGCCGTACGTAGTACGTACTACGTAAGAGTAAGTTTTTTTTTTTTTTTTTTTTATTCTTTTTATTATTTTCTGTGCACTTGTTGGGCTACTCTTTTATGCACATCGATTTTCGCTCAGTGCTTTTTATTTGCCGTAGTTGCGACAGCCGGACAGCTAGCTAGCTAGCTATACGGCGTAGCTAGCTGTTTGTTTGTACGTCGTTTGTTTATGTGCCGTAACTGGGTACAGGAAGTTTTTAAAGCGACATTTAACAGAGCAGAGAGCCAGAGACCAACTCGGATAGAAGAGAGTGCAGAGACTCGAGTAACTAAAGTGCCGCCGCCTCACTCGCACTCGCTGATCACCTTCGCTTTAATATTAATTAATGTTTCTATGGTAATGCCATTAAGTGCAACATCCATCAACTTTCACAACCGCGCGACTGTAGCATACCCTGTGCAGATCAGAAAATAAACTTATTTTCGTTATAATGCGATTGCATTTACTTATAGTAGTATATATGTAGTACATATGTACATGTAACATAATGTATTAAGTGGAGCAACGACAACGACAGCATTAACATTTAAGGAGCAGCATCGATATCAGCAGTCGAAATCAGAACAGTCGAACAGTCGGCAGACTCGCTCACTCTCTCTCTCTGAACAGAACACTTGGTTTTGTTTCTCTCGTGTTTTCTGTTCTGTATGCTGATCGGCGAGAGAACACACGAAGCTCTCTTGCGACAATAGCTTGATGGGGATATTGTCGTTCGGCGCTCGGCAACTGAGCATCGGCAACTAAGCAAAACGAGTCGGGTGGAAGCACAGAGTGTCTGTTTTGTTGTTGTTCCGTTCGGGCTTTGTTGTTGCGTTATCTATTTCATCACAGGCAAAGCGTGAAAGAGTGAGGGAGAAAGAGATGGACGCTAGCTGGGACGTTATTCTAAGCGTGTGCATTCGCATAATTAAAATTGCTACACCATGTAAAACAAGCCGATCAGTCCAGTCAAAGAAAAGTATTTTCATAACAATGGGATTTCAATATATCGCTTGCATCAAGAGTAGGTAGCTTGCGACAGTCTGGCAACACTGGACTGCGGATGTTGATTGTTAATGTTTAGCGCTACAGCGGCCGAAAGGCAAATCAAAATATATAGTTCTGAGTGTGGCCGTCAGTATTTTGCACTGTATAGCGCCACGTGACACAATGTATAGCGCCACAGCGGCCGACAGCGCAAATCATCAGATCATCATATATGCGTACTCGTTTCCGCCAATGGGATTTTCATATGCGCTCTCGCTTTGGCCTACGGTTATGAAGTAATTGATAAGAAACCTATTTCGTAATATCTCCTTTATTTATGGGTCAGCGAGAGTTCTACTTCAACTATCTGTTATGTTGGGCTGGGTTAACTTAAAATTTGAGGTTTGCTTCGATTTGCGTGGGCGGGGGATGAGATATCGAAAATTGAAAATAAACTTAATCTGTGTATGTTATTCTGGAATCAACATTCCAAATTTAAAGTCTCTAGGCTCTTATAGTTGCTGAGATCCATGCGTTCATACAGATGGACGGACAGACGAACGGACAGACGAACGGACGGACGGACAGACAAACGGATGGACGGACGGACGGAAGGAGAGGTGTCAATCGTCTCGGCTATTGATACTTGATCAGGAATCTATCTTATATACTTTATACTATATTCATTATAACCCTTTTGTCCATTTTAAATGGGCACAGGGTATAACCAGTCAAAAAGGCTACAGTTGAAGTCGACTGTGAGAGACCCTTTACTTATTCTTCATAAAGGAAATAA
>OY282582.1:53925950-53935950 GCA_958299025.2 Drosophila histrio | reverse complement strand
ACACAAATATTCTTGATTAGCATCAACAGCTGAGTCGAAAAAGTCATGCCCGTCTGTCCGTCTGCCCGTCTGCCCGTCTGTCCGTCCGTCCTTCTGTTTGATCGCCTAGATCTCAGAGACTATAAGAGCTAGAGTCACCAAATTCGGTAAGTTGGTCTGTCTATGGGCTAAACTTACTTTAAAGTATCTTTTTAATATAATGCAAGAAACATTCTTCGAATTTCAGTTACTGGAAAAGAATTGGTTTCGGCTTAAGTTACAGTTTCAGTAGTACATACTGTTAAGGCATAGACTTAGAAACATTTCAATTTTCACGCATAACAATTATCACTATGAGGCAGGTCATGACTAAAAATATATATCCCTCAAAAAAAAAAGGTCTGACTGACCACGCAACGTTCTTCAGATTAACTCCACAATATCCACACATCGTCTAGCATGTGTTGTAAAAACTCTCCCTTATTATTAAGACACTCTGTAGTTGTAAGAAAGATCCCCTCAATGTATTTCTATGACAAAACGGGTATATAAACCCAACGAATATCTAAAATAAACGTCATTCACTTTATTCCTTTGTTTGAATCACCAACTATCCTCTGTTCATCTAGTTTATGTACTAGTTGCAATAGAAATCTTCTCCGCTGTCCACGTGGTTTATGTTCTAGTTGCGACAATTATATCTGGAAACAGTTTGACTTCATCAATACAATATCAAATTCAACACATACCAAAAAGCATGATTTACAAATATGTGCTTTTTATTTAATAGAGAATTCTGAATAAGAGAGTTTAAGAGTTTACTATTTAAAGCAACAGAAAATAGGATACATTTGTGTTATATATATATTATATAAACTAATTTCTACTATTAATTTTTTACAATTTAAAATGATAATTAAATTTCAACATTTACATATTTAGACATCATAGAATATCTCTTATATTCCTATTCAATAATGCATATTTATTTTTGTATTCCCTGGCAGAAGTAAGCGTGACTGAATCCATTAAGTATATATATTCTTGATCAGCATCAGTCGATATAACCATGCCCGTCTGTCTGTCTGTCCGTCGGTCTGTCTCTCCGGCTGTCCATCCATATAATAGAAAGTATCTCAGAGATGGTAAGAGCTAGAAGCTTGAATTTGGTATCCCAGCACTGGAAGTTTTTGCGGGCAGGGGCTCGCCCACAAATCTCGTAAAAGCTCATAACAAAAGCAGTTTTATAGCTATAGACTTGAGTTTTGGCACACATGTTGATTATTTTGGGGTCGATGTGTCCAGAAAATTTCATCACGATGCCACGAATTACAAAGGAATTACATTGGTAGTGAATTTGAGCAGGGTCCTGCAGAGCCACAGAGTATATTACGGTCGGGATCCCGACTTGTCGGCTTTCCAGCTTATTATAAAAATTTAAAAAAAAATTAATTTTCTTAAATTTGTATTAAAATTAATGAAAACCAGTCGAAAAGGCTACAGTCCAAGTCGACTGTGAGAGACCCTTTACTTATTCTTCATAAAGGAAATAAGAGTTACACTAATAGTAACACATAGCCCGTTGTTACGTCAATATGCTCTTCTTCTTCCTTTGGCCCGACACTGAGTAATATTGAGTTTTGAATAACTTCCGAGTTTAATATCCGATCGCGAGGAAATTTTTAGGATACATTGGGACCCTGATGCTCATCTTATGTGCTGAAATTCAGGACTCAAGCTTTAACATCGCTTTCGTTTTATAGGATTTCAAAAATTTTGTTTTCGATCTACGGAGATGTCAAAATTTTAACATAAACTTGATCTGCTTAGCGCATAGACAGACCAACTTACCGAATTTGGTGACTCTAGCTCTTAAAGTCTCTGAGATCTAGGCGCTCATACAGACAGACGGACAGACGGACATGACGCGGCTGTTGGTGCTGATCAAGAATATATATACTTTATGGGGTCTGCCGGACTTCCTCCGACCAGTTACGCACATTTTGACAAACTTAATAGACCCCTTTTTATTTTTTGAAGTAAAGGGTCTAAATATATATAAATAAATATAATTAAATAAAAATATTGAAAATATATGTTTGTTAAACTTTTGTTGTCTTTTATGTACTTCCGATACTACCCGGCTGGCCTTTAAGGTGGCTTAAACGATTGGGATTTGCCAAGACGGTTGGCCACCCCTGAGGCCCTCTTAACAATCTCAATATAATCATCGATATTCTACCTTTGTTTGGATTCAATGCTTATTAAATAAAGGAAAAAAAGAGTAAAAACTTTATGTTTGTTTATTAAACTGAAGTTAACGCGTAAATATATAAATTTAAAATGTAAACCGAAAGTTCTTCAAGCTTTAATAAATAAAATAAAATATATGAAACGTTTAGAATACTAAAAAAAAGACTTCAGTTTGTTCCCTCACTATCTATACTTTAAACTAAATAGCATATTTCAGGACTTGGCTAAAATGAGTTAAGCCAAGTCTTTGTCTTCTTGGCTAACTTAATTGT
Source organism: Drosophila histrio (assembly GCA_958299025.2). Taxonomy (NCBI): domain Eukaryota; kingdom Metazoa; phylum Arthropoda; class Insecta; order Diptera; family Drosophilidae; genus Drosophila; species Drosophila histrio. The sequence continues at coordinate 53,933,446 of OY282582.1, read as the reverse complement.
TAAGAGTTTAAAGCAAAATTGTCATTGTTTTAAGTATTATTTATAAGCACATTTGTTGGTATATGTATGTATGTATAATAGTTGATTGCGATCCGCCTACATATATTCAAGTGAATTCAAAATGTTTCTGAAATTTACACTTCATTTGGCGTTTCACTTTCGCAAGAAATCGTGTTTAACATCACTTTGCTTATAAAACAAAAGGCGGAAATATCTCTTTGCCCTAATTACACACGACCTCGGCATCCACTTAACACTTGCTCTGCCAATTCCCATGCCCAGCCAGAGTTGCCATCGCTGCAGTTCAATGTAAATGACCGACCCTGCGGGGTGAGAGCAAATGGGGAAGTAGTTGGTTGGGGGGTGTGGTGTGTACTTTTGCCAGCCTTACTTTCGACACCTTCAGCTGCTGTTGCTGCTGTTGTTGCAACCCATTTTCGCGTTTCCCCCTGTCAGTCAACCGACTCTCTCCCTCTTTTCCACCCCTCACCACTACACCCTTTACCATTTGGCAGCGCCTTATGCACGGTTCATTTTTGGCAGCTCATGAATATTCATGGACATGAACGCGCAAAGGCCTGGCAACTAGCTATCTGGCAGCATCAGCAGCAGCAGCGGTGGCAACCCTGGCAGTGTCGTACCCCCCCCCCCCCAGCACTATCACATTATGCAAGCCATATTTTTTGGTCCGCTCGCCGCGTTTACAAATTGTTCCCCCCGCCGCCCACAGCAAACGCAACCACAACTAGTCCAAAGTGGGAGGGGTAATGTTTATTGTGGGAAACTCACTCGCTCTCACGCGCTCTTGCTCTCTTGCGCTCCCGCTCTCTCGCGCTCCCGCTCTCACGCGCTCTCGCGCTCCCGCTCCCGCTCCCGCTCTCTCTCCGACTTTTCAGCCGTCTCTCTCAACACTAAATTGGATGTGAATGCTCTGCGGAGCTGCTTGTGTCTTCATGTGCCTGTGCCTGTGCCTGTGCCTGCTCCTCCTCTTCCACTTCCTCTTGCTCCTCTTCCTTATCCTTTTCCACCTCCTGTTTCGATTTCGTTTTGGGCATTGCAAATCGCTTTGTCCAATAGCGTGCTATCTTATCGTGTTCCTTGCGATTACTTTTATACTGCTCGGCAATGCCCATGACCAGAGGATCATTGGGATTGCACTCACCGATCAGCACCCAGATCGATAGCAATATCTTGGCAATATTCATAACGGGAGACCAGCGTTCGTTGAGCACATCGAGACAGATGACACCGCGACTATCGACATTGCAGTGATAGATGCGTGTAATGAAACGTATCTGGGGCGGACGGAATGGATAGGCGGCGGGAAAGCGTATGTCTAGCTTGAAAATGCCACCCTCGTAGACACTGCCACACGGTCCGTTCACCGTTGCCCGCCAATGGAACAGCTCCTCCTCCTTGTGCAACTCAGCGCTGCAGTTCGGCGGTGGATTCTGTGTAATTTCGCTCAGTTCACGCTTAATTCGCATCACGGGTCCGTTCAACTGCTGTTGGGAAACTGCCGGAGGACCAGGGCTGCCACTGCCGCTCTCCGCTTGTATTCGCTGCTGTCCCTGGCTTGTGCTCGGCACATTCTCATCGCCAGCCGTCGGCGACACATGCAACTCAGTCTTTGTCTCCGTCTCCGTCTCCGCCTCCGGCTCTGCCTCCGTCTCCGCCTCGGCCGCCTCCTCTCCGGTGGCACCTGGACTCTTGGCGGACGCCACAATCGATGACTTACTCGACATGCCTCTGGGTGTCGTAACTTAAACGGTTGTGCAATTTGGAAAATGTATTTTTTTTTTTGGTTTTTTTTTTTATTTTTGGAATTTGTTGTTATTGGGAATTTGTTATTGCTTTGCACTTGGCTCACATCATTCCAGATCCAAGCTGAATTTAGTCACCACAGTTACTACATTGAAGCGACAATTCTAAACTATTCAGTTTCCAAAATGTTTTGAAGTCAAATAGAAGTTGGCCTGTAAAAAGTGTTGACAAAACTAAGTAAATATTGTTTATATATTACACATAATTATTTTGAAAATGTGTCATAACTTTGAATGCATTTATAAATCATCTATAAATCAATTAATAACCAGTCGGAAAGGATACAATCGAAGTCGACATTAAAAAGGAAATAATAGTAACAAACTTAGATACTTATATAATTAATTAATTCCCCTAAATGGGCAAATACCATATAGGACGTTGTAACGTCAACATGCTCTTCTTCTTCTTCCTTTCCTTCCCGACACTGAGTAATGCTGTATTTAGACTAGTTGACAAACAAGTCAATGTTGATATCAACTTAATCAATCCTAGTGTAAACAGATATCAACTTGATCAACTGTTGCGTTGACAGTGCGAAAATCGTCAGTTGAGCTTACGAGTCTAAACATATTGTGAATGCATTCTGTCAACAGTTGAAGTCACAATGGGCGCGTTGACAACCTAAAATTAAGTTGACTTCATGTTCATTCTTTTGTTTTGTATTGGCAAACTTTATGTACATATTACGATAGAGGTGGCAAGACAGACGGACACTTGTCAATCGACTCGGCTATCGATACTGATACTTCGATTCGACATCCGTTATAAATAATATTATAGCAAACAAATTTTATATTAATTAGTTTTAAAATATATATGCTTCGAAACATAAACAAAATACATTATTGATGAATATCACTCTCGATACACACACAATATCGACGTCAAAAATAAGTGCCATAGCAACGTGCATATCAACTAGTTTAAATTACTGTCAACTTCATTTTCAACGCGTTGACGTCTTTCGAGTTGCTCAACTCAAAAATTAGTTGGCTAACTGGCTTTTTTTGTCAACTCAGTCAACTAATGTAAACACAAGTAATGTGTGGAGCTTGGACGCCAATTGTTGATATCGCGAGAATTGACGATGCGTCAACTAGTCTAAATGCAGCATAATATTGTGTTTGGAATAACTTCCGAGTTTATTATCCGATCGTGATGAAATTCAGGATACATTGGGACTCTAATGCTCGTCCTATGTGCCAAAGCTCACGACTCCAGCTTTAATATTTCTCGTTTTATGGAATTTCAAAAATTTTGTTTTCGATTTACGGAGGCGGAAGGGGCGTGTCAAAACTTCAACATAAACCTGATATGCTTAGACCATAGACGAATCACCATACCAAATTTGGAGACTCTAGCTCTTATAGTCTCTGAGATCTAGGCTCTCATACAGACAGACGGACGGACGGACGGACAGACAGTCGGACAGATGCCAATCGACTCGGCTATTGATACTAATCAAGAATATATATACCTTAGAGGGTCGGAGATGCCTCCTTCTGCGTGTTACGTACATTCGCACAAATTTATTATACCCTTTTTACCGCTTTTTTAATGGCCACAGGTTAAACATGCAAAGCTCCACTTTACTAAGTCGCGATGATAGTCGCGGCGTTAGATCAGTCCCCAATTCCTAAATAAAAACACTCACGTGTTGGTTTTAAAGAACTGGACCTCGTTTATTGATTTGAATGGGGTTTTATAGAATATCTGATATACTATTCAGACAGAGTTAGCTATATTGCTAGACAGGGTTCACTATAGTGTTAAAGTATCTTATGTACTAATCAGATCAAGTTAGCTATAGTGCTAGACAGGGTTCACTATAGTGTTAAAGAGTCTTATTTAATAATTATGTTAAGTCGCCTATGTGCTATACAGAGTTTAATATAATGTGATCGAAAACGTGATAGCTTAAGGTATTCCATCCTCCTTTCTTTTCATTGTCATATATATTTATCTGTTTATTTCTTCTTATCTTTTAGGCATGCATGTTTGTCTATGTTGTAATTGTCCCTCGGTTTCTGAGCGCCGGGATTGCAGTCCGTGTGGTAACCTAACGCATTTGTGACCCTTTCAAGTGGTTTTTCCCACATTTGGCCGCGCAATAAAAGTTTGCCCAAAGTTTCGAAATTAAACATATTTTGGGGAAAAATTACTTATCATTCGCTTAGACACTAAAGGCTGTAAAACATAAATTCTAATCAGACCTATCAGTTGAGTTAATATTTGACAGAATGTATGTATTACAGCCTATTAGATCCTAAACTTATTTTGCTATATTGTTTTTGACAAGACTTTCAAAGCTTCTGGATACAAAACTTAAATAAAATTTAAATATAACAAATGGTAATAAAATATAGGACAAAAAAAGAAGTTAACAAAACAAGAGAATCAGCAATTAATAAGTATAAAAGTATAGACCCTTTCGATTAGTTGTAGCAACATTAGTTGTAGCAACATTAGTTGTAGCCACAAACTTGCAACAATTTGAGGCAAAAGTCGGTTACATTTTATGGTTGGCGGCAAGAGCTCTTGAGTCGCCTGGCTTTAAGTGCATGGGGCAAGTGAAAAGCAATTTTCTGCTGACAATGCCATCAAACTGGCCACCTCCAAGTGTGTTGAGTGGGCGGGGGATGGAAAAGGTAAGGGGTGCAGAGAGCGAAGGGTGGAGTTGGTCCGCCCATTCGCTGTATCGCCAACAACGCTTGCTTAAACAAGTCAAACGTTAATGAACTTAAAGAAATTAATTAAAGTGCGACACAGAGTGAGAAAAAGAGACACACACACATGTGTCTCATCTCAATGTGTTGATGGGTGTGCGAGGTGTGTGTGTGCTGGATGTGTGTGTGTGTGTGTGTGTGTGTGCTGGGTGTACAGCTTAACGCCTGCGACGCCTTTATTGAAAACGACATCCGGTTCGGCCATCAAGCAACGTCATTGGCCGCTGGGCGGACGCTTGTCGCAAAGTAAATGCAATAAAAGCAAACACCAAACAAGAAGTAAAGGTTAACTGTGGCATGCCGAAGATTTAATACCCTGTAAACAGTCGTTGACGGTTGTTGCTCTTGTGGCATTTCCTGAATTTATTGAAAGTCAGTAGTACATACACAAACTGCGATCTTGCTTGATATAGTATTTCAAAAGCAACAACCTTTCTATACCCTGTGGTATAATGAATTTGTGTGAATGTATGTAACAGCCAGAAGGAAGCATCTCCGACCCTATAAAGTGTATATATTCTTGATTAGTATCAATACCCGAGTCGATTGACACCTGTCCGTCCGTCCGTCCATCTGTATGAATGCGTGGATCTCAGCAACTTTAAGAGCTAGAGAGCTCAAATTTGGAATGTAGGTTCCTGAATACCAAACGCAGATCAAGTTTATTTTCAATTGACGATATCAAGTCCCGTTTGTCTTAAAATTAGAAAAATCACCATAACATAAGCAATGTAAAAGCTAGAGACTTGAGATTTGGCACACATGATCAGAAGCTTGGGCTTAATGTATCCAGAAAATTTCATCACGATGCCACGCCCCCTTCGCCCATAACTCTAAAAAGCTGATAACAAGAGCAGTTTTATAGTTAGAAACTTGAAATTTTGCACACATGGTAAGTTTCCCAATCTTAATGTGTGCTACAAATTTCAGTACGATTGGACATTAAACTCAGAAGTTATTCAAGAAACAAATTTATGCAGCGCAGCAGATGCGTCGCAGCGCAGTAGCAGCGCAGTTGCTGCGCCGCGGCGACGATATAACGAACGACAAGACGCTTTTTTTCATATATGTTTGATTTGCCTTTCAGCCGCTGTGGCGCTAAAAATAAACAATCAACAGCCGCAGTCCAGTGTTGCCAGACTATCGCAAGCTACCTACACTCGATGCAAGCAAAATTGACTTCAAGCGATATATTTAAATCCCATTATAATGAAAATTATTTTCTTTGAAGACCTGCACAGGGTTTCCTACTGTCGCGCACGCTCGACTGATCGGCTTGGTAATAATAAGTTTTGATTTTCATTTGATTAATCGTACTATGTCAGCTATTTAATACAGTATTTTTTCCTATTTATAATGAATATTTGGCCAGAGTGTATAAGGCATTACCAAATACACAATCTGTGAGTTTAGTTGACATATTTATTTATTTTATCTTGCTCACAGAGATCGATTTAAAACCAGAGCTCGCAAAATATGCTCAACCAATATTTTCTGCGCCGTCTGCTCACACAAAAGACCGACGAAATGAGACGAAATCGTCTCAGTGTCGGAACAGCAACTCTCTTTTTCGTTTCGTTCGTGTTCTCGCTCTCGGGTTTCGGTTTGAGCGTAAGACACGAATCGGTCTCTCACTGACCGCTCGATACGAACAGAACCGATCGTCGCTCAGCTACTGAGAGTCAGTAAGTGAGCAGAGCATGCAAAGAGTTTTTGTTGTTGTCCTAGATATTTCGTCACAGGCAAAGCATTAAGGAATAAGAGAGAAGAGGATGGAGCGCTTATCTGTGTGCATATGCGTATGCACGAAGACTCGCTGTAAATGTTTAGCTATCCACACTCGCAACACACAAACATACATGCTCAGAAGATCGTTTGCCGAGCTCTTACGAAGTAAGCCGAGCGAGCGAACAGAAATGGTCGTCGTTTGAGCGAAGAGCAAGCCAAAGATGAACGAAGTTTGAGAGTTCTTTCGGGACAGCAGATCGCATCGTGCACGAGAGAGGCCAATTATTGCGAGCTCTGTCTAAAATATAAAAAGAAGAGGGGAAAGTATGTTATGCAGTTAATAATTAATTTATATTATATGTGATTTTAATATTAGAACTAAATTGATTAAATGTTTTATTAATTTAAGTCTGGGAATATTTAAAACATTTATGCAATAATTGGTTGATTACCAAGAAAAAGCCCAATGAGATCAATAAGCGAGAAAAGTGAGTGTTTTTATGTTGAATTAGTTGCAAGAAAGTTTAGAATAAGATTCTTTATAGTAGGAAAAAGAGACCTCTGAGCTGATAACACCACAAAGTCTATTGTAATCAATGAAAGCAACTCGAAAAGCTTCACCCAAAAAGTAGTCAGCAGTTCAGGGTGGGGCAAAAGTTATCAACCCATTGGAAAACGCTATTATTTTGATGTGTTAATGTTTAAAAATGAAATTTTTGAATTTGGCATATTAATAAATGTAATCATATTACATTATTTTTATAAGATGGCTAGAAAACTTGTAATTGAGTTGATTTTTAGCTATAAAAACATCAACGCATTGAAAATCACCGCTTAACATCGACATTGAGGTTTCATTCAATGTGTTACTCATACGGTGACAAAATGTTTATACCCTCTGCAAGGGAATCAAAGGGAATCGGACAACTATCCGATACCCTGCAGTTCCATCAAAACGCAGACATCTCTCCGTTAAGTAGATCATATTATCAAATACATATAATATGAATTTTGGTACGATATCATCAACGTCGACGTCGACGACGTTGACCCATAAGTAGAGCCTCAATTTTCGACCAGTCTCGCGATTTGTTTTGCGTCCCGGGCCACAGAATGCAGACAACAAGAATCTCCAGTCCCATGAAGATCACAAACATATTCCAGATGATCTCTAGCCAACTTCTTTCCGCCTGCAGCGCCAATTGCAGATACCAG
>OY282582.1:53693330-53925750 GCA_958299025.2 Drosophila histrio | reverse complement strand
ATGGGGTCTGCCGGACTTCCTTCGACCTGTTACGCACATTTTGACAAACTTAATAGACCCTTTTAAACTTTTTTTTAAAAGTAAAGGGTCTAAAATATATAATAATATTTTAAACTTCAATTCAACAGAGAATTCCTTTTGCAATAAAAAAAAAATGTTCGTCAAATATTATATGAAAAAATATTTTTTGAACAAATATGTTTTTAACTTTAGCTATTTTTCTTAACTTTAAAATTGTATACTGGTATTCATATCTCCTCTCCTTGATCAGCATCAACTACCGAGTTGATATAGACAAGTCCGTCTGTCTGTCTGACTCTATAAACGCGTCGATCTAGACAAGAGACTTCAAATTCAAGTTCCTGGTGTCAATATTAATTTCAATTTGGCAATCACGCCTCAATCAGCCACAAATGGAAGAAAAAACCAAAAGCAGGAACAATTTTAAAGCACAAACAGAATAAGACTACGATAAGTACTGATATGTATTAAAAATTACGTAACGATCGGATAATATATTCAAAAGAAATCCAAGAAACATTCTTACAATCAGAAATCGTACGCTATAGCGTACAAAGCATGCGGCGTGTTTGTTCGTGCGTGTATGTGCATGTGCTTAATTCTTTTTATATATGTATGTATATGTGTGCCAATACGAATTTGTGTATCTACAGACCTGAACTCAAGCTATTTCGTAGTCGTGCAGTCTCGACTTGCGATCTTTCTTACTTGATTTAATTAGATAAAATTACTAGCTCAAAATATAACATGAATTACACTAGTGATGTAAATGCAAACTGAACATTGAGTTTAAATTTGATTGAGTTGTCGATTCATCTGAAAATGGACTGGAAAATCGATATATATTACTTGATTCATCGGCAAACCAAAAATCGAGTTAAGATTGATTTAAAATTTTAAATCGGTTATGCTAAAATCGATTCAATGATGTTTTTATATTTTACATTACTAAATTACAAATATATCTTTTGTTTTGTTGAAAACAACAATGAAGTTCCGATTTTTTCTTAAAAATAGTAGTCAACCTTAAAAGTGTGTACCAAAGTTGCACTGAATTTACAAAATGCTAAGAGTACTGATGTGAAAGATCTAATTTGCTGGAGCACAACATGACGATGATGATAATTTTGTGTGTTCTACTCCGCCTGAAACTGTCCAACAAAACAAAGCAACTGCTGATGACAGCGACAGTTGCTCGTCTGACAGAATTTGTAGCTTCGGTTGTTTTGTGTTTTGTGCTCAACATGCGGGTTTTTGCCTTAACCAGATCTCCAGTCGCTGATAATGCCAGACTGCAATGGAAGAGTCGAAAGCGAATTTTCAGTCGAGATTTGTGAATCTCCGTTCCGATTTGAAGTTGTAGGGGATGGAGGAAGGAAGGGGAGGGGGGAAGGATGGGAAGAAACGGAGAAGAGGGAAAGGGGGACGGTGGAAGGACGAAGGAGGCACTGGCTGCTGTGACAAAAGCCAGACAAAAGATGCTTATCCATCTTTGCTTTGTGGAGTTTTTCCTTTTCAACTGATTTGGGATCTGAAAAGCAAGTAGTGAGTACTTAGTACTATTAGTGATTGTAAGGCTGCTACTATTACTACTACTAATAGTACTACTATTAATATATGTATATGATGACTACTATTAATGGTATTAATGCTGCTACCTTACTACAACTACTTATACTACTATGTACTACTGCTACTATTTGTGTTACTAACGCTCAAAACTTTACTACTACTATTAGTGATACTATTGTAAGGCTGCTACTACTACTACTACTACTACTACTACTACTACTACTACTACTACTACTACTACTACTACTACTACTACTACTACTACTACTACTACTACTACTACTACTACTACTACTACTACTACTACTACTACTACTACTACTACTACTACTACTACTACTACTACTACTACTACTACTACTACTACTACTACTACTACTACTACTACTACTACTACTACTACTACTACTACTACTACTACTACTACTTCTTTTACTACCACTACTACTACTACTTCTTTTACTACTACTACTACTACTACTACTACTACTTCTCTTACTACTACTACTACTACTACTTCTCTTACTACTACTACTACTACTACTTCTTTTACTACTACTACTACTACTACTTCTTTTACTTCTACTACTACTACTACTTCTTTTACTACTACTACTACTACTACTTCTTTTACTACTACTACTACTACTACTACTTCTTTTACTACTACTTCTACTACTACTTCTTTTACTACTACTACTACTACTACTTCTTTTACTACTACTACTACTACTACTTATTTTACTACTACTACTACTACTACTTCTTTTACTACTACTACTACTACTACTACTACTACTGCTACTACTACTACTTCTTTTACTACTACTACTACTACTACTTCTTTTACTACTACTACTACTACTACTTCTTTTACTACTACTACTACTAATTCTTTTACTACTACTACTACTACTACTTCTTTTACTACTACTACTACTACTACTACTTCTTTTACTACTACTACTACTACTACTTCTTTTACTACTACTACTACTACTACTTCTTTTACTACTACTACTACTACTACTTCTTTTACTACTACTACTACTACTTCTTTTACTACTACTACTACTACTACTACTTCTCTTACTACTACTACTACTACTACTTCTTTTACTACTACTACTACTACTACTACTACTACTGCTACTACTACTACTTCTTTTACTACTACTACTACTACTACTTCTTTTACTACTACTACTACTACTACTACTACTTCTTTTACTACTACTACTACTTCTTTTACTACTACTTCTACTACTACTTCTTTTACTACTACTACTACTACTACTTCTTTTACTACTACTACTACTACTACTTCTTTTACTACTACTACTACTACTACTACTACTTCTTTTACTACTACTACTACTACTACTTCTTTTACTACTACTACTACTACTACTTCTTTTACTACTACTACTACTACTACTACTACTTCTTTTACTACTACTTCTACTACTACTTCTTTTACTACTACTACTACTACTACTTCTTTTACTACTACTACTACTACTACTTCTTTTACTACTACTACTACTACTACTTCTTTTACTACTACTACTACTACTACTACTTCTTTTACTACTACTACTACTACTACTTCTTTTACTACTACTACTACTACTACTACTTCTTTTACTACTACTACTACTACTACTACTACTTCTTTTACTACTACTACTACTACTTCTTTTACTACTACTACTACTACTACTACTTCTCTTACTACTACTACTACTACTACTTCTTTTACTACTACTACTACTACTACTACTACTACTACTACTGCTACTACTACTACTTCTTTTACTACTACTACTACTACTACTTCTTTTACTACTACTACTACTACTACTACTACTACTTCTTTTACTACTACTACTACTACTTCTTTTACTACTACTACTAACACTACTTCTTTTACTACTACTTTTGCTGCTACTACTATTACTACTACCATTACTAATACTAATATTACTACTACTATTCCAAGATATTACTACTTTATGATTATTCATTTATTAGACCCTTTACTTTGTCAAAAAAAACTGTGCGTAACAGGTCGAAGGAAGTCCGGCAGACACCATAAAGTGTATATATTCTTGATCAGCATCACCAGCCGAGTCGATATAGCCATGTCCGTCTGTCCGTCTGTCCTGCTGTATGAGCGCCTAGATCTCAGAGACTATAAGAGCTAGAGTCACCAAATTTGGTGACAATACTCCTGTGGCCCCCGAAAAGGTCAAGTTTGTTTTAAAATTTTGCCACGCCCACTCCTGCGTACTGAAAATTTAATCAAAATCGGACAATAAACACCGGAGATTTAAAGCAAACAAATTATCGAATGTACAATGGCAGGAAATGTGCAGGCAGCAACTTAAGGCATTGAATTATTAATTGCACTTCTGTAGAAAACTAGTAATTGGCAAACCATTGAATATGGCCTCATTGGTGCAGTGGTTAGAATGTCGAATTCTTGTGGTGGGGTCCTGGGTTCGATTCCTGCCGGTGACACATTTTTTTCTGTTTTTAAAAATTGTTAAATAATCGACAATGGCTTCATTGGCGCAATGGTCTGAAGTTCGAGACCTACAAGAGGCACACTTTTTTTCTGTTTTTTTTTATTATATTTTAAATTTATAATTACAGTAATAAAATAAAATAAAACAATATTTTATTTTTATAAACAAATTCTACGATAAATGCCAATGTATTATATTTAATAAAGTATGTATGCATTACATACATGTTTATTAACATAACATTTGTATGTTAAGATTAACATTTGTATGTTAACGGTTCAAGTTTAACATAAACGATTATATTCAATTAATCGGAAGCTATTCTGAGCAGCGTCAAATTGATTTAGGTTTATATATAAATCTCTAAGTTGGTTACTGTTATTTTATTTTTGAAGAATAAGTAAAGGGTCTCTCATAGTTTTATATTTTATTTTTTCTTTACGGGTGTATGAGTTTTTAAAGAATAAGTACAGGGTCTCCTACAGTCGAGTACGGTTATATATGTAAAACTGAGTTTATTTTATTAAAAGTACAAAAATTTGCGATTTATTTACTAATAGTAAAAACTGTCTGCAAATGGCTAGTTTAATTGGTACAAAAAACAATTGATTTGTTGCGCTAATTAAGTATGTGAAATTTGAGAAAACCGAGACGCAGCGAAAGAAGCAATAATAATGTTGTTTTATAAGCTGTCGCCGGGTAATTAATTTCCACTTTGTCTGAACACATTCACTGATTAAGACAATCAAATGTCAATTAGAAAATCGCAGCGAATGTTAAATCCAATGGAAGACATATAAATGCAAATGTTACGCCATCTACTACTACTACTACTACTACTACTACTAATGCTATTTTCCCCTTACTCAATGAGAACTCAATCTGAACAAAAGGCAAAGTAAAAGTTAATTTCGTCAACTAAAACGAGAGAGAAATTTGTGCGGCTTCACAGACTTCAATCTTATGCTGCAAAATTCTAGTACACACAAAAAGCTAATGTTGAACGTTGTTGCTGTTGTTGCAACCAAAAAGCTAAACCTGACCTGGAATTGAAATCGGAGTTGGAGTTGAAGCTGAAGCTGGAGATGAAGCTGCTGCCCGAGTCTGAGTCTGAGCCTGGCCAAAAAGAGACTCAATTAATTTAAGGGATTTTCAAAACTAACACTGGCATTTTGTGCATACAGCGACTACTGGCTTTAGATTTTTGGCTTTGGCTTTGGCTTTGCCATTTTGGCATTTGGCGGTCTTCGCACAGATTTTCGGCCCGAGACCAAAAATTTAATTAAACTACAAAATTTGCCAGCCAAACAGAAAGAGACAGAGGCAGAGGTAGAGTTTACTACCATTTTATGCAACTTGTGCTTTTCCGACTGAACTTTCTGTACTCTCTACTCTTTGCTGTGTGTGTCTGTGTGTGTGTGTGTGTGTGTGTGTGTTGGCATCTAAATATTATTTTACACGACGCTTTAACTGCAACTTTTGCATGCCTCATAATAATCATAATAATGCCACGAGCAACAACTGTTTCATTAAAAGAAAAATAAACCAGGCAAGAGATCCTCGCACAGTTTCATGCATGAGTTGGATGGGTTAAGGGGAGGGAGGGTGGTAGGTAGGGAGGGAGGGAGTTTGTGATGAAGGGAGGAGGAGTTGGTTGGTAAAGTCTCAGCGTATGTTGTTTTATGCGTATGATATTTTGCCAGGCAAAAGTTATAAGGCAAAAGAAGCGAACAAGAAAAAGGATAATTTCTTTTCATTCCCTCCTACCCCCACCCCCCACCCCTAAGCTTTTACCATTTCTTTCTCCTGTTATTGTTGTTGCTGGCAGCGCTTGAGGGGCACAAAGAAGCAGAGCAGAGGGGGGGGGGGGGGCGTGGCATGGACTTGCTCTTTTAGTTAAATGTTTGAAAAGAAAAATTAAAAACTTTTTACAACAGCATGCGCGGGCTGTTGCTGCTTCATCTTCATAATATGTTGCTGCTGTTGTTGCTGTTGCTGTTGCAAGCGGGGCAAGTGCAAGTGAAAGAAGTTAAGCGGCCAAGCCAAGCCCAAAGATTACGTCGCAGCAGCAGCAGCAGCAGCAGCAACACCAAAGACATGTTCCACATGCGGTTTAATCTTGACGAAAAACAGCCCCCGGCATTACTCACCCCCCCCCCCCCCCCCTTTGTTGTTGCCACCAGCTGTGTGGCATGCCACCACATAAGGTCTCCAACTTGCTGCAGGTGTATACTATAAGCCCGATAAGTGCTATAAATCTTTAATAACATCATAAACAATTTAAAACTAAACATTGGCAACATTATTTCCATCACGTTTGTACAGTGAATACTTGAGTATATTGAACCAAAGCACATAGTTTTAATAATTGCAATTATTTATTATGTGAATTTTAGAAAAGTAATTTGTGTTTTTAAATTAATAATTTAGCTATATGCAAGTTCAGAGCAAAGGGAAGAGTTTAAGATAGTTTTAATCAATTTTATTTCATAATTTGCAAACAAATTTATTTTCGATTTAATTTGATTTATTGACTTATTCTAGCGCTACAAGTAATTTAGTTTACTTTACTGCACTAGTCACAAAATTAAATATATTATAAATAACATTGATGCAATTAAGATACAGTATATTAACTATGGAATTTACCAAATTTAACTTATTCAAATTATCTTATAATTATATTTGTCTTCTCTTGTTTTATTTATTTATATCATATATTCATTGCGTGCTTTTAGGCGTTTTATTGAACTGTGAACTGCCTCGGATTGTTTTAAAGATAGAGAGATGGTTTTAAGCTCAATTATAACCTAGTATTTCTGCATACACAATCAATTTTCTGATCAAACCATAATCATAAAATCACAAGGATTCTTATCATAGAATTTTGTTTTAATTTGGCAGGATACCCTTCAAAGAAAAGTATTTTCATTATAATGGGATTTAAATACCCCCAAAATAAACCTCTACACGAGGTAAAAGTCTAGTGACGAAAGCATATTCAAGCCCCAAAATTACTGATATCAAATTTTTGTGAGGAACAAAATTCATTATAATAAATTAACTATTATAATATAAAACTAGCTATAAAACTGCTCTTGTTATTAGCTTTTTCCAGTTGAGGGCGAAGGGGGCGTGGCATCGCGATGAAATTTTCTAGACACATTAAGTCCAAGTTTTTTATCACGTGTGCCAAATCTTAAGTCCCTAGTTTTTACATTGCTTACGTTATGGTGATTTTTCTAATTTTAAAACTAACGGGGCTTCATATCGAAAATTGAAAATAAATTTGATCTGCGTATGGTATTCAGGAACCTACATTCCAAATTTGAAGTCTTTAGCTCTTTTAGTTCAGAGATCCACGCGTTCATACAGACGGACGGACGGACGGACCGGCAGACAGACAGGCGGACGGACAGGCGGACGGACAGACGGACGGACAGACGGACGGACAGACGGACGGACAGACAGACGAACAGACAGACAGACGGACAGGTATCAATCGACTAGGCTTTTGATACTAATCAATAATATATATACTTTATAGGGTCGGAGTTGCCTCCTTTTGCCTGTTACATACATTCACACAAATTCATTATACCCTTTTATGCCCATTTTTAATGAGCACAGGGTATTCAAATTCAGCGACTCCTACTATCGCTCCCGCTCCTACTATCGCTCCCGCTCCTACTATCGATCTCCCTCCTACTATCGCTCCTGCTCCTACTATCGCTCCCGCTCCTACTATCGCTCCCGCTCCTACTATGGCTCCCGATCCTAATATCGCTCTCCCTCCTACTATCGCTTTCCCTTCTACTATCGCTCTGCCTACTACTATCGCTCCCTACTACTATCGCTCACCTTCCTATTATCGTTACCGCTCCTACTATCGCTCCCGATTCAACTATAGCTCCCGCTCCTACTAACGCTCCCACTCATACTATTGCTCCCGCTCCTACTATCGCTACTATCGCTCCCGTCGCTACTATCGCTCCCGCTCCTACCATCGCTCTCCCTACTACTATCGCTCCTGCTCCTACTATCACCCTGCTCCTACTATCGCTCCCGTCGCTACTATCGCTCCCGTCGCTAATATCGCCCTCGCCCCGCCGTTTCGCCTTGTTTTTAAGTGAATTGAAGAATTAATTTAATCTAAATTCGTATTCCGCTAATTGTTAAAATTAAACTTCTTCCTGACTATAGTATGTCAGCGAAGTTTAGACAGATTTGGACTAGTTTGTGCCTGTCTACATCTGTTTGTGCCTGTTTGCTGCATGTTTGCACTAGTTCTGACTGTCAAACAGTTGCTGATCCATTGAGATGATTTATTTATTTGCACATTTATAGCACTTCTAGTATGTGCCTCCTTCTATTTTAGACCTGCTTTAAGCACACCTTCCACTTCCACTCCCGCTTTGTCGTCGGCATCTCACCTTTCCATACGCGCGGTAAACAGTGCAAAGTGCGGAGGAGGAACTAAATGGGAAAAAAACAAGAAAAATTAGAAGAAAACAAAGCGTAGAAAAGAAAAAAGGAAGGAACGTAAACTTGTAGCAAGTTTTCTTTTTCTTTTCGTTGAGTTGCGTTTCTCTTTCTATTTTTTTTTTATACATTTTTAGTCAGCTGCCTCGACTCTTGGCTGAGTTGGCTGAGTTGACTGCCATGTCTTGTTCTTGTCTCGGCATGTGTACACACGCCAACCAGATCCGTGCCAGCTCCAGGACCAGCTTCTGTTCCCGTTTCTACTGTTGCAGTGCTTTCTTCTCTGTCCTTCTCGTTCTCGTAACTTTTGCTGGTGCGGCGACATCTGCCAATGTTTTGAACATTGCAATACACACACACACAGAATGGGGGATTCCCAGTTAAGGGGACATGCGAGCCAAAGTGTCTTTGCCGAGTGTGTCGCACACGCAAAAGGACAAACTCCTTGGCAAAATAATGAAAAAGTAACTGAAAGTCGTATTTGTATTTTCCTTCAGCGTCAGCGTCAGCTTTTCCTCTGCTGCTCCTCTTACTCTTGGTCTATAGTTACATACATATATGGTGACGTTCCCATATTCCTTCTTCCTTCTGCCGCTTCCATTCCAGTTGCCTCAAAGTCGAACTCTTCCATCATGTAAGGCAAGGCGAAAGTCGAAGTCTGTCTGTGGAAATTGGTGCGAGTAATTGGTTTGTTAGAACAAAACTTATAGCAAGGCAAATGGCAGTAGGACATGGAGATGGAGATGTAGATGGAGATGGAGCTGGACATGGGTAAACTTTTTGGAGACTCACCTGAGAAGGCAACCGAGGAAAGAGACGGAGACGGAGACGGAGAAGGAGAAGGAGAAAAGGGGAACTGACTACGGCAACAACCTAATAATAATCTGCATGTGCATGCCAGCCGAAAACTTAAAAGCATGTCACAGAGTTTTCAGCTTACAGATTTCGATGCTGCACAACTTTGTACACACTCACACACACACACACACTCGCATTCACATTCAGTGTGGATTTTGGCTTGGACCTTAACTTGGCCAAGGCACCAAGAAGAGATACACGTGTAGCATGTCAGTGACATGTAGGCGCAGTGTTGCTATTGTAGCTGTTTTATAGCTAAACTAACTGTAATAGCTAGACAATTTAAAGAAATACTATTATTGGAAATCGGACTGTTTTAACAATATACATCTGGGTATAAGGTGAAACAGCGACAATCAGTATTAACATTGAAGGAATATCGATACCAGAAGCGTTATCGATATTAGCAGTTGCATTCAGTCGGAGTGAACTGTCGGAATCAGTCGGAGTGAACTGTCGGAATTAGTCGAGTTGAACTGTTGGAATCAGTCGAGGTGAACTGTCGGAATCAGTCGAAGTGAGCAGTCTAAGAAAAGCAGCGGCGGTCAGTCGATACCAGCAGTCGAGATCAGTCGTCGGAATGTTTAGTGAGCAAGCCGAGCAGCTTAGGATTTACCGAAGAGAAGTATCGAGAATTCTAAAGAGGAAGTTCGTCGTCAGCCGTAAAACGTCAAGTAAGCCAATGTGCCGTAGTATAATAATACATATAATACAATAGCAGCAGTTAATATAATAATATAATAAACTCTGGTTATTCTATAATTAACCTTACATATACTATGTACTATGTGATTACTTTTTCAGATTCAATATACTTTAGAAAAGCAATAATTACACTGTCGAACAATAAAATTAAAAGAATCTGCAACATTTAGTTTTGTTGGTGGTTTTTGTAAGCACTTGTATTGGATATACTACACGGTTCTCTGGCTCTTGAGTTAAACGAAACACAAGAAATCAATGAAAAAATATTTAAACTACGCTCCTAAAGATATATTAATTTGTTTATACCCAACTAAGTTTTATTAACCATTCAGGTGTTTAGTTACAACAATTTAGCTAACTAGCTATTATACCTTGAAATGATCAGCTCGTGTGTTTTTAGACCCTTATGTGCGTAACAGGTCGAAGAAAGTCTGGCAGACCCTATAAAGTATATATATTCTTGATCAGCATAAACAGCCGAGTCGATATAGCTATGTCCTTCTGTCCGCCCGTCCGTCTGTCCGCCCGTCCGTCTGTCCGCCCGTCTGTCCGGCCGTCCGTCCGTCTGTCTGTATGAGAGCCCAGATCTCAGAGACTACAAGAGCTAGAGTCACCAAATTTGGTATGTTGGTATATCTGTGGACTAAGCTAAACCAGTTTATGCTAAAATTTTGCAACGCCCCCTTCCGCATCCATAAATCGAAAACAAAATTTTTTGGGATCCCATAAATCGAGAAATATCAAAGCTAGAGTCCTGCATTTTGGCAAACAGGACAAACATCGGGGTCCCAATGTATTCTGAAAATTTCATCACGATCGGAAAATAAACTTGGAAGTTATTCAAGACACGTCTGTAAGTCTTGTGTAGAATCTTTGCGATACTAAAGTAAATGAGGACGTAAAGATCTTCCATTTGGAGTTCCGATGATATAGACTGAGACTACTAAACACTTAAATGACTGTTACTTTTGTGCAGTGAATGAATGAAAACTATCAACTTGTAGAAAATACGTACTTGGGTTTATCCTAATGTGGAATCGGCTAAACCTCCACAAACTACTGTTGAACTTTAATAAGAGATTGTCCTGAGCAAAACCATAACAGAGAAGCTAACTGAAAAAGTATTTTATAATTGTTGTATAATTTTTTGATGAAGAGCATATATATTTTTTGTTTTTCTTACAAAGGATCATAGCAAAAATACTTGTTCAATACATATTGGTATTATTATTTAGGTTTTTTTCAGTGAAATATCTAATTGTCTTTATCTCAAAGACTAGAACCAATTTGACAAATCAGTACACTAATCTTATACTACCAAGCCGCAAAATGACTGATCCCCAATGTTATTTATAATTATTATATAGAGAACAAACAATGATCGTATAATTCAGGTAATGAAAATATTTTAATGGTAGATATATTTAGCAGCTAATTTTCTGTTATTGGGAAAAAACTTTTTTTGTCAATTACGAAACTCTCAATATTATCGTTAAATGCCATTTTAGATAATATTATTATTATAATATTACAAATAATAATATCATAGCTTATAGATAAGTATAATGTATAGAGACAATTCCACATTGTCCAACCATTTTTAATAAATTAATTCTGAACTCGACAAATCGATCAACAAATCCGTCAACGAAATAGTGTTTTGATATAAGTTAAAAATTTATTTTAATTACTATCCTTCAATCTGTTGATTTATATTACTCGTATATATTTTATTTATTTATTACTTATAATTTGTTGAATTCTATCAACAAATTTAAAGAAAACTTTCTTTTTTTTAATTTTAATTTGATCTTAACAATGATATAACTTACATTTATATTTCTATATAGATATTAAAATAATGAAATAATAACTTAATCTAAATTTGTATTCAGAAAACATAGATTAACTCTAAGTTTTAATATTTATTGGACAAATTGTTAGATTATTCTTTAATTTTTATTATATAAATTTAAAATAAAAATTAAATGCAATTGTCTACAGAAAAAATGCGAAAAATATATTTATTTTTTATAAACAATTTTATTTTTAATTTGTATAACTATTAAATTTATAAACATGATCAAGTCGCTATGTAAAGCCTCTGTTAACTTTTATTATCATTACATAATTATTTGGTGTGGTCATACTGTTTCCTTTATTATGTATACACTGTTCCCTTTTCTAACTCTCATCCGTAGTGTGAACATTATTAAAAAAACATTATTATATATGAAAAGAAATTTAATATTATGGAGCATAAATTTAAATATCGCATTTTTACAACAATAACACAAATTAAAATAAATTATATGCCAAACTATTTTTTTATATTAGAATAGTTTATATATTAAAATTCGTCACAAAATTTGATATCAGTAATTTTGGGACTTGAATATGCTTTCGTCACTTGACTTCAACCTCGTGTTGTGTTTTTTTTTTGGGTATTTAAAAATTGAAATCTATGATACAATAATTGAAAATATGAGTTTTAATAACATTCTCTGCTGTTTATTTTTAGCTTTTTTTGTGATAAAACTAGCCAGTTTAGCTGTGGCAACACTGTGTAGGAGCTCCTGCTCCCCGCTCAATCTTCATGTCCATCTCCAGTCTTAGATTCAGTTTCCAGTTCAGGCACAAAGGTTAAAAAGCAATTTTTCGAAATGTCAGCGCACAAAATTTCATTACAAATTTTTATTTGCCTTTTGAGTTTTTGCGCACTTTTTGGCCAATGTGCATGTGTGTGTGTGTGTGGCAGCCATTGTTGTTAGTCTTGCTGTGTGACCAGTGAACAATAACAACAATGATCAGCTCGAAGCATAAAGCAACAGCAACAGCACGAGAAGCAGCAGCTGCTTGTTGTTGTTCTTATTGTTGTCGTTATTATGCTCAACCCAAATTTCTATTTCCGTTTCTACTTTGCCTTTTGCCTTTGCTCAAGTTTTCCTGTTATATATGCTTGCATACGTGTGTGTGTGTGTGTGTGTGTGTGTCTGTATGTGAGAACCGATAAACGTCAGTTGGCAACAGTGTTGTTAAACGTTCAGTTTGTGGCTGCTGGCAGAATTCGTGCAACAATTGCATTAGAAAATAACACAAATACCAAATACTTATCATACCAATTAATGTTTATGCATTGCCAATTGTATATCAATTAGATATTTAGGTTTTATGGCAACTCTTAACGAATATCGATATATTGCATAATGCAAACTATCGCACTGCGATCAATTAGCTATCGATACATTAAGCGGCTATTGTAAACATAAAATCTATATAAAGACTGCAACTTTGCAATTCATTAATCAGTTAACGAATAATCATAATAATATAAAATGCAAAGCCATCTTATGCCTGAGCGACCACAAGCATAACATCTAATTTATTATTATTAATAATAACAATAATACGCATATGCATATGCAAAATACTCGAGCGCACAATGCTACGGAACGGTTAGCTGTGGCCAGCAGAGGACCAATAGCTCTTGCCATAACATCCTTCAGGGCTGACTGCAGTCGAAATCAACGTTTAAAAAGGATTTGCCATGCTAAATATTTTCAAAAGCCTTAAGCTATTCAAAAATTACATCACTCGAGTAAATATGAGAGACTTGAGAGTCGACTTCAACGAGAAGGAGAACGAGGATAAGAACGGAGATGAGAATGGGACTGAGAAGAAGGAGAACGAGAACGAGAAGTAGAAGGAACCAAAAAGACGGACATACGGCCTGAAGATGCCGGCGAGTGCTGCTGGCAATGGGGAAACTGGGCAGCCGCAGACCCACGATTAATGGCAACGAAGAATGTAATGTAGCGAATATGCGAGTTGCCGTACTGATTTCAAATGGATGTACAACTTGTTCTGTCTGTAGGTATGTGTGTGTGTGTGTGTGTGTGGGCGGCAAACAAAACAAAGGCCCCAAGTTGTTATCCGCCAGCAGAAGAAGCAAAAACAACAAGCGAAACAGTCGAGCGTGCGCGACAGTACAATACCCTGGACTCAGTCTCCTAAATACACTACACGCACGATATTTGCTGTCACGTATGTATGTATGTATGTATACAGTCATGGACAGAAATATTGACAATAATTAGACAACATGCTTAAATTTGTAATATTCCATTTTTTATAGAGTCTCTGTTATATCTAGTCAATGGTTGCATATAAAAATTGCCTAATTTTTTGTGGCCTCAATTACTAAAAATTAATATAGTAGAAAAAAGATGCCCATTTTCAAAGCGACCATATTATTGACAACGAACAGCATACTAAGTAGTAGTAGCAGTAATTCATATCAAACCAGAAACTTTCAGTGAAAGCGAGACAAAGCGAGCGAAAGTGCAAATGAGATCATCATATGCGCTCTCGCTCTGGCCAAAAATGAGCATAGGGTAGAAAATGGAATCTTATTTGAGGTTATGCCTATTTTTAAGTGCTTTGCCATTTAATGCATTAAGTTTCGTCATTTTATATAATTTATTTATTGAAAATTCTTAAACTCCGACTTATACGATATGAAAAGCTTTTTAAGCTTGATATCCACCTCATTCTATATATTTTAAATTGTTATTTAAATAACTTCTTAGCTTTTTATCCGATTGTAGTTAAATTTCTAGGACACATTAAGACTAGAAATTGAATTGTTTCTTGGATAACTTCTTAGTTTCTTATCCGATCGTAGTGAAATCTCAAGGACACTTTGAGACTTGAGTCTCGAGCCTACCTAGAAAATTGTTTTTGTTATGAGCTTATATCAAATTGTGCTTCAAAAATTGAAAACAAACTTGATCTACCTGCAAATATAAGAAGTGCTGGGAGATTAAGTTCAAGCTTCTAGCTGTTACCATTTATGAAATCCTTTCGATCACGGACAGACGAACAGACAGAACAACGGACGGACAGACAGGCCAACGGACGGATAGACGAACAGACAGACCAACAGACAAACAGACCAACGGACGGACAAACGAACAGATAGACAGACGGACAGGCAGACACACCAACGGACGGACAAATACACAGACGAACAGACACACAAGCAGACAGACATACAGACTAACGGAAGAACAGACAGACAGATGAACAAACAGACAGACCAACGGACGGACAGGCAGACAGACAAACAGACACGGACATCGCATCATCAATTTATGCTGATCAAGTACATATATGTATTTGATGAGCCTCCTTTTGCCTGTTACATTCTTTTAACAATTGTTATATACCCTCAAACAGGGTATAAGAAGACACAGCATCAGCGGCAGCGAGAGCGGTTCAATGTTCGACCGCTGCTGCCTTCCATGCGCTTGATTTAACCATGCATTGGGCCAGCATCTGCCCAAGACCAAAACTAAAGCCGGAGATGTTGATGGAGTTTGGGTAGACGAACGGTCAGACGGACAGATGGGCGTAGGAGACCCTCCTCCACCCCTTTCCCCTCCGCAGTGCCAGTGTATATGTATATGGCGGAAGGAAGTGGAAACTGAAGGAATTGGGGTAAAACTGCGGTCGCCTTTGCCCGAGTACGGTCCTCGACATCATCGAGAAATGAAAACAACTCAAGCGAAAATACAATCATATTTTTATTGCCGGCTGGTTGGCTGCATGTCGAGGGCAACTGTGAAGAGCTCTGGCCAAAAGAGATTGAATGAGACAGACATTGCAAGTGTAAAAGAGAGAGAGTGAGAGAGAGATACAATGTTGGGTCGTCAACCAATTCTCGTTTGCTCGCTCGTTTAGTCGATTATTCTTGGAGGCGTTTTTCTTAATAGTAACAGCAAGAAGAACAAACGACAACAGCAATAACAGTCACTGGCGCCGCCGAGTGAAATGAATTAAAACTGAATCAAAACATCTGGACGCACGACCATGAGACAACATAAACAGCAACCGGACGAGGAACCAAAAGGACACTTGTCTTGTTTCCCCTTATCAAATACATCTCTCCATTCGCACTATTTACTTTGAGTGAGGCCGAGGAGAGACGTTGACAATGTGAAAAACTTGAAAACGCTAAACAAGCAATCATCCTCCTGTCTTGTCCGGCCAAAAGGAGAAAACGATACACTTTTCAATTATGGCATAAATAAGGCAAAAACAATTTAAAAAAAAATAACAACATGAATGGATGTTTACTGTTTATGCATGGTATGACATTGCATAACTGTTGAACTGTTGATTCAATGATTAATGATCATGTCCAACAGATAATGTGCAACTCGCAATTTGCTACATGCGCTGCTCATCAGGATGATGCGAATGAATCGTTAATCAACTGTGCAGTAAATATTGTGAAGAAACTGCCAATTAGTGAGTTGTTTTGGAGCCACTCATCTAGTTTAATAGTATATATTTCCTTTAGTACTTTTAAGTATTGTGTAATAGATAAGTGAAGCTTGGACAAACTCATCCGCTTGATTTCTTAGAATTAAAAGCACACTGAAGAAGGATTAAGTAGTGCATAGCCTTAAGTGATTTATTCCTAAGTTATCTTTCAATTTGCAATCATATTGTCTAAATTGTAAGTTACAAATTTAAGATAGGAAAAACTTTCAATTGATAGTTGGATAATGAAATCTATGCCTAAGTTATCTCTAGTTCCTAAGTCTCTAGTCACTTAGACTCTAAATAGTTCTCAAAGGGGTTTTCCCCACTTAAAGGAATCCGATCAAGAATATACTTGACGCTACTCTACCATAAACTGAGGACCCTACAAATATGCATACAAATAATAAAACTATCAACGCGGCTCGTCGCGCTTCAGCAACATCAGCATCTGTTACCTCTATGTCCCCCCAAAACCTAATATGCCAGAATGCACAGGTGGAGAGAAGGCAGAGGGAAGCTAAAAGTAGCATAAAGGATATGCAAGCCAAGCAATTTGCATTTGCACACCGCAAACGGTGAAGCAAAACTTGAAACACAGCAGACGACAAAGCAGATGACAACAACAGCCACAACAAAATGCTTCAGAAATATGCTAAATTACTAAAAGACAAAAAAAAAGATGGAAAAGAAAATAGATGTATACATATACATATGTATATATTTATATATGTATATACATATATATATATATATATATATATATTTGGACAGGGAGGTGGAAAAGTACTTTCAAGAAGTTGCCGAAAGTCGAGGGAAAGCAAAGACAAAAACCAGTGCCAAGAAATGGCAGAAACACAAGAATAACAAGATGCTAAGAGGACGATGGGATGAGTAAAGCAGAAGTGAAGGCAACAGCAGCTGGAACAGCAGCACCTGCTCTAGAATGCCCTAGCCATAACCCTTAAGCCTCCCCAATTGGCAGTACGTTGGGGCCAGTTCGTTCTGGCCATGTCAAGGTAGCATCTAAAGCCAAATAATCAAAGAAGAGTCCAAGCTGGAGTCGGGGAGTTGGGTGTAATAACCACAACTTGGTGCATGCTTGTTGTGTATGCTGTTATTGAAAATAGTTTTACAATTTATAGAGTGCAGACTCTGTGGGTAATGGACAAAGGTCGGAGTCAAAGTCGGAGTCCAGAAACAGATTCAAATGCAGAGACTCGAGTCAGAGGGCACATTTTGCATAACAAAGACAAGCGCGTCCAGTCGTTCAAATTGTCAGTTGAAATGTCAGCTCAAGATGGACCATACAACAACAGCAATAACAACAACTAAGAGAAAAGGGAGAATTGGTGGAATGTTAGACGTAAATCAAGTAAGCTGCTTTGTCGGCTTACAAAACATTTGCTAACATTTCCACAGCAACAAACAAATCAGTGAGAAATTTGCTCAAAGATGGAATGATAACCAACGTTGAATTCTGATATGTAAGAATGTGAAATCATCTTCTACTTAATAGTTATGGCGTCTCTTTCTTGGAAAAGTACTCTGAAGCGACTGTGAGCTTTTAAGCAATGTGATTTCGAATTTTACCTGGTCATAAGCTAAGTAGAATGTGTGTAAATGTGAATAAAGTTATATTCCCGCGTTAATGAAAAAAAAACGGAGAATTATGACAAACACTTATTGCTAAGTTGGCAGCAGCTTAGTGACAAGTTGGCAGCGCTGTTTAATACGAGCAATGCTATTGAATTGTAGTGGATATGGAGAAAAGTTCATGTATCGGATACTTGCTAACTTAAATAATTTAAATTAATTTATAGGAATCAAATTCTACACATTTTGGCATATTGGCATCATTAAATAATTCCTTGATTTTTGACTCTTCCATAAAATATTGCACAACAAATTACGTTTAACTTTATACATTCAGTCCCCTAGAGTTTGGGAAACTGAGAGTCAGAGCATATGGGAATCATATCTAAGCTCGCTTCGGGCTAATTTCATACACTTGAATTAAACGAACAGGAAGTTTAATAAAAAATCGTTTTAAGTAATATAATATAACAAATTACATACGCTTCAGTAATCGAATATTTATGATGATGAAACATGAACAGCAAATCGAAAAGTATACCTAAGCAACCCCATAACCCATAACTACAACATTGATACACACACACACACACTGCCTCGCACACACGCCCATTTCGTATGCATTGAAAAGGAACAAACCCACAACATTGGCGGGAGGGAGATGGCAAAGGAAAGGACGGCGAACAGAGTGCGCTTGTCAAAACAAATCCGTAAGAGATTACATTAAAAGGCGCATTTGGACAGCTCAATCGCAAAATAGTATACACCTATTTCAGGATATAAAGTGTATGTATGTATGTACATATGTATATGCCTTATATGGAGTGCACGCTGTGCATGCGGAAATATCCCCAATGGATTTACTAGACGTTACCGCACCCAACTCAAACCTAGTTCATATATATCCTTGAAGCCTTGTTGTTTCTTAAGCAACGCCGTTTCCCTTCGTTTTTTTTTTGTATCGTGAAATGATGGAAAGTTCTGTAATATGAACTGACAGTAGTTTTCATTATGAATTCATGTAATTTCTTTTTTATGGCAGTTTTCTTTTAATTCGATTTTTCGAAAGAGGGACGGACAGCGTGATTTACCGCAGACAATGGTCGCTTAAGGAATAGCAGGTAAATCCTGTCATAACTTTATGTTAAAGTTAATTTTTATATTTGAGATTATTGACATGCATACAAAATTTAAAATCATAACTAATTTTAATTAAAAAATACCCTTTGGTATTCAATCCTTTTAATATTATGCTACCACAATGTGTTAGAATATTGCATAAATCTAAATTAAGTCTGGCAACACTTTTGCAGCAGCGCTGCCAACTTGTTGATAAGCTGCTGCCAACTTAACAATAAGCGCTGTTATAATTTTAACATTTTATTAAAACTTTCAGAGTTTTGATCTTTGAATTTGCAGTAGATTTTGAATCTTGAGTTTCGAAATTTTTAAAAATTTTGTAACGTTAAATTTTCATTGCAATGCATATTTATTATGTGTGAGCAAAGTAATAGGCTGCGATGATTTAACTCAATACGCGTTGCATTCACTTGGCACTCACGTATTTCTCCATCCACCCACACACATAACATATATATGCATACATACATACATATATAGACAGACAGTGGGGCCAACTCATTTGTGGAGCCAACTATGATATGTAAATATTGGGGTAGCGCCAAGTGCATTTTTCCCACAGGAAAATAACTGAACGCTATGCCACACGGAGGCGCTGATGCGAATGTGAATGTGGATAAGGAGGGTTGAGGGTTGGGATTGGGAGTGGTAGGATTGGTCCTTGGATGGGGTTGGATTGCGGTTGCAGTTGTAGTTGTAGTTGGAGCTGAAGCTGTTGCTGTTCCTGCTGCTGCGAAGCTTTGCTGACGCTGAGCAAACTCCACTTTGGCACTGGCAATGCGATTTACATATTACTAGGAGAGTCTGCTTTGAATAAACTCGCTTGCACGGCCCCAACACTCGGTTTTATCTACTCCTTCCTCTCACTTTAACTAGTTACGCACAGCTGTCTCTTTTACTCGTCGTGTGTGTGTGTGTGTGTAGTTTTTAAATTTGCAAACATGAGCATGTAAATTTGCAATGAATAAATTAACCAGAATCTGTACCCCTACCTCTTTCTCACCTACCCCCGCCCTGTGTTTTTTCTGGTGTGCGTATTTGCGTCGTTACTCAACACTTTCGCTATTTATTATAAACAAATTGGCAGCCCTTAAAGTCAAAATCTTAAACGGCAAAGTGCTCAGTTTTTAATGACTTTTGATTATGCGCGTATTGCCGCCTGTCCTTGGACAACTAAAGAAATCACTCAGCCTCAGGCAAACAGTCTGCCAGTCTTCCCTCCCTATCTCTTTCCCACACTGCCGCCCTCTCTATCTGTCGCACACTTCTACTTCTTACTGTGGCAAAAAACAATCACGTGGCGCTAGATAGACAGGCCTGGCAGGCTGACAACAACTCTTTTTTCTTTTTGCAACATCAACAATAAAAGAGATGCGAGTAGCAGACACAGGGAAAGAGGGAGAGAGACGGAAGGAGGGAGAGAGGAAAAAGACACCAGATTCAGATGAAAAAACGTCAACAGCAGCCACGGCGACAGGACGACTTATCCACAGAATGCTGGATAAACTTCTAGCCTCAGTTGCCGCAATGACAGCACGACGAGGCGATGTCGACGAGCAGGACAACAACAAGCAAGAAACAGGACAACAACACAAGGGGAAAAATGTGGAGAAAAAAAAAATTAGAGAAAAAAGAAGCGAACACAACGAGCCGAGAAAACTCAATTAAACTTTTGTAATTACAGCTAAAACGGAAGAAGATATTTATCCAGTATAATTGCATTGAAGGCAAATGAAAGAAAAGAAAAGAGAAGTGAAGTAGAAAAAAAAAGAAGAAGGAAAAAGCCAAAAACCAAAACCCAGGCGAAAGAAATGCAAAAGAAAATAAATAAATACATACATATATAGAATGCCGGTAGACAGCAATAAGCAGTAGACAAAACATTGAGAGACAATTCCGGCAGCGGCAGCAGCAGCATCAGGTAAACGTTATCCGTCCGGGCGCCACAAGTGCCACTTGACACATCGGCATTAACAGCAAGTGGAAGAAGTGGAGATAGAGAGAAGCAAATGGAGGAGCACAGGCAGTCAGCATTGTCGTATGCCATAAAAAATGTGCTCCTCCTTCACATATTCCACTTCTTTCAGTTTTCAGCTTTCCTTTTACCAGGTCTCAGCTCAATCCATTGTCTAGCTTTACGCCTGGCTAGTTTCTGGCTTTATAGAATCCAAAACAATGTCTCAAATCAGATGCAACAGATCGCTCGCTGAGATGAAAACTCATTTCTAGTTATGCTATGAAAGCAAACCGAGAAGCACCAACGAGAAGCAATAATTTCTCTTGCGATAACACAACACTGCAACGAAAGAAGCGAAAAAGAAGCAACAGACTAAAAGAACAGGTGTTGTTTTAGTGTTGTAAAATGCTTTCAATTAGTATTTTACATTGAACAAGATATAAAGGCATTACAAAATTGTGTAAAATTATATATAAGTTTAAGACAATATATACTATGATCTATTAGAGGTAGAGTAAGCATATATGTTTGTTTGATATCCTAAAACAATTTTTAAAAAGATTTGATTATAAATTTTATGGATTTCCAAGCGCAAACGTTTGTCAAAACTGTAAAGAGGGTTTCCCTAGTCGGATACTTACTGAATTATTAATTAATTATTAATTAGTTAATCAGAAACATTTCCATGTTTACCTACACTGGTGAAGTTTTGTTTTGTATTTAATACTCTGTGGGAGTAAAATAAAGTATGTAACAGGCAAAATAAGATGTAATCGATAATCCATTAGGTATTTACATTATTTATCAGCCGAGTCTGTCTGTCTGTCATCATCATCTGAAATCATCTCAGAGATGGTAAGAGCTAGAAGCACCAAATAAGGTATGTAAACTCTTTCCAAGCTCCCTTCGCCCACAATCGAATTACAAGTGACATTTTTCAACTAGAAACTAGAGTCGTATGTATATGTAAACTATATTTCTATGCTTACAAATAGTCAAAATAATGTTCTCTATAATTTCCAAATTTGTATTTTTTAGTTTAAAACATCAAAGCATATTTCATTTACAAAAACTGTAGGATTTCACTTTGACTTACTGAATTTTAGTACTTTGTTTTTTTTTTTCTATCAAAGAATCTACCTTAAGAGATCCAAAACGAACTCGACATCGTCCTTTTTCATTTCTTTAAAACCATTAGCATCGGAAATGCCAACGGTTATTTGATTTGAACCCAAGTCATTATTACCAATGGCCATCTTGAGAGTCTGGATGGCAATACAGATGGCAGCTTCCAGGACAGATGTTCTTTTATAGTTAACATGTAGATAGGCATTACATGCCATAGCATTGCGGCCAATGGCAACGGCCCTGAGGCGGTGAAAGATACCGACACAATTCATTTTATACAGATAACCACTATGTTCGAGCCAACCGGCAATTAGCAGAGAAAGACCAAAGGGACGAACGCCTTCACCCTGTGTATAGGCCCGTAGAGTATCACCCAGCTCATCGGGCAATTCATTAACCGCTATTTGCTGACCATTTGCCAGCAAACGTTTCGATGCGATCGTCGTAGCCAATTTAGATATATGCCGAAAGTCGGATTCAAGTCCGGCATAGACTAATCCAATTTTGTCGGATACTTTGACAACATTACGTAGCGACTTGTTGACAACCAGCGAGCTGTTTATTTTCTTTTCGGTCGCAATAACGACTCCATTGTAAGCTATAACTCCCACACATGGTTCACCTTGGGTGGCACATCTATTGGCATATTCCACTTGTGGTATCATACCCGATTCACAAAATGCCAGACGTCCGGTAGGTCTTTCGGGTTGCGGTCTAGGCATTAGCTCGTCGTCGTCAACTTCAGACTCAGAATCTACATCCATTGGCTCGACTGTATTATCTTCATCATCAGTGGTCATTTCATCTTCAGTATCCATGCTTTCATCCGTTTCACTGCTCATCTTGATTGGAATTGATTAAATGTGTATTGTGTGAATTAGATAAAGTGTATTTTTCAAATGAATTGAGTGCTATTAAGCATACTATGAGCAGGCTTGAAATGTGAAATGTGAGTGTGATGAAAACTATGTCAATGCCATTTATGTCAAGTTTCATCTCAGTGCCTAAAAATTTGGATCTGAATCGTCGTTGAACCGGTTCACAAACTTAAAAATTGTGAAATAGAACTATCTATCTAAAAAGGGAACATAAATAACTCGATGAAAACAGCTGACATATCAAATATTTACAATGCAGCTCAAATACTTTCTGAGTTATGACTTCAAATTAATGGCGAACCGGTTCATTGACTTGAAAAATCAAATGACAAAAGTACATAGAAAAAATGTGCGAGTTATTAATATTATTTCAACAGTTAAAATTCCATATCTCAACAACGTAATCCCAAAAGTTTAAGAGTTATAACTCTGAACCGTTTTTGAACCGGTTTAAAAATATAATAGTAATAGCAAAGGTAATATCAAAGATATGCAATGTTATTAGAACTATTTTAATACCCCAACCGGTCAGTTTTGAACAACGCAGCTTAATTATCTACGGAGATATGATGCTGAACCACTGTCGAACCGGTTTACAGATCAGAAATGTCCCTACATTGTGCAGTTCATTATAAAATTCAATTATGATATGCACAATTAGACAAGTGCCCTTGATTAGAGCTCACTTTATGAACTTTCAGGTGAGTCCAACAAGTGCTTTAATGTGGATACATTCATTCCCAGAATTGACCCTTGTCTCTGACCTTTTCAAAAATAAAGGGGTTGTGGATATTTGTCAGTTCACGTTTTTGTCGAGGGCGTCGCTCTGTTTGTCTGTTGATGAAGACATTAATTTGATGCAAATCGCGTCAACCGAACACAATCGAAGTGCTAATTGCGCTTCTTTCAATGCGCAACCCCAACCCCCAACCCCAACCCCCCTCAACACAGTGGGTGCTAACAAAACGTTGGCCAATCAGCACTCACCCCACAGCTGCAAATGACAGCAACAGAAAACAAGGGCGTAGACAGCTTTGCCAGCCGAATGGGGATGGTCAAAATATTATTTACTTCATTGAAAAGCAAATATATTCATATTAGTAATATATTTATACCCTTGCAGAGGGTATTATAATTTTGTCACGAAATGTGTAACGCATGAAAGCAGACATCTCAGACATTATAAAGTATATATATATATTCTTGATCAGCATCAACAGCCGAGTCGATATAGCCATGTCCGTCTGTCTGTCTGTCTGTCTGTCCGTCTGTTTCTATGCAAACTAGTCTCTCAGTTTTAGAGCTATCTGGATGAAACTTTGTACAGATCAGTCTTTTTTTCTGCAGTCAGTACATATGTCGGAACCGGCTGGATCGGATCACTATATCATATAGCTGCCATAGGAACGATCAGGTCGATATCAACATTTAGTATGAAAAACTTTTTTGTTTCTTAAGATATCTTTACTAAACTCACACATTGTGTGTTTGTTATAGTTTCAAACAGCCCGACCAAAATTTGGTTCAAATCGGATAACTATATCATATAGCTGC
Source organism: Drosophila histrio (assembly GCA_958299025.2). NCBI lineage: Eukaryota > Metazoa > Arthropoda > Insecta > Diptera > Drosophilidae > Drosophila > Drosophila histrio. The sequence continues at coordinate 53,901,001 of OY282582.1, read as the reverse complement.
CATAGGAACAATCGGGACGAATTTTAAAAATTATGTTTTTATTCCAAACAGCACAAAAACAAAGAACGAAAAAGGTTAGGCTTCTTTAGTCTAAACGGCAGAACACAGAGATTTGCAGATATTTGCAGCTGAAATTTATACCAATTATTATTTTAAAATTATGTTGATTGTTAACTTCGATTAACTTCACAACTAAAAGCCTAAGGGCCGATTTCTCATCTTGCCTATTGTCTTAAAGTGTAGATAAACCTGCCGATAAGAGAATTTTTTGATTTTCTTGTCATAAATTTATTCTCAGCCTCTCGATATCTTACAGGGAAGATCATCCTCTCTGTAAGTTAAACATTTTCATTAAGTTGGCTGTATCGATAAGATGAGAAATCGGGCGTAAGAGATTTTTAAGGCTAAACACGAATTAGTACTAAAATAGGCACTAATGTTTTATCAATAAAATAAAATAAACACAAAATGCTAAGAACTCGCGGAATATTATAAATAGTATTCGACACCTTTCTTTTTAGACCCTTTACTTTTGCATCTGTTCGGTTTACAAACTGATTTCTAGTGCCTTTGAATCCAAGGATTTGGTTCGAATCTTGTTTCAGTTTAATACAACAAAATACTTTTATTTTCTTAATTGTTTTTCATATTTTCGTGATTTTTTAAGCATTGTTTAATGCTGTAATTTACTTTTACTACAAAAATTGATTATTAAAAACTCTAACTTAAGACTAATAATATTACTATTATACTATTACAAATTGTTATTTGATATTTAAATAATATTAATTGTAATAAAATAAATATTAATTAAATATATTCGGAATCGAAGCTATTTGTAGAACATATTCCGGTTAATTTTCTGTTACAGGGTCCATCAAGTTTAATATACTTAAAAATGTTTGCTAGAATATCGGTAGCTAAATAATGTTAAGCCATAATTGTTCCCCTATCTACGCCGCCCTTGACATCAATGCAGTAGCCGTGGCATCATCATCATCATCATCATCATCATCATCATTATTATTATTATCAACGTCATGATCGTCATCAGGAGCGGAGCAGGTGTGGCAACAAGGTGCAACAAGACGGGGAAAGACGAAGGGTGGCAAAGAGAGAGAGAGCTGCAGTTCTGGTTCACTTCATTATGTATGCGCGACACAGACAATGGGCCACTGATGGACGTGCTGCAATTGCAACAAGCAGGCAACAAGCGGCGGCAGGCGGGGGCAAGTGGGGCATCAAGTGTCGTCCCTGTCTACCGCAAACACACAGACAACGCGTATTCCACAAACCCAACAATTTCAGTCTTCTCGTTCCGCTCACAAAAAAACAAAAAAAAAACCGAAAACCCTTTGCTAAATCTGAATCTGAGCTGCGACTTGGAGTTGCCCTCAATGAATAAAATGTTTTGTAAATCTGAAACGCTTGTCTGTGGCATGTGTGCACACACACACACACACAGAGGGGGTATGTGTGCTTGTGCAACACCTTGCTGTGGAGTCAAATAGCGTAGCTTGTGGCATCAGTTTATCTATTTGGCCGCCTGACCAGCTTGTTAAGTTTTTGTTGCAACAAGCTCACTCTGACTCTCCTCCCTTCTCTCTCACACGTCTAACCACAAATCGAAGCATAGCTTCAGTGAAACTGAATGCCTTCAGCTGTGCCGGAGGGGCAGAAGGGTGACTGGGGGGGGGGGGGGCAGCTACTGCAGCAGCACCTGTGTCCAGCCGGCAGTTCATCATCAAAAGACGTACTGCCTCGGGTTTTGAGTTTCAGCCGAGAGTTGCTGTGTCTGTGTGTGTGTGTGTGTGTGTGTGTGTGTGTGTGTGTGTGTTGTGGACTCCTTTGCTCCTTTTTGGGGCAAAAGCCATTCGCACGCCTGTAATTTAATGTGGCCATCATGGTCATGTGGCAATGTGGCAATGTGCCCATAAACGCCCATTTGTGCACTCATTTATCTGGACGGGTCCAGAGAGAGAGAGAGAGTGGGCAAAACTGCAGATTGGATTTGTTAACGCAATTTTGCGCTTATACAACATACAACATTATTTTAATGCAAGTACTAGAATTCTCCTGGTCTTGCATTAGGCTGGACCTTAATCGCACAAATTGTAGCTGACCGGAATCGATTACAAATCTCAGCTGAACTATTTATTTATTGAGATTTTCTAATTTTTTTTATATGTTTATTTATTTATTGAATGATTTATTTGGTTATTTATTAATATTTTTTCTTATTTGTTTGTTTATTTATTTATTTATTTGTTTGTTTATTTGTTTATTTACGTCGGCCTTAATGGAAATCAGCCTAGAAGGCCAGAAGTCTGAAAGAGCAATGTATTCTTGAAATATATTTACTTATTAATTTAGTAAGTTATTTATTTATTAGTTTAGTTATTTATTTATTAATTTAGTTATTTAGCCTGAATTTTAATCAACACAATTTGCTAGCCAGAAGCTTCAATTAATTCAATGTCTATTATTTTTTCCCGAAATATTTATTTGTTTTGCGAATTGTTTACTTATTGATTAATATATTATTAAGTTATTTAATTATTTTTTTATTTATTTATTTATTTATTTACATTTTAAATTAACAAATTATTTTATTATTAATTTATTTAGTTATCTTTATATTTTTTATTATATATTTACTTATTAACTTATTTATAATTTTGATTATTTATTTAATTATTTGTTCTTTTATTCATTTGTTGACTTATTTTTATATTTATTTATATATGTCAGTTGTATTTTTTTATTAATTCAGTTATTTATTTATTTAGTCATTTATTAATTTAATTATTTATTATTATTATATCTATTGATTTAACTATTTATTTATTTACATATTTATTTAAATATTTGTTCTGTTATTAATTTAATCACTAATTATTTTGATATTTATTATATACATCAGTTGTATTTATTTATTAATTCAGGTTTTTTTAATTATTTATTTAGGTTTTTATTCAGTCATTTATTTAGTTATTTATTTTTTTATTTGTCTATCTATTTACTTTATTATTTACTTAATTATTTAATTATTTGTTCTTTTATTCATTTTGTTAACTTATTTTTATATTCATTTATATATGTCTGTTGTATTTATTTATTAATTCAGTTATTTATTTATATATTTGTTTATTTATTCATTTATTTAGTTATTTATTTATCCATATATTTAAATAATTATTTATTTATTTACTTATTTCATTATTTGTTCTGCTTTTAATTTATTAACTAATTATTTTGATATTTATTTATATACGTCAGTTGTATTTATTTATTAATTCAGTTATTTTCTTATTTATTTATTTATCTACCTATTTATTTTTTTACTTATTTGTTCTTTTATTCATTTATGAACATATTTTTATATTTATTTATATATGCCAGTTGTATTTATTTATTAATTCAGTTATTTATTTATTTAGTCATTTATTAAGTTATTTATTTATCTATTGATTTAACTATTTATTTATTTACTTATTTGTTCTGTTATTAAATTATTAACTAATTATTTTGATATTTATTATATACATCAGTTGTATTTATTTATTAATTCAGTTATTTTCTTATTTATTTATGTAGGCTTTTATTCAGTCATTTATTTAGTTATTTATTTATTTATTTATTTAGTTATTTATTTATTTATTTGTCTATCTATTTATATATTTATTTTATTTTTTACTTAATTATTTTATTATTTGTTCTTTTATTCATTTATTCACTTATTTTTATATATATTTATATACGTCAGATGTATTTATTTAGTTTTATTTATTTATTTAAAGTTTTATTTCTTAAAATATTAATTTAATTATTAATTTATTTATTTACTTATACATTTATTTATTTTTTTGTTTTTTTTTTTGTATTAATTTATTTATTAAGTTATTTTAATATATATTTATATTCAACACTTGTATTTAATAATTGTTTTATTTATTTACTTATAAATTTAATTAATTTTATTGTTCTCTTATTAATGTATTTATTTATTTAGTTACTTTTATATTTATTTATATTTATATTTATTTACACCAAATCGCTGGCGAGAAATTTCAAATAAAAATATCTACTATTTCTTTCCTGAAATATGTAGTATTTGTTGATTATTTATTTATTTATGAATGCATTGATTTAGTTAGTTATTTATTTACTTTCGTCAGAAACCAAAAAGCTTAAATTAGAAATGTGTACTAAATTTTTATGAAATATTTCTTGGTTTAGCTATTTATTTAATTAGTTATATAGCTATTTATTTACATTAGCCTAAACGGATGTCTGTCTAAATCTTAATCGACTCCATTTGATGGCCAATTGCTTAAAATAACAACAATTACTTATCTTCCTGGAATTATTTACTTATTTATATGATTATTGATTAAATTTTTTATCTATTTACTTTTTAATTTAGTTATTTAATTTTCTATATATTTTTATTAATTTATTTATTTCCGTCAGATTAAAGAAAACAGTAAAATTGTAAATTAACAATTGATATAATATGCAAAATACTTAGATTTAAATTGAATATATTAAAGAAATAATTTAAAGGGGGGTATACAAAATGCTTCAATTGATTCAACATTTCTTGCGGAGATTGGGGAAAACAGTAAAAAAATAAGAAAAAAGCAAGCAAACAAATTTTTAATAATTATTATTTAATTATTATTATTATTTAATTATTAATTAATTAAATAAAACCAATCACAGTGGATTTTTAATCTGATGGCAAAGTATAATATTTAAAGTTTCTATTGTATCATATTCTTAATCACATTTATTCAAAATCCCTCAATTTCAACCTTATTTTTGCTCGCTAATAAATGCACTTAAAAGCTCCCAAGAAGTTCCACTTTCTTTGTTTTTTTGTTGACTTTTAACTCAAGTAAAATACAAAAGCTTTTGTCTGCATATATTAAGTATGTATGTAAGTATAAAATCTTACACTATTAATTGTTAATATAATCTCAATTATTTTGTCCAACAGCTCTTAGTTCCCAATTGTAAAGCTTCTAAAAGCTTGAACCCAGAAATAGTGTATGAAACTGCGTACAATTTATGTTTATAGTAGAGCTTTTATACTAGTATTTTTAGCAAATACGACGCTAAAGCTTTGACTTTAGATTTGCAGCAACTTTTGCTGTACTCAATAAATAATCGAATTAATCACTTAAATAAAAATCTATGTGTTGAATCTTTATTAAAGCTTTTACTATTCATTGTTGTTATCTAAACTCATTAACAATTCATCGAAAATCAAGGACTGTATGTGAGAGCTTTGTATTTAAGCAGCTTTTCAGCAAAAGCTCTCAATAAAAGCCAGCAAATTGAAGTACATATTTGCTTATGTGTGAACGAATAAGTAAGCCTTTCTATGCTCAAAATGAAAGCTTTCAAGCTGTTTGTAGAAGCTGTATCTACTTAAAAAACAGTTAACTTAAAAGCTGTTTATTTTGTAACTTAAACCATAAGCTCCTTCTCTCTATATCTTTGTCTTGCTCTAACTTGTTTGTTGTTAATCCCACAACTTAAGACAAAAGCTCTCAATTCGCTCTAACTACAAAGCTGTTCAACCTTTAACAAGTGAAGCCAAAGCTTTCTCTTAATGTGCTTTCTGTCTGTGGTCTTGATGATCGATTAAGTAAGCTTTACTATCCTCAAAGTGAAAGGTTTCAAGCTGTATGTAGAAACTAAATCTACTTAAAAAACAGTTAACTTAAAAGCTGTTTATTTTGTAACTTAAACCATAAGCTCCTTCTCTCTATATCTTTGTCTTGCTCTAACTTGTTTGTTGTTAATCCCACAACTTAAGACAAAAGCTCTCAATTCGCTCTAACTACAAAGCTGTTCAACCTTTAACAAGTGAAGCCAAAGCTTTCTCTTAATGTGCTTGCTGTCTGTGGGCTTTTGGTAAATCAGTTCCAGCCTAAATCGCTCCCTCATAATTTATATGCAATATTTTATGCATTCTTATATAATAGATTTAAGTGCACACACATTAAGGACGTTAGTACGCCATTATGAAAGCGCGACTCTATTGCGTTCTTTTTTTTTTCATTTTCATTTTATATTCTCTCTCTCTTTTTTTTTTATTTTTATCATTTTATAAGCTCTATGCATACTCTGTCAGGGGGGATGAGGGAAAAACAAAACAAAGTGCCAAAGGACTTTAATGCGTATTCGAAGTTAACGGGCGAAATGTGGCGAAATGTGTTCATGAAGGACCCTCAGCGATTTACGAGTTGTATCCGGTATGCTTAAGGGCCGGAGGAAACTGTGTGCGGGGATAACTCATTAAGTTCATGTACTGTCTGCTAGGCGGCCATCAAAGTCGATTACCTAGAAAATGCCCCAAAATGCCACAATGTCAATCGATTAAGTTGCATGGGTCACAAGCAGCCGAGGAAGAAACAGGCAACCAGTCAAAACCAAACACACACTGCACAGTCAAACAGAGTCAGGCAACTGTGAGGCGGGAGTGTGGAATACCAGGAGTCAGGAGTCAAGATCCTACGAGCGGTACATCCCTGGTCTTTGGACTCTGGGCTCATCGGTTCATTGTCAAATTACATTAGCATCCAGTTCGGTAGGAGCGTCTGTGTTTTGACAGCTGCTTTTGCTTATTGACATACGCTTCTTGGTAAGTATTCAACTCTATGCTACACAGAGAGACAGTCTACACGCACATGTAATCACAATGCAACGTTATGGTCAGCACTATGACAGCTAGTACAGTGGAGTACTTAGCCATGTTCCTTTTACTGCCACGCCTACAACACACATACCCCCAAACATCTTCCCCTCTTTATTTCTTACTCGTTGTGTTGCCCTCATAAACGGCATGTTTAGGAGCCAATGAGCTGCGTTTTTATGGCACATGGAGTGTGTGTGTGTGTGTGTGTCAAAGTTAATTTTCGGCACAGTCTTTATGAAGTGTGTGTGTGTGTGTGTATGTGTGTATGTGTGTAGGCAGCTGTTGAACGAAAGTGCTTGTGGCAATATGACAATGTGCCACACTGACAACATTAACTGTTATCCAAGTTTCTTTACTAATTGCAAACTCAATCTAAAATTAAAGTTGTTACAAGCTCTCAACTCCTACGATAAATGGCTTTGAAAAAAACTTCAGCTTGACTAATTTGAAATGTGATTATGTATAGAGAAATTAGAACTTAAATTGCTTGCTTTTCTATGGAAAATAATATTAAAATAGAGACTTGGCTAGTTGAAAACTAGGAAAATTATGTAAATATAAACAGCACTCAGTTTGCAGCAAATTTATTAGTCAATACTACAATTCAATTCAGTATTCTGCTGAATTTGTATAGTAACCATGTGTCCATTAAAAATTGGCAAAAAAAGTGTACAATGAATTTGTGCAAGCCATAAGAAGCCATCTTCGAAGTCTACATTATATTCCTAATCAGAATCAATAGCCATGTCGATTCACACCTGTGCGTCTGTCTGTCCGACCGACTGTATTTTCGTTTGTCTGCCTGTATGTCCGCCCAACTGACTCTCCATTGGTCTGTCTGTATGTCTGTCCGTCTGTCCGTTTGTCTGCCTGTATGTCCATCTGTCTGTCTCTCCGTCCGTCTGTCTTTCCGTCCGTCTGTATGTCCGTCTGTCTACCCGTCCGTCTGACTGTCCGTCCGTCTGTGTGTCCGTCCGTCTGTCTGTCCGTCTGTATGTCCGTCTGTCTGAATGTATGTCAGTCTGTCTGTCTCTCCGTCCGTCTGTCTGTCTGACCGTCCGTCCGTCTGTCTCTCCGTCCGTCTATCCCTCCGTCTGTCTGTCTGTCTCTCCGTCTGTCTGTCTGTATGTCCGTCTGTCTATCCGTCCTACTATCCGTCTGTCTGTCTGTCCGTCCTGCTGTCCGTCTGTCCGACTGTCTGTCCGTCCGTCTGTCTGTTCATCCGTCTGTTTGACCATCCTTCCGTCTGTCTTTCTGTTCGTCTGTCTGACTGTCCGTCCGGCTGTATATGCGACCGTTCGTCTCTCCGTCCGTCTTTGTTCGTCTGTCTCTCCATCCGTTTGTATAAACGCATAGATCTCAGCAACTAAAAAAGTTAGAGATTTAAAATAAGAAAAGTAGACTCCTCAATACCTTACACAAGTTTATTTGCAATTTTCGATATATCACAGATATGAAAAATTCAAGTTCTAGCACTGATCAACTGAAGAGATATTTGGAGTTCAATAAACGCTGAGCAATTTGCAGCATGTTTCATAGCGATTGGTCCATAAATAATGAAGATATTAAATAATTTGTTCTAAATCCTGTATTTCATAATTGTTGGCCAGAGCGAGAGCGAACATATGAATATCCCATTTGCGCAAACGAGAGCGCATAGGATAACCTGAAGATTTCCGCTGTCGGCCGCTATACATTGTGTCGGTGCAAAAAAGCTGAAGGCTACACCGAAAGTTATACATTGTGTGAAAAGCTGAATGCTACTGGCTATCGTAAAATAAGTATTAGATTATTTGTTTAGATAACACAGCTTAATCAAACAGTGTAACAAATTTTAATTTGAAGTTTTCAAGCACTGAAAACTCAAACTGATGTTTATAGTATTTATATTAATTAATATGACCGATTGTCTATGCACATGTTTGATACTATTACATTTCTATCATTGTATATAAATACATAATAAACAATTTCCACATCAACAGTCGCAGTCCATACAGATGCCAAACTATATATTTAAATACTTATATGTGTACAAGCATATATATAAATAAAAGCAATGCCATTATAATCAAAATGCTTTATTTTAAGACCTGCACAGGGTATTCTACTGTCGCGCCCGCTCAACTGACTGGTTTGTATCAATCTCATATCTGCGATAAAACTGAGAATTTCTTTCTACTGTTAACAACTTCAGGGCTTTAGAAATTACTTCCAATTATAACCCAATTATTCAAATTTCAATTACCCAATTATTTAATAAACTTAAATGGCTATTTAAGAAATTTAATTTAACTAATATAAAACTATCTAAAGTTCTAGCGAGTTAACTATTGTTTTTACAAATGGAACCTAGGGAAAATTAACTATAAATCGCACTCAGATTCTAGCAAATATTTGCAGCTCAGATCATCATAACATTTATAATCTTTCAATACAGTTTTCTTATGAATTTAGTAAATTAATATTCATCATAATGTTGATCATTTCTTCATTTTGGATATTTCCCAATCATCTCTGAAATGTTTTCTAGGACTCATTTTTGCTGTTAACAACTTCAGAGCTTCAGAGTATTTTTTCTCCCAAATATTAGCTTAGATTTAATACCTTCCATTGGCTAATGTACAAATGTAACTTCTCTAATGTAACATTCTCTAAAGTTCATTTTGCTGTCAAGTAAAGTAAATCAAGGCAAATTGATCTGAAGATTTTCCCTTATAAAATTGACTAACAATTAAAATAACCTTAAATGTTTATTTAACAAATTGAACTTCTTTAATAAAAAAATTATCTAAAATGAAATTTGCTAGATAAAAAGAAATAGACATGATTTTAAGGTTTTACTCGTGAAATTAACTAAAAGGAAATAATTTTTGCTAAGTGAATTATTTTTAAAATAATAGGATAAACTTCTCTAATTTAAATTTCTCTAAGGTGAACTTGTCGTTAAATGTAAACTACAAAAAATTCAATTATTAACTCAAGTTATGAGTTAATTCCTATTTTAATTTATAAATTGTGCTTCTCTAATTAAATTCTAAAAATTTCATTTATAATATAGTTCTTAGTAGATATAAATAGATAGATAGATCGAAATACAAACCTCACAGCTAATTTGTTAAACGAATTGATCTATTATTTATTGATATAATTTACATATTATAGTTTCAATTTATGAAGTGTTTCCCCCCAACTTTAATCAACTCTCAACTTGTGTGCAAGTTTTTAAGTTAATTTCGATTCGCTAAACTAAACGAACTTTATAATAATAATCCCTACAAGAGTTTGAACGAGGGTAAAATTGAGTAGGGAGGTTGGAAGTTTTGAGCAAGTTACTAGGGGCAATCCTAGAAGTAGTTGAATACCTTTTGGTAAAAATTGAACGGTTGAAGCCATTAAATGTTAACGTGGCCAAAAGAAGCCGCATAAAATGAGCCACAAACGTTGGCGTATCGTGGGTAAAAGAGGGAGAAAGGGGAACGGGGAAGAGGGTTTCCTGTTGTGGCTGGACAATGTACTGAAAACCTGTTGTTACTACGAAATTATTCCAATTGTTATGTCCCCGTGTCACCATCATCTATGTTTGAAGTTTCGTTGAACGAACTCACGTCTGTGCTGTATTCCAATAATAAAAATCACTTTTATTGCTCAATATATTCTAATTACGGTAATTCTGCCAACATAAACGTAACAAACTTGACTAATTTCCAAAGGCAAGGCCGGCACAGGAGTTTTTCCCTGTGCAGGAAAACTATCGGAAAAAGGGGGAACTCCCCCCCCCCCCGCCTTACACCGCCTAATTCATGGAGTGCGCTTCCTTGATAAAGTGTAATTATTCTATGAATATCGAAAAAGTGTGTACCTTGTGGTCAGGTAAAGAAAAAGGGGGGAAGTAAGAAGTAGGAGTTTAGTTAGATGGCAACTTCAACAACGACAAATGGCAACCCGTAAGGCACGAACTCAACTAACGGTCTATGTGATTTTATGGTAATTTGATTGTAATGAAAACTAATAGCAATTGATTGTACGACGTGTTCAAATGTCCAGACACAAGACTCAGAGAGACTCAGTGAGACTCCAAGACTCAGTGACTGACTTCGACCCTTTCGGCATGTACATAGTACCTACTACCTTGGCCATTGTCTTAACTTGTCTTGTTCTGTTCTGTTTGATTCTCTTACCCTTTTCCATTTCCACCAATCTTTGACGTCCTGTTGTCGTTGGGTCTCTCGGCATTCAGCTAAAGTTCTTGACCCTCAACATCATAAGCTTACTGAGTAATGCCATAACAACAACAACAACTACAAGAACAACAACAACAACAACAACAACTACAAGAACAACAACAACAACAACAACAGCAACAACTACAAGAACAACCACAACAAGAACAATTCTAACAACAATCGTAACAACAAATGTCGTAATGTCGTTGTCACCGTAAACATCCAACTGACACCTGATAATGGGTATAGATTGTTTTATCAGTGGAGCAGATGAGATTTTCCCTGCTCCCTCCTGCTGTTCTTTTTAGACCCTGTACTTAAAAAAAGTACCAAGGGTCTATACAATTTGTGCGTAACAGGTCTAAGGAAGTCTGGCAGTATATATATTCTTGATTAGCATCAACAGTCGAGTCGATATGGCCATGTCCGTCTGTCCGTCCGTTCGTCTGTCCGTCCGTCCTGCTGTACAAACACCTAGATCTCAGAGACTATAAGAGCTAGAGTAACCAAATTTGGTGACAATACGCCTGAGGCCATGACAAAGTTCAACTTGGTTTTAGTGTTTTGCCACGCCCCCTTACGCCTCCAAAAATCGGGAAAAAACCGAATAACACGTGTAATTGAAAAGATACAAGTTCCAAATTCAACATACATAAAGTTTAGTTTAATTGCAATGTGTACTGAAAATTTCATTGAAATTGGACAATGAACACCGGAGATTTGAAGCAAACAATTTTTTTGAATATACAAAGTTTGGAGACAGTAACTTAAGGCATTGAAATTAAATTATTTATTGCAGTTCTGTAAGGAAACTGTTAATTTGCCAGATAATCGACTATGGTTGCATTGTCGCTATGGTTAGAGTGTCGAACTCTTGTGGTGCGGTTCTGGAGTTCGACACTTACCAGAAGCACTCTTTTTTTTTTATTATTAACAAACTGATTTAGGTTTATAGTACTATTACTTCGTTTTTGAAGAATAAGTAAAGGGTCTCTCATAGTCGACTTCGACTGTTCCCTACTATCACTGCCGCCCCGACTTGTCGTTGTCTCTCTCTTCTCTACATTAACTCTATTATTTACATATTCTTCTCATACTACTCATACTATGCACAAACATTTCACATTGATAAATAAGTATTCATATTGCTCAGGAAATCAGATACTTTCATTATGCCAAAGTAAAGAGATATTTTCCAGGTATGTTCCGATATTATGGAACAGTTTCGAAATCAAAGCTGAGTTTTTCTTATATTTGTACACCTTTAACTATATACAATTAGTATATTTAAGGTACTTACTATCTATAATGATTGCAATTGCCTGTCTTTTATATTTCAATTTTGCTTTTTACCTACTATTTCACATATTGAAGAACAATTTTTGATAGAAGTTCAGCATCAAAACTTCAAAAGTATTTGAGATTTTATGTTGACATTTTGAGGTGTGTGTAACCTTTAATTAATAAACTAAACTAAGATAATCAATTTGTCTAAAGAATTTAGAAATTAGATTGCAAATGTTAATTGAAATTGAAAACAGAGAAATATATAAAATACATTTTTAAATACTATCAAATGTAATGTAGACTTTATTTAATAAATATCTAAATATACATATATGTATGTATATTTTATATTAATAATATATTAATTAATATTAATTAATATACTCAACAATTCATATTATTTGCATTCAGGAAAGATGCTTACCTACAGTGACTGCTAAAAGAAATGCTGCTTAGCTAATCCCGTGTCTTAGGTTGAATGACATTCGTTTATTGCTCGCAACTCACAAAGAACAAGTCATTGTTGAACGTGCTGAGATTGCTCGACTATTCGATACCCTGTACACAATCAAGTCAATAGCAAATCAAATGTAGTTTAAGACTTGAGTATACAATTTATGTATATCGACCTATTCGTTTTTAGACCCTTTACTTTAAAAAAGTAAAACGTGTCTATTAAGTTTGTCAACAAAAAAAATTTGCGTAACAGGTCGAAGGAAGTCCGGCAGACCCCATAAAGTATATATATTCTTGATCAGCATCACCAGCCGAGTCGATATAGCCATGTCCGTCTGTCCTGCTGTCCGTCTGTCGTGATGTATAAACACCTAGATCTCAGAGACTATAAGAGCTAGGGTCACCAAATTTGGTGACAATACTCCTGCGGCCCCCGAAAAGGTCAACTTTGTTTTAAAATGCTGCCACGCCCCCTCCCGCCCCCAAAAATCGGAAAAGAACCAAATAACTCGAGTAATTTAAAAGATACAAGTTCCTAAATTGGCATACATAAAATTTACTTTCTTTCTGAAGCGTACTGAAAATTTCATCAAAATTTGACAATTAACAAGATTTGAAGCAAAAAAATTTAATATATGGGCATTTCCATGAGGTCGCACGGGACAATCGTACACATTGTAAGTGGTAAAAAGGTCAAAGTAAGACGGATTTTCAAAATGATTTTTCCAATTAAAAGTAGTTCTTGATTAGCCCTATAACTGGTGCTAAGGTCGATTTTGAGGAACTATTCGTATTGTAGATTTTTACAAAAAATCAAGGCATTCGCACGGGACAAAAATAGAAGTGGTTTTTTTGGAGATCAATTTAATCTCAGATTTCAGCGAAAGTTTGGGCAATATATTCATGCAAATTTCTGATAAATGTTATGAATTGATGTCTCTTTGAAATGGTTATAGTTTTGCTCAAATATGATTTATAGTTTTTTTTTTATTGCAAAGCCGAAATTATCGTAACTTGCAATCGCATACTTTCTTATACATTATTTTTTGACTCTTTGTACCTTTCCAAAGATTTGGAGTACCATAAGACAATGCATAATAACTTATTCTTAGAATTTGCATCAAAACAAAATGTACACTAGAAATGGCCAAATGAGAAAAGTTTCACTTGTTCGACTTTGCATCCCAATATTTCGAAATGGGTTATGAATAGAGACGAAATTTTGTTACATTAGTTAAATTTCATTGTTTTCCTATTAAAATATCGACTATTCACTCAATTTTTATAATGAAACAAGTTGTTTTTAAACACTTTAAATGTTTTGGTCTCGGTGGATCTCGGTGCCCATATACAATGGTAGAAGGCAGCAACTTGAGGCATGGAAATAAAATTATTAATTGCACTTCTGTAGAAAACTATTAATTGGCAAACAATCAATTATGGCTTCATTGGTGCAATGGTTAGAGTGTCGAGTTCTTGTGGTGGGGTCTAGGGTTCGAATCCTGCCAGTGGCACAATTTTTTCTGTTTTTTAAAAATTGTTAAATAATCAACAATGGCTTCATTGGCGCAATGGTTGTTAGAGTGTCGAACTCTTGCGTTGTAGTCTGAAGATCGGGACCTACCAGAGGCACACTGTTTTTCTGTTTTTATTCTTTTTAAAATGTATTAATACAGTAATAAAATAAAATAAAACAATAATAATATTTTTATAAACAAATTCTAACATAAATTCCAATGTATTATATTTAATAATGTATGTATGCATTACATAAATGTATCTTGTATGTTAAGATGAACATTTGTATATTAATGATTCATGTGTAACATAAACGATTATATTTAATTAATCGAAAGTTAATCTGAGCAGCATCAAATTTATTTAGGTTTATTATAAGTCTCTAAGTTTGTTACTGTCTGAATAAGTAAAGGGTCTCTCATAGTCGATTTCGACTGCAGCCTTTGCCGACTGGTTTATAATATTTTCTCTTAATATTCTTAGTACAGGGTATAAGATACCGAGTGAAAATTAAATAAAATTAACTTTGTATCAAGATATTTTACTTGATAGCCTCGAATTGTGTCAAAAGCTTGGCATACCTTTTATTTTAAAGTATAAATCCTTAGTACAGGGAATTTTTTGTACTGAATGCAGCTGCCTTGAAAGTGTCGAGAAATGCAGCAGCAGCTAGTGCATCATCCACAAGTATATGTGGCAAGTGCATTAGTTAGTTGAATGAACAACAACAGCTTGACGAGGCAAGCGACGCCAAAATCGGAGTTCATTGCGAGTTGCATGCAACGTTTTGGGTCAAGCAGCTGGCCGCAGTCCATGCGATTCCCAGATACAGAAAGAGAGAGCCCAAATGATGGCCACATGCCGCATGCCGCATGCCACATGCCACATGCAACAGACAATACATAGATATATGTATAAATGTATACATATGTATAGATACGATATATACGTACAACAATAGTATAGAAACTTACTTAGTTATAAGCTCAACGCACGCGACTATCTGTTATGTGTATGTTGCAACCAAAAGGGCGGGAAAGGGAATGGGGCACATCTTAAAGATGGCAAGAAAACGTAGCTCTTTAAGGGTCAGATGATGAGTTGAAGTTGCCCCCCAGACGACGATGCTGCATGCAAATTGGAATTGGATCAACAAAACAAAACTCAAAAGCAAAACTCGCCCTTCAACGGGCAGAGTGCAAAGGAAAAGTTGAAACATTTTTGCTTGATTAAGTTTCGAGATGAATATCAATATACAATACAAAATAAAATATATATACACAATATACAATATATATAAATATATATATTTATATGAGTATAGAAGATATAAGATACAAGTGTGGCAATATGTGCGAGCATTTTCATTATTGTCTGGGGCCAACTGATTTATGCCATTCAATTGGCTTTTCAGGCAGACAAACTGCCCGGGAAATGAGGCCAATGAATCAGTGTGGCCAATTTGGAATACAAATGCCGGGCAAAAACCTTCCTTTTTTTTCCACCCGTCCCCTTCGTTTCACAACTTTACACAGAGGCAAAAAAAAAAAAAACAAAAAACACAGAAAATAAAAGTTAAATGATAAAGTTTTTTGGCCCCAAACCAAACCATTCAGTTGGCCTTGACTTAGAGCGCGGCTAGAACTCGATTGTTTGCATAAGAAGATGAAAAATTACAGCCGAATATTTAATGCACATTTAACTAAATATCTATATGTGTTTAATAGCTGTCGCTATCCGTAGTTATTTTCCTTAACAGTAGGTGGTCAATGGCAGCTGCTTATTGAAATGCATTTAAAACGAATCGAATAAAAAACATAAATCAACATTAATTTTCTTAGTTTCCAGTTATCGTAAGTAATGATTCTTTTGTAAATTTTTAAGCGAAAGATATACCAATACTCTTGTTCAAGACATATAATAATCTATGTAATTTGAACATGATTTAAACATTTACTTTAATTAATTCTCTTTTAAAACAAGTCGATCAGTCGAGCGGGCGCGACGGTGGGATACCCTGTGCAGGTCTTCAAAGAAAAGTATTTTCATTATAATGGGACTTAAATACCCCCAAAAAATACCTCTACACGAGGTAAAAGTCTAGTGATGAAAGCATATTCAAGACCCAAAATTATTGATATGAAATTTTGTGACGAACAAAATTCATTTGAATATATTTACTATTCTAATATAAAACTAGATAAAAAACTGTTCTTGTAATCAGCTGTTTCCAATTGTGGGCGAAGGGGGCGTGGCATCGCAATGAAATTTTCTGGACACATTCAGCCCAAGTTTCCTATCATGTTTGCCAAATCTCAAGTCTCTAGCTTTAACATTGCTTATGCTATGTTGATTTTTCTAATTTTAAAACAAACGGGACTTGATATAGAAAATTGATAATAAACTTGATCTTCGTATGGTATTCAGGAACCTACATTTCAAATTTGAAGACTCTTGCTCTTATAGTTGCTGAGATCCACGCGTTCTTACAGACGAACAGACGGACGGACAGTCAGACAGACGGACGAACAGTCAGACAGACGGACGGACCGACGGACATGGCTAAATCAACTGGGCTATTGATGCTGATCAAGAATTTATATACTTTATGGGGTCAGCCACGCTTCTTTCTGCCTGTTATATACTTTTAACAAACTTGATATAAAGGGTGTAATAAAATAAAATGATCTATGAGAGAATCAATTGAAATTACAAATAATTAATATTTTGCAATTATATTAAAACACATAATAATAATAGTTTTTAAATTTTTAAAAAATAGCTTAAGCACATTAATAAGTTTCAACTTTCCGTTGCCAAATCTTAAAATTATATTTAAAGCTGATTTCATAAAGACATACATTACAATCAATTTGCTGTCAGTGGAAATAGTATTTTCCACAGGACAGATTATACTCAAGTTAAAAATTTAACTAATTGAGCAACAATTTCCTCAGAGTAAGGCTATTAATTTATTATATAATTATTAATTTATTTTTTCTTTTCCTTTAGGCTTTAAAAAAATCTAGCGCCTATTAAGTTTGTCATAAACAAAATGTGTGTAAAAGGCAGATGAAAGTCCAGCAGACTCCATAAAATGTATATAATTTTAATTAGCAATAATAGCCCGATTGATTAGATGGTGCAATGTCCGTCTGTTCGTCCGTCTGTTCTTCTGTCTGTATAAAAGTCAAAATATCAGTGACTATAATCGCTTGAGACACCTGAGTTGATTCGTCTATATCCTAAGAACCACACGTTTGTTTTAGAATCAAAAATGATATAATTTAAAATTAGATTTAATTGAATAATTTTAAATCTAAAGCTGTGAATAGTATAGGCAACACAGAAGTAGGGGGAAGTTATTTAAGAACAACAATTTTGACGCAGCATCAACACAAATTACAAAACTTGCGGCGTGTTTGTTCGCGTGTGAATGAGTCTTACAGTATATTTAGTATGTAGTATGGATCGACTCTCAAAGTCGACTAGTTGTGCATTGGAAAATCTATTAATTGATGCAGAAAGAATTGCGTAACGACGATGTCCATCCATCAAGATCAGAGATTAATTGACTTTACTGCTTGTCTCTTTTTTAGACCCTTTACTTCAAAAAAGTAAAACGGGTCTATTAAGTTAGTCAAAATCTGTGTAACAGGTAGAAGGAAGTCCGGCAGACCCCAAAAAGTATATATATTCTTGATCAGCATCAACAAACGAGTCGCAATAGCCATGACCGTCTACTTGTCTGTCCGGCAGTCCGTCCGCCTGTCCGTCCGTCTGTATGAGCGCCTAGATCTCAAAGACTATAAGAGCTAGACTCACCAAATTAAGTATGGTGGTTCGTCTATGGGCTAAGCAGATCAAGTTTATGTTAAAATTTTGACACGCCCCCTTCCGACTTCGTAAATCGAAAACAAAATTTTTGAAATCCCATAAAACAAAATATGTTAAAGCTAGAGTCCTGAATTTTGGCACATAGGACAAGCATCGGGGTCCCAATTTAACCTAAGAATTTAATCATGATCAGATAATAAACTCGGAAGTTATTCAAAACTCAATATAACTCAGTGTCGGGCCAAAGGAAGAAGAAGAGCATATTGACGTTACAAAGCGTTATGGGGTACCATTAATGTTAATCTTATTTCCTTTTTGAAGAATAAGTAAAGGGTCTCTCATAGTCGACTTCAACTGAAGCCTCTCCGACTGGTTTCATTTTCAATCCAAGTTGAAGCTGCTGTGTTAAATGATTAAACATAATCAAATTCAGTTTTGTTATGAAATAGTCATAAAGAAAATAAATGTATTTTCAATAGAAATGCATTTGTTTAAGTGTCTGTTGGAGTTGTTATATCATCGGTTTGCATATTATTATTATCAGCACCAGCGACTGTATCGACTGCATCGATTGCTTCGACTGCATCGATTGCTTCGACTGCATCGATTGCTTCGACTGCACTCAACGATTCCTGTTGTATCGCCTCGTGTAGTTGCTCCTCCTCCGTCTCATCTTCATAATCCTCCTCCTCCTCATCCTCCTCCTCCTCCTCATCATTCTCGCTATCATCCTCTGTCGTATCACCCAGATATTCAACGGTGACACGTTGACAGCGCAATGGCAACGGTGGCAAGGTTACACTCGGTACAATCGCATATCTCAGGGTCCAGTTAATGGCATTGTTATTATACAGTCCACGATTGTCACGATACAGGGCTGCCATCAATTCATCGCATGGATCATCGATATTCGGTTCATGCATTAAATCACAAACGGCATGCAATATGGTTGATACCGTAATGAGGGCAGTCCATTTTGTGGTCAAGAGATCCCAACAGATATAACCATCGAAATCGATATTGCAATGATAGATTTTTGTTATGAAATTCACGCGTGGCGGCATAAATGGATAGTTCTTGTTAAACTTCAGACGCAGCGTGAATACGCCCAGATAATAGGGCGTGCCACGCACACCCAAAATTGTCGCTTCCCAGAGCATCAGATCACCGGTAACGGGCCAGACACAGCAATTGGTCGGTTGTAGTCGATACAATTCGTTGAGTTCCTTTCTTAAGCGTCTTTCGGCCATCTCTCACATTGCCCTCTCAAACTCACGCTCTCTCTCGCTCTCCCTCTCTCTCTCTCTCTCTCTCCCGTCTGACCCTCTTGAAGTCGTCTGTCCGTTCAGCGCAGCGTCAATTTATCAACTATGCAAAAAAAAAAACACTGTTGATAGTTTTCAGTCGTTCAGTCGCAAATGCTTCTCAATTTGCTTTCCATTGGTTCACGATAATTTACAATCGATTTAATTTATTTATTATTACCTTTTCTATTAGCTTTGCAACTTTAATAATAGAAAATAATACATCCGCAGTTTGTGTCTATCAAACAATCAGAATTTGATTTCATCGCTGACTTTGGTTTTTACCTGTTGTTAAATAAATAAACAATCACAAATTACGCAAGCATATACAAATCAATTTCATTAAAAAATTATATCGTTTTGCGTATGAAATCGATAACAATAACTCTCATAACTCCGTTTACATGCTATATTATTACACCATGGACCAGTGTTGCCAACTCCTCGCCAGTGTTGCCATCTTAGCTAATTTATTGCTAGACTTAGCTATTTTGAAATTGCGAAAGCTTAATCAATTGATAAAATGCTATTAGCTAGAAATCTAGCTAATTTCAAAAATGATTTGTCTACTTCGTCCAAAGTAAAATAGTTTCTTTAATATCTTCTAAATTTATTATCAGATCGTGATGAAAATTTGAGGAAACATTGAGTATACGATGCGTTCATGTTTGCCAAAACTAAAGTATTTAGCTTTAAATTGACTTTCGTTATGGGCACTATATTTATATAATTTATTGGAGAAGACAATAAACTTAATCTGCATATGGTATCCAGATTTTAAGCTTGTAGCTCTTATAGTTGCTAAGATAAGAAACGAACAGGCGGAGAGACAGACAGTCAGAAAGTCAATCGATTTGGCTATTGATACTGATAAAGTATATATACTTTATAGGGACGGAACTGTCTCCCTTTTGCCTTTTAAATACATTCCATTATATACTCTATTTTCGGCCCTTGGAATGCTTATAAAAACTAGTTTGTGTGTCACTAACAAAACTTTAATCAACAATCTAATTATAACCGTTTAGTAAACGATTCATTTACAATGGTTAGTTTCAATTTAATCACAGTTCCTTGCTTTAACAAAAACAATATTTTGGACACATTAAAACTGTTCTTCGAATAAATCTTTTAATTATTCAAGTAAATTTACTTGACAAGTGATGTTCAAATTATTTTTAAACATATACCTTGATTAATTTAAATTGTCTGAAGTTGTTCACATTTTTATACCCTGTGCTCATTATTCTAATAGAATTTAAGCTATTTCTAGCTATTTTTTTCCATCTCATTAGCTATTTTATCACATGAAATTCTGGCTCCTCGCCACAGAGACAGGAGAAAGCGACCAAAAATAAAAAACCATGAGAAAAAGGCTAAATTCTTTTTAAAAAAGACAGAAATGAGGACATACAAATGTTCTTGTATTTATTTATAAATAATTTGTTTACGATTTATATAACTAGATGGAGGTATAATTTTAAATTATGGACAAAAAGACATTCAACGTCTGGATTTATAGACAGTTTCGTAATTTTGTTTTTACTAAATTGAATTGGCTAAATAGTCGCTCTAGTTCGACATTTGCCTAACAGGCTGTAGCCTGTATTGAATTGGGCGATATAATGCAACATTGTTATTTTAAATAAATATAATATTATTTATACAAATACAAGTTTTTAAAAATAATGACGAGAAAAGGACAGATTTCCAGATAGGGCATGTTTGGTATTTTTTCCAGATGAAGTAGTTTAAAACAGAACAGATCTATCCGGAAAATGGTTGATGGATGGAATTATATAAGTGTTTTAAACAAAGAAAAATCGATTTTCTGCACATAAGTTATTTTTGGGTAAATAGTTTTGATAGCTTTGTCACAAAATGTATTACAAACGTTTATTTTAATACAAATTGTAGAAGTAAAGAAAATGTATTTAACGCTTAAGAAAAAGGCAATTATTTTAATTTATGGTAGGGAAATATTTGAAAATTATATATGTTATTTTTATACCCAGTGGGGGTATATTAAGTTTGTTTGAAAGTATGTATGTACATATATACATATGATACTATCTCCAAATGAAGTCAAATGAGTGACGATGTCAGCTAGACAGTTGGGCATATTAGCTCAATTATACCTTCTGTTTTAGATGCAAACTTGAAAGACTTTCCATCACAGTATTCTCAGAGTTTTTGGTCCTAAGCAATTAATTACGAAAACTTTAGGAAAGACAGCTGGACTACGAGATTTCCTGGTCGAGTCCCTTAAATACAATATAGAAATCAGAATATCAGATAAAAATACAAGAGCAAAAACGCCGCACACGTTTCGTACGTTTAAGCGTCACTGTTCTCAACTTCTTATTATACGATCGTAATGAAATTTATTGATTACATCGACTACAAGATACTGTGTGTTAAACCTCAAGTCTCTAGCTTTAAAATTGATTTTGTAATTTGTTTTCTTGTTTTAATTTGTAGACAAAGGAGGCTTGTTATCCAAAGTTTAGTATATAAACTTGCTACTATAAGGAGTCTACATATCAAATTTGACGATTCTAGCTCTTATCATCTCTGAGATAATTTCGTTCACACGGCTGGACAGGCGGACGGACGAACAGACGGACAGGCGGACGGACGGGCAGGCGGACGGACGGACAGGCGGACGGACGGACAGGCGGGTGGACGGACAGGCGGACGGACGGACAGGCGGACGGACGGACATGCGGGTGGACGGACAGGCGGGTGGACAGGAGTATATCGACTCGACATTTGCTGCTAATCAAGAATATTTAACTTCATTTAGTCCGCCACGCCCCGTTCTGCCTGTTACATACTTTTAACAACATTAATAATATTAATATTTATTTTTTGCCAACAGTTCTTGTAAAACTTCTACATATATATTCTCTAAAAGCTTTATTATATTATATATTATTAATTTAATTTCATATTTAAAGTCCATCACACATTTTGTAGAAGAACCAAGAATCGATTACAGCTCTAAATTGGTTTCGGAATTGAATCAACTGAACCGATAGAGAGAAAAAACAAACTGTAATCGATAACAAACAACAGTTATTGCATTATCGAAACTGTCAACAAACGCTCAGCGAATTCTGAGCTAAGCTTCAACAAACAGTCAGTGCTCGACAAATCGGCAAGTCGGACAGTTGACAAAGTTGGCAAAGCGGAACAGTTGACAAAGTTGGCAAAGCGGAACAGTTGACAAAGTTGGCAAAGCGGAAATTGCGTAGAATGGGAAATCGATTGGGACGCGACGGGTGTATTCGACTGCGAGATGAGGATGCCGATGCCGATGCCGAGGATGCTGGCAAGGCAATAATGCATCCACCGTCATTTAATCGATTGGCGCCCGTACAGTGGTTCATCGACATTGAGGATTATTTCGATGAATTGCACATCTGCAGCGATGCGGCCAAATGTGAAGTGCTCATCGATGAACTGGATTGGGAAATCATACAGCTAATCGATTACGTTCAACTCTGTAGCATTCTAAATTCAGCCCGCGATCAACGTTACGAGACGCTCAAGGGAATCGTATTACACACTCTGTACTCTACTAATCAATTGTAGAGCTACAACACTTTACAACTGCAAAAGGAACTTACTGTATTATATTAGTACTAAGTAGTACTATTTACTGCATGAACTTCCTTCTCTTCTTCCTTCCACTCCTCTATCTACTTCCCCTTTGCTTCGCTATCTACTATCTCGGATTCTCTTCTGTGCTCTTGACTTGCAGAAAATAATTTAAAAATATACAATGAAATATTTAGAGAAATGCGAGGGCGCGTGCCTATAAAAGCTACAAAAGCTGCAAAAGCTTTTTTCTTCATCACAACATCAGCTAATAGACGACTAGCAGTTGCTCTATATTCGCTACGCACTGTGTTTACTAAGCGAAACTTTCAGAATACTTACATTAATTGATAGACAATGTAGAAAACTACGTTAATATATAAATTTCTAAAGCTGTGTAATTATAGGAAGAATTCCAAGAAGACGACATAACAAATTAATATTATATATACTGTCAGCTAGTCAAGGATTTACTATGTACTTCATTCTGTTGAATATATACTAAATAAATTCAGAACTGCTATCTTTAACATCATTTTCCATTCATAAAGTATTCCATTTTGCCTTTGATTACATTTAACTTAACGATTTATTAAGCGATTGTTATGAAACTTTCAGAATACTTCGATTATTTGATCGAGAATGTGAAAATCTAAGTTAAAATAGAAATTCCCAAAATATGTGAATTTTTAGAGAGATTTCTAAGCATTGTCCTAACAAATTAATATGATAAATACAGTGATTATGTACTTGATTCTGTTGAATATACACTTAATACATTCGGAGCTGTCTTTTTTCTACTTTAAACATAATTTTTCATTCACAAACTATTCTTTTACCTTTAATTACATTTTACATGTCAGCGATTATAATGAAACTTTCAGAATACTTAGTTTATTTGATAGGCAACGAATTATTATGATAAATACACGATTTAAGGACTTGATTCAGATATATATATACTTAATAATTTCTACATTTAAATCCTAAACTTATCTGCTGCCTTTGACTTCATTTAACATAGTATAAGCAAACTTTTTTAAATAAAAACATTCCACATTTCCACTGTCGAAAACCGTAGTTCTAAAATTTAAGTATTTAGTTATTATAGTATTATTTCTTAAGAGTGCTAAATAAAATGTATATGAAAATGATATAGAGTATATTTTATACCTGGACATTTTATGATGCCAAACGATAGCAAAAAACAAGCCGATCAGTCGAGCGGGCGTGACATTAGAATACCCTGTGCAGGTCTTAAAACAAAAGTACTTTGAAAAAAAAACTAGCTATAAAACTGCTCTTCTTATTAGCATTTTCCAACTGTGGGCGAAGCGGGCGTGGCATCGCGATTAAAAGTTTCTGGGCACATTAAACCCATGTTTCCTATCATGTGTGCCAAATCTCAAGTCTCTAGCTTTAACATTGCTTATGTTATGGTGATTTTTCTAATTTTAAAACAAACGGGACTTGATAACAAAAATTTAAAATAAGCTTGATCTGCGTATGGTATTCAGTAATCTACATTCCAAATTTGAAGTCTCTAGCTTTTATAGTTGCTGAGATACACGCGTTCATACAGACGGACGGACGGACAGACAGACGAACAGGTATCAATCGCCTCGGCTATTGATACTGATTCCGGATATATATACCTTATATGGTCGGAGGTGCCTCCTTCTGCCTGTTACATACATTCACACAAAAACATTATTCCCTTTATTGCCCATTTTTAATGGGCACAGGGTATAAAAAGCTTTTTGGTAAATATCTTTTACTTTCTCTCTCTCTCTCTCTCTTTCGTTCCGTCTTTCCTACGCACTCTCTCTCTCTCTCTGCAAAGCATTTGAAACTTTTATAATAACAGATTAATGTAAAGAGCACATGATGATATTTTTGTGCCTTAAAACTCAGCATAATGTGCATATTTGATGGGAGTAGAAAGATTCTCCTAGACAGAGAGAGAGAGAGAGAGAGAGAGAGTGGCAGCTGAGAAAAGAGAATGCATTACAGATACACACAGTTAGCCAGAGATAGACGTACTGTGTTGTCTGTTGGGTATATGTATATCACTTTCAGATACGGATTCAGTCCGCTCCCGTATGCGAACGCTTTTGCCGTGAGATCGCAGCAGCCAAAACAGAGCGGAAGATTTCCTTAGTTGTGTTATATTCTTCTTCTTCTTTCTTTTTTTTGCCTGCATTTGCATATTAATTCCTATTCGTTTTCTGTTCTCCTATAATCTTTCAACAATTTGTACAATTTTAATATTCTTATTCTGTTCGTCTGTTCGTTCGTTTGTTTCGTTTCGTTCGTTCGCTTCGTTCGCTTCGTTCGTTCGCTTCGTTCGCTTCGTTATCCGTTCGTTCTTGTTTGTTTGGCGTGAGTTTCGAAGAAAAGAAAACCTACATATGTGGAAAATAGAGAAAATGGTCAAAAACATGACAAATACTAAGTGACATTTGTTGTACAACATGTCGTATGCGTGTTGCACTACAAAGTGAAAGTGTTTTATTTTTTTTGCGCAATTTTTTTTCGAACGTTTAGCCAAAAGTAAGCAAATGTGAAAGTGTTTAAAGTGAAATATACGATTTTGAAACTAACTACAGCACGCTTATGACGTCACAAACTCACGGACACACACACACACATACACACACACACACATACACACATATACACATATCTATCTATATAGAGACTATGTGGTAGATACATATTTAAATGACTCGCAGAGCCGCAGAACCGCCGCACAATCATCCAGTCAATTTGCGCTGTGTTTTGCGGGGCATTAAAACAAAAGCATTTCACTACGAGATATTTATTGTTGTGTCTTCTGTGTTGTGTGGACTGTACATACATATGTATCTGTCTCTCTCTCTGTGTGTGTGTGTGTGTGTGTGTGTGTATTAATATGGAAAGTGTTTATAGTATCCGCCTGCCGACTGCCATCGAAGTTGCCGCCACACTCTTCTTTCGTTTCCCTACCTGTGCCCCCTTTATTGTAATACTCAAATCTCAAGTCACATGGCCTGGTATCAGTCTCATTGCGATCAGTTCATTATTATATCAAAGCATCCATCAATATGTCTTATGAACTGTTTCATAGCTGGCAGCTATGAGAGGCAGATGCTTAGAACTCTTAATACAATTTATAGACAACAAAAATATGAATTATAGAGCTAGAAGTGAAATTTATATAGAACTATTTGATTATATTATAATGATATGTAGCTGAGCTTACTTTTAGTTCTATAGAAAACTCTTATTAACTGTTTAATAGCTCCCAGCTATGCGAAGAAGAAGCTCAGAACTCTTTATACAATTTATTGGCTACAAATATATGAATTATAGAGCAACAAGTGAAATGTATATAGAACTATTTGATTATATTATTTAAATATATCAAAGCATTTATCAATATGTCTTATGAACTGTTTCATAGCTCCTAGCTATGAGAGGCAGATGCTCAGAAGTCCTTATACAATTTATAGACAACCAA
Organism: Drosophila histrio; assembly: GCA_958299025.2. Taxonomy (NCBI): domain Eukaryota; kingdom Metazoa; phylum Arthropoda; class Insecta; order Diptera; family Drosophilidae; genus Drosophila; species Drosophila histrio. The sequence goes on along the minus strand of OY282582.1, from coordinate 53,874,559 downwards.
AATAGGAATTATACGGCATCAAGTGAAATTTATATAGAACTATTTGATTATATTATAACGATATGTAGCCGAGCTCAGTTTTAGTTCTATATAAAACTCTTATTAACTATTTCATAGCTCCCAGCTATGAGAGACAGATGCTCAGAACTCTTTATACAATTTATAGTCTACAAATATGATTGTGAAATGTATATACAAATATTTGATTATATTATACTCGATATGTAGCCAAGCTCTGATTTATTTACATAAGAAACTGACGTTATTTATATTCATACTTTTCCCTTTCAAGTATCTAAGGCACGATTTCTCATCTTACAGCCGATACAGCCTACTAACTTCACCATATACTCGTATATAAAATTTAACATATTTCGTTTTCTCATCTTGCCCTTTTTAAAATATTTAAAGTTTGTAATAATGTGATATCTCAACTAAAATAGAGTAGGCTAACGTTAAGAACTTACAGAGAGAATGATCTTCCCTGTAAGTTATCGAGAGGCTGGCACTAAATTTATGACAAGAAAATCAAATTTCTTTTATCGCCAGGTTTATCTATACTTTAAGACAATAGACAAAATGAGAAATCGGCCCTAAATGAATTTAAACAGTTCATAAGTTGACACTTGGTAGATTAATAACAATTGAGACACAGGTATTTTGATATAAATATAATTTTGAAACTCTAGTCGATTTCAAACAAAATTCAGGAAAACTTTAAACTCATCAGCATATTCTAACATATAATATCTCAAATCTCGGTAGCTTTGTCAAGTTTATTAGTAAATAATAAACTTCAATTAAATAACTCATCATCAAAACAGCAGTCAGCATTTTCTCAAAGTCATACGATACTTAGAAATGTATTTAATTTATTTCGTTTTAAGAATTTATATTTATCGACAGTATTTCAAAAAATAATTTGCTCAAGATTGAGCACTATAAAAGTTGCTTAAATGCTTTTAAATTCACTAGACATTCAAATTTTGCAATTAAATTAAAGATCTGTAGAGTATTTTTAGAAATTATTATTAATAATTAGTTAAAATACAATTAATGATCACATCAAGACCTCGAGCCAGCCAAACAATCCAAATTTTTAGAAACTTTAATCAATCTTTTTAGTTTGATTTGACATTCAACATTTCCAAAAATAAATAAATGTGCTAAATCTTAAAGATTAGTGAATTTAGCAGCTAAATTCAAACCAAATCTTATGAACAATTTTTATAATAATATCGTAAATATCTATGGCAAACAAATCTAGTCTTATTTGGTTATGATTTATATAAACTAAACGATAATAACCCTGGAAACTGTATATATATTAGAGACTTAAGTTTAAAGAAAATATATAGAAAAGTCACTCTAGTGTAACTTTACTATGTTAAGATAGACAAAGAGTCTGTTATATGTATATGTTAGTTAAATGGACTACTTCTAGTACCGCTACAATACCTTAGGGATCTGTTGAAATGCTTTATGGTATTCACTTAGTTCTAATTTGCTGAGTTTAGGATAAACAAGCCGATCAATCGGGCGGGCGCGACAGTAGCATACCCTGTGCAGGTCTTAAAACAAAAGTATTTTGAGAAAACTAGCTATAAAACTGCTCTTGTTACCAGCTCTTTCCAACTGTGGGCGAAGAAGGAGTGGCATCGCAATGAAATTTTCCGGACACATTAAACCCAAGCTTTTTATCATGTGTGCCAAATCTCAAGTCTCTAACCTTAACATTGCTTATGTTATGGTGATTTTTCTAATTTCAAAACAAACGGGGCATGATATCGAAAATTTAAAATAAACTTGATCTGCGTATGGTATTGAGGAACCTACAATCCAAATTTGAAGTCTCTAGCTCTTATAGTTGCTGAGATCCACGCATTCTACAGACGGACGGACGGACAGACAGACGGACAGGTGTCAATCGACTCAGTTATTGATACTACTCAAGAATATAGTATATAGGTATTTACTTTAAAGTGTCGGAGATGCCTCCTGCTGCCTGTTACATACATTCACACAAATTCATTATACCCTTTTTTGCCCATTTTTAATGAGCACAGAGTATGCAAATGCTGCTTATAATATCACATGTAGTATTTATCTCTTAAGGTACTTTGACGTATACTTTCTAAACTGTGCTATATTATTATTATTATTATACTGTTTTGCTTTCACTGTCACAAGTCCTTGGCCTTTTTTTTGGCAAATATTTCCTTTACAAGAATGAATAGAATTGGAAGTGAAAAGAAAACATTTATTTGTGATTTTTGTTGTTTTGGGGCGGCAAGATGTTTGTGTTTTGATTTTGATTTTGCTACGATATTTTTCTTCTCTCTCTCGCTCTCGCTCTCGCTCTCTCTTTTATTTTTTTAATCATATCCGGCAATCAATTGGCACGCAATCTCGCACAATTCGCCACTTAATTCTATTTATAATAACATTAACAAAGACAAAAACAACAACAATACCAACAACAACAGCAGCAATGGGAATAATAACAACAAGTGAATTCACAACAAATTTGAAATGAATCGAAAACTTATTTTTGGTGGCACGTCAAAAGGCAAAGAAATCATATTTTTAAATGTCGATGTGACGACTGGTGGATTCCCTACACAAATACCATAACAATAACAAGTTTTTGTGGGTGTGTGGGTGTGTGTGGGTGTTTTGTGTATATGTATGTATAAGTATGCCCTTCAGGCTAAAACGTATTGTGAAAATAAATGGGGAAAATTGTAGCAAAAACAAAAGTGCCGTCAACTCAAATTGCTTTGTTTTTGTTTTTCATACAATTTCTTTATTTTTGCAATTTCTCAAATGAACTTCATCAGAAATCTGGACAGTGAACAAAACATTTAATCAGAAAAGAGCAAAAAACATAAACATTGCTTACTCATTTTTGTTGCAATCAAACACGCACTCAATTGTTTACAAGAACCTAAAGAATCTTCCTCTAATTATCATGATCAACAATTGTTTAATCAATTCACAAACCAAAGCTAATCAATCAAATCCCACATGTCATCAGTTGATCAATTAGCATAAGATACATATGTAGATACTTCCAATCCATCATTAATATTTCAACTTAAGTGTTAGTTTTGTTTCATTTTCTTTGGAAATCGCATTACGCATACGTGACAAAGTGCCCTTTGAATGTTTTTGTGTCTAGAGGCCATTTCTAAATCTCCTACGATGTGTATAGTATTATCTTACTTATAAATATATATGTACGATAGAACTTACTTATACTATACTACTTGTTGACCATTTGCTGCCTTGACTGAGGCATGTTCGACGTGATCTTTTCATCATTTCGTACTTGAAGTAAATCCCATTGACAGCAACAAATTTCTTGGTATACGTATATATTTAACAAATTAACGTTTATACTACTACTTTGTTCTGCTCTTCTAGATTTCTTTTATGTACGAGTATTTTGCATAAATATTCTAGACTCAAGAAATGCAGTCTATGATTTCAGACAAATTCTATGAATTAATCACGCACAGTTCAATCATAATCTGTGTTTTTATCGTGAATTTCATGCCATAAACGCATTTTGTTTGAAGAAAACATTTGTTCAAATTCATTTTATGTTGCCTATGCTAAATGCTGAATATAGTAAGCTATAATTCAAATCAATCGTTAAACTATATATCATAATATTGCTAACTACCTACAATTGTATACTTAGAACTTTGAAAAGAGAATTTTACGGCAATAATGAGAAGCATTTCTGTCTGATTTCTTTGTATTGATGCGGCTAACTGTCTCTGTTTTTGATACCCATTAAACTTAACTCTTCTAATATTTGAACTATTTGATTGAATCTTAATACGAGTACACCTGGTTTTTTTTATACCCTGTGGGGGTATATTAAGTTTGTTACAAGTATGTAACAGGCAGAAGGAAGCGTGGCCGAGCTTATAAAGTATGTATTTTCTTGATCTGCAACAATAGCCAAGTCGATATAGTCATGTCCGTCTGTGCGTCTGTCTGTCCGTCTGTCCGTCTGTCCATCCATATAATCGAAAGTATCTCAGCGATGGTAAGAGCTAGAAGCTTGAACTTGGTCTCCCAACACTGGTAATTTTTTGCAGGCAGATCAAGTTAGTCTATTTTTTTGGATGCCACGCCCCCTTCGCCCACAAATCGAGAAAAAGCTCATAACAGAAACAGTTTTTTTGCTAGAGACTTGATATTTGGCACACATGATGACTATCTTGGGTTTGATGTGTCCAGAAAATTTCATCACGATGCCACGCCCCCCTCGCCCACAAATCGAGAAAGAGCTCGTAACATAAGCAATTTTATATCTACAGACTTGAGATTTGGCACACATGATGACTATCTTGGGTTTGATGTGTCCAGAAAATTTCATCACGATGCCACGCCCCCTTCGCCTACAAATTGACAAAAAAAAAACAATTAAAAGATAATTACATCAGGAGTGAATTTGAGCGGGACCCTATAGAGTCACAGGGTATATTACAGTCGGAATCCCGTCTGTTCAACTTGTTTTTAATACTGTAAATTAAATATATAATAGAAATTAACAACAGAAGCCTTCTATATCCAATAGTTAGCATAGGATCCAGCTGAAAACTGTATCAATGCAATCATAAGACAATAGCTGACAATTCCAGAACTATAACTTATAGCTTAAATCAAATCAGAGTTTAAAACTTTAACACAAATCTTAATAGGAAGTTACCGCATTGTTTTTTTTTTAAAAAATATCCTTGATATAATTTGATCAACACAATCAATGTGACTATAATATGCCACTTAAGTAGATCATTTAAGTGTATTAATAGCTCTTCCTTCTCGCATCTCACTTAATTCATTCAGTTGATATATGTACTATATGGCAAGATCAGATCGAGTAAAGAAACGATATATAAGAAAAATATATAAATATGTATGTGGATTTCATTGCAATGAAAAAGATGAAAAGAAGATAAATCATAAACGAATTGAGTATACGATATTATTTTCTTTTTTTCGTTTGTAGGGTATTTAAGCTTCTTTGTTGTTCTCATTTTCAGATGTGTCCATCAACAAGGCTTTAAACTCGCTTACAGCCGAACAGACAAATAATAAGTAAAAAAAGAAGAAGAAGAAAGATGCCAACACGGCAACAGCAACAGCAAAAGCAACAGCAACAATAATATAAAATACAGCTGACTAAAATGCGAAGTGAACTGTTTATTTAATATAAATATAAGAAAAACGCCTCGTATTCGCATTTCGTATCATTAAACACACATAACACAAAGCAGAAACGGCAACGGCAAAGGCAAAGGCAGAAATTCCCCTACCTCCGATCAGTGAGGCACAACCCCCGCCCCTCTCCGTGTGCCATCAGAGTATCGCAATCGGAATTGAGATCGGGCAAAAAGAAAATATACGAGGCCGCACTCGTGGCACGTAGCCGTATTTCCACTTACAATTTCCGAGGCGCACGTCGGCCACAATAACGGCACGCAAATCGTGTAGAGGATTTGGCGCGTCGTTGACGCGGAAGCGGACGCCAAGATGATGTTCACCCGCGCCCAAGTGCGCAAGCAGAAGGCCAGCAGCTCCAGCAGCAGCCAGAGACCCAGAAGCTCCGGCGGCTCCTCACGTCATGATGTAAGTGTAATTCCAATCGAAACTTAAGCGAAAACATTTAAGATTCTTCGTAGAACTAGTCATAGCTTGAACTTTGTCAAAACTTCAAGTATTGTCTATTTTCCTAATTTCATACCTCTAGCTCTTTACTTTTCTGAGCCTCAGCTATATATTTTACATTCAAAGAGTTATTAGACATATTCTTAGACAAAACTTCAAGTCAAGTCAAAACTTCATGTATTGTCTATATTCTAAATTTCATACATCTAGCTATTTTATATTCAGAGTTTAAATTAATTGCAACAGTCTCTGATCTGTTTCAGATTCAGCTATATATTTTACATTCAAAGAGTTATCAGACATATTCTTAGACAAAACTTCAAGTATTGTCTGCATTCTAAATTTCATACTTCTAGCTTTTTCGAGCTCAAACTTATAGTAAAAGTTTCATATTAGTTTCAGATTCAGCTATATCTTTAAACTAAATAGTGTTATTTGACATATTCTTATCCTAAACTTCAAGTCAAGTCAAAACTTCATGTATTGTCTATATTCTAAATTTCATACATCTAGCTCTTTAATTTTCTGAGCCTAAACTAATTGAAACAGTCTCTAATCAGTTTAAAATTCAGCTATATATTTTAAATACATGAAGTTATTGGACCAATTCTTATGAAAAAACTTCAAGTCAAGCCAAAACTTCCATATTCTAAATTTCATACCTCTAGCTCTTTAATTTTCCGAACCTAAACTAATTGCAACAGTCTCTAATCAGTTTAAAATTAAGGTATATATTTTAAATACATTAAGTAATTTGACTTATTCTTATACAAAACCTTAAGTCATGTCAAACTTCAAGAATTGTCTGTATTCTAAAATTCATACCTCTAGCTCTTTTAATTTCCAAGTTTAAACTAATTGAAACAGTCTATAATCAGCTTAAAATTCATCTATATATTTTAAATACATGAAATTATTTGAACTATTCTTATAAAAAAAACTTCAAGTATTACCTGCATTCTAAATTTCATACCTCTAGCTCTTATATTTTCCGAGTTTCAACTAATTTAAGCTTAAGATTTAGCTATCTCTTTTAACCACATAGAGTTATTTGACAATTTCTCATGCAAAACTTCAAGTCGAGTCAAAACTTCATGTATTGTCTGTATTCTAAATTTCATACCTCTAGCTCTTTAATTTTCCGAACCTAAACTAATTGAAACCATCTCAGTTCAGTTAAAGATTCAGCTATATCTTTGAACTACATTGAGTTATTTGACTTATTCTTATACAATACTTCAAGTATTGTCTATTTTTCTAATTTCATACCTCTAGCTCTTTTATTTTCCAAGTTAAAGCTATTTAAAATAACCTCAAATGCAGCTACATATATCTTTTAACTACATTGAGTTACTTATTTAACCTATTCTTATCAAAAACATCAAATCAAGCCCTTAAAAGTTGCATACTAAATTTCATTTCTCTAACTCGTATATTTCCTGAGTTCCCCGATGTTTTAAAGATAGATTTATCTTTAATCTGTTATCCATTATTGTGTAACTTTTTCTTAAACTTTCCTTCTAACTCGAAACACACATTGTTTTCGTGTTTTAAGATCTATCATTTATTAATTACGTAGATCTATCAATCCCGTGCTTATTCAAATATTTAAGTTATATCTTTTAAAACCTATATACCAAATTTCCTAACTCTAGCTCCTATGGTTTCCCAGTTTCAATGGTTTATCTTATATACACATACAGATCAGTCTGCATATAAGATAAACGAACAGCACCTTCAAAATACCCTTTGTTTGCATTTTATTACTGTAGGGTATAATAATCTTGTTGTTTTAATAGTGTTAATACTAGTTGTATATTTATAAACGAGCACAACAAAACAAAATTTATAAACTGTAAATTTAATTGGGTTTCCCATTAGCAAATTCTTCTTTTGCAGAAAGTGAAAATTGGAACATTTCTGTTTGTTTTGTTTTTGTTTTTTTTTTCTTTCTTTGTTGTTGTACAAAACTACTTTTAAGTGTTTCAGTTTTTACAGATAAAGAAAAAACACACAATTTTGGTTTAATTGAATAAAGAAATCAAAAGGAAAATCTAGTTTAATTGCTTCTCAAGCAAATTTCTAAGTTCACTAGAAAAACGATATTCTAAACGATTCAAATTGTTATTAATTGTTGTAGCGATAAGTTATATGAAGAGTTAAGGTATTGAGTAGAAACCAGTCGAAAAGGCTACAATCGAAGTCGACTATGAGAGACCCTTTACTTATTCTTCAAAATGGAAGTTAGAGTGACACTAATAGTATAATACCCATAGCCCGTTGTAACCACAATATGCTCTGCTTCTTCATTTGGTTCGACACTGAGTTATATTTAGTTTTGAATAACTTACGAGTTTATTATCCGATCGCGATGAATTCAGGATACGTTGAGACACTGATATTCGTCCTGTGTGCCAAAATTCAGGACTCTAGCTTTAATATTTTTCGTTTTATGGGATTTCAAAAATTTTCTTTTCGATTTACGGAGGCGGAAGGGGGCGTGTCAAAATTTTAAGATAAACTTGATCTGCTTAGCCCATAGATAAACCACTATACTAAATTTGGTAACTCTAGCTCTTATAGTCTCTGAGATCTAGGCGCTTATACAGACTGACGGACAGACGGACATGACTCGTCTGTTGATGCTGACTAAGAATATATATACTTTATGGGGTCCGCCGGACTACCTTCGACCTGTTAGACCCTATTTACTTTTTTAAAGTAAAGGGTCTAAAAATGATAACTTGGATTTTGGCAAACAATTTCATGAATAACGTTTACGAGCAGACTATTATCATAATTTGTATTTGATGGCTGCTAAATAATACGATAGATGATTGTTGTAAGTATTCTGGTGAACATTGATAACACTAGCTTACAAATTTTGACTCCTTTCGTCTGCAGAGGTCTACAAATTTTTGTATACCCTGTGTCCATTGAAAATGGGCAAAAAAGGATTTGAATTTGTTTGAATGTATGTAACAGGCAGAAGGAAGCATCTCCGACCATATAAGGTATATATATTCTTGATCAGTATCAATAGCCGAGTCGATTGACACCTGTCCAACTGTCTGTCCGTCCGTCCGCCTGTCCTTCTGTCCGCCTGTCTGTATGAATGTGTGGATCTCAGCAACGAAAAGAGCTAGAGATTTCAAATTTGGAATGTAGGTTTCTGAATACCATACGCAGATCAAGTTCATTTTCAATTTTCGATATCAAGTCCCGTTTGTTTGAAGATTGGAAAAATCACCACAACATAAGCAATGTTAAAGCTAGAGACTTGAGATTTGGCACACATGATAAAAAGCTTGGGCTTAATGTGTCCTGAAAATTTCATTGCGATGCCAAACCCCCTTCGCCCATAACTCGAAAAAGCTGATTACAATAGCAGTTTTATAGCTAGAGACATGAGATTTGGCACACATGGTAAGTATCTTACTATCAATGTGTGCTACAAATCAGTACGATCGGATATTGAACTCAGAAGTTATTTAAGAAACAAATTTATGGACCGCAGCAGATGCGTCGCAGCGCAGTAGCAGCGCAGTCGCAGAGCAGTCGCTCCGCCGCGGCGACGATATAACGAACGAATAGACCCCTTTGTTCATATATGTATGTATGTTTGATTTGCCTTTCGGCCGCTGTGGCGCTGCTAAACATAAACAATCAACAACTGCAGTCCAGTGTTGCCAGACCATCGCAAGCTACCTAGTCTCGATGCAAGCAAAATCGACTTCAACCGATATATTTAAATCCCATTATAATGAAAATACTTTACTTTGAAGACTTGCACAGGGTTTCCAGCTGTCACGCGCGCTCGACTGATCGGCTTGTTTTATATACTCGTAGTATTTATAAAATTCCGTGTTTTGCGAGCAAACAATTTAATTTTTGAAACGTTAAAAGCGTCTACCATAAAAATTATCCAACTGATTTTAAAATTGTGTATAGAAATGTTTTAGAAGAGCTCATTACCATTTAATTAGAGACTACTTTAGCTCAAAGCGCTGACCGCTTTTAACTAATAAGCTGAGACATCTAAGAGATAACCCTACAGGTGTATATGGTATTTGAGTATTATAGTTTAGTCAGGAAATGTGTAACAGACCACATAAAATATATAAATTCTTGTTCAGCATCAAAAGCCAAGTCGATATTGCCATAAGAGTTGAGTCCATCGGTTTGAGGCTTTGCAATATTTTGTCAGTGTTTAATTGTTAATAAAGAAATTTATTTATTAGTGAGTCGATCAATTGAACTTATGCCGATCGATCGAACTTATTTCGATAAAAGTCTGAAAATGTCAAGCATCAATAAATAAAAGCGCAATTCACTCAGCAATTAGCCAAAAGCATCACAAAAATATATTTTAATACAAAATAATTGCAATTAAAAAGAATGACGAATTACAAGATTTTGTTTTACAGAATTATAGGCTCATCTATATATATAAAACTCTTTGTCCTGACTGATTCACTGAGATATCACGCTGTTAGCCACACGGGTTAAGATATCAAGCTGAAATTTTCACACAACATAACTGAGACATAATTATCGTCCAATAAGGCTGAGTTTGTCGATATTCCAATTGGAAGGGGTTAAAATGGGGGGGTCAAAGGTCAAAATTGCTTAGTATTAAAAAATTTTGTGTTTTCTGAGTTATCTCAATCAAACTCACAGATTATGTATTTCTTACTCATTGTTACATTCTGAGATCGGATGACTATATCATATATCTGCCATAGGGACAGTGGTTCTTAGTGCTTTAATAAACAATCAAAAGCAGACGGGGGAGAGGGTGCAGTGTCTGCAAAACATTTAGCATGTGCGGTACATTATCTCTTTCTATCTCTCTCTCTCTCTCTTACTCTCGCTTTTGTTGATCTGCCATATTAAGAATTTAAAAAGAAAACACTATTATATATACACTACTATAGCGATTTTAACTGCCTGAGTCCAAGACAGTGCAGTGGCTCAATGGTAGCGCAGTCGACTCGCAAGCAAGATGTTGTGGGTTCGAGTCCCGGTTCGTACAGTGTCCTCTTTCATTCGGCCCCAGTTCGCTTCGATCGTCATGCTTTGGCGATAGCTGTGAAAAGTGTTTCCTCTCCTCCCCCTCCTCACCTGCACTCCATATTGCCTTCCAAGATTTCAGCGAGCGGTAGCGTGCCCGGGGGGGTTGTGGCGAGTGAAGCGAGTGGGTGGCGAATCCCCCCCTAGTTTTCTATAAAATAAGTTTAAATATTATATTAAATAAATCGAACTACCATATTCATATATATGTATGTAGTTTGTCACAGGAAGGGTCGATCGAAGTTCAAGGTTTTTGTATGCAATATTTTGTTGTTTCTTAAGATATACATAAAGGGCATTTCCATGATGTCGAACGGTGACCATCGTACACATTAAAAGTGAATAAAAAGCCAAAATAAAATAGAATTTTATTTTGACAACTGATTCAATATATAGCTCTTAATTAGCCATACAATGGGTGCTAAGGTTGATTTTAGGGAGGCTTTCGTTTTTAAGATAATTGCAAAAAACCAAGGGTTGGTTTTCGTCGCCAACATTTTGGACGCTGATTTCAGCGAAGCCTGAGACAATATTTTAACGTAAATAATTTTAAAATATTGTGCATAGATGCCACTTAAAACTGATGGTAATTTTAACCAAAAATTATGTATCGTGTTTTTAAGCACGTGACACCGAAATATGCGATAATACAAAGCCAAAATTTTCGTAACTTGCAATCGCATACTTTCCTATACATTATTTTTTGACTCTTTGTACCTTTTCAAAGATTTGGAGTACCATAAGACAATGCATAATAACTTATTCTTAGAATTTGCATCAAAACAAAATGTACACTAGAAATGGCCAAATGAGAAAAGTTTCACTTGTTCGACGTTGCATTTCAATATCTCGAAATGGATTATGAATAGAGACGAAACTGTGTTACATTAGTTAAATTTCATTGTTTTCCTATTAAAATTTCGACTATACACTCAATTTTTATAATGAAACAAGTTGTTTTTAAACACTTTGAATGTTTTGGTCTCGGTGAACCTTTTGGTGGAAATGCCCATATATAGAAGTTTTTCATAAACCATTTTTACAGATTTATTTTACATCCTAAAATGATTTGTTTAAAATCAGACTACTATATCATAGAGTTGTCATAGAAGCGATTGGTCTAAATTAAGGTTTAGTGTGCAAATCTTTGTTATTTTCTTACGATTTCTAAATCAAACTCAAAGATTGCATATTTAGTGTATTATCTTGTATACAACTTAAGGATAGTTGAGCTATAGCTGACATAGTAAAGATCAGTTGAAAATTTAATACAGATTCGGCTTGCCGAAGATGTCTTTATTTCTGGTTGTCAGACAGCTACAGTCCCAAATTATCAAGAAGTAATGAATTAGAGTTTAACAAGATTGTAATTGAACAACTTCTATTTTTCATAGAGCTAGGCAACCCTAAAGATTACTTCTTATGGGTTTCACTGTATTGATTTTGATAATATGCATTAATTGAATTATTATTTACATTTATCTATCAACAGGTACGCTATAAACAGAGCTCCTCCAGCAGCAGCGGCGCCGGCAGCGGGATTAGCGGTACAAGTGCTGGAGGCACGCGTCGTGATCGTGAACGTGAACGGGAGCGTGACTGTGATGATCACTACAACAATCACTATCATTATGGCAAGCAGCATTCCTTTGAGCTACCGCGCCAGCACTCCAAGGAGGAGGCATACAGTCGTGACAGGGACAGAGATAGAGACAGAGACAGAGACAGAGATAGAGATAGAGACAGAGAGCGGGAAAGTGGCGGTGGTGTTGGTGGCAGCAGTGGGGCAAGTGGTGGTGGCGGTGGTGGTGCCGGAGGAGGTGGCGGTGGCGGTGGCTATGTCGATAGACGCACACGACCGCGCAGCATTACCAATCGACGTGGTGCCATCAAACATCAAAAGTGAGTGTTGGGTGGCAACTCCCGTAGCGTTGCCAGATCGATTACAAATATAAACTTCTTCGTTTCAGAACCCACGACATCAATGGACATCGCTTTGTGGCCAAGTTCTTTCGCCAGCCCACATTCTGTGCCTTTTGTAATCTCTTTCTCTGGGGCTTTGGCAAACAGGGTTATCAGTGTATAAGTGAGTAAAGTTGGCAACATTGGTGAACGATTGGTAAACATCGATAGTTTTTTTTAAAACACGATACATCAGTGTTACTTGATGTACAAATTTAAAGATAGACCAGTAGGGTGCAGATATCATACCCTTGCAGAACCCTAATGCACTTCTCAACCGATCTTTCCTATGGCAGCTATATGATATAGTGATCCGATCCGGCGGGTTCCGACATATGTACTGCCTGCAGCAAAAAGACTGATCAGTACCAAGTTTCATCCAGATAGCTCTAAAACTGAGAGACTAGTTTCCATAGAAACAGGCGGACAGACGGACAGACAGACATGCCTATATCGACTCGGCTGTTGATGCTGATCAAGAATATATATACATTATAGGGTCGCAGATGTTTGCTTTCATGCATTACACATTTCGTGATAAAATTATAATACCCTCTGCAAGGGTATTAATATATAGAGTATCATTATATCAATTTTTAATTGAAGGAATGGGACAATTAGGAACTTAGTTCGTTGTCATTCTGTGCAGATTTAAACAAGGCTGCAAGATTTAAAAAATTATTGATAAGGATCGAACCATGTGACAAACTTGAGGTTCCTTTCGCGTACCGCTTTTAAGTGTCACTGGACCCAAGGGTTCGGTTCGAACCCTGGTTCAATTTCTTACAAACAAAATTAGTTTAGTTACTTGATTGTTTTCCATTTTACTTTGATTTTCTAAACATACGAAATGCTTAATATACATGTTTGTAACTTGATATAAACTCTAACTTTTGATTATTTTTTAATATTATGTTTTTCCTATTTAAAAATCAACTCAAAATGAATTTCTAAATTGTAAATATATTCATACAAATATGTAATATTTTAAACTAACATATTTCTTTAATATTTCGAAACGTAACTTATTTTTAAGAAAGGGTTCCGGTTAAAGTTCGAGAAGCACAAAGTGATAAAGGTCCGGTTTATGATCTAGTTCAGTTAGGAAACGGATTGTAGCTTTAAATATTAGTATTTTCTATTGTAACATAAACATCTAGTTTTTTTAAGTAAGTTTTGATGATGTTCTTTTGATAATTGTAATGAACACATTTGTTTATATCTTAACAATTTGAAGTTTAGCTTAATTTTGTCAAAACCAATAGATTTAAAACTATCAAGGAACCATGCATCAACAATATCTCTTCCAAGCATTCATGAATATGAAAAATATTTGTTATAGAAACATCTATGCACATAGACTCTATGTTTTCATAGAAATTTACGTCCCTAATCTCGAACTATTAGAGTTTTATCAAATCGTTCGGATTAAGATCAATTGAACTAATCACTAATGTGAACGAACGAACTAAATCCCTGATTGTAGATCTTTTAGTTCAGTGATTCGAATCACATTATAGTTCGTTCAGTGGGATTCGAGTCACTGAACGATCTAAAAGAGATTCGAGTCACTGAACGAACTACTGAACTATATGAAAGATTAGTTCGTTCATCAAAAATTGAACTGAATCCTTCAATTGAAATACGATGAACAACTCTACTAACCATAACTCTATGTCTCTTAACTCACAGTTTGCCAGACGGTCGTGCATAAGAAATGTCATGAGAAGTTGCTGGGGAAATGTTCCGGATCCGTTTTCAATTCAGCCAGCACAATTGTAAGTGCCACATGCCACATGCCACATGCCACAGTTGCCTCAGTCCAACTATCTAACGTTTCTCTTGCTATTGCAGCTGCTGCGTGAACGGTTTAAGATCGACATGCCACATCGCTTCAAGCCACACACCTTCATGTCGCCCACGTTTTGTGATCATTGTGGTTCCCTGATGGGCGGATTTTTCATTCAGGGTCTTAAGTGCGAAGGTAAGTTCCAAAATTTTCAAATCCATTCCTCACAAAAGCTTTTTCTGCTTGACGATTTATTTGGTGTGCGTTTCTAAAGTTCTCGCCAGGTGGCGCCATGCATAAAAGCTTTGCAAAAGCTTTCATTTTAGCCATGACAACAACCCAAATGTCTGTTATGTTTCTCAGTGGGAATTGTCACCAGACTAAAAGTAACGGTCAACTAAAAACTGGGAATATTATTAACTGTTAAACTGGGAATTCTTGATTGTTACTGCTATCTGTAATCACTGAATGGCGGAATCTATGGAGTTGTAACTAATTAAAGTTAAAGTATTTTAGGCATATCAGTCTAATGGTTTTTTATACCATGTGCCCATTCAAAATTAGCAAAAAAGGGTATAATAAATTTGTGTGAATGTATGTAACAGCAGAAGTATACATATTCTGAATCAGTATCAATAGCCGAGTCGACTGACACCTGTCCATCTGTCTGTCCGTCCGTCCGTCTGTCCTTCCGTCCGTCTGTCTGTATGAATGTGTGGATCTCAGCAACTATAAGAGCTAGAGACTTCAAATTTGGAATGTAGGTTCCTGAATACCATACGCAGATCAAGTTTATTTTCAATTTTCGATATCAAGCCCCGTTTGTTTTGAAATTACAAAAATCACCATAACATAAGCAATGTTAAAGCTAGAGACTTGAGATTTGGCACACATGATAAGAAGCTTGGGCTTAATGTGCTCAGATAATTTCATCGCGATGCCACGCCCCCTTCGCCCATAACTCGAAAAAGCTGATAACAAGAGCAGTTTTATAGCTAGTTTTCTCAAAATACTTTTGTTTTAAGACCTGCACAGGGTATCCTACTGTCGCGCCCGCTCGACTGACCGGCTTGTTTTGCATTTAGATTTTGGAAATTTCATTAGAGAAACAACCTCAGCAACCTATAAGTACTCTTATTTAATATAGATTACATTCAGATAAATACTTAATATTTGTCATTCCTATAACATTACCTGAACCAGCCGGAAAGACGGGGCAAGAGCGACATTAGGGTGACCTGAACCAGTCTTTGTTATTTTAGACACGTCAAAGATTGCATACCCTTGCAGAATCCTGTTTTACATGTACAACCAATCTTCTAAGTATATGGCAACTATATGATATCCGATTCTAACCAAATTTTGTCAGAATGTAAAAGACATCTCCAACCACACAATCCCTCAGTTTAGTTTAGAAATCTTAAGTAACTACCCAGATGTTTATACTAATTTTCGTCCCATCCTTCATATGGCTGCTATAGTGATCTGATTTAAGCCAAATTTGTTCAGGATATACATATAAGACATAAACAAATGCATAGTCTTTAGGATTGGTTGACGTATGTATGTCGTTGTATTTATCATGAATTATGATTTTTGACCGATAGTTCCTATGGCAGCTATATGATATAGTGATCCGATCCGGCGGGTTCCAACATATGTACTGCCTGCAGCAAAAAGACTGATCTGTACCGAGTTTCATCCAGATAGCTCTAAAACTGAGAGACTAGTTTGCATAGAAACAGAGAGACGGACAGACAGACAGTCGGACAGACTGACAAACAGACAGACGGACGGACAGACTGAGATGGCTAAATCGTCTCGCCTGTTGATGCTGGTTAACAATTTATATACTTCATAGGGTCGGACACGTCAAGACAATATTATAATACCCTCTGCAATAGTATAAAACAAACAAAATTTTAGTTTTTTGAGGGATATAAACCATTTGGTGATGTCTTATATCGTACATCGTAACCTATGTAATGGTTAAAACTAGTGAACTATATCATATAGCTGCCATAGGAACGATCGATCGAAATGAAGGTTTAGTAAAAACCAGGCTACAGTCGAGCATCAACTATGAGAGACCCTTAACTTATTCTTCAAAAAGAAAATGTAATAGTAACAAAGTTAGATAGTTATATACATAGTATAAACCTTGAGGTTTTAATTAATCTTATAGCTAGCTCTTATAGTCCCTGAGATCTAGGCGCTCATACAGACAGACGGACAGACGTGACTCGACTGTTGATGCTGATATATGTATATACTTTATGGGGACTGCCAGACTTTCTTAGACCTGTTACGTACATTTGTTTTTGTGAAGTAAAGAGTCTAAAAAGGGATCGAAAGTTACATCAATTCTCCTACAAAAATAATAATCTTGAATACAGTTTTTGACATTTTATAGATAGGAAAATCAAACTATTAATTTTCATTTAAATCTTTTAAAAATATCATAATCATAAAAATTCGTTTAGCTTTAATCCTCAACAAATTGTTAACTTTCCGTTACAGATAATTCTCTATAGTGAATTTCTTATCATGCAATCAATTTGTCAATCAACATTGCCATGTGATTAAGTTTCCGGTGCCAGCTGGTGATTAAATTTATCGTATTGTCGTCGTATTGATATTCGTATTTTAAATGCCGTAATTTGTTCTGGGGGTCTGAAACAGCCTTGTGCATTTTTTTGTTGTGGTTGTAGAATACTTTTTTTTTTTTTGGTAAATGTCTTCCTGTTGTTACAATTTCGAGCACATTTATTTTAATCGCTCTGAATCTGAATCTGAATCTGAATGCAAATGACATGTTTTTACGGTTGCATATCAGCAGCAAACGTAAATGCATTCATACACTCAGATATATATATATGAATACATTCGTTTTTTTTCTACCCTGTAACATTAAATAATCAAGGGAAATTGCTATAATAAAGTTTTGTTAATTTAAATGAATAGTCATCAATATAGATATAGAATATGCAAACGGTGGTACTTTTTGTTTCTCAAATTGATCTGATATAGAGTATCATTATATTAATTTTTAATTGAAGGAATGGGACAACTACGAACTTAGTTCGTTGTCATACTGTGTAGATTCAAAGAAGGCTGCAAGATTTTAAAAATTATTGATAAGGATCGATTTGGAGGTTCGAACCATGGGACAAACTTGAGGTTTCTTTCGCGTACCGCTTTTAAGTGTCACTGGACCCAAGGGTTCGGTTCGAACCCTGGTTCAATTTCTTACAAACAAAATTAGTTTAGTTACTTGATTGTTTTCCATTTTACTTTGATTCGAAATGCTTAATATACATGTTTGTAACTTGATATAAACTCTAACTTTTGATTATTTTTTAATATTATGTTTTTCCTATTTAAAAATCAACTCAAAATGAATTTCTAAATTGTAAATATATTCATACAAATATGTAATATTTTAAACTAACATATTTCTTTAATATTTCGAATCGAAACTTGTTTTTAAGACAGGATTCCAATTAAAGATCCAGAAGCACAAAATTGTTAAGGCTCGATTGATGATCTAGTTCGGTTAAGAACCGGTTTGTAGCTTTAAATTTTAGTATTTGCTATTATAACATCATCCAGTATTTTAAAGTAGTTTTTGGTGATATTCTTTTGATAATTGTAATGAACAATTTAGTTTATATCTCAACAATATGAAGTTTAGCTTGTTATAGAAACATCTATGCACATCGACTCGATGTTTTCATAGAAATTTACGTCCCTAATCTCGAACTATTAGAGTTTTATCAAATCGTTCGGAATAAGATCAATTGAACTAATCACTAAAGTGAACAAACGAACTAAATGCCTGACTGTAGGGAATTCTCTGGAATTAATATCATTAAAATCAATTCACATGGCTGAAAAATCTGCACAATTTTGAAGAGGTCTCAGTTCGGTTTTGGTTCGAATCGCGAACTGGTTTCAAAGGGGTTTTGGGTTCGAACCTTCGTGCCATTCAATACGTACTAATTTTTATATTTTCCCAATTAAATTTGGTCTGTTGATTGTGCTCAAATATTCTATAAATTATAATATATATATTTCATAATTGAAATATAATAGAAGAAAGCGGTTCGCAGTGTATCTCCTAGTCGGCTACACTCTGTGCCTAACCGTTCCCTGATCAAACTGCCAGAGTTCATAAGTTCAAGCTTAGCTAAACTAAAGCTCTTTCATATACAAATATTTCTTCTCAGTTTCTTCTACTACGAGTAGTATATCTCTTTCTCTTTCTTTTATCTTCTGTCAAAATGTCTGAACAGCAGCTGGTCACACTTTACAGTATAACCGAGCAGCAATTAAAATTGCACAAAAGATAATAATAAATATTGCAGGTTATAAAAAAATTTCAGATTTATATTTATTACACGTTGTTGTATTTTTGTGTCGTTGCCGAAATGAGCGCAGCCCCCGTTGAAATCAACTCGTAATATTTAAACATATGTATGTATCTGAGAGCATTTACATAGTACACACGATATGTACACATTTATTTTGTCGTTAAACGAAAAAACTAACAGGCAAACCAAATGAAATAGCGTATGACAAGATGCCTAGAGAATACCCTGTAAGTACTTGGTGCTAAGACTATAGATTGTTGTTGTCTAAATAGCACTTGTTTGAAGTTTTGCAAATCAATGAAATATTTTTATTATTTAGCTAAAATTATAACCCCAAAGAAAAAAACCTCCATTCGAGTTAAAACTCTAGTGACGAAAGTATGTTCAAGCTCCAAAATGTATGTGTTTGTCTTTAAACGAAAAAACCGACAAG
Source organism: Drosophila histrio (assembly GCA_958299025.2). NCBI lineage: Eukaryota > Metazoa > Arthropoda > Insecta > Diptera > Drosophilidae > Drosophila > Drosophila histrio. The sequence goes on along the minus strand of OY282582.1, from coordinate 53,855,244 downwards.
CAAACCATATGAAAGAGAGTATGATAACATGCCTAGAGAATACCCTGTACTACTTGGTGCTAAGACTATAGATTGTTGTTGTCTAAATAGCACTTTTTTGAAGTTTTGCAAATCAGTGAAATATTTGTAATATTTATTTATTAACCCCAAAGAAAACCCTCTATTCGAGTTAAAACTCTAGTGACGAAAGTATGTTCAAACCCCAAAAACTGTTTGTCGTTAAACAAAAATACTAAGACTATAGATTGTTGTTTTCTAAATAGCACTTGTTTGAAGTTGGACAAATCAGTGAAATATATGTAATATTCAGGTAATAACCCCAAAAAAAACCCTCTATTCGAGCTAAGACTCTAGTGACGAAAGTATGTTCAAGCCCCAATATGTGTTTGTCGCTAAACAAAAATACAACAAGCAAACCAAATGAAGTAGAGTTTGACAACATGCCTAGAGAATACCCTGTACTACTTGTTGTTGTCTAAATAGCACTTGTTTGAAGTTGAGCAAATCAGTGAAATATTTCTAGTTAAGACTCTAGTGACGAAAGCTTGTTCAAGCTCCAAAAATTGTTTGTCGTTAAACGAAAAAACCAACAAGCAAACCAAATGAAATAGAGTATGACAACATGCCTAGAGAATACCCTGTAAGTACTTGGTGCTAAGACTATAGATTGTTGTTGTCTAAATAGCACTTGTTTGAAGTTGGGCAAATCAATGAAATATTTTCATTATTTAGCTAAAATAATAACCCCAAGGAAAACCTCTATTCGATTTAAGACTCTAGTGACGAAAGCTTCTTCAAGTCCCAAAATTTCAGCCCCAAAATAAATAAATAATAATAATTAATGACATGTCATATATAGTATGTAATATTAATCATTGCGATCGACTCAGCCGATCTCTATATCCAATGTGGCATGTATATATAGTTAATGGTCTGCTTTCGTCACTAGCGTGAACTGTTGTCCACAGTGATCTACATTTATGCCAAATAGCAGATGTTATACCTTTTGATATCGGAAGTTCAATCGACTTTACAGGCATTAGGGAACATCTAAAATATATTTACATAATAATCTGACTGCTAATCAATGTAGTAATATACATTTAACTTTATAAATTTATATAATATACTATAGTTTGACTTTATTTCTTATGCTGAATTTCTAAAATGAGTTTAGAGTTTGAGCGACGGTTTTTCAGTGAAATAAAGAGCATAGGTCCTTGAAAATGATTTTGAAGTTGATCAAACAAAGTATAGAAATGTAGTGTAGTCTTGACTGCCAAACCGGTTCTAAATTGAACCTCGTAGAACCGGTTCGGCTTGGGTTTTTGTGTTAACCAAACCGAAACACTTTCCTTAAAATAAGATTTAGTTCGCAATGTAAAAACTATATGAATTATATATATATATATATTAATCTTAGTTTAAAAAATAACGTTAAATATAATAATAATATTATAATATTAATTTAAAGTTTTAATAAAGCATTTTCTAGAATTTTATGCTATGCTTAAAATATCAAGAAAAAGTGGAAAACAATTGGGCAATTTAAAAAATAAAACAATAGTTGGTATTAAATTGTAACAAGGCTCGAACCAAAACCTAGAGTGTAGGGGCTCATGAAACGGTTAATCTTGGTCTAAGGCTCGAAGCACCAAACCGTAAGGTTCTTAGCCTTGATTGTAATAGTAGTACAACAATCCAATTATAATTATACACAGTATTTCTCATATTGAATTCAGTTAGTCAATAAGTTAATTAACTGATAAACATTCTCTTTATTTATATCGTCAATACTTTATTTTCACATGTGAAGAAAACAAAAGAAAGAAACGTTTTACAACTGTCGTTTGATTGAGTGAGCGTATCGCAGCATGGCGGAAATACTCGTAATGCTTGAACCCAATTAAGTACGATCCGAATATATATATATATATATATAAATATATATAAATATAAATATACATACATCTTTATATCTACTATATAGCAGATATTCATGTAGACAGTCGAGACAGGCTGTATTAGAAATCAATTTATTGCGCGTTTGCCAACAAGACACCAAAAATAACAGAATAGCATGCATAGAGTGTGTGCACGGGTATACCCGACTCTTAAATACCCGGTAAAAATTTAGAAACAGTTGAACAGTTAATAATATAAGCTGAAATAAGTGTTAACCATTGACAATATTTAACTTCTCTACTAAAAATTGAAATGTAAGCAAATTGTGGGTATGCACAACTCAATAATACCCCATAAGATGTCTGCGAGTGTTAAAAGAGTTGTAATCCAAGTTGGTAGAGTTGCTATATTTAAAGCATACATTGTTTTAGTTTAAGAAATGGAAGAATTCACAATATATAAATATGACCGACTTGCCAATACCCTATAATCAATTAAAATCGATTTACTGCCAGCAGTTAGTGCAATGCAACTTTATGTACACATAATTTATGTTTAATAGATTGTAAGGCGAACAATTTGTAGACACACACGAGACGCGTATACCCTGTAATTACGCTCTGACGGCTTTAATTGCGTCAATTAGAACAGATAAACGTTCTAAGCCTTGGGAAATAAGTAACTACAGATGATGCTAATAGGATAACAGATCTTCTGTAGCTACACCAAATAGCCTATGATTTCATATATGATCATCGAGCTTAACAGAACCGCAAATAGTTGAACCAACACAAAGTACATGTTTCTAGTTGTTTTTATACCCTGTGCCTATTAAAAATGGGCAAAAACGGGTATTATTAATTTGTGTGAATGTATGTAACAGGCAGAAGGAAGCATCTCCGACCCTATAAAGTGAATATATTCTTGATCAGTATCAATAGCCGAGGCGATTGACACCTGTCCGTCTGTCCGTCCGTCCGTTCGTCTGTCCGTCCGTCCGTCTGTCTGTCAGTATGAATGTGTGGAACTCAGCAACTATAAGAGCTAGAGACTTCAAATTTGGAATGTAGGTTCCTGAATACCATACGCAGATCAAGTTTATTTTCAATTATCGATATCAAGTCCCGTTGGTTTTAAAATTGGAAAAATCACCATAACATAAGCAATGTTAAAGCTACAGACTTGAGATTTGGCACACATTATTAAAAGCTTGGCCTTAATGTGTCCTGAAAATTTCATAGCGATGCCACGCCCCCTTCGCGCATAACTAAAATATGCTGATAACAAGAGCAGCTTTATAGCTAGAGACTTGAGATTTGGCACACATGGTACGTATCCTACTCTCAATGTGTGCTACAAACTTCAGTACGATCGGATATTGAACTCCGTAGTTATTCAAGAAACAAATTTAAGCAGCGCAGCAGATGCGTCGCTGCGCAGTAGCAGCGCAGTCGCAGCGCAGTCGCAGAGCAGTCGCTCCGCCGCGGCGACGATATAACGAACGAATAGACCCCTTTGTTCATATATGTATGTTTGATTTGCCTTTCGGCCGCTGTGGCGCTGCTAAACATAAACAATCAACAACTGCAGTCCAGTGTTGCCAGACTATCGCAGTCTACCTACACTCGATGCAAGCAAAGTTGACTGCAAGCGATATATTTAAATCCCATTATAATGAGAATACTTTTCTTTAAAGACCTGCACAGGGTTTCCTACTGTCGCGCACGCTCGACTGATCGCCTTGTTTTTCTTACGTATGCAGAAGATGACACGAAAGGAATGCAGGCAGAGCAGAAATACAAAAATACAAAAATACGAAAATACCCCGCAAAATGCGACATGCGAAATGGTAAAAATAATGGAAAGACGGCCTGGCTATAAATCGCTAAGATTAAGTACTCTGAGGTGCTCTGTGGTGCTTGTGGCAAAGACTGCGGCAAGAACTGCAACTCGTGCAACGACTACTACAACTACAACTACAACTACTACAACTACTACTACATGTTGCAATTCTATTTCTAGTTGTTTGGCGCTTTCAGAGTGACTACCTCACCGCCCCTCTCTCCCACACTTTCCAACCCCCCCCCCCCTCCTTCCCACAGTTTTCCCCCTCGCCTGTTAGCCGGCTATAAATGCATTTTGCGGAACCGAAAAGCGTCACCGTCGTCGTCTCTCCGTCGCGTCGCTGTCAGCGGCGTGTGGCATTTTCTTTTCATTGCATTGCACTGCATTTCCCATCGATTTAAAGGGGGGGAAAAAACGCAAGGAGGAAATTGCAAACATTTTTCAACAACAGCTGCACAAATCGATCAGCTTCCAAATTGAGCATTATTTAGCATAATTAGAGACTTTATTTGTACCTAGTATTATAAAAACATTTCCTTTTCGAAATTTACAAAATTTATAACCAAATTTATGTCTTGGCATCATGAAATTATAAAAATTATGGGCATCTGTTAAGTTTTTCTTTCTCTAAGTCTCAGTTCTCATCTGCCAAATATATGTCAAAATATTTGCTTTATTGCTAAAGAGGAAATAAAAAGAAATACAAATAATTTTGTCTTAAGAACTTGTAAATTGTTAGAAACAGCGAGCAGATTATGGCAGGTGTGAGTTGGATTATACATAGTAAATAATTTTAAGGGATTTTTGCTGTCTTTAAAATATATAGAATATAGAGCTAAAGAGTTGACAAGTTGACACATTGGAATAGCCTGATTAACTTAAATTATAAGTAATAATTATTATTAAATAAATTTCTATGACAATCTAGTCTCACACCAATTTGAATATTATTTATCTCTTATATTTCCAAAGAGAACAACAATTACTTTCTTTTTTATTTATATCATAATAAGTATTTTAAAGGGACTTGTCTGTCTTTAAAATTTGTATTGCTAGGGATCTTATAGAAGATCTCATAGAATCTATAGATTGTTAGGCCTTACTGTTGTTAATAGAGCTGTAGACTTGACAACTACACTTTGGAATAGCCTGATTAGTTTAAATTAAGCTATAATCATTATCAAATAAATACCAATGAGAGTCAAGCATATAACACCAATTTGAATAGTATTTGTCTCTTATATTTCCAAAGAGAGCAATTATAATTTAAGGGATTTTTGCTGTCTTGAAATTAATTAAAAATTTATTATTGATCGCTTGGAATTACAAATGGTTGGCAGATCTTATAGAATCTATAGACTATTGTTGATGGAGCTGTAGAATTAAAAACTATAAGGTGAAACAGCCTGATTAACCTAATTTGAGTGTTAATAATTATTAATGAGAGTCAAGCCTAACAACCATTTTAATATTATTTGTAAAAACAAATATAATTATTATTTATTTATATTATAGTAAATATTATAAAGGGATTTTGGCTGCCTTTAAAATTATTATTGATGTCTAGGGATTCCAAATGATCGACAAATCTTAAAGAACCTATAGATCGCAGACCTTACAATGAGTCGATAGAGCTGTAGACTTGAGAACTACACAAAGAAGTAATTATTATACTCTGTGCCCATTAAAAATCGGCAAAAAAAACCGGGTATAAAGAATTCGTGTGAATGTATGTAACAGGCAGAAGGAGGCATCTCCGACCCTATAAAGTATATATATTCTGAATCAGTATTAATAGCCGAATCGATTGACACCTGTCCGTATGTCCGTCTTTCTGTCTGTCCTTCGGTCTGTCGGGCCGTCCGTATGAACGAAAGGATCTCAGAGATGGTGAAAGCTAGAAGCCTGAGCTTGGTCTCCCAGCACTTGTAATTTTTGCCACGTCCCCACAAATCGAGAAAAAGCTCATAACAAAATCAGTTTTGTAGCACACGTGTTGGCACACGTGATGAATATTTTAGGGTTAATGTGTCCAGTAAATTTGATCACGATGCTACACCCCTTTCGCCCACAAATTAAGAAAAACCAACTATAGGAGATTTTCATCGGGAGTGAATTTGAGCGGGGCCCTGTATATATTACGGTCGGGGTCCCGACTCTTCGGCTTGTTTATTTTATTTTTATTGCTTAGTTATATTTTCGCAATATTTTCTAGTTTTGATTAAAAAATATTTATCTGTGGCGTATTTAAAATATCATTTAGCTATGCATATCATACAATTTTTTAATGACATTTTTTTGGAGCTCGTCTTGATTAATTAATCTAAATAATATTTTATATGTAGAGCTGTACAATTTATTTTATTTCTCAAAATCGTTTATTTATCTTTTACTCTTCAATTTGATCGAGTTTATTGAAGTTAACATTTTGACAGAGCGACAACTTAAATAATACATAGATATAAGCAAGGTTCTGTTCGAGTTTTTGAGCTAATCAAACCCCATTTGTAAACCGAAAATGATCTGCCTTTTTAGAACTCGAATCAGATCAGTTTCTTCAAAGAAAAGTTTGGGTTCGGAATATTCAAAAAAATACGTACACTTATAATAATAATAATGAAATCATAATCTTAAGTTACAGTTTTTATAAAGCAATTTGAATGCTTAGAATTATTTAGGCCTAAAAAGTCAAAAAAAGTGGTAAATAATTAAGAAATTAAAGTGTTTTTTGTGGTATTAAATTGAACCAAGTCTCAGATGAAAGCCATTTGTTCCGGGGCTCTTAAAACTGGTTCGCGAACCGAACCAACTCTTGAGCTATGCTACGAATCATCGAAACGAAACCTTATTTTTGTGTTCAGCATTAAAGATTAACATTTCTAAGCTGCGAGATACATTTAATAATAAGATTTTCCACCTCTACAATTAATTTTTGTTACCCTATACGATATTTCCTATTATGTTGATGTTAATTTATGTAACTTTTTCTACACTAATTTGTTCCTGAGGAATTTAGAAATAATTTCAGACTTTAGATATGTTACTCGTTATCTAAAAGGTCAGCCTTGGAATTTATTTTCTAAACTTTGACTGCATACACAGTTTAATTTATATTGGCTCGCTTCGCTCGCCAATCATCCCCCAGCCTCGCTCTACTCTCGCAGAAATCTCGGGAAGAAATGTGGAGTAGTGCAGGGTGTTGTGGGGGGAAACACTTTTCACAGCTATCGCCGCAGCATGACGATCGAAGCGAACTGGGGCCGAATGAAAGAGGACACTGCACGAACCGGCACTCGAACCCAGAACATCTTGATTACGAGTCGACTGCGCTACCGTTGAGCCACTGCACTGTCTTGGACTCAGGCAGTTAAAATCGCTATAGTAGTGTATATATAATAGTGTTTTCTTTTTAAATTCTTAATATGGCAGATCAACAAAAGCGAGCGTAAGAGAAAGAAAGATAGAAAGAGATAATGTACCGCCCATGCTAAATGTTTTGCAGACACTTCACTCTCTCCCCCGCTGCTTTTGATTGTTGAGTATAACAAGAAGAGCAACAACAATGAATCGCACCCGCTCCCACTCTGATTTTGCTTATACCACCAAGAGCCACAGTCCCTATGGCAGCTATATGATCTCCGATCCAAACCATCCGATCTCAGAATGTAACAATCAGTAAGAATTACATAATCTGTGAGTTTGGTTGAGATTGCTCAAAAAACAAACAATTTTTTCCTACTAAGCTATTTTGATCTTTGACCCCTATGATTTTAACCCCTTTCCAGTTGGAATATCGAAAAACGCAGCCTTATTGCACGATAATTATGTCTCAGCTATATTGTGTAAAAATTTCAGCTCGATATCTTTACCCGTTTGGCCTACATCGTAATGTATCAGTGAATCAGTGAATCAGGACAAAGAGTTTTATATATATAGATAGATAGTTACTTAAATCTAAAAAATTTACAGAAATTCTTTTCGGAATCTTTTCTCAACTCAAAAATAATTCAATTAATTTACAATAATTTCAACATCGATTTAAATTGCTGAAAGATGAAAAATAATAAAAACGTAGACATGCGATTATGAATTTGACAGAATTTCAGATCGTTGCTCTTTTCACATTTCTCAATAGTTTGCTTTCATAATGTGCGCGCACTCTCTCCCACACATTGTCTCTCTCGCTCTCTCACTGTCTCTCTTACTGTGTCAGTCTTTTTCTCTGTCTGATCTCTCTCTCTCTGTCTATCTGTCTGTCTGTCAGGTGCTTTTGCTTTTACTTTCGCTGTGCAAAAACACAGCAAGTATGTATATGTAAGTACTATATTGTGAAAATGATTTCAAAACTCAATTTTGATGTTTTTCGAAATTCGAAAAAAGAATTTTCTCGCGCTCGTAGACATTTAATATTTATGACAGTGTTTGTTGTGCCTGTAATTGTGTGTGTGTAGTGAGTGTGTGTGTAGTGAGTGTGTGGCATATTTCGAAATCGGCAGACAGCATATATAGCAATTTGACTGAGAGCGCCAATTCGAAGACCAGGCAATACCTGCTGCTGTTGCTGGTCTGGGCCTGTTGCTTGGCCTTCTCAACACACACACACACACACACACACACACACGCACACACAGCAGCAACACATCTACAGCAGCAACAAACACAGCAGCAACACATCTACAGCAGCAACATCAATATTAACGAAGTTAGCCCCCAGTCTCAACAGCAACTAGAGGTCTCTCTTGTCATGTGTGTGTGTGTGTGTGTGTGTGTGTTGGTTGTGCCTCTGCATCTGTATCTGTGTGTGTGTGTATCTGTGTGTGTGTGTCTGGCGAACAGGAACAGCTCCAATGCTTAAACATTTTTTCGCTGTCTTTCACATTTCAGTAGTTTCCGTTAATGCGTTCGGCTCGTTGAAAAGTGTCCGTGCTTTTTGGATATTGAATTTTTTGAATTTTCCCCAAAACGATTTGATTACACCAACTAAAACGTAGTACGTGCCGGTTGAGCGAAATAAACTATATATTTAATTTATTTTTTTTTATATATTGTTTTTTTTTTATGCGTGGAAATCGTGGAAATCGTGGAAATCGTGAAAAATTGCCAGTCAGGTTAGCAACGTCAACGACAGCGACAACGACTCGTGAGCTTACGTCATACAAATTGATATATACTAGATGGAAACATATTTAGTCTATTTCTATATGCCGCATGTGGTCCAAAAAAGCTAATATACTATTTATGTGTGTCCGAAATATTCGTTAGAGAACTTCACAAATCTTAAAAATAAGGATTGCAAAACCATCAGCAAGTTTTGCGCAAACTTTACTTCTACAACAAAGTTCCATTTCAATAATTAAATTTAATAATTTCATTGAAATCTCAAGCTTCAATTCGGTTCAAGTTGAACTTTAGTTTCTAGAGTGGAATTTTTGTCAATCGAAAACCATTTCGAATTTATTTAGATTTTATTTCAATACAATCTTCAATTTTAACTACAATATATGTCAAATTCTTCCTAAACCTTCAATTGTTTAATTGTTTTTATTTATGTACAACAACAAAATGTTTCAATTATGTAGTTTAATTCAAATTGATAACGGCTTTCAATCGTTTTAACTTCAACTTCAACTTCAATTCAATCAATTTATAATATCAAATTGTGTTAGAATTTTATTGATTATTCTAACTTCAATTAAAGATATGCTTAAAACTTTACCAGCTCATTTTCAAGTTTAATTTGAATACAATTAAATTATTTCAATTATTCACTTCAACTATAAATATAAATATATAATATAAACTGCACTTAATGTTTATATTTATATACACAACAAAATGTTTCTCAATTATGTTGTTCAATTTAAATTGATAGCGTCTTTCAATCGTCTTAACTTCAACTTCATTTCAATCAATTTATAGTAAATTGATTGATAAATTCATCTAAAATTTAATAATTATTTAAAACTTTACTAGCTCTTTTGCAATTTCAGTTTTAATTCAAACAAATGATTTCAATTATTCACTTCAACTACAAATATATAAATTTAATATAAACTACACTTAATGTTTATATTTATATACACAACAATATATTTCAATTATATTGTTCAATTTCAGCTTCAATTCAATCAATTTATAATAAATTGTGTTAGAATTTGATTGTTGGTTTTAGTTTCAATTAACTAAATGCTAAAAACTTTACTAGCTCTTTTGCAAGTTCAGTTTCAATTCAATCAAATTACTTCAATTATTTATTTCAACTATAAATATAAATATATAATATAAACTGCACTTAATGTTTATATTTATATACACAACAAAATGTTTCTCAATTATGTTGTTCAATTTAAATTGATAGCGTCTTTCAATCGTCTTAACTTCAACTTCATTTCAATCAATTTATAGTAAATTGATTGATAAATTCATCTAAAATTTAATAATTATTTAAAACTTTACTAGCTCTTTTGCAATTTCAGTTTTAATTCAAACAAATGATTTCAATTATTCACTTCAACTACAAATATATAAATTTAATATAAACTACACTTAATGTTTATATTTATATACACAACAATATATTTCAATTATATTGTTCAATTTCAGCTTCAATTCAATCAATTTATAATAAATTGTGTTAGAATTTGATTGTTGATTTTAGCTTCAATTTAATAATTACTTAAAACTCTAGTAGCTCCTTTGCAAGTTCAGTTTGAATTCAAACAAATTACTTCAGTTATTTATTTCAACTATAAATATAAATATATAATATAAACTGTCTTCAATTGCTGTTTTAATTCATATTGTTCTACAATTCTACCGACTTTAACTTCCATTCAAATCAAGTCAGATTTATTGTCAAGCTCTATTTGAATATCTGTTTTGATATTCTAAAATCCCAAGCAATTGAAACAATTTTTTGTCAATTTGTTACGCTAGTATTTTGACATATTTATATTGAACACGGTACGTTTAAAAATCGTCATGTTCAATTTGAAATATAAATTCATATTGAATACACCATTAGCCCTTCAATCAATGGCAATTAAATTCTATTTGGCAATAATTAATGTTGCCGTTATTTTCGGCATTTTTCTCAGTTGTTGCCAACAATATTTTGAAATCTAAAAATATACAAATCTATATAGATTATATATAGATATATGTATATATCTTTAGAAGTGTAATCATGCAAGCGTTAAGCTGTGAACAACTCAAAGCCGTCGAACAAATATATCCCAAGAAATTATGAATTCAAACAAAAAGCAAAGGAAATTGAAACAGATAATCAATAGATTTAAATTTCCTTATTTCCGTAGAATATCAAGGCATTTTTTTAATATTTATTTAAGTATGTATTTTTGAATGCAAGCCAGAAACATTTGCTGAATTCAATGAATTTCCTTAGAACCTCAAGGCATATATTAGCTATAGACTAATAGTTGTTTCTACACTTATTGAACAGCAAATATCAAAACAAAAGAGAATCAATAATAAAAAATAATAACAAACTAAAAGAACATCAAAGTGCAAGTTTTGTTAAACTTTTTTTTGGTTGTGTGAAAAAAATTGTCGGGAAAAATGCCGCTCTATTCGGATAGTAGCAACTATTATTATAGCGGCGGCAGCAGTCAGCTCTATTCGCCGTATTATAGTTCCGGCTTGAGTCTGGCCAGCACCACGCCGGGCAGCTATACGTCCAGCTATAATCGCTCCTATCCGGGCAGTTATATGGTGCCATTGCTGCCCTCGACACGCTCACCAAGCTACAGCAGCAGCAGCAGCAGCATTGGCAGCAGCATTGGCAGCAGCATTGGCAGCAGCACTGGCAGCAACACTGGCAGCCTATTGGGTTTATCGTCCAGATATCAACCCAAGTTGACAACAATTACGGAGGCTTCAACCCTGACGGGTCGTCATAGTGGACACAGCAGTCTGATGCCGCTAACACGCATACAATCGCCTAAATACAGTGCTGTGTCCAGCTATGGCAGCGGCAGCAACAGCGGCAGCAGCAGCAGCAGCAGTCGCTATATACCAGCTCGACCCATAGCCATAAATACGGCGGATATAGATGTGAGCTCGGCAAGATATCGACGTACCGCCGAGCCGTCAATGGAGCGCAAACGTGAGCCATCAATTGCCAAGGAGGAACAGCAACAGCAGGGTGAAAAGTCACAGCAACAGCAGCAGCAACAGGAAGAGCAACAGCAGCAGCAACAACAACCAAGACGTTCCACCATTAAACGCAATCGTGCTGTGGTGCGTTTGTCCACCATACGACGACGCAGCAAGGAACGTGTCGATGGCAATCAGCAACAACAGCAGCAACAGCAACAACAGCAGCAGCAACAGCAGCAGCAACATCAACAGTTGCAGCAACAGCCAGAAGAGCATCAGTTTCGTGATTTGCCGCCGGCAGCAGAACCAAGTTTAAGTTGGCGTCAAAAGCTAGCCGATGAGTTGGCGGCTTTTCCTACGACGAGCAACAAAAAGTCACCCGGTGAATTGTTGCGAGAACGTTTCTACATACACGATGAAAAGCAGCAGCTGGCGGAGTTGCGACAGCAGCAACAACTGCAATTGCAGCAGCGACAGCAACAGGAAAAGCCAGCACACGAGCAACAGCAACAACAACAACAGCAGCAACAACAACGGCAAGAACAGGAAGAAGAACAACAACTAGATGATGATATTATCGAGGAGACAACCGAACAAGTTCAGGAATCTATAAGACGTCTTAGTCTCGTACAATGTCCAACATTTCATGATATCTGCGAGGACATATCCTCCGATAAGATCGATGATGATCTAAATGCTGGCGAGTTGCGTCGTCGTGCCTCGATTATACAGGAACAGGAACAGGAGTTGCTCAATAAGCTACAGAAATCGAATTCGGGCAGCATTCAGTTGATACACTTGGAACGACGCAGCAGTCACGATAGCACAACAGCCGATGAATCGCAATCATCGACAGTTGCGGTCAAGCAACCCAAGAGAAAGAGCAAGAAGTTGCGTCATAAAATCACAGCAATTGTTGAGGTGGAAAATGCGGTGAACACAACAACACAACATATGCCCAGTGTATTGGAGTTAAATGAGGAGGCGACACAATTGCCATCCAATTCACAGATTAGTCCCAAGCCCAAGTTTACGGTGAATGTGGAGACGGTGGAGGAGCATCAACAGATACACAAGATCTTTAAGTTGCCCAAGAAAAAGGTGGCACCGAAGGTGGTGACACCGAAAGTGGATCAAGTGTTGCCCGAGGGATTTATGAAGGCGCAGCCCAAGGCCAAGACATCGCCGCTTAAGAAGGCAAGCAAAGAAAAGGAGCAAGCGCAGCAACAGGACGAAGAAGCGCAGCAACAGTTGCAGGAAAATCAACAGGAGAAGCAGCAACAATTGCTGGAATTGGAGAAACACCAGAAGGAAATTGAATTGCAGCAGTTGCAGGAGAAACAGTTAAGGGAGAAACAATTGCAGGAGAAACAGCAGCAGCAACAGTTGCAGGAAAAACAGCTTAAGGAGCAACAATTGCAGGAGAAACAGCAGAAGGAAGAACAACTGCAGAAGAAACAGCAGCAACAACAGTTGCTGGAGAAACAGCAGAAGGAGCAACAATTGCAGGAGAAACAGCAGAAGGAACAACAATTGCAGGAGAAACAGCAGCAACAACAGTTGCTGGAGAAACAGCAAAAGGAGCAACAATTGCAGGAGAAACAGCAGAAGGAAAAACAATTGCTGGAGAAACAGCAGCAACAACAGCAACAACAGTTGCTGGAGAAGCAGCAGAAGGAGCAACAATTGCAGGAGAAACAGAAGATGCAGGACAAACAACAGCAGCAACAATTGCAGGAGAAACAGAAGTTGCAGGACAAACAACAGCAGCAACAATTGCAGGAAAAAGAAGCGAAGATAAACCCAGAGCAACATGTTAGCGTGGCTCAGATATTCACCTTCGATGAGGCGGCCATTCAACAGAATAAGGTCAAAACCGAAGGCGTGGCCACGCCCAAGCCCATAAGAAAAGCGGTGCAAAAGTCGGAAAGTGGCGAAGATTTCTGGTCGCAAATTGGATCGCGGGAGACGCTCTACATGCACAATCGGAAGAAAGCGCTCGGCGAGCGACAACTGGAGACGACGAACGAGGCTGGCGAGTTGTCGCCAAAAGAAGCGGATGCAGCAGCAACATCCACACCAACAGCAGCAACAACACCCACTCTAAAGTCTGCAATACTAATAGAACTCAAGCAACCAACCGGAACAGCAGCAGCAGCAACAACACCCAAAGCCACAGCCAAGTCAGCAGCAATCTCTGTGAAATCCGAGCCAGCAACACCAACAATTACTTCTCCAAAATGCACGCCAGCAACTTCCAAGCCAACAGCAACTATACAGACCTCCACAGCGACAAATTCAACGAAATCCGAACCGGCAACACCCATTGCAACAACAGCAACTGCAACAATTCAATCGCCAAAATTCACGCCAGCAACACCCAAGCTAACAATTACAGCCAAAACTGAAGCAGCAACAATTTCAACCAAATCGGAAGCTTCCACAACAACAACCAAGCTAACAGCAACAACTACAACTACTGTTAAAACTGAAACGGCAACAACCATAAGCTCACCCAAATCCACACCAGCAACACCCAAGCTAAAAGCAACAGCAACAACAACAAGCCAATCCAAATCTGAGCCAGCAACGCCAATAGCAACAACAGCAACTTCACCAAAAAGCACGCCAGCAACACCGAAGACCGCAGCTGCCACAACAGCAACAGCATTAAAAATAACAACAACAGCAACAGCTGTAAAGCCAACAATGGCAAAGACAGCAGCAACTGTTGCTGTGACAGCAAAAGAACAGTCTGGCAACGCTGCAAACACAACTGTAGTCATGACAACCGCATCAACAACAACAGCAACAGCAACAGGCAAATCAAAACTGTTCGAAACGACGACGACGACGACGACAACAACAATAGCGAAAACTACGCCAACAACAACGATGGCAGCGCCAAAAATAAATACCGGGCAAGCAGCCAAGTCACCTGAACAACAACAGGCAACGACAACAGCAGCAGCAGCAGCAGCAACGAAAATAAATAAAACAACGCATAATAATGAGCGACAACAGCAGCAGCAGCAACCACCAGACAACGCAGCAGCAGCAGCAGCAGCAACATTTAAGCAAGAAACGGAAACTAAAACGAAATTGACGGAAACTGTTGAGCCAAAGTCAAAGGTGCAATCACCGAAAACGACAAAGCCAAAAACTGCAGCAGCCAAAAAGAAAGTCACAGCAGCAGCAACAGCGGCAACGGCAACGGCAACAACTCCGACAGCAACAACATTGCCAGACAGCAATGTGACCCCAATCAATGCCGATCAATTTATAACGTTGGCCCCCACTAAGGCGGCAATTGCAGCGGCCACAAATGCGTCATCGCCGACAACGGCAACGGCAGCAGCAACAGCAATTGCAGCGACAGCAACAGCTACAACGCCTACAACAGCAGCAAAAATAATAACAACAACCACAGCAGCAGCAACAAGCGACGAGCTACGAACTGTTGCTGCTGCGACGACAGCGGCGACTATTGCTGCTGCTGCTGCGACTATTGCTGCTGCTACCGCTGCTGCTGCTGCTGCTGCTGACGATGGCGACAACAGCTGCGGCGAAGGCGTCGGCAATAATTTATCAAAGTTTGCAACAGTATCGAATTTGGCACAGTGTCTACGAGACGTTGACGCCGAGCTAGAGGACTATATACCCTCGTCGGCGGATAGCGACGACGACGACGACGACAACAGCAACAGCGACGATAGCGACAACAGTTTTGTTGATTCCTCCAGCGCGAACGGTTGTGCCGCAAATCTCAGTGCCAGCATGAAGAAGAAGCAGCGCAAGGAGAAGAAGAAACAGAAACAGGCTAAAGATGCCGCGGCGCCAGCACGTTTTGATCCACAGAAGAAAATCAAAATTGATCCGTCTAGTAAATGTTATGTGAAAGAGGAGGCGCCACGTTATCCATTGGTTGCAACACCGCGTCCACTTTGGAAACGTGAAAAGATCGTTTATTCCGATGAGAATACAGATGATGAGAGCAGCTCGGAGGGCAGTGAGGCAACTGGTGGTTCACTTGAAGAGGATAGTGATGAGGATGATAGCGATGCTTGCACCAGCAACAGTTGCAGCTCTGAGGAATTTGATGATGATAGAGGAGCAGCACATGGCAAACATACACATCTTGCTGCTGGGAATGTGACAACGACAGTGACAAGTCAAGTTTCAACTCTTTCGGCTGCCACTTCCGTTTCCGTTTCCGTATCCGCCTCGGCATCAACTTCAGTGTCTGCTTCCAGTTCGCCATCGATTATACGGATGAGCACGTGCAGCAATGATTCCGGCTTTGAGGGCGGCACAGCACCCTCCAGTCCCAAGAAGATGTTGGGTAAGCTAAGAAAGAATATATATATACATATACTACTTCACCTAGACAGACAGTTGGACAATCAAACGATCGGACAGTGCGAACATATTCACTGACAATCCACCTCAGTCAGCTGGTGGTTTTTCTATCTTCTCAGTGTTGGTCATTTGTATAGGACACGTGTCAATTCCATTGCCATTCCCCCCAATTCTAGCAATAGATATTGAAATTGCCTTTCATTTTCAATAGCCAAACACACACTCACACACACACACACACACACACAAAGTAGCAGCGTGTATGTGCGGCATGCGGAATATTTAGTTGAAAGAAGAAAAAAACAAATAAACATGCTATAAATCTCGATAGGCGAATAATACAAATGCCTTTTATATGGCCACATTATATTATATGTATGCATATATATATATATAAATATACTTATGTATATATATGTTACTATACATAAGCTGCAAACAAAAAATAATAATAATAAAAACAACAATATGTTATTCTATTCTTGACTTTATTGTTTTCACACAAAAATGAAATCATGCACAAGAGTTCCATTGAATTATCAAGTGAAACTTCGTACGTTCTTCTTTTTTTCTGTCTTTATTCTCGGTTTTACTTATTTATCAGCACAAATTTCAGGAAATTTCTATAGTAAATGCTACTGTGACGCTGTTACTGTTAATGTTAAGTTTACAGCTTGCGAGTTAACATAATGTAGTTATTTCTTTTACACACAAATGAAATCATGAAAAGAATATTATAAAGTGAATAATATCACAACAGTTTTGGATTTTTTAATTTTTTTGATGATTTAGGATTTTTAATTTTTAAAGGTATCTTTTATATATATTTTTCCTAGACCCTGTACTTTACTAAAGTATTCTATGGGTCTATTAAGTTTGTTAATTCTATAACTATTTAAATCTAGCTTATTTTGACTGTCCCAGTTCTGTTTCTCAATTTCGTTCTTATCACAAACTTCTCAGTATTTTTGCAAGAAAATAGCAAATGTTACTGTGACGCTGTTACTGTCAATGTTACAGTTTACAGTTTGCGGGTTAACATAATGTAGTTATTTATTTATTCTTGGCTTTTTTCTTTTCACAAAATGGAAATCATGCAATGAGTTCCATCGAATTATCAAAAGATTAATAACACAACATTATTGAGTTGTTATTTTTATTTTAATTGCATTCAAGCTTTGTCTTTTTTTGTTATTTTTGGCATAAATATTTCTTCAAATCTTGCTTATTTAACGGTAAAATTTCTGGTAACAATGTTGTAGTATCTCAATTTCATTCTTTTCTTTCACATCACGAACTTATCAGTATTTGTGGAAGCAAATTTCTATAGAAAATGTTTCTGTGACGCTGTTAATGTTAATGTTACCTTTACAGATTGCGAGTTGATATAGTGTAAAAAACCAGCTGGAAATTGTACTGAAGCTTCAAAAATAAATTGATCTATTTCTGTTCTGTCCAAAAAGTGATTTTCTTAGCAGAATTTTCAGCAGCTCTGTTTTTTTCTGTTCTGTTTTTCTTCAATGAGTTTGCAACGTCAAAGTTTTCGAGTTCTGGTTCTTCTTAAAGAGTTGCCGTCAGATGTGGATCTCTGTATTGTTTTCTTACAGATAAATTCCATCAAGAGCGTTTTCGTGCTCCAGTTCTGATTTACTTAGAAAACTTGTTTGTAAAAGAAAGTTCCGTTTTCCTTGGAAGAAGTGTCCATCTCGTATTTGTTTAGGAAATGATTACAAAGTAGAGGTATTCTTAGATGACTTTTCATCAGCAGAAATTTGTTGCTCTGCATTTAAAAAGAGTTTTAATAGAACAATTTTGCATGGAAAAGTTTTCCTTATCTGAGTTTTCTAGCTTTTTTTTCTATGAGTACTAAATTTGATCCATAAAACATTTTCTTTAATATTTAAAAATTTTTTCTTCTATATTTTTTTTTATTTAATGTGTCTTTAAATGTTTTATTTATGTATAAATATAATACAATATTTTACCGTGCATATAAGTATTTGAGGACAATAGTCAACCTTTTTAGCTAGGCCTGCCAACTTGTCGCTGAGGTGCTGCCAACTTATCAATATAGACTAGCTAGAATTATGTATAAACGTTAATTCTTTCACATTAAAACTGTTTATACCAATATTTCTGTTTAACTAAAGGGTTTTCCAGATCTAAACTACAGGGTATTTACCAATCGATCACTTTTAACCCACGCATTGTTATTCTAGAATGAAAAAAACTTAAATGCAAAGTAAATTGATATAAAATTAAAAAATATAAATATAAAAAGAGATAAATAGTTAAGTATCTGAAAGATACACAAGGATCTATTAATTGCATAGTACATAAGCTTATTGAGCGTGTTTATCTATCTAACTACAGGGTATTTAGTAGTTTATCATTGTTAATGAATGAAAAAAACTTAAATGCAAACTAAATTGTTATAAAATTAAACCGATGCACAAATCCAAAGATAAAATCATGCATAATATCTTTAAAATAGCTAAATTGCAATTAAGTATCTGATAGATACATAAAGATCCATTAATTGCATAGTACATAAGCTTATTGAGCGTGTTTATGTAATTTCTAAACCATTTTGGGCATTAACTTGTTAATTTGTTCCGAGCCAAACAAAACTATGAGAATGTGCTAGTAAAATGTGAAAATAAAGAGCAAATAGATGCAGATACAGATACAAATACAAATACAAAGGATGATACAGATACAAGTTTTGGGGGGGAAGGGAAACGGGAGACAGACAATTTGGCATTTTACTTTTAGCAAATTGTATACAAAATTGTTTAGGTCATCGTCGTTGTCGTTTTTAGTCTCTGTCTATGTCTTTGTCTCCTTTCTCGCCTTTTCCCATTTCCCTTTTGGTCTTTCATCTGTTGTTTTGTCTGTGTTTTTTCTTGACTCAAGAGAATTCAATTTCTCGTGTATGGCAAATATTTTCTTTTCTTTCTTATGGTGTCTAAAAAACAATTGAAATACACAAGAAATTCAATTGCTTGCATTTTATATTTAAAGCACTTCTGCAAATTTATTTTTTTTTTTAACGAAAATTTACTTATTCGAGTAAAGATTAATATGTATAAACGAAATTAAGTATTTCTCTTTCTTTCTTGATTTTAATTGCAGTAAATTCAGTGAAAGCAAAAGTTATAATAAAATTTCAAATTGCTTTTGCAATGAAATCAATGCGAAAAATGTAAACAAAACTATGCAAATATCTTTGAAAATTAAATACATATATGTACAAAAGATCTAGCTATAGATACGCTATACATATGTATGTACTTATATATAGATAACGAAAGTGTGAAAATAATTCGAATTAGTTCTTAGTACTTGACTATGACTAGTATGTCAGGAAATGTGTGAGACATCGAAGTAATTTCTGTTTAAAAACACATGCTCTTATATGTTCTCGATCAATGAAACTGGAAGCCAAGTCAATAGGAAAGTCATGTGTGTTCATCAGTTTATCTTGTTACCAGTATACAATGTAGTCTCTTTGTCTGTTGCTTGTAACTTGTTGCAGCTGTTTTATATAAATTTTTATAAGTAACAAACGAGGCTAATGGAATCACTATATTATAACTTGAAGTTTATGTTTATTTCAATAATTTAATGAAACTCTTACGTGAATCCTACTGCCCTGTTTCCAGCCTGACACAGTGTTGCAATAGTGTTAAAATTTATTTTATATATTATATTATCGTCACTGGTGCAGTCGTTGCTGCGAAGGGAATCCGGCGGCGAGATGCTGGAGTACGCGGTCAGTGTGTACTTGCCCATCCCAAAGAAAAGAAATACTTTAATAGGTCGACAAGATGGCGTTTATTTACGAAGATTTGCGCTTAGTTAGGCTCCGATCGTATTTCGCTGTTTTCCTGTGAGAGGGGAAAGGGCGGAAGTGCCGCCATCCTTTTTCTAGCAGGGACGCTTGCACTGACAGGGTCGCTCCCACTCCGATCCGTGCGGCCGTTCACTTGCCCCATCTGTTGAGCAACAGTTGTGTGTAATGGCTACCTTGGGCGACAGGGTCGCTTCCACTCCGCTCCGTGCGACCGTTCGATCGTCCCAACTGTTGGGTAACAGCTGTTCGTAGTGACAACCTTGAGCGACAGGGTCGCTTCCACTCCGTTCAGTGCGACCGTTCGATCGCCCCAACTGTTGGGTAACAGCTGTTCGCAGTAGTGCCATTTTTGTCACAATATTTTATTTATCAACATAATCTTCTGCTAAGTCAATACAATTCTGTCAGCGTTGCTCCCACCTCTTCAGCCCATCTAAAAAATAATAATCGGCGTCCTGCTCATCAAAATGGTTGTCTACAAAGGATATAGTATCGTTATTTGAGGAGAATTTCTGTCTTCCAAGCGCAACTTTGAGCTTAGGGAATAAACAGAAGTCACTTGAAGCCAGGGCTGGAGAGTAAGGTGGGTGCTGAAGCAGTTCAAAGTGTAATTCATGGATTTTTGCTATGGCAACTACTGATGTATGAGATGGTGCGTAATCCTGGTGAAATAAAATTGTTTTCTTCTGCAACTGGGGCCGCTTATCAACAATTTCTGTCATTAGCTTAGCGTAGTAAACTCCCGTGATCGTTTTTCCTTTCGCCAGATAATCAGGGTATACTATAACTCCACGACTGTCCCAAAAAAAAACTGTCGCCATCACTTATCCAACTAAAATAACAGTTTTCGCTCTTTTTGTTGGCTGTTTTGATTGGGAATTGTTTTCGGGAGTCTAGTGTTTTATCCATGTTTCATCCACAGTTATGAGTCGGCTGCAAAACTGCGATTTATTAAGCGTAAACATCGCCAACAGAGACTTGTTTAGTTCATTCGAACGCGCTTCTGATAAAAAGTGAGCAAAAAGCGTCGCCCAACGTGCCGAGAACTTGCTCATATTCAATTCGTTGTTTAAAATATGGCAAACGCGGTCTTAAGACATCTTGGTGATCTCAGCTAACTCTCATACTTTAATTCAGCGATAGTCCAGAACAATTTGTTGAATTTTGGCAATGTTTTCGTCAGTGGTTACAGTTTTTGGACGTCCCGGCCGTGTCTCATTTCACCAAGCTCGTACTTTCCAGCAGCCTGGAACTTTACAGTGGCAAATGATGGGACAGAGTCCCCATAGACAGTGTGTCCATCTCGGCTTTGATTTGTGTAGTCGTACTACAAATATCGTATGACCGCACGATATACAACGTGTCCCTTCTTTACAAAAGCACTGAGATCGCCTTAGTTAATCGATTGTTCATCGATAACTATAATATCGATAAGGTTGAAATTTTAGCGAAAACACATCAAAAGTTGCTTAATCACGATAACAAAGTTTGCTTAACGTAGTAGAAGATTGTCTTCTTTGTCAATCAATATTTTAGAATACATGCGAGAGTCTACGATTAGATAACTTATCCAGACTGTAATTAAAATTCAGTACAAGTAAATACATGATATACTATTACAATATTCTCGAGATATTTGTCTAAATGAAAATGAGTTGTTATTTCATCAAAGTACTTATCATCTATGTTTTCTAGGAATTCGAATACAAAATATTCGGTTGTAACAAAAGACAATAAAATATTTATTTGTATATTTTCAAGAGGAGTTTTAATACAAGTTCAGCTGAAAATATCACCAGAAATGAAATTTTACAAAATATGCCTAAGCCAGCAAATATTATTTGTTATTCACAAACAAACGCCAAAAAAAGGAGCAATCAATATTTAAGAATAAATACGAGAATCTAAGATTACGCATTATATTTTTTTTTTGCTGCGTCCCACGTTGCGTATGCTTGATATTCGCGTTGAGTCAATAAATGCTTCATTGAATCTAAGCACATACTGTTCTTACATTCGCTTGAATACTCGTATTTATTGTTTGTTTGATTGCATGCAAATATTTGCATAAAATATTGATTGTTTATTTATTAAATTTACATTAAATGACGCCTTTTGGGTCCATTGGGAACCATTGGGCCAAAAGCAGAACCCACAAAAACGGGGCCAAAACGGATGTGCGTTTGCTTTGTGTGTGTTTGTTTACATTGATTGCCTTCAGATGCGATAAATTGTTATTATGTTTTCATTTAGCTATTCCCAAATTGAGATATCCTGTAATCAACGAAATTGTTAAGTAATTTGATATCTCAAAAATTTATATATAGATTAGAGTTTGAAAAACATAATATGCATCGGCCAGAGCCTGTTAAACTTTGAGAATATCAGAGCTAGACGCAGTAAATTTCATTTGGCTTGTTGACATCAATTTGATGCCAAATATAAAGTGATATTTCCAGAATTTGTGTATATATGTATATATATTATATATATGTGAGTTATATGATATTTAAACAGAGAAATTCCTTCGTAGTTAGTAGCCAAATTGTTTACAGTGTAATGCCATGTTATATTTATTACAGAGTATCCTCAAGTCGACCCATATCGCTCTCTCTTTTATTTTACCCACATTTTCTTAGCGCTTAGCTGTTTTTTAATTGTTTTCCCGCCTTGCGTTTGAGCGTGTTGTCTCAAAATACCATAAGCGGAAAATTGCGGGGAAAGTTGAAAAATATAGAGGAGAATATTTTCCAGAAACGTGCAACCAATAAATCGCGTCAGCAGCAAAAACAACACTATACTATAGTATCTATATTATATAGTATACTATAGTCATATATATTTTGTTTTTTGTACATGGTCACAATTCATAATCATCATATTAATAACGATTTGTTTTTAATTAATCTCAACATTTGCTCTCACCACGCTGCCAAACAACAAACAATGAATATATACAAACAAAATTCAAAAATAAAAAAATAAAATACAACAGAATGTGACGTGAATTGTCACAAGAAATGCGAACGGCTCACGGCCAATTTATGCGGCGTCAATCAGAAACTCATCGTCGAGGCGCTCAACCACGTAAAACGAGGTAACACAACGAGAAGACCACAATCTCGGAGAATATAAAAATACTAAACCAAAATATAGTAATCCAAACGAACCGAAAGTTTGCACAAAGATCCCACAAATGGCGCGTGCTATTCGTGGGGAAAATAACAAAAAAGAGAAGAAATATCCATAAATAATGGCGCCTAAATATGGCTGACATTATGATTTCATAATTGACTTTGCCAGCAAATTGTGTGTGTGTGTGTGTGAGGTGTGTGTGTGTGAGGTGTGTGTACAAGGTGTTGACTGATTGACACATTAAATGTGTGAAGAGTACAAAAAAGCTAGATATATTAACAGAAACTGATACTTTAATATGATAACTCATAAATTAAGCTAAGCAACAAAGTGTTAAGTGTAGCTTATGAACTGCTTGCTTATTGCCAGCACTGCTTGCAGTTAGAACTGTTGAAGTGTAGAACTGCTTGTCGGATTAACCTCAGAGACTGAATTCAGAGACTGCAACAGATAGAATTACGGAAGTTCATATTTATAAAGATTAAGTTATTGGAAAGTCAAATAAGATAGGTTAGTATAATATGATATTATGTTGAAATATAAGACTCGGAAATATGTATAAAATGAAGAGAACAGTATAATATGATTTGGACACTTTCAGCGATGGGAAATTAATGAATAAAATTCGATAAGACAGTGTCATATTATATGAGATAAAAGTCAGAAATAATATTTTATGTGATAATATATGATATATATATATATAGGGTTTTATAGAGGAAATATTGAAATAAATTGATAGTATATGATAAAATATGATATGATAAGATATAGTACAATGTAATAGTTTAGGATATTATACACTATGGTATATTATAATACGGAATGACATCATATAAAAATAAATTTATTGACCTTTACTGATTAAGGTAGATCATAAGTGGAGTAGTCAAGTGTTAAGTGTAGCTTATGAACTGCTTGCTTATTGCAAGCACTGCTTGCAGTTAGAACTGTTGAAGTGTAGAACTGCTTGTCGGATTAACCTCAAGAAATTCAGAGACTGCAGAGACAGATAGAATTACAAAAGTTCATATTTATATACTTTAAGTTATTATAAATATATTCATATTAAGTCATACTATAAGATAGGTTAGTATAATATGGTATGGTGTTGAAATATAAGACTAGGAATTGTCTATAAAGTTAAGAAAATAGTATAATATGATGTGAACGATAGAGTTAAATTTGAACACTTTGAGCGATGGGAAGTGAATGAATAATATTCGATAAGACAGTGCGATATTATATGAGATAATAAGTAGAAGTCAGAAATAATATTTTATGTGATATAATATGATACATACATATATAGGGTTTTATAGAGGAAATATTGAAATAAATTGATAGTATATGGTATATTAAAGGTAAGATCATATGTGGAGTTGTCAAGTGTTAAGTGTAGCTTGTGAACTGCTTGCTTATTGCTAGCACTGCTTGCAGTTAGAACTGTTGAAGTGTAGAACTGCTTGTCGGATTAACCTCAGAGACTGAATTCAGAGACTGCAACAGATAGAACTAGGAAATTTTATATTTATATAGTTTAAGTTATTAGAAATATATTTATATTAAGTCATACTATAAGATAGTTTAGTATAATATGATATGGTGATGCATTATAAGACTAGGAATTGTGTATAAAGTTAAGAGAATAGAAAAATATGATGTGAACGATAGAGATAAATTTGAACACTTTGAGCGATGGGAAATTAAAGAATAAAATTCGATAAGACAGTGTGATATTATATGAGATAATAAGTAGAAGTCAGAAATAATAATAATAATATTGAAATAAATTGATAGTATAGGGTTTATTAAAGGTAAAGGTGGAGTAGTCAAGTGTTAAGTGTAGCTTATGAACTGCTTGCTTATTGCCAGAACTGCTTGCAGATAGAACTGTCCGTTGGTCTGAATAACCTCAAAGAACTCAGAGACTGCAACAGTTAGAATTATGAAATTTGATATTAAGATAGTTGAAACTATCGAAAAATATAATTATATTAAGTCATATAAGATAGGTTGCAATAATATGATAAAAAGTTGAAATATAAGATTGGAAAATATAATATAATGTGAAGAGAATAGCTTAATATAATTTGAACACTTTGAGCGATAACAAATGGATGGATAGAATTCAATAGGATAGTATGAAGAACTATATAAGATGATAGATAGGAATGAGAAATAATATTCGATGTGATATGATATGATATAGATAGGATATTTTATATTGGAAATATTAAAATTAATTGTTAATATATGATAAAAATATGATATCATAAGATTTAGGCTGAAGAGTATCATGTAATAGTATATAATATTATACGATATGGTATAGTCTAATACGGAATAACATCATAAATAATAAAAAATTTATCTACTATTATTGATATTGATGAAAATTCAATCGATGTTCTTAAAGTTAACTTAAAATATGTAACTCTTAGCAATCTCTAAAGCTATCCTCTACATATGAAGCTCAGTGCAGACGTTCACTTTCTCACCGACACTTTTTTTTATAAAAAAAGCAGTCGGCGGCGTGTGAATTCCAAGAATTCAAAAAGTAATGACTATTCAACGTTCCTTATGGGACTTGCTCTAATTCTATCGGTGTTCTGTAGATTCAAACAGTTGTGTATGATTTTACTAGACTGTCTTTGCCATTAAGAGTCTAGACCGTTTAGAAATAAACAAACAAATTGTATTATCGTATATTTAGATATGATATAGATATTGATTATCATCTTATATGATATATAAAGGAATATTAAAATAAATTCAGATTATACAATATGACAAGAACTTTAATGAATACAATCATGTTATAGTGTAGGTTATTATACCTTATTATATAGTATAATACGGAATGACAAATTTATCTACTTATACTGATACTGATGAAAATTCAATTCACCTAAAATATGTAATTCTAAGTAATCTCTCAAGTTATCATCTATAAAGTTCAGTGCAGACGTTCACTTTTTTCACCGACACTTTTTGCTTAAAAAGCAGTCGGTGGCGTGTGTAAACATATGATTTTATTAGGCTGTCTTTTCCATTAAGAGTCTAGACCGTTTTAGAGATAAACAAACAAATTGTGGTATATATGTACATAGTTGTGAATGCTTTTAACTTCCAGCTAATTACACAAGCTATTATTAGACAATTACGCACACTCAAACACACACAATTTCTCGGCAATATCAATTGAAAAACAAAAATAACTAAAACATCAACAACAACAACAAAGAAACCAATACAATTTTTATCCATAAATTAGGCGCACGTGAGGCAAGGGATTCACCAAGTACACCTCCCAGCTCAAATCCTGCCTATAAGATAGAGGCCAACGATGAACACGATGGTATGGCTAACATCTCTCTCTCTCTATATATATATATATATATATCTATAACTATATTGTGATATATGTCCAAATGACAAATGACCAACAACCGAACTGTACACCACTTTGTATAGATACTGTCTCTATAAACTTTTACTATAATAATTACAACTCTAATTATTTACTACTTCCTCTCTGTCTCTCTGTCTCACTCACTCTCTGTATCTTCACTCTTGTCATCTCTTTCTACGTCTGTCTAACCATTTTTGGAACATACAGAAACATCATATACATATTCACAATTCCAAAAATCCGGACGTTTCACCGCGCCAGCAACAGTAATACCTAGATTTAAGAATTATTCGGTAGATGATTTTCATTTTCTGGCTGTCCTTGGCAAAGGAAGTTTCGGCAAGGTAAGTTTCTCTATTATAAGAAGTAATAGTATATTATATTATAAATGTTTATTAACAATTTCATCAGGTACTGCTGGCTGAGTTACGTGATACAACATATTATTATGCCATCAAATGTTTGAAGAAGGATGTTGTACTGGAGGACGATGACGTCGATTCAACGTTAATTGAACGCAAAGTTTTGGCCCTGGGCACAAAGCATCCATATCTATGCCATCTGTTTTGCACATTTCAAACTGAGGTAAGTGTGTAAGGTCGATCGAACAAGGTCGATAGGTGGTTTTGACGTTAGACGAGATGAGACGAGACGCGATCCACTGTTCTACTGATTTAGATTCGTCTAGGTAATACCACCTACGATAGCGCATCCGAAAGATATCCAAAAATACATTTTGCGAAAAGGTAAAACGACCTATTCTTAGAGTGCAGTACGTGTCTATGCCCCTCTCTCTCTCTCTCTCACTCTCTCTCTTCTTTGCACTCCCTAACACTCTTCTCTCTTTCTGACCATCGATTGGGGCACACGACAACCGCAAATGTTGCTGCTGCTGTGATTCTAGTAGTTGTTTTTTTTTCCTTCGACAAAATTTGGCACGCACGTCCGGCATTACGTTCGACAATGTTCTCTAAACATTTAAAAAAAAAAAACACCAAAAAAAACAACGAATAAATAAATAAATTGAGTAAGAAATAAAAAAAAACGCAACAAAATAAAAACAATAAGTTTTGTTTTGTCTTTGGGGGCGCTCTTGTCTTGCATTGACACCGATTAGAAGGTATTTTAATTATTTATGACTTTGAGGATGCACGACCATTCATTTTGGGGGACTCTCGCTCTCACTCTCCCTCCCTCCCATCGGCTCTTTTCCTCTCCCCCCCCCCCCGTCTCTAGAGAGATATGTATGTCACTCACTTCTCTCTGTCAGTTGTTGTTTGCCTAAAATCACTTGACCAAACTAGATTTCTTTTCATCTGGAATTGAGTTGGCGCCTAAATCAATTTGTAAATTATGGACATAATTATCTTGATTGTGTTTGAAAATAATAAAGTCTTTATGGCAATTATATTCTAGTTAAGAAAAGGTTTATTTGGCTTTTTAAAAACCTTAAAAAATATGCTTAATATGCTATCTATGCAAAGCAATTTCTAGCAAGCCGAAGAGTCGGTGCGGAAGCGATAGTAGGGAACGATATGCCGCACTCGAAGCCTGTAACTTCTCTTCCTTTTTCCATATGATAGTATTAAGAAACCAGTCGGAAAGTCGTAGCCGACTATGAGAGACCCTTTACTAATTCTGTAACTCCTCTCCTTTTTAGACCCTTTACATTATTATACCCTGTGCACATTAAAAATGGGCAAAAAAAGGGAATAATGAATTCGTGTGAATGTATGTAACAGGCAGAAGGAAGCATCTCCGACCCTATGAAGTATAATTATTCTTGATGAGTATCAATAGCCGAGTCGATTGACACCAGTCCGTATGTCTGTCGGTCCGTCTGTCTGTCCGGCAGTCTGTATGAACGCGTGTATCTCAGCAACTATAAGAGCTAGAGACTTCAAATTTAAAATGTAGGTTCCTGAATACCATACGCAGATCAAGTTTATTTTAAATTTTCGATACCAACTCCCGTTGGTTTTAAAACTAGAAAAATCATCATAACATAAGCAATGTTAAAGCTAGAGACTTGAAATTTGGCACACATGATAAGAAGCTTGAGCTTAATGTGTCCAGTTAATTTCATCGCGATGCCACGCCCCCTTCGCCCCCACAATTGGAAAAGACTGATAACAAGAGCAGCTTTATAGCTAGTTTTCTCAATATACTTTTGTTTTAAGACCTACACAAACTAATCGGCTTGTTAGCTATCATTCTCTTAATATTTATCTATATATGTTTTCAATTTTTCAGAGTCACCTGTTCTTTGTGATGGAGTATCTAAATGGCGGAGATCTCATGTTCCATATACAGGAGAGTGGACGATTTTCAGAAGAACGTGCGCGATTCTACGGCGCCGAAATCATATCTGGGCTCAAGTTCTTACACAAAAAGGGCATTATCTATAGGTAAGTATAGTAATATAAATATGTATGTATGTATATATTTCAGAGCTCGCAAAATATGCTCAACCAATATTTTCTGCACGTTCTGCTCACTTAAAAGACCGGAAAAATGAGACGAAATCGCTCACTGTCTGAACAGCAAACCTTTTTTTCATTTCGGGTATCGGGTTGAGCGTAAGACACGAATCGATCTCTTACTGACCGCTCGATACGAACCGAACCGTTCGACGCTCAGCTACTGAGAGTCAGTAAGTGAGCAGAGCAAGCAAAGAGCTTTTGTTGTTGCTTTTGCCTTATGATTTTGCCTTAGATATTTCGGCTGAGGCAAAGGATTAAGGAGTAAGAGAGATGAGGATAGAGTGCTTATCTGTGTGCATATGCGTATGCATGAAGAGTCGCTGTAAATGTTTAGCTATCCACACACGCAACACACATACATGCTCAGAAGACCGTTTGCCGAGCTCTTACGAAGTAAAGGATCACGAGTGAACACACATGAGCCGAGCGAGCGAACAGAAAAGTTCGTCGGATGAGTGAAGAGCAAGCCAAGAAAGAACGAAGTTCGTGTTCGTGTCAGCGGATGAGTCGGTTTTTTTCTGGCATCAAGAACGAGAGCGAACAATTATTGACAGATCTGATATACTAATTTGACATGTAGAAATACTTTTAATACTTAATACACATTAACGCTTTCATAGGGATCTCAAACTGGACAATGTATTGCTGGACTATGAGGGTCATGTGCGTATTGCCGATTTTGGCATGTGTAAATTGCAAATATATCTGGATAAGACCGCCGATAGTTTTTGCGGTACACCCGATTATATGGCGCCCGAAATCATCAAGGTAATGTTTATATATGAAAATATTGATAAATTAGCATTTTAATGAAAATGGTTTTTCTTAGGGTGAAAAATACAATCAGAATGTCGATTGGTGGTCATTTGGTGTGCTGCTCTACGAAATGTTAATCGGACAATCTCCATTCAGTGGCTGCGATGAGGACGAACTCTTCTGGTCGATATGCAATGAAATTCCATGGTTTCCCGTCTATATATCAGCCGAGGCAACGGGCATTCTCAAGGGGGTAAGACAAAATAGAATATAACTATAACAGTTCGCTTAATAAGTCTCCGGACTAACATATATGTAAAAACACACTTTTCTTCTCAAAACTAAATTATATTCATCGGGTTGAGTTTCCATCTTAGCTGATACTTTCAATTTAATGCTTCTCTAACTTTTCATTTCCCATTGATGAAACTTTGTCATTAAAATGAGCTTCAGTTGCGTCGATTACTTCTTCATTGGAGCGATATCTTTTTTCCTGAAGCAGTTTTTTGAGATCTACAAAAAACCAATAGTCACCGACTTCTGTCCATTCAGCTGACTGCTGATTTAACTCAGGAGTTTACTGATGAATCCGTGTTTCAATCGACGAAAAAATCGCATTTATTCCAGTTGAAAATGTTCAAACAAGCCTCAAAATCAGCGATACGCTGTTGTTAGACCTTTTAGTTTAAACCAGTCGGAAAGGCTACAGTCGAAGTCGACTATGAGAGACCCTTTACTTATTCTTCAAAATGGAAATAAGAGTAACACTAATAGTTGCCATAGCGCGTTGTAACGTCAACATGCTCTTCTTCTTCCTTTGACCCGACTCTGAGTGATATTAAGTCTTGAATAACTTCCGAGTTTATCATCCGATCGCGATGCAATTTTCAGGATAAATTAGGACATGGTTGTCATGTGTGCCAAAATTCAAGGCTCCAGTTTTAAAATTGACCATTATATGTGATTTAAAGTTTTTTTTTAATATCTTCCGAGATTACTATCCGATCGCGATGAAATTTTCAGGATACGTTAGGACCCTGATACCCGTCCTGTGTGCTAAAATTCAGGACTCTAGCTTTAATATTTTTCGTTTAATGGGCTTTCAAAAATTTTGTTCTCGATTTACGGAGGCGGAAGGGGGCGTGTCAAAATTTTAAGATAAACTTGATCTGCTTATGCCATAGACGAACCACCATACCAAATTTGGTGACTCTAGCTCTTATAGTCTCTGAGATCTAGGTGTTCATACAGACAAACGGACAGACGGACATGGCTATATCGACTCGGCTGGTGATGCTGATCAAGAATATATATACTTTATGGGGTCTGCCGGACTTCCTTCGACCTGTTACGCACATTTTTTTTTTGACAAACTTAATAGACGCGTTTTACTTTTTTAAAGTAAAGGGTCTAAAAAGTAAAATGGGTATATTAGGTTAGGTTATGCAGACTGCTCAAGATGTTGAGCTCACCCAGTGGCCATTCGGCCCATTGTAGTTAACTGTTAACTGTAGGAATAGGTAGGGTTATGGGAAGGTTGACGAGAGCGGAAAAAGGAGTTTTGCATTCATCAATTCCTAGTTGGTTACGTTGAGCGGAATTCGCCCTGGAACCAACCAGTGGAGTTCACGAAGAGTGCCAGATCTTCCAGGCGCAGTTTTGCTAGACTGTCCAATACCTCGAAGAAGGGTTCCCCGAGAAAACGGGTTCTCCTTCTAAGAAGTACAGGGCAGTCACAAAGAAGATGTTGGATACTCTCCTCTTCTTCTTCGTTCCCACAGCTGCGACAGAAGTCATGAGATGGTACACCGTACGACCAATGGGACAGTGACCAAGTGTCAAGACTCCTATCAACACCCTTATCATGTTCTTGCTTGAGTGTAGGAGTTCAGATGATCGCTTTGGGTTACGTTCTGGCCAGAGTGTTATGGGTCTATAAAGTTTGTCAAAATAAGATGTGCGCAATAGGTAGACTGTAATCTGGCAGTCATCATAAAGTATATATATTCTATCCGTCTGTCCGTCCGTCTGTCCGTGCGTCTGTCCGTTCGTCTGTATAAGAGCCTAGATCTCAGAGACTATAAGAGCTAGAGTCATCAAATTTGGTATGTAGGTTCGTCTATGGGCTAAGCAGATCAAATTTATGTTAAAATTTTGACACGCCGCCTTTCGCCTCCGTAAATTGAAAACAAAACTTTTGAAATCCCATAAAAAGAAATATTAAAGCTTGAGTCCTGAATTTTGGCACAAAGGGCGAGCATCAGGGTCCCAATGTATCCTGAAAATTTCATCACGATCGGATAATAAACTCAGAAGTTATTTAAAACTCAATATTACTCAGTGTCGGGCCAAAGGAAGAAGAAGAGCATATTGACGTAACAAACCCGCTATGGGGAACTATTAGTGTTACTCTTATTTCATTTTTGAAGAATAAGTAATGGGTCTCTCATAATCGACTTCAACTGTAGCCTTTCCGACTGGTTTTTGATCTGCAATCAGTAAACTCGCAAAGTGCTTGTAATACCCAAATGCTCGTTTAGAATTGTAAAGACTTTCCGATCTGATATCTTCATGGCCTCTGCTATCATCTTCGATGTATCGATGTGTTATTTACATATGTATTGACAACTACTTAATTTACTATTGATTAATTATTTTAGCTGCTGGAAAAGGATTACGCGAAACGTATTGGATCACAATATAGTCCAGCTGGCGATATAGCCGATCATATATTCTTCAGACCCATCGATTGGCATCTACTGGAGAAACGTCAGATTGAGCCACCCTTTAAGCCACAAGTGGTAAGTCAATTGGTGGTCAATTCGATTCGTTATAAAACTGTATTACTTTTGACATTATAGAAACATCCATTGGATACACAATATTTCGATCGTGTATTTACCCGAGAGCGTGTTCGTCTCACGCCCATCGATAAGGAAATACTGGCGTCTATGGATCAGAAACAGTTCCATGGTTTTACCTATACAAATCCGCATATCACTTTGGATTAACATCATCAAGATCACATGGAACGGAATGGCAATGTGCTGGGCATATAGCATATATAGTTAACTCTATATATACTAATAAAAAAAAAATAAAGTATATATACTATATACTATATCTAAACTTTAATCCACAAAGAATTTACTTCATAGAGCAACAGTATTTGTATATGTATGTATATATTCTATTATTATTATTATTATTATTATTATTATTATTATGTTTCTGTCTAAGTGTAATACTATGAGTTCAAATCTGACTCGATATTTATTTATTAATTAATTAGGCTTACTTAAATGTCAAATTGTTCATATTCCTGGCCAAGTAAGAGCTCAGCCAAAACTAAACTAAATGTGAAAGTTAAAGAGTTTTTCTTTGAATTGAGATGGAAATTGAAAAAGGAGTTGTATATCTTTTTTGGCTAATGCAAATTACAAGGCTAAGAATACGTTTTTTAATGCTAGTCAGCTTAGTAATACTCGTTAAAACTATAAGATAAACATATATCTCTGTACATATATTACATAAATACGTAATATTTTTTTTTTTTGCAATTTGGTACAATTTTAGTTGTACAACAAGCTCTAAACCAAAGTTGTATGAATGTACACATTATGATAAAATAATAATAAAATGAAACAAAAATAAATAAAAAGTATTTGTCAAATTTTAATTATAAATGGTGGAAAATGTGGGAAATTGTTAACACCGTGTTAAGCATTCATCTTAATATATATTTTGTATTTGTTTTCATAGAGTTAAAGGTATTCCCGATCCTATAAAGGTTAAAGGGTATTTCTACAAAAAGATCTACTGTGACCAACATCGTAAACTTTATGAAAAACACACACATCTTTAAAAATGTTTCTTCAGAAACATATTTATGTTGCTAGTTTCAACAATTAACTCATAAATGCATTTATCATGATGATACTAGAATCAACCGGATACTTACACAAATTCAGTTTTGTTTGTATTTATAAATACTTGCGTTCAAAATAGAGTATATAACGATTATTTCACATCATCGCTCTTTTAGCATCAATAAACTAATCAAACTGAAAAGAAAACACTTCAGTCCTTATACAAATGTTTATTAACTACTTATTAAAATACTTAAAATATATA
Organism: Drosophila histrio; assembly: GCA_958299025.2. Lineage (NCBI taxonomy): Eukaryota > Metazoa > Arthropoda > Insecta > Diptera > Drosophilidae > Drosophila > Drosophila histrio. The sequence continues at coordinate 53,821,238 of OY282582.1, read as the reverse complement.
TATTTGATTTCATTGCTCATTTCCTAATAATACCATAAATAAATTTAAATAACATAACGTCATTTAATAGAAAGTTAACAAAAACAAGGCCGGAAAGACTGTAGGTTGCCCTGAGCCAGTCTTCTTTGTTATTTTTGGAACACCAACAATGTCATACCCTTGCAGAAACCTAATGCACTTTTCAACCGATATTTCCTATGGCAGCTATAATGATATATTGATCCGATTTAAACCAAATCTCTTAAACTAAGAGACTAGTTTGACAGACGGACAACAGACAGACGGGCAGATGGACGAACATAGAAACATACAGACAGACAGACGGACAGACAGACGGCCAGACAGACGGACAGACGGACGGGCAGATGGACGGACAGATGGTCGGACAGATGAACGGACAGACAAGCGGATAGACAGACGGACAGACAGACAGACGGACTGACAGACGGGCAGATGGACGGACAGATGGTCGGACAGATGAACGGACAGACAAGCGGATAGACAGACGGACAGACAGACGGACTGACAAACGGACAGACAGACGGACAGATGGACGGACAGATGGACGGACATATGGACAGACCGATAGAAGACGGACAGACAGTTGGAAGGACAGACGGACATGGCTATATGCTGATCAAGAATATATAGGGTCTGACATGCCTCCTTTCATGCGTTACACATTTCGGGACAAAATTGAAATACCCTCTGCAAGGTTATATAAAAAAGGAGCGCGCTCCACATTAGGATACCCTGTGCAGGTCATCGAAAAAATATATTTTGATTATAATGGGATTCAGTTATTTATGTATACATATATTTAAATACTATATCGCTCGAAATAGATGTTGCTTGCATCGAAAGTAGCTTGCTTGCAATAGTCTGGCAACACTGGATTGCGACAGTTGATGCGGAAATACTATAGTTTATTATCTATATATATAAAACTCTGTCCTGATTCACTGAGGCATCATGCTGTATCCCAAACGGGTTAAGATATCGAGCTGAAATTTTCACACAACATAACTAAGACATAATAATCGTGCAATAAGGCTGCGTTTTTCGATACTCCAACTGGAAGTATAAAAAAATTGTTTGTTTTTGAGCTATCTCAACCAAATTCACAGATTATGTATTTTTTACTATTTGTTACATTCTGAGATCGGATGAATATGTGCTATAACTGCAAAAGAGACAGTGGCTCTTGGTGCTTTAATAAGCAATCAAAAGCAGAGGGGGAGGGAGTGCGATTCATTGCTGTCGGTCTTGTTGTTATACTCAACAATCAAAAGCAGCGGGGGAGAGGGTGCAGTGTCTGCAAAACATTTAGCATGGGCGGTACAATATCTCTATCTCTCTCTCTCTCTCTCTCTTACTCTCGCTTTTGTTGATCTGCCATATTAAGAATTTAAAAAGAAATCACTATTATATATACACTACTATAGCAATTTTAACTGCCTGAGTCCAAGACAGTGCAGTGGCTCAATGGTAGCGCAGTCGACTCGCAAGCAAGATGTTGTGGGTTCGAGTCCCGGTTCGTGCAGTGTCCTTTTTCATTGGGCCCAGTTCGCTTCGATCGTCATGCTCCGGCAATAGCTGTGAAAAGTGTTCCCCCCACACTTGCACACTCCACATTTCTTTCCAAGATTTCAGCGAGCGTAGCGTGGCGGAGGGTTGGCCAGCGAAGCGAGCAGGGGGGGCGAAGCCTCTAGTATATATACACACACTCGAAGATGCCTCCTTATGTCTTATCCCAGCCAGCATTTGGAAGATCGTTTTTACAAAAATCACTTTGAGGAGTCTTTTTCGAGTCGCCTTGCTGATTAAAAAGAGATTGGTGATTAAAAGAAGACTCGAAAATGACTCGTGCAATGCTTAAAATGTGATTCCTTGAAATAAGACTAACAAAATGTAAAGCAATCGAAAATAGATCGCGCGGGTGATTGAATAATGATTTTTTTTGATCTAACTATGTTATGCCTTTCTTCTTTTACTAACGGTGTATTCTTATCTGAGTTCAAGTCAAATTCTGAATTTTTCTTCATTATTATAGTTGCAAAGTGAAGCGAAGGTCAGGCAAGCGTTCAATTTTGAGTAAAAAATAAATTTAAATTAAAGTTTATACATTTTGAACTTAAGCAATCAAAATAATAATTTAATAAGATAATGTCAGCTAAGCAATTGAGACGATTGGCAAAAAAGTTCAAATTAGTACAAATAAAAATTTGAAAAACGCCTCGAAACTGATAGGTAATACGACTCGAAAATGATTCGGAGGGCGAGCCATAAACGACTCTTTCAGAGGAGTCGCGGCTAGGGTACCATTTTCTCCCGACGAAAGGGTCATTTCGGATCGGAAAACGAACGCACTTTTGACTATTTTAATCAGTAAGAGGAGTCGAAAAAGACTCGAATATGATCCAAAATTTCTTGAAATGTTGGCTGGGATAGAATGTAAAATTAACTAACATTCATTCAAATCATAATATATAAATATAATAAAAAGACTATTCCAATTCGTTGTATTATGATGAAAAATCTAAGGGTGAAAAATATCATAAATTTTTAATATGTGATCGTGATCTCGTATGCCTTATGTAGATTAAGTTGATGACTCATCTTACAAAGATTACTTCTGTATTAAGATCATTAACTAAGTACAATCACTGAAAAATAGTCAGAACTTCGGAATAGTAGCTCTGATATAACAGATAGAGCGCTAGATAGTGCATTTCTTACACAGACAAAATTTTAATGCTAGCAAACAACAGACAAAAGCTGAATGCTACTAGTAGCAAAGCAAGAGAGTAAAGTTGAGTTGGAACTGCTTTGTCTCTCAGCAAACAAGAGAATAACTTTAAAGATTGATGTATGCATTTAATAAAGTACCATACATAAAGATAAAGACACCGAAAACTGCGATATTTAAGCGCAGTGAAAACTCATTAAAACCGGCTTTTTATGGATTCTGTTGCAGCTAGTATTTGTGTTGACATACATATAATTAAGCAATTAACTGTGAGATGCTGACAGTTGAATGAAGTTGAGGCCGTTAGAAATGATAATGTTCAAGGGAAATGGATTGGGGAAATGTAGATGGAAATGTAGATGGAAATGGAAATTGACCGCAGTGAGAGTCCAAGTTTTGCCTTTTGAAGTTCAGTAGACCAGTATATTTCAGTTGTTAGTTGAGTGAAAATTCGATTCATTGTGCAACATTTTCGCTTTTCCGTTTCGGTTTTGTCAATTTGCATACACTATTGTTATCCAAATTCGTCAGAGCATTTTCATGCAAATGAGTTGAAAACAAGCCGATCAGTCGAGCGACCGCGACAGTAGGATACCCTGTGCGCAGGTCTTAAGACAAAAGTATATTGAGAAAACTAGCTATTAAAGTGCGCTTGCTATCAGCTTTTTTCCAATTGTGGGCGTGGCATCGCGATGAAATTCTCTGGACACATTAAGCCCAAGTTTCTTATCATGTGTGCCAAATCTCAAGTCTCTAGCTTTAGCATTGCTCATGTTATGGTGATTTTTCTAATTTTAAAACAAACGTGGCTTGATATCGAAATTGAAAATAAACTTGATCTGCGTATGGTATTCAGGAACCTACATTCCAAATTTCAAGTCTCTAGCTCTTATAGTTGCTGAGATCCACGCGTTCTACAGACGGACGGACAGACAGACAGATGGACGGACAGGCGGACGGACAAACATACGGGCGGACAGACAGACAGACAGGTGTCAATCGATTTGGCTATTGATACTGTTTCAGAATATATACGTATATACATTATATGGTCGGAGATGCCTCCTTCTGCCTGTTACATACATTCACACAAATACATTATACCCTTTTTGCCCATTTTTAACGGGCACAGGGTATAAATAAAGCCAGCAATGTGACATACTAACAATTAAGCATTTTCAGCGAGAGTGTCCCACAGAGCTCTCTACAGGTTGAAGTCCCGCTCCAACTCCAGCTGCGGGCGCCTATGGGCTTATGGACAGTAGCTAGCAGTTATGACCGCAATAATGACCCCCAACTAGTAGTAGTAGTAGTTGTTGTGAACCAGTTTGCCGGTGAGGTCGGAACAACAACAACAACAACAACAGCAGCAGCAGCAGAAACAATAGGAGAATCCACACCAACTGGTGGCTAGCGGGGCTAGTGGAGCAACTGAAGGGCAAACAGCCAGGCGCATTAGCATTAAAAAAAAAAAAAACAGAATTATTCTAGTTAAGTGTAGCATAAATCATTTATTAAACAACAGACAAACACACGCATTTGTGTTGCTCATAAAATAATAGAAGAAATTAAATGTTACCGACATTGGCAACAACAACAACAAGCAAACAAACAAACAAACAACAGCAACAACATAACAATAAACACCGCAGTTATGTTTTTTTTTATTTTCATTTCAAAGCGCACAGTGGTTCCACATTTAGTTTGCAGCTAATGAAACAGACTTGAGAATTCTAAAGAATTCAATTTGAAAGTGAAATTTTATTCAATCAAAAGCGTCACAAAGTTAATTTATTCTTTAAAAATCAACTTTATATTATTTTCAACCTAATTTCTTTGAACGTAGTGAACGGTACACTTTTAGTTTCTAAAGATTTTGAATGAGTTTTGAAGAACTTTTACTATAATTTTTAGATGGCCAAATAAATGCAAAATATTTATTTAAAAATTGACAATGTATTAAACATTTAAAACATTCAATTTGAAATAACTAATAATAAATATCCATAATAACTAAATTAAAAATGTAAGTAGAAGAAAAGAAACTTAATAAAATTATAAAAAGCCAGTCGGAAAGGCTACAGTCGAAGTCGACTATGAGAGACCCTTTACTTATTTTTCTAATTGGAAATAAGAGTAACACTAATAGTTCCCCATAACGCGTTGTAACGTCAATATGCTCTTCTTCTTCCTTTGACCCGACACTGAGTAATATTGAGTTTTGAATAACCTCAGAGTTCATTATCCGATTGCGATAAAATTTTCTGGATACATTAGGACCCTTGTCATCCCTTAGGATGCTTGTCATGTGTGCCAAAATTCAAGCCTCCAGTTTTAAAATTGACCATTATATGGGATTTTAAGTTTTTTTTTAATAACTTCCGAGATTATTCTCCGATCGTAATGAAATTTTCAGGATACGTTGGGACTCTGATATTCGTCCTGTGTGCCAAAATTCAGGACTCTAGCTTTAATATTGTTCGTTTTATGGAATTTCAAAAATTTTGTTTTTGATTTTTGGGGGCGGAAGGGGGCGTGGCAAAATTCTAAAACAAACTTGACCTTTTCGGGGGCCGCAGGAGTATTGTCACCAAATTTGGTGACCCTAGCTCTTATAGTCTCTGAGATCTAGGCGATCATACAGCAGGACAGACGGACAGACGGACGGACGGACAGACGGACAGACGGACATGGCTATATCGACTCGGCTGGTGATGCTGATCAAGAATATATATACTTTATGGGGTCTGCCGGACTTCCTTCGACTTGTTACGCACATTTTGACAAACTTAATAGACCCTTTTTTACTTTTTTTTAAAAAGTAAAGGGTCTAAAAAATAGTTAAACTTATTAACATATATTATTTAATATTCTATTTGAAATAACTAATAATAAATATCCATAATAACTAAATTAAAAATTTAAGTAGAAGAAAAGAAACGGCGACAAAAAAATTATAATAAAATGAGTATTAAAAAATATAATGAAAATGCAGTAGAATTTAAATGTTTAAAGTTTTTTTATTGTTTTATTTATTAACAGTATGTTGATAATATTAACAAATACAATATATAATTACATGTATACATGTATTTATAATAAATTTAAAAAACACTATACATTTAGTATAAATAATAATAAATAATAATAATAATAATAATAATAATAATAATAATAATAATAATAATAATAATAATAATAATAATAATAATAATAATAATAATAATAATAATAATAATAATAATAATAATAATAATAATAATAATAATAATAATAATAATAATAATAATAATAATAATAATAATAATAATAATAATAGTAATAATAATAATAATAATAATAATAATAATAATAATAATAATAATAATAATAATAATAATAATAATAATAATGAATATTAAATAATAAGATCACCAAAAACACATAAATTAAATACAAATAAAATTAAATGAGTAAATACAATTCGATAATAATCAATTTATATGTCATATGATTTGGCATATAATAAATTTAAATTTTATACACGAGGTAGAAGTAGAGTGACGAAAGCATATTCAAGCTTTAAAATTACCAATATCAAATTTTGTGACGAACAATATTCATTTTAATTAATTTAATTAATATAAGCTATTATAATATAAAAAGAAATATCAGTCCACGCTGTCCAGAGTTATATATGTTATAATTCACTGTATTTATGGAATATAAAAAAACAGAAATGAACACTAAATGCACATACAAATTAAATTCAAGAAGTAAATACAAATGAATAATATACAAAAAAAAAACGAAAAATTTTTATGACATATAATTTTTTATATCATAAATTTAAATTGTATAATGCAGTATTTTTTTTTAGAATTTATAATTATAAAAACAGTTTTAATTTCAGCATTACATATATTATATATATTAAATATATAATTTCTTATATTATTTATACTACATAAGTTTTTGGCTTTAGCAGTTTTTTTTTCTAGAATTTCAAATTTTAAAAAACAAACCAGACAATATAATAAAATATAGAATAAAGAGATTAACAAATTATATTAAATGACTAACTAAATAATAATAATAATAATAATATAATAATAATAATAAAATAATATGTGTTTAATTTTTTTTATTTTATTGTAGTATTGTGTTATAATTTTTATTTTAGTTTCAGCACTTCGCAGTATTTTTCTAGAATTTAAAATAAAATAAAACAAACAACACAACGTTATAAAATATAGAATAAATAAATGAACATTAATTGTATATAAAAAGTATATTAATAATAATAATATACTTAAAATAAATTATTTTTTTTGTCATATAATTTCTTATATTATTTATGCAATTTAGTTTTAGCTTTTGGCAGTGTTTTTCTAGAATTTAAAATAAAAAGCAGCTTTGATTAAAAGAAACGCAAGAAAACTTAATGAATTATAGAATAAAGAAATGAATAAAAATTATATTAAATGAGTACACACAAATGAATAATATATAAATAAATTATATTATAAGTCATATTCTGTTTTATATTATTCATTTCGGTTTTATCACTTGGTAGTATTTTTCTATAAATTAAAATAAAATAAAACAAACCATACAATGTAACAAAATATTGAATAAATAAATAAACATTTAAGTCATATACAAATTACATTAAATGAGTTAATAAAAAGTTACTTGTAAACTATAAATAAATTATATTATATATATTTTTTAATTTTTTATAATATTCACTTTAGTTTTAGCACTTGGCACCACTGTGCAACTGTGAGCGTTTCGAAAAGCGTGCGTTGAAATTTTCTCTAATTAATTCATTCATACCTGTGTGGCTTTTGTGTGTGTGTGTGTGTGTGTGTAAGAGAGTGAGTGTGCTCTGCTCTTAGTCGGTTGGTCTGTTGGTCTGCCTGTCTGCCTGCCTGTCTGTCTGTCTGTCTGTCTGTCTGTCTGTCCGTCCGTCTTTAGTGTCTGGTCTCTGGGGCAGTGCGTCGCTTGACCAAAGTCAGTTGGTGCAATACGGGCATAGAATGAGCTGCTTAGCTCCATAAGCCGCAGGGATTCCCATTTATTTATTTACATCTCTTTTTTTTTTTGCTGTTATGGTGTAAAAATTTCAAATTGAAATAAAATTTGACAATAAAGTGTTTGCAAATTAAAGTTGAAAATGTGTTCAAAGGCATAATATCGGAAATGTTGCCAACGAATGAAACGTTGCTGCTGCTGCTGCTGATCTGCAGTTGCAACATCTTGCTGCCAATGGCAATGGGGCAAGCGCCTCAAATGCGACGCAACATCATTAAAGTGCATGCCAGTGGCTTTCTGCCCTTCGAATCGGATCTATTGTTGCCGCTGGGCATTTTGCGTCAATTGCAGGCACAAGATCGTGCCTCACGTCTGCTGCCCCAACACTTTGTCAAATCGATGCGCCGCAAACCGAAACCGAAACCGAAACCGAAGGTGAAGCAACAGGTGCGCCTGGAGCGAGCAAAAACGGAGCGTGCTGGCATTCAATTGTATAATCTCATCGATGACGATGGCGAATTGTTGCTCAATCTGCGAGTTCACAGCGAGACAGGCAACAACAGTCAGAACAACAATCACTTGGATGCATTGCCTCAAAGCAGTCGATTTGAGGCGTTGGCCACGCCCTTTAGTCCATCACAGTGGCGACCCACAAAGAGGCCACCGCCAGTTGTAACTTCATCATCGCCGCGTCCATTGCCATTGCATCAATATCTCAGCAGCAACAGTTTGGGGCAGCAACAACAACAACAATCGTCGTCGGCATTGACGCAACAACGTCGCATGTTTGGCGCTCGTCAAGATTGGAGAAGCTATCAATGAACAGGCCTAAAATTTAATTTAATTTATTTTTTTATATATATTTATTGTCAACTCACACGCACATCCAACACACACACACACACACACACACACAACCATATAAAATACATAAAAAGACGAAAGCATAAACTTAACTCTTTGAACTCATTAGGGTTATGCTAATCGATCCCATCAATTGACTGAAAATCGAAAGTGGGTGGAAACTCTAATAGAAAACCAGTCGAAAGGGCTACAATCGAAATCGACTATGAGAGACCCTTTACTTATACTTCAAAAAGGAAATAATAGTAAATACCTAAATAAATTTTAAAAAGAATAATAAGAACTTAAAAAAAAGTGTGCCTCTGGTAGGTGTCGAACTCCAGAGCCAGTCCGCGAGAGTTCGACACTTACGCCAATGCAGCCATAGTCGTTTATCTGGAAAATTACCTGTTTTCTTGCCTCAAGGCAAACATTTATATGCTTCAAATCTGCGGTGTTTATTGTCCGATTACGAGGAAATTTTCAGTACATATTGCAATTTAGCTAAACTCTTTTTATGCCGAATTTGAAACATCTATCTTTTAAATAACTCGTGTAATTCGGATTTTTCCGAATTCTGAAGGCGGAAGGGGGCGTGGCAAAATTCTAAAACAAACTTTACCTTTATTGAGTCCTCTTGAGTATTGTCACCAAATTTGGTTACTCTAGCTCTTATAGTCTCTGAGATCTAGGCGATCAGACAGCAGGACAGACGGACGGACGGACAGCTGGACATGGCTATATCGACTCGGCTATTGTTGCTGATCAAGAATGTATATGCTTTATGGGATCTGCCAGACTTCTTTAAACCTGTTACGCACCTTTCTATTTGACAAACTTAATAGACCCTTTTTATTTTTCTAAAGTAAAGGGTATAAATAAAAACCAGTTGCACTTTTCCATTGGTTTGTGGAAAAAAAAACATTTAATGATAATCAATAATGAACCGTAAGTTTAAACATGCATTTCAATGAGATAATTAATAACCAGAAAATGTGAGAAATGCGTTTCGTTTAAAGATTTAAGCATCGCAATCCCACAGAGACAACTTTATTGATTACCTTTTGATTAATCGGCTTCTGTATACGATATGTATATGCAACTTGTTCACAATGGAAGGCAAGAACTCATTATGAACATTGTGAAATTGATTGCTCAACAATTATTGATTACACTACGCATTAAATGAGGTGTGTTTTGATCATCTTCATCACCAGTCGAGTCGATATAGTGATGTTCGTCTGTCCATCCGTCCGACTGACCGTCTGTCCGATCGTCCGACTGACCATCTGTCCGTCTGTCTGATCGTCCGTCTGTCTATCTGTCCAACTGACCATCTGTTCGATCGTCCGACTGTCCGTCTGTCTATCCGTCCGACTGTCAGTCTGTCCGATCGTCCGACTGTCCGTCTGTCTCTACATTTAAGCACCTGCATCTCTGAGACTATAAAAGCTAGAGCAACCAAATTTGGTGACAGTATTCCTATAGTGTCTAGGCTGATCAAGTTGTTTAAGCATTTTTCCACGCCCTCCCTTCGCATCTGCAAATCGGAAAAATCGAGTTTCCAGAGAAATGTTAAAGCCAAAGTCCTTGGATTTGGCACAAACGAACGCTTCTTGGAAAATTTACTATCGAATAATAAACAGAGTAAATATTAAACTTAATATTATTTGATAATTAAGCAAACAAAATTGTAATGTCGTTCGGCACTTTTTCAAATTTATGCACTGTCTCATAATATCCCTAAACGAAAGGTGTGATGACTTGACAAATAATGGTAAAAACAATTTTACGCAGCGTCGAGCCAGAGAAAGAGGAGAAGAACACAGTCTTACCATTTTTTCTTACTCATAATTTCATTTTTCCGTTACTAAAAATTTACATTTCTGATCTTACAAATTCCCGGATAGAGAACAAATTTCGTAGGAGCTTAATATAATATTCGCATCGATTGCCAAATCATAATTCCATTGGTCCTTATTCTCATAGATTCTGGCCACACTCTGAGCATTCAAAACCAACACAAACCAGTCGGAAAAGCTAAAGTCGAAGTTTGTTTTCGATTCTTGGGGGCGGAAGACCTTTTCAGGGGCCGCAGGAGTATTGTCACCAAATTTGGTGACCCCAGCTCTTATAGTCTCTAAGATCTAGGAGTTTATACTGTAGGACAGACGGACAGACGGACATGGCTATATCGACTCGGCTGGTGATGCTGATCAAGAATATATAAACTTTATGGGGACTTCCTTCGACCTGTTACGCACATTTTGGCAAACTTAATAAACCCTTTTTACTTTTTTAAAGTAAAGGGTCTAAAAACCGATGGAAATATTGATGTGTTATAACCAGTGTTGCCAATTCAGCTATTTTCCCGTCAGTTCTGGCGGTTTACGAATGCTAAACGCGGGAAAAAATGTGAAATAGCGGCTAGCGGGAATTCTAGCTATATTAAACAAGTGAAATGGCTTTATATTATCGTTAACCAAACTCTGGCAAAATCGTTAAATTATATAGAATTTCATATAGAGTTGTATCAAATCGTTCGGGTTAAGATCAATTGAACTAATCACTAAAGTGAACGAACGAACTAAATCCCTGATTGTAGTTCATTTAGTTCAGTGAATAGAAGCCCATTATAGCACTGAACGATTCGAGTCACTGAAGGAACAATAATGGGATTTGAGAACAAGGCATTGAACTACTGAACTATGTATGTATATGAAAGACTATTTCGTTCATCAAAAATTGAACTACTGAACTAAATCCTTCAATTGAACTGCTATGAAGAACACTACATTTCACTACTGTTCATCGATATTTTGCAGCAGTTAATCGATCGATATTTTATCTTTTTCATCTTCGAGTTGTTTTGCTTATGAGATTTAGCAAAGTATAATTACTAATTATTAATTATACATTTTTCTATATTTTTATTCTATATTTTTATATATTTGGATAGCTTAGGGCAAATAATTGGGGCCATAACTAAGAAGTACTTTTAAAGTATTTAAAATACATTGGTACAAATCAATCGTACAAATTGTAGGTAGAAGAATCTTATGTTGAGCTTGACAATTGCCTATTTTTGCTTTATTGATAATAAAAACCAAAATATCTTTAAATCTGGCTATCTTCAATTTTATTTAGCTATTTCTAGCTTTTTTAAAATTTTAATTTAGCTATTCTGGGTCCTGAAGAGTTGGCAACACTGGTTATAACACAGAGCTCACTGAAATAACAGGGAATAATTAGGCAGACTCGCTCACTCTCTCTGAGAGAACACTTGGTTTTGTTTCTCTAGTGTTTTCTGTTCTGTATGCTGATCGGCGAGAGAACACACGAAGCTCTATTGCGACAGCAGCTTGAAGGGGATATTGTCGTTCGGCGCTCGGCAACTGAGCATCGGCAACTGTGAAAAACGAGTCGGGTGGAAGCACAATGTGTTGCTTTATCTATTTCATCACAGGCAAAGCGTGAAAGAGTGAGAGAGAAAGAGTTAAGGCGCTAGCTTGCGTGCACACTATGTACGTTATTTTATGAGTGTGCATTTGTATAAACACAATTAAAATTGCTACAACGTTTAAAATAAAACTATTGGTCAACAATATTTAAATACGAAATAATAGATAAAAATATAAACTTAACAGATTTCATCTTTATATATTTTTCCAAATGTTCTTCATGTTGTAATACAATACCCAAAAATAATAAAACTATTTCATATAAAATGAAAACAAACAACTGAGGCACACACGCAACACACATACATACATACATTTCCAAAAGACTCTCTCACAGACATAAAGTGTCACATGCCCAGCGGGAAATTCCGCGCTTAGTTATTCGCTTAGGTGATGCCAACTTAGAAGCTGTAAGCGCTTGCTTGCCTGTGTAATGCCAATTACACCGCTGCTTAGTTTTATATGGGCATGGCCGCGAACACTAGCAGTCACGTCCAAAATTCTGCTCATTGTTAACCAAAAATGTAATCCCTTACACAAACCACACAATTCGGATGGTTTAGCAGCGGTAGTTTCATCAATGCACTAAAAACTGTCGAAAAGTATTGCTTACTACATCAATAACAAATCGGAGCACTCTGGCACTTTCCGACTGGGTCTGAACGAGTGCATAAAGAGAGCGGCGAAAAGCTCTCACTGCTTGAGCAACGAGCGTGCTGAGTACAAATCGGTTGGGAGTATTTTTTCGATCCCGTTTTCAACCGTGTCTGCGATCAACGGTTTTTTTTGTGTGACTGCCTGCAAAAAGGGACTCTGGTTATATATCTAACGGTAAGCATCGTCCGTCTCTTTTAATTGCTGAGTTTTCACACGAGACCGACGGTTTTTTTTTTTTTAGAAAAAGTGTCGGTGAAAAAGTGGCCGCCTTAATAAATGAACAATTAAATTATTTTTTTCTTATATTTTGTAAAATTTTCAACAGAAAAAAAATAGTTTTCAGCTTAAAATACTAATTATGGAAATTATGGAAAAAAAATGTGTAATTATACTAGAACTATTTAACAAAGGGGGAGGGTGACAATTATGACACAGTTCATCACAGGCAACTAAGCGCAGCTGGAGAAATTATTTCCAGGCGCCAGATGGGGGCAGATATCCGGGCTGAGGAGCTGACACAACTGGAGCCAGATATTCGCTGTGAGCTGGAGCAGCCTCCTCGTGAATGACCTTAACGGTCTTAACCTCCTGATGGACGTGTCCGCCGAAATCGTGTCCGCCGCCATGGGAATATCCACCGGTATAACCGCCGCCGCCTCCCAGAGCATGTCCCTCCTCATGGATAACCTTGACGGTCTTGACTTCCTGGTGACCACCGAAATCGTGTCCGCCGCCGTGGGAGTAACCACCGGTATAACCGCCGCCGCCTCCCAGAGCATGTCCCTCCTCATGGATAACCTTGACAGTTTTAACTTCTTGTCCACCGCCATGGGAGAAACCGCCGCCGTGGGAGAAGCCGCCGTCATGGGAGAAACCAGCGCCGCCGCCAATAGCATGACCTCCCTCATGGATTACCTTAACAGTCTTGACTTCCTGGTGTCCGTGTCCGCCGCCGTGGGAGAAACCACCGCCATGGGAGAATCCGCCAGCGTAACCGCCGCCGCCGCCAAGAGCATGTCCCTCCTCATGGATGACCTTAACAGTCTTGACTTCTTGGTGTCCGTGTCCGCCGCCATGGGAGAATCCGCCAGCGTAACCGCCGCCGCCGCCAAGAGCATGTCCCTCCTCATGGATTACCTTAACAGTCTTGACTTCCTGGTGTCCGTGTCCGCCGCCTTGGGAGAAACCGCCGCCGTGGGAGAAACCACTGCCGCCGCCAATAGCATGACCTCCCTCATGGATCACCTTAACAGTCTTGACTTCCTGGTGTCCGTGTCCGCCGCCATGGGAGAAACCACCGCCTTGGGAGAAACCGCCGCCGTGGGAGAAGCCACCACTGCCGCCGCCAATAGCATGACCTCCCTCATGGATCACCTTAACAGTCTTGACTTCCTGGTGTCCGTGTCCACCGCCATGGGAGAAACCGCCGCCGTGGGAGAAACCACCACTGCCGCCGCCAATAGCATGACCTCCCTCATGGATCACCTTAACAGTCTTGACTTCCTGATGTCCGTGTCCGCCGCCATGGGAGAAACCACCGCCATGGGAGTATCCACCGCCATGGGAGAATCCGCCAGCGTAACCGCCACCGCCGCCGCCAATAGCATGTCCCTCCTCATGGATAACCTTAATGGTCTTGACTTCCTGATGTCCGTGTCCGCCGCCATTGGAGAAACCACCGCCATGGGAGTATCCACCGCCATGGGAAAGTCCTCCAGTATAACCGCCGCCGCCGCCAAGAGCATGTCCCTCCTGGTGAATAACCTTAATGGTCTTCACCTCCTGATGACCGTGTCCGCCATGACCATGATCGGAACCGTAGGCAACACCACCATGACCATGTCCACCAATCTGGCCACCGCCCTCGTGTATAACCTTAACGGTGCGCACCTCAGTATGTCCATGACCATGTCCGCCTCCTCCGCCTCCACCGCTGTTGCCGATGCCATAGTTGTAACCACCGCCTCCTCCGCCACCGCTAATAATGCCGGCGGAACAGGTGGCCACCATTGCGGCAAACAGACACACAAAGATCTGGGAAAGCGGATAAAATAGAAAAAGCCAAAGATGCTGGTCAGTAAATGCTTAATGGAGCTTCAAAAGGCGATCCCGATCCCGACTTACCTTCATTGCTGGAAGTTTCTTGCTTGGGGGTCGAAATCTATGGAACTTCACGTAGCCGAAGAACGAAACGGAACTGATGATCAACTCCAAGCAACCGCTCGCTTTTATATGAAAAACCCCAACTCAAGTCAAGACGATTATGCATCGCATTGGATCGAGTCGGAATCGGGTCTTTTTTTTTTATTGGGGGGCCTTGCCCAATTCCCTCATTTGATTTCGTTTGGCTTTCGCCTTCAAATGCCGGCAACGTTTTCTGCTTTCGTCATCGATCCGCAAAGCTCATCGCGTGAAGGGTAGAGGAGTGGGAGAGAGAGAGAGAAAGAGAGAGAAGGGAAGTGGGCGTATAAATGAGTTAAAAATTTAAATTAGGCGCGAAACCCGTTGACCAGCTTCATTTTTTTTTTGGATTGAGGTCGCCAAAAAGCGCAGAGTTGCGACGGGAAACCGTGTGTGGATTAATCAGAGCTATAAGCTACATAGGTCATGGCAGTGTCTGACCTCGAACATTTAATCTTCTTTGCTTTCTACAGACACAGCACCGTTTGCAGTCATTTAACCAAACTCGGTAAGCTCACAAAACAATGCACTTTGTACTTAACAAAAAACTGCAGAAGCTTTACATTAAAGATAGTTTCGGTCTGCACTTGATAGTTTCGGTCGTACTTGAATACGCTGAGGATTGAATGGAGCTTTAATCTGCAATTGATTTAGATTTAAAAGATGTTTAATGTGTAATTGGATGAGCTTTAGATTAAAGACAGTTATCAGCTGCAATTAATTTTACTTGTATATTATTTTAATTAATGAAAAGCTTGTTTTACAATTAACTGGGCTGTATAAGCGTTAGATCTAAGAGAGCTTTCGTCTCAATTTAATCTTTATTGATCTACTGATATTGTTCCATTTCAAGTCGTCCAACCTTAACTCAGTAAGCTCGAAATAAATGTGCTTTTTGCTTAAAAATATATTGCATCAGCTTCAGATTAAAGACAGCATTTGTCCACAATTGAATATAATTGCATACACTGAGCTTTAATCTGCAATTCAGTGTACTTGATTAGTTTTATGTAACTAAATATGCTTTAGATTAAAAAGATCTGTAATATGTAATTGGACGAGCTTTAGATTAAAGACAGTTATCAGCTCGAATCAAATGTGCTTTTTGCATAAAAGGTTACTGCATCAACTTTAGATTAAAAATAGCTTTTATTCACAATTAAATGTAATTGAATATGCTTATGATTAACGAGAGCTTTGTCCGTAATTAAATGTAATTGAATACGCTGTAGATTAAACCTAAGATTGAATAAGCTTAAGATTAATGAGAGCTTTCGTCTGTCATTAAATGTAATTAAAAATTCTACAAATTTAAGACAAATTAAATCTGCAATTCAGTTTGCTTGATTTTAAATAATGAAATACCCTTTAGATTACAAAGAGCTTTCACCATACATTGAATAAGCTTAAGATTAATGAGAGCTTTTATCTGCCATAAAAATTTAAGACAAATTGAATCTACAATTCAGTTTGCTTGATTACAAATAATTAAATATGCTTTAGATTAAAAAGAGCTTTCACCAGAAATTGTATAAGCTTTAGAGTAAAAAGAGCTTTCTTTCAAAAGTAATTGATTATTGATTAAAAGATCAACTCGGCAAGCGTGTACACAATACGATTTCTGCTTAACAAAATACTGCATAAACTCTAGATTAAAACAAGCCGATCAGTCGAGCGGGCGCGACAGTAGGATACCCTGTGCAGGCCTTTAAAGACAAGTATTTTTATTATAATCGGATTTTAATATATCGCTTGAGGACTGTGGCTGTTAATTGTTTATGTTTAGCGCCACAGCAGACGAAAGGCAAATCAAACATACATGAACAATCGCGTCTTTTCATTCGTTATATCGTCGCCGCGGCGCAGCGACTGCGCTGCTACTGCGCTGCTACTGCGCTGCGACGCATCTGCTGCGCTGCATAAATTTGTTTCTTGAATAACTTCTGAGTTCAATATCCGATCGTACTGAAATTTGTAGCACACATTGAGAGTAGGGTACTTACCATGTGTGCCAAATTTCAAGTCTCTAGCTATAAAACTGCTCTTGTTATCAGCTTTTCGAGTTATGGGCGAAGGGGGCGTGGCATCGTGATGAAATTTTCAGGACACATTAAGCCCAAGCTTTTTATCATGTGTGCCAAATCTCAAGTCTCTAGCTTTAGCATTGCTTATGTTATGGTGATTTTTCTAATTTTAAAACCAACGGGACATGATATCGAAAATTGAAACTAAACTTGATCTGCGTATGGTGTTCAGGAGCCTACATTCCAAATTTGAAGTCTCTAGCTCTTATAGTTGCTGAGATCCACGCGTTCATACAGACGGACGGACAGACGGACAGACAGACGGACAGGTGTCAATCGACTCGACTATTGATACTGATTAAGAATATATATACTTTAGATGGTCGGAGATGATTCCTTCTGCCTGTTACATACATTCACACAAATTCATTATAGCCTTTTTTGCCCATTTTAAATGGGCACAGGCTATAAAAAACTTTCATCGGCAAATAAATCTAAAAAATTATTATATTATAGAGATCTTTAATCTGCAATTAAGTGTACCTGAATAAGGCTTAGATTAAAAGTAGCTTACGTCTGTAAATAAATGTAATTGAATATGCTTTAAATTATGAAGAGCTTTCATCTTAATTTACATAAGCTTTAGATTAAAAAGAGTTTAAAATTTTAAAAAGACTTTATCTGCAGGAAAGTTTACTTTCTTATGCAGTTAAATTAATTTGAATAGGATTAAGATTTAATAAAGATTTTTAATCTACAATTAAGTGTACTACTTGAATAAGCTTTCGATTAAAAAGAGATTTCATCTGCCATTAATTCCATGTTTAGTAGCTTTAGATTTAAGAGGGGCATTTGTTTGCAATTAACTGTAATTGCAGATGTTTTATAAATACAAATACTTTCAACTGCAATTTCTATATGTTTATGTCTAATCTTTAGATTTAAAACAACTTTATTAACTTAATTAACTTAAATTGCAAAAGCTTTAGACTAAAGAGAGCTTTCAGCGGCAAATAATTCCGCAAATTAAAAATATCAGCTGCAATTAAAAGTACCTGCAAAAGCTTCAGTTTCAAGAGAGCTTTCAGTTGCAATTAACTCTTTAAATTTAAAATATTTGCTCCCACCAACTTCGGCAAAAGCTTTCGATTAAAGAGAGCTTTCTACTACATTTAACTGCACGTGCTGTTACTTTCGTGCAAAAATCTTATCGATAGCTTTGATAGCACATTAGCATATTTGCTGTCGCTAAAAGCCTTTAGCTTGCCAAAACTATATGTATTTAAATTTCAAATAGCGAAAATAAAAAGAAATGTTAAAACACAAAAATAAAGCAAATGAAAAAAAAACTTCACCAGAAAAGCAATAAAAACTACAAAAACATTTGTAACATTTTTTATCTATTTTATTTTATATCGTTGTGTTTATTATTTATTTTTTTTGGAGCTCTTTCTGATTCGTTTATTGTGTTGTTGTTGTTGTTGCTTTTTTTCTAGTTTTTGGTGTCAGTTTTAAGCCAAAAGTCAAATTGGATTGACCAACGAGATTTTCGTTTGTCTTTCGATTGTGTAAAAGTTGTTTGCGAATTTTTAAGTAGGTATTAAAAATGAAATCAAACGCTTTTATTATGCATAAATATGTTAGACAAGCGGCGAATGTAATTAACATTTATGGATCTAAATTTAAATAACACAACAATATCTAATTGCGTTTTCATTGGTCTAATCAATCAGCAAATGTGGGAAACTTGCTTTACACAGATCGAAATTCATTGATAATAGTATATGTAGCTAATAAATATGTGAACTTGAGTAAACACAGGTTTTTTTTTGGGGATTTAATTTTATGTATAAACTGGTGAGTTACTTAACTTACCAACCGATTAGAAATTGTGTAAATATGCTGTAATGTTGTAAACATTTCTGTACAAATAATAACTTCATTTGAGTAATTCTTCAATAAGAGATTGACAGAGATATAAAGTAAGAATTAAGGTATGAGCTCGTAGTAAAAGTGGAAGTTATTTGTAGTTGTTGTAGATATGGTACTTGTGGCACGAAAAGGAGTGATATAGTAGTAGTAGTTGTAGGAATATTAGAAGTAATTGTAGAATATGTTGTAATAATATAATAGTAGAAAATTAGTACTAGAAGTATTAGTGAAAGTTTAATTAGCAGTAGTAGTAAGAGTAGAAGTAGAATAATAATCGAGAAGTAGTTTTAGTAGAAGAAATATGAGTCGAGGTAGTAATAGAAGTATAAGTAGAAGTTGTAGTAGAAGTAGTAGTAGTAGGAATAGTATAAGAAGTAGTATAAGTAGAAGTAGTTGGAAAAGTATTAGTAGTAGTAAAAGTAGAAGTAGTAGTAGTAGTAGTATAAGTAGTAGTAGTAGGAAAAGTATTAGTAGTAGTATAAGTAGAAATAGTAGTAGTAGTAGGAATAGTATTAGTAGTAGTATAAGTATAAGTATAAGTAGTAGTAGTAGTAGGAATAGTATTAGTAGTAGTATAAGTATAAGTATAAGTAGTAGTAGTAGTAGGAATAGTATTAGTAGTAGTATAAGTATAAGTAGTAGTAGTAGTAGTAGGAATACTATTAGTAGTAGTATAAGAAGAAGTAGTAGTAGGAAAAGTATTAGTATTAGTATAAGTAGAAGTAGTAGTAGTAGTAGTAGGAATACTATTAGTAGTAGTATAAGAAGAAGTAGTAGTAGGAAAAGTATTAGTAGTAGTATAAGTAGAATTAGTAGTAGTAGGAAAAGTATTAGTAGTAGTATAAGTAGAAGTAGTAGTATAGGTAGTAGTAGTAGGAATAGCATTAGTAGTAGTATAAGTAGAAGTAGTAGTATAAGTAGAAGTAGTAGGAATAGCATTAGTAGTAGTATAAGTAGAAGTAGTAGTATAAGTAGAAGTAGTAGGAATAGCATTAGTAGTAGTATAAGTAGAAGTAGTAGTATAAGTAGAAGTAGTAGTATAAGTAGAAGTAGTAGTATAAGTAGAAGTAGTAGTATAAGTAAAAGTAGAAGTAGTGGTATAAGTAGTAGTATAAGTAAAAGTGGTTGTAGTAGTAGAAGTAGTAATAGAAGTAGAAGTAGAAGTTGTAGTAGAAGTTGTAGTAGAAGTAGTAGTATATGTAGAAGTAGTAATAGGAGTAGTAGAAGAAGTAGTAGTAGTATATGTAGAAGTAGTAATAGGAGTTGTAGTAGTAGTATATGTAGAAGTAGTAATAGGAGTAGTAGAAGAAGTAGTAGTAGTATATGTAGAAGTAGTAATAGGAGTAGAATAAGAAGTACTAGTAGAAGAACTCTGGGAAATTAATTGGAAAATAATTGACTTTTTCGTCCTCCTAGTTGTAGACTCCCAGGTTCTAGAAAGACTTTGGATAAATAGTTACACTCTATTATCAATTTTATTTCATTTTATTAAATATTTAGTAAATAGTGGCGATACAATATAAGAGCATAGTCCAGATTAAGAAAAGTTGTTTGCCAAAGGACTCGATTACATTATCGAGTAATGGCTTAATTTCTCTTTAAAAAAAATGCCTTGTAATATGGCTGGGTCAATAACTTTCGTTTATTGACTTATATATATATATATTCAGATTTTTAAGTATAGTTCACCTCTACAACATGAATATATTTGTGTATATAATTTATACTATATATATTTGTATAAAGCTTCTCTTACTTATCTCTTATACGATTATATTTGTCTGGACATAAGCGATGATCAACAGGTTAAAATTAAGAACATTTAAGGATGTTTATATCATATTGTAATCCGAAAATTAGACCAAGAAGATAGGCGATAGTATGAAGAATTGCTTTTCCACGAATAGGCAACAGTAAAGACAGGGAAATACACTAAGAAAAATTTTATAATAAATTATTAAATTAAATCAGCAATTAGACTTACCATTTCATATGTTCTTCCAGAGATTAACAGTCCCTTAAGTAATTACTTTTGCCTGAAAAATTAAAAAAAAAAGTAAACCGGTGAGTCAGAGAGATGCCAAAGATAAGTATTATACCCTTGTAGCACCCTGTATTCAACTTTAAACCGATCTATCATATGACATCTATCTGATATCCGATTAAAACTAACTTTTCTCAGAATGTAATCAGTCAGTTTGGTTGAGAAATCTTGAGAAACAACAGCGAATTTTGAATAATCGATTCTATGGCAGCTACTTGATATTGTGGTCCGATTTATATCAAATTTTTTCAGGATGTATAAGAGATGACCAAATGCATTATCTGTAGGATTGGTTGAGGTATGTTTAAAATCAAAAAAGATTTTCATACTAAAGTGAGCTAGTATAGTATAATATATAGTATAGGATCCGATCCGATCCAGCCGATTCCGACATATGAACTGTCTGCAGCAAATAGAAAAGACCTTTACCAAGTTTTATCCAGATAGCTCTTAAACTGTGAGACTAGTTTGCATAGAAACAGTCAGACGGACAGACAGATGGACAGACAGATAGACGGGCAGACAGATAGACGGGCAGACAGATAGACGGGCAGACAGATAAACGGGCAGACAGATAGACGGGCAGACAGATAGACGGGCAGACAGATAGACGGGCAGACAGATAGACGGGCAGACAGATAGACGGGCAGACAGATAGACGGACGGACAGACGGACGGACATGGCTATATCGTCTCGGCTGTTGAAGCCTATTAAGTATAGGCTCGGACATGCCCCCTTTCATGCGTTAAACATTTCGGGACAAAATTCCACTGTGCAACGGTATAAACATATTAGATTCATATTCAACTAATTCATACTTGATCACAATACATTTCCAACTCCCTGATTAAAAATCTTCCAGAATCCAAAGAACAAGTACAGTCTTTGCTAAGAATGAACTCGTTTTCGATAGATTTCACAATTTCAGCCAACTTTCTTTGACTACTTACTAGTTTTTTGCAGCTGTTTATTTTAAAACTATTTCAAGCTCTCGTCGGGCTGCATTGACATAACATAAGTTAAGCAATTCCATGTATATAATCCCTCTATATTATATCTAAATACCATAAGGCTTTCACTTTTTCACTGAAATAGAACGAGACAGATCGATTGCAAGACAAAGACAACGCATACAAAGTTTTGTTTTAGTTATTTTCCATGTTTTATCATCATCATCATCATCATTATTATTATTATTATTATTATCAACTTATCAAATCGTTCGCTTCAACTTCTTCTTTTAATTACATTTCTATGAATATTCCTTGATTGTTAACAAACAAAATTTAATTAAATTAAACAAAAAATAAAAAAGATGATAATATAAAATGAAATAAAAAAAAAATTTGAAGAATACCTCTTATAAGTATATCAGCGTATTAATAATACAAATATAATAATAATATTAACAACATTATAGTAATGCGATATATTAAATGTAGTGATAATGTTAATAATAGTTATAAAATATAAAAAAAATATATATATATATGTTTATAGTATATAGTATGTATATGTATATGTATTTGTTTATGTGTATAGCAATTAATCTTTTCTATGTATAGGATGTAAATATAGTATAACCATTGACCGATCGATAGATCGATCTTGAAACGTTAATAAATATTAATGCTGATGACAAATTTGTTGTTGTATTGAGTGTGTGTGTGTGTGTGTGTAAGCTTAAGAGTATATAAGTAAAATAGGTATTAGATTTAAACGCAATTGCGCTGCTTTTGCTTTTCCGTAGACAGTTCCATATGACCGCCTACAAGGCGGCAATCACGCGATCGCACAACTGTTGCGACTATTACTTGTCGGCGTCTTGCAGCGATTCCGACTCTTTGAGTTCTGTGTTAACGAATTGTAGCACTGTGACGTGGTCAAGGCATATGACTTTAGTGTCGATTTAACGGAGGGCGGCAGGTGCAACGAATCAATGGCATAAACGCTCGTCCGACGCACAATTGTCCGACAGCAGAGCTCCTGCAGTGACAGCACTAAAAATAAGCAAATGTAAATACAAACAATTATTAATCATAATTGTATTAGTCAATATATAGATAAATATAAATATACATAAGTATATGGGCAATGCGTCATTCTTGCGGTATTAAAGTTTAAAAATATTTTTGAGCTACAACTAAAATGTGATTTGCTTTTTTGCTTTTTATAGTATATTATTAATAACGTATGCGGAATGAAATACGAACAATTGTTGTAATACAAATATTTCAAGTCCGACCAACTTCAGCTTTACATATATATGTATGTTTTTATACCCTGTTCCCATTAACAATGGGTATAATGAATTTGTGTGAATGTATGTGAAAGGCAGAAGGAAGCATATCCGACCCTATAAAGTATATATATTCTTAATCAGTATCAATAGCCGAGTCGATTGACACCTGTCCGTCTGATGATCTGATACGCAGATCAAGTTTATTGTGTTTTGAATAACTTCTGAGTTTATCATCCGATCGCGATGAAATTTTCAGGATACATTAGGATGCCGAAGTTTGTCCTGTTTGCCAAAAGACTCAAGACTCTAGCTTTAATAATTCTCTTTTTATGGAATTTCAAAAAATTCGTTTTCGATTTACGGGATTGAAAGGGGGCCTGACAAAATTAAAACACAAACTATTTCTGCTTAGCTCATAGACAGACCAACATATCAAATTTGATCTAGCTCTTATGGTCTCTGAGATCTAGGCGCTCAAACAGACTGACGGACAGACTGACAAACAGCCGGACAGACGGACATGGATGCATCGATTCGACTGTTTATGCTGATCAAGAATATATACATATACTTTATGTGGTCTACCAGACTTCCTTAGACCTGTTACGCACATTTTTATTTTGACAAACTTAATAGACCCTTATACTCGTACTTCTTTAAATTTCAGGGTCTAACTAGATTTCTGTTTTTGTGCAGTCGTTTTCTTTGTTATGAAATAATAGAGATTTTAATCAATTATACATTTCTGGATAAGGGTTGACCTTTCTCTGGGAATGCCCATATATACATATAAATTTAGATATCATACCCTTATTGCTGCGCCAAATGTGCTCCATGCCATTGCGATGCAACGCCATGCGGGCCAATTCGCAGAAAGATTCGCGTATATTGAAATCGCAGAGTGGCGATATCTCAAAGCAGGACATATTGTTGCGTGAAGCGTAGGTTTCTGCCTGTTTGGCAGCCACCTGACGTTTATAGGCCAAATGCAAACGATTACCAACCAAGACTTTTGGTATGCCAGGTGCATGCTGCAACACATAATATTATTATTAGCATTAGCATTTACAATTGCAATAGTAATAGATTATTTGACTCACCTCCTCGACCTCTTTCAGCCAGCGATCGATGCCATCGAAGCTCCATTTATTTGTTATATCGTACACTAATATAATACCCTGAGCACCACGTGAATACGACCGTATTATGGTGCAGAAACGCCCCTGGCCGGATGTATCCCATATCTGTAGTTTGACCCGTTTACCCTCCAGCAATATCGTTGTTGTTTTATATGCTACCGTTTGCAATATGTGAGATGTGCAGTCTGCATATATTAGTTGGATTATTCCATAGTCAAATAACGTTAATATATAGTTAGTTAAGTAATTGTTCTGACAAAATACAAAATCAAACACATTTGATATTTTAATTTTAATTTTATACCCTGTGGGGGTATATTAAGTTTGCTAGAA
This sequence comes from Drosophila histrio, assembly GCA_958299025.2. NCBI lineage: Eukaryota > Metazoa > Arthropoda > Insecta > Diptera > Drosophilidae > Drosophila > Drosophila histrio. The sequence goes on along the minus strand of OY282582.1, from coordinate 53,796,616 downwards.
GTTTGTAACATAACTAGAAGGAAGACTTTAAATCGAAAATTGCTTTTTTAATTTGATTTCTACAAATTCAAACTTCAAAAACAAGCTTGGGATTTAAAAGGAATCTATGTATACATATATCAAGTTTGGTGTGTCTAGCTCTTAAAGTCTCTGAGATCTACTAGTTGTTCATACAGACGAACGGACATATCGACTCGTTTGTTCATGCTGTTCCTAGTATGTAGGTGAAATTCTTGACTATATTCTAGTGTTGGGAAGCTGATTAGTTTTTGTAATCAAACGTCGCTTAAATTGCTATACAATTCCCCTAATTTGGGATATTTTCCTTCAATTAAATTGGCTGGTCGTGAAAAATCCCAATTAAATATTTAATGAGACGCAAATATCCCAAATAACAAATTTGATGGAAGGGAAAAAAAGGAAAATAATAATTAACTTAACCATTGAATTTTCAGCTATTTCTAAATTTTAATGGAAGCAAGGGAATTTTAATTAATTATTATTAATTTTAATTGTTCATTTAAAATCTTATTTTCTATTGTATTTTAAACAATTTTAAATAATTCCTTGCCGATTGCTTTCAATCGATGCTAAGTAAATAATGAAATAAAATATATATATATTCTATCTTTCTGCCTGTTACAAACATTATAATCCCTTGGTACTTTTTCAAAGTACACAATAAATACCCAAAAAGGGATATTTTATTTTAGCAAACTAGTATGTTATGGCGTCTGCCAAACTTCCTTCTGCCTGTTACAAGCTTAATAGACCCTTGGTACTTCTACAAAGTACACAAAAAATTACCCAAAAAAGGGATATATTATTTTTGCATACTATTTGTGTCTTTTGTGAATTTTGTCAAAACAATTACTTAACACACTGTGGACAGACACTTACCATTCCCACTGCAGAAGGGACTTTCTGTGGATGGATCCTCCAGATTGGAGAGTATTTCGTGTTTACCCACATCGCTGTCCCCAACCAGTAGAACCTTTAGTAAATAGTCGTAGTCTTTTGTCATGGTTCTCATGTAGCTTTCGCTGTTGCTGTTCAACCTGCAATAACAACAACAGCAACAACAAGACAACATTAATAACTAAAAAAAAAAAAGCAGGTTAGTTACCATTTTAACGAGCCCAAGAATGTGAGCTCAAGTTCTTGTTGTTTTTTTGTTGGGGCCGGGCTAACCGGTATATATATGTATGTATGTGGAAAAAGGGGGGATGTATGGCGAAAGAAGGGTAGGGGGCGGGGCAGTTGCGCCAGATAAGCGCACACAAACAACAGACAAAACTGCAAGGTGCCAAAGTCGAACCGGCAATTTTCGTAATGTGGGCAGAATAACATTTATCTAGTGAGTCATACAACACACACACACACATACAGTTAGACAAGTATTTGTTTTGACATAAAATAAACCCATTGAATCTCATTATTTAATGAAAATAAGAAAACCAATTAAATATTTGTTGTTTCTTATATATAAAGCATGTCAAATTAGTATTTTGTCAACACAATTACTTGACCAACTGTATATACAAGTCACAGATGTGCATATGCAAAAATGGGCGTAAATATGCCAAAAATGAAAACAAGCTAAAAAAAATAGCAACGAACAACAACACGAAATATATGTAAAAGTCAGCGATTTCTACATTTCGCCGGTTTGCACCACCACAATGTGGTGCATTAGGGTGGCCATAGTGCGTTTATTCACCCGCACGTATATTAGTTTGAGCACCTTCCTATACATGGCCAGTCATTTGGGTGTGTTTTGTTTTGCACCGCATACGAGGCGACAACAACAATGACAACAGTAGCAGCAGCAGCAGCAACAACAACAACAAAGGCAAACACACACACACACACATAAAAACAATGAGCAAATTATACAAAACAGTAACGCTGACACTCACACACAGCAATATTAACTTGACGTTTTATATTATTACGCGCAACAGTTGCATTTTAACATTTTGTAAATTCGCAAAAAGAAATCACGTTGAAATTGCAACAACACAAGCGACATCAAATTTATTTTACCCAAATACGCATATGCACATGCGAACAGAGTTGCAACCACACTCAAGATATCGGTTAAGGTTCGCTGTCGATAAGTTTTGCATACTATCGATAATTGGCACTGAATGCAATGATTTTCTTGACAACCCTACTTTCTTTGTACGCGGCCATCGACTATTTCGATCGATTGACTAAATCGATGCATTAATTAATATATTATTTTCAGATACAACCCATCGTTTTTGTCATAGAGATTTAAGATCAATTAAATCGCAATACATTTCTTTCTTGATATTTTTGGCAATAATAAATTGATTGTATCAATGGCAAGCTGCAAATTTAAATCAGCCGTGTTTCCACTGATTGTTACTATTATTTTTACAAAGTTGTCATTTAGATGTTGAATTGTAAATTTTGTAAAACTTTGATTTTTGCGATCATATTTCACGAACTAAAATTGGCGCCATAAGTAAAAGTAACTGTCAAAGATATCGCACAATAATATCGATTTTTTTATAGTCGTCAGCGAAAATATCGCTCATATCTAAAAAACCATAAGCAAAACAACAACCCTATTTAGCCAGCTTAAATGCCTTTGTTATCATTGTGCCAATAAGAATAACAATGTTTAATTATATCAAAGTACAGGATGAACTGTTGCAAAATGATAGAAACAACGCCAATGAAGAAGAAACGACGCGTAGGAGACTTGAATATCTAAATCGTTGCAGATTTCTAACCGCATTCGCCTTGCTTATTTGCTTCATATTATTGCCGCTTTGTTTACTCACAATTAATCAGAATATTCTGCAAGAACAACAACAACAGCAACAACAACATGGAGCAAATAAACAACGCTTGGTTTGCTATTACTCGGCATCTGGTCGCAACGCGCTGAGTTTGCTCGATGTGCCCGGAGATTTGTGCACACACATCAATATTGGCTCTGCCGATTTATGGAATTCCACGCTATTATTGTCGCCGCGTCTGTTGCATGTACTGCAGAATGAGACGCGTATATTTCACGCCAAAAATCCGCAGGTGAAGCTGTTACTCTGGATTGGAGGCGCAGACAGTGGACATCAGTTTGCCGAGATGGTTGTGAATCATGCGCGTCGCAAACAATTTCTACGCTCACTCAAAGACGTTATGCACAAATATCCTAGCCTGAATGGCATCGATCTGGATTGGGAATTTCCCAGTGCGTATGATAAGGAGCGTATGCATTTCTCGCAGCTACTGAACGAGATACGCCTGGAATGGGCACGTGAGAGACGTGCCGATAATCTACTGACCATGGCCGTTGCAGCTCCCGAGGGCATCGCATACTTTGCCTACAACATACGCGAAATCAATCTATATGTGGACTTTGTGAATCTGATGAGCTACGACTTTCATTTCTACCGCGAGGACACACCCTTCACGGGATTAAATGCGCCGCTCTTTGCCCGCACCAAGGAGCAGTCTATCATGGGCACCTTTAATATCAACTACACCGCCCACTGGTGGCTGAAAAATGGTTTGGAGCCTCATCGTTTGGTCATTGGTCTGCCCACCTACGGACATTCCTTCACGTAAGTAACGACTGACAGTAAAAAAAGAAGTGCCAGGGCAGCATTTTATATTATTAGATCATTTTAGGACTAAATTGACAATGTCATTTAAAAGTTTGGTAGTTTCTGGCATTAGCTTACATAGAACTCTTTGTTGTACGGTCACTCTGTTCATTGTTGACTTGTAAAATTTATTTCCACTGCAAAATTGATTGAAGCTGTAACATTTTTAATGAGAAAACATAGATTATCAAGGCAGAAATGCTTCAATAAACTTACATCGACTTTTGGCAATAATGTAACAAGCATAGAAACTGTGAAAAACTGTGTCATTGTTCGCTGCAGTGCCTCAAAGCATGCCTTGAAGTCGTAAGAGCGGACAAACCCTAGATATATTTATATGAGCTCGAAGGGTGCTTCCAAACGAGCCAAGCCCAACAAAAGTTGTTCGCGAACGCAGCATTTCAATGCAAATGAAAACTGGCCAAGTGGCAACAGTTTCGTTAAAGCATACGGTGAATTTTGAATGGTATATAATCATTTGTATGCCGGAAGATTGCCAGAAGAATTGAGGACATCATGACGCGATACCAGCTCTCAGATATAATTATATTATTATTTGTTTGCCAGAAGAACTGAGGACTTTCTGACGATGCCAGCTATCAGACACTCATTCATCCTACACCTAATAACTTCTTTTGGTAACCGACAATCAAATACTAATGGAGAGCTCAACGTTTTCCGATACCCTAAAAAGGCAATTGAAGCATTTTAAAAGATATATCATCTTCGGAGTGGCAAAAGTGCTACAAAAATGGTTTCAAATGCATCATGAAGAATATTTTTAAAAACAATAAAAGTAGTTTCAATAATGTTTTATTGTTATTTAAATTATTAGGCTAAAATACAAAAGGCAAGCCTCAATATTAGACAACCATCGTAATATATATATTCTGTTATTTGTCAACAGCCTGGTAAATCCGTTCAACACTCGCATTGGTGCCCCTGCCTCAGGATTCGGCAAATGCGGTCAAGTGGGCTTCACCACGCTCTCGGATACCTGTGGCTGCGCCAACGAATTTCACTCGCCAATCTACACCTTTGATAACGACACATGCTCCCCATATTTGAGTGCACTTGGTGAATGGATATCGTATGAGAGCAAGTCGAGCATTTCCTGCAAGGCCAACTATGTTAAATCTCTAAATGTGGGCGGGCTGATGATCTTCTCGCTGAACACGGATGATGTAAACAATACTTGTGGTTACTTGCCACGCACTGGCAAACCCGTATTTCCCCTGGTCCAAGCAGTCAAAAGCATTCTCATGGAACCCTAAAGAATTGGAGCGGGGAAATGGGACCAAATATTTGATAAATAGTTAAATTATAGTTGCTTCCACCTTGTATGGTATTATTGTTTAGTCTAGTTGGCATATATTAAACATAATTAGATCAATTAAAACGGGCTGTATTAGACTATATAAGATTTATTTATAAATAATATCGTGTATTATTTGTTTACTACATCCATTGTTTTGACCTTGTACCTCTTATACAATATCAATTATATATGGTTGTTGTTTATATTTTCTTTGTTTTAATTTATAAGTATTTAAATAAAATTATCACAATCGATCAATATTCATAATATAACTAGAAATTTCAACACGCAAATAATATTTACTTGTATGTTAGTTAAATGACGATTATACATGGATAATTAATTTGGTGGCGGGGACAGATTAAAAGACAAGGAAAAAGGATGGCAATGTGAACATCATCTTCTTTTACACGAATAAGCGGAGGAATGAAAAGTAAACAGCTTTAATTAAGTTTAACATATGCCCATTGCAATTGTTTTTTGGAGGAATTGAAGCCGACTTCTTTGCCGGCTCTTAGGTACGTCTCATGCATGGAAGGAACGGCAATCACATGTGCTTCGGTGTTCGCTGCAGATTTGGAGGTGGCGCCGCTAGCAGTTCATCGATTTGCAGCTTATACGCCGTCTTCAGCTCGACCAGATCGAGTTCCAGTTCCTCAGTGCGTTCCACCTTCTCGCCGTACATTTGTAACAGTGCATCGTAACGATGCTGCAGATCCTCGTAGTTTTTCTCCATGGCCTCGTAGGATTGCACTCTTTCCTTTAACTGCATGATTGATTAAATGAGACTGTAATTTCATAGTTAAGACTAGAGACCACTTACCGTCTCCAATTCCATGGTTAGATTCGATATCTCGCCATCCAAAACGCCGCGTTCCGCCTGCAGACGCGACAGCTCCCACTGTAGATGCGTCAGTTCGCCATCCCGCTGCTTGAGCAGTGCCTGCAAATGCTCCAGCGTTGTGGTATTCCCCGCCAGAAAGCTCAGATGCACGCCCTGTATAATACCCGACTGCTGCCGTCCACTGTTGGACACACACTCCATATCATCCTGCAAGAACAAAGAGCTTAACACGGTTGCAACATTAGAAACAAACTCAATTTCGCTTACGCCCTGCCAGTCAATGATGGCGCCGAGTGCATCCTCCGTGGAGCCGCTGTCATCGACCAGACTGAGCGGTGGCGAGGCATGCAACGGCTTGTGGCAGCGACTCTCCGACAGCTCGCTGCTGGCCTTGACTGCCTCTACGGTCAGTTCGCTGCTGCGTTGAAATGAACGCTGTTTGCGAAGCTCCGTTTCCAGCTGTTGGCACTGCTCCGTCAAGGCATCGAGCTTTTCCTGGCGCTGCTGCAGCTGCTCCTGCAGCGTTCCAAGTTGACTGCAAGACAATAATCAAAGGTTATTTGTGACAAGCCAAAGTTTTGATACCCTATATGATATAGTTGTCCTTCTGTGTGTATCAAGCAATACAACATTTCACATGGTAGCTACATATATAATATTAAATTTGGTCAAAGTGACATCCTTTTCAGATCTTTGGCATGCCCTAACCCCGTATTCAATTTTCGACCGATCTCTTTTACAACACCTTTATGATTTGGTAGTCAGAATTTAATTATACTAGATCAGACTATAATAGACATTAGCAAACACACAACCTGTGAGTTTGGTTAAAATATCTCAAAAACAAATAAGCTTCTCATGCTACTAAACAAATTTTTTGTAGTGTTAGCTTTAATCCCGAATTTGTGCCACTTGCAGGTTGTATTCTAAAAAAGCCGAAGAGTCGGGACGGGAGTGATAGTATGATGCGGGAGCGATAGTAGAGAACGATATGCTACAGTCAAAGCCGAATATGAGAAACCTTTACATATATTTTGTAAAACTTTCGACTATTCCTTGTTTGTTCACTTTATCCAGCCCCATATTCAATTGATAATATAAGTCCAATGCAAACAACTAGATTCAAATATCTTGTTTAGTTCTTAAGGTTTTAAGTAATTCCCTAAAATGGGCAAATACTCTATAGTGCGTTGATTTTTCTTGTGTTTTGAACAACTTCCGTGTTTATTATGATACATTGAGACCCTTGCTTGAGCTATATGTCAACATTCAGGACTCTAGCTTTAATAATTAATTTAATACGGGGGCACATACACATACTAGTTCTGCTTAGCCCATAGACGGATCAACATACCAAATTTGATGTCTCTAAATCTTATAGTCTCTGAAATCTAGGCTCTCATACAGACAGGCGGACATGGCTATATTGACTCGTCTGTTGATGCTTTTCAAGAATATATGTACCCTATGGAACCGATAAGTCGCCATGCTTAATGCCTTACGTATTTCGTGACTAACTTATAATATATTAGTTTATATAATCTATATATTTATATATAAACCATGGTTTGCTAAAAAATTACTTCATAGCAGCGGAAGCATTGGAAAAATTGATATGCTATTGCTTCTGCTCTGACTTTAAATAGAGCAGTAGGCACTATATTCGAATAGCATATGACAAGCTATGCTCTCTGCTATGTTTCGAATCAGATTGTAGCAATAGCAGTAGCACAAAACATGAACGATATGCTATTTGTAGTTGTAGCAAATTTGGAGCTGTATTGGAACAGAGCAAGCTATATTTTCGACTACTGCTATAGCTATAGTCATAGCATTTGTTGAACTGCTCCCGTAGTATGCTAAGTTTCGGGAGCAACTACGGGAGCAGTTCAACAAGTTTTCAAGTTAGAGCAGTAGCCGGAACAAAAGCTTAAAACTACAAAATAGCATAGCATTTCCAAAACCCTGATATAAACTCTTTGTCCTGATCATACTTATACATATAAACTTTGGCACTGCGCACCTCTTGTAGTCGTTCTCTCGCAGACTCGCATCCAGTTCCTGCTGTCGCAACGTTATCTTGGCACTCTCCGACTGCACAAGCGCATTGGATAGCTTCTCCTCGAGGAGATCGCAGCGGGTGCGCAGCAATTCCTGCTTCTCATTCTGCACCGATTCGAGCTGTTGCAGCGAACGCAATTGCGACTGCGAATCTTCGAGTTTCTGCAGCAACTGCTGTTCATCCTTTGTCCAGCTGGCGCTGCGTTGATTCAGTGTCTTTTGCAGCGATTCAATTTGACGAATTAACGGCGTCGTCGAGACACTTAACTCCTGGGTGCTGCACTCGGCACGAGTTTCGGCCGCCTCAAGGCGTCGCAGAAGTTCACGATTCTCCTCTCGCAATTGCTGCTCCCGTCGGGCCATGTTATGCTCCGTGAGTCGCAACTTTTCACGCATATCATTTAATTGCTGGACATATTCCTGATTCTCGGCCTGGATTTGATGTTGCTCGTGACGCTGACGCTGTTGCAGATCTCCCTTGACGCCATCGAAGCTTGTCTGCAATGCCGCCAGCTTGGATTGCAGATCCTCGTTGCGACTGCGACATTCTGCGTTCTCCTCGTCGACGCGTCGTTTCTCGTTGGTCATGCGATTAACGGCCTCGATTTGTGTACGTTCCATTTCCTCCTTGGCAGCCAGGGATTTCTTTAAACGCTCCGATTCGCTGGAAAGCAATGAAATTTGTTCACCATTCTTCTTTAGCAGCGTATCCGAAGTTTTCTCCTTGGCGCGCAGCTTCTTAATAATGTTTGACTGTTGCAATATCTCCTTGGAGAGTTTCTCACCCTCAGATTGCAGGGCGGTGATCATTTCATTGCATTCTGTGAGCTCATCTCTGGGTATCTTGTTGAGTAGCTCGTCCTTCAAGCTCTTGATTTGTATGCGCAACGCATCCCTTTCACGTATGCTGCCCTGAAATTTCTTCTCCAACGCCGATAGACGCTGAACTGCCTCATTGGCCTCTGAACTGTTCGCACTATCCTTGGCCGCCTCGACGTGTGCACATAGCTGTTGATTTCGCTCCAGCAATTCAGCATTTTGTCGCTCCGATTGCAGCAATCGTTGTTCACGCGCCTCAATCACCTGATTGAGCTCACTTATACGATTCACCAGCTTGTCCAGCTCCGACTGTGAATCCTCCGACAGCAGCGATATTTCCGATGGCTCGCGATGATGTCCCTTGCCCTTAATGCCATGCAGACCATGTGGATTGCCCTTCATTGCACCGCACAGCTCTTTGAATTTCTGTGGACTTGTGCGCGTTGTCGTGCTGTTCGTACTGGAGTCTCCATTCGGATTCGATATGATCTCAATGTCCGACGAGGTGGACGAGTAGCTCTGATCAACCATTTCCGTTTTACAACCAGATCCGCCCGGACTGCCGCCGCCCGATTTGCTCTTGTGGCTCATTTGCAGCTGAATGTCCTCAAAGCTTTGCGTTGAGTCCGAATCGGCGCCAGCGACCGACACGTTGGCAGCAGCTTGTGTGTCGCTGAACACCAACGCCTTCATCGTTTTTGTCGAGTCTGCGAAGAAAGTAAAACGAACCAAGAATTAGGTTTGATTGACAGCGACAGAGTGCGAGGCAGTATTGCCAACTTAACTTATTATATATGCTAGATCTAGCCTGATTTCAAATGTTTAACAGATTTTTTATTTAGAGTAAAACAATTATATCGCTTTGTATTTGTTTTTTAGCGTGCATTTCCGTGTTTTCCCCTTTTATTTTAAAATTATATTTGTTTCAAAGCTATGACACTTCTTTATCCGTCAACATTTTGGCAACACGGGTACGAGGTAGAAACACTGGAGCAATGTTGCCAACTTAGCTTATTATATATGCTAGATCCTTATCTATCAATATTTTGGCAACACTGGTACAAGGAAGAAACACGGCTGCCAACTCAACTTATTATATATGATAGCTTTAGCCTATTTTCAAATGTTTAACGGATTCTTAATTTAGAGAAAAACATATACCACTTTTGGCTTGTTTTTCGTGGGCATTTAAGCTTTCCGTCTTTTCCTCTTTAATTTTAAATTATATTTGTTTGTTTTTTTGGTATTTTTATATCTTTATCGCTTCTTTATCTGTCAACATTTTGGCAACACTAGTACGAGGAAGAAACACTGTTGCCAACTTGGCTTATTATATATGCTAGATCCTAATCTATCAACATTTTGGCAACACTGGTATAAGGAAGAAACACTGGAGCATTGTTGCCAACTTAGCTTATTATAAGTACTTTTATGCTAGATCTAACCTATTTTCAAATTTTTAACAGATTTTTTATTAAAAAAAAAAACACTTATATCACTTTTTTTGTTTTACATTTAAGCTTTTAGTCTTTTCCCCCTTTATTTTAAATTCTATTTGTTTTTACTTTTTGCATTTTTATATATAAATAGGAAGAAACACTGTAGCAGTATTGCCAGTTTTCTATGTACGCACTCGCTCTGATCATGAATTATGAAATACTTAATTTAAACCAAATTCCCTTATATCTCCCTTATTTATGCATGAATCTTTGTGAAACTTGCAAAAAATTCTTATATTTTTTAAACACTGTTAAGTTAAGCTGTGCTATCTTAACAAACATGCATCACGTTAGCCAGTAGCACTCAGCTTTTCTTCACCGACACAATATATAGTATTCGGTGTAGCCTTCAGCTTTTCTTTACCGACATAATGTCTAGCTTTCAATATAGGCTTTAGCTTTTCTTCACCAACAGAATGCTAGCGCAAAACCGAGCGTAGAGCAAATCAGATTATCAAATGTGTTCTCGCTCTGGCTAACAATTATGAAATAATTGATTTAAACCAAATTCCTTAATATCTCCTTTATTTATGGGTCTATCGATATGAAACTGTGCGAAGTTTAGTTTCAGAAATATTCTTGCAAAGGCAACAGTATTGTATTATTTAGTTAGAATTGTCTAGAACCAAAGAGAAAAGCAGACAAATTCAATCTATTTGTCCATCAACATTAATGAAATTTTCAACCTATTTAAATTTTCTAGTTTTCTGTACTCTGAATATTTTTCAAAGTTATATTTCCTTATTTATGCTTCTATTATTTTCATACATATATACATTAAAAATTATTTATATATTATTATATTCTTCGTTTTTTGTTTTCTTTGTGTAAAAAGATATTCTGAGGACACGCATGAACCTTCATACCAAATTTGGTGTCTCTGGCTCTCATAGTCTCTGTGATCAACGCTTTATTGACTCAGCTGTTGATGTTCATTAAGAATTTTATATATTTTTAATAAAATACTTTTGCATTTAGCTTTAGCACATTTTCCTACTGATAAATACTAAGGTTAATCGAATTTTTCACCTTTAATTGTCTAGAATCATTGAGAAAAGCAGACAAATCAAACTATTTTGCCTAATATTAATAAAGATCTTAACTTCTTTAACAAATTCCCAATTTTCAAGTTCAATTTCCTAATTTATGCGTTTCTTCTTTAACCTTATTTTGGTTTATTTAAATATAAGGTTGAAATCCGTTATTTATTTGTGTGTCAACTTTGGTAACTTTTGATTTGTAAACTAATGGTCACACTGATTTACACTTGAACTTCTTGGAAAGGTGGGATTCCCCTTTTTCTCTGTGTAATAGCTAAAAAAATATTCTTAATTCGTATGAGGTGACACAACACATGAAACTTAATGCCAAATTTGGTGTCTCTAGCTCTTATAGGCTCTGAGATCTCGACTGATCAGCTGTTGATGCTGATCAAGAATATATGTATTTATATATATATACTTTTTGACGTCTGTCACGCCTCCTACTGCCTATTGGGTACATTTTGCTTTACACAAATCATATAAACACTTTGTACTGCTGAAGTACAGGGTGTCATTAACTTGCCATTTAAGTGGAGCGAATGATCATCCTGATCCAAATTAAGCGCATGCCCATCATCCTCATCATCGTCGTCGTCGTCATCGTCGCCGTCTGCATTGTCCGACGTTTCATTGCTGGCTATGATGACGATGCTATCGGGCAGCGACGGTTCCGTATCCGGTGACATTTCCATTTCCAATTCACTAGCTGTTGTGGGTGCAGTTATCAACTCCAGCGACGATTCGGAGTTGCGCATACAGCCAGCGGCACTTTGGGATATGGGCGATGTGGGCGACGGCGATGACAGCAGATCAACGGAATCTGACGTTGCACTCTGACGCTTTGCATAGAGATTTGCCGTTGCCGTTGCAGACGTTGAGGCATCGCTCGCTCGTGGAGGAATGGTTACCATCTCATTGGCATGCGGATTATCATAGAAAGTAGCTTCCTCTATAGCGGACGCTTCCAGTGCTGTCATTGTTGTTGCTGTTGTCGCTTTCGCTTTGCTGCCAGGCGTTGACGCGGCGCTGCTACTCGCAGTGGCAGAGGAACCGCCGCTGCCAACGTTGTCCGTTGCCTTGTTGTCATCATCCTGAATATCGAGCGCCTCAATTAGAACAGTTCTGGCTTTTTCGAACCAACTCATGCCGCCTGCTTGTGTAAGCTACACGTAATAATTGCAACACATTAATTTATATGTTATTGGCAATAAATTGCGATTTTACAAACACAAACGCAAACACATCATTAAAGTTATCTTTTTATTATTTTGTAGCTTGTTGGCAGCATCTGCGGATATCGTATCGATATCTCGATATTTGGATATTTGCTTTACTATCGATTGTTTTGATTATGCTCGTCATTCATACGTCAAATTATCTGCTTCAGGCTCAATACAATTCAATTACACTTGTTTTAATCGTTTTATTAAAAAGTAATTTAGTAATTTAATGAGAAATTAGAATTTGATTTGTCAACAAATATCACCATCGATACGATGTCAATAGCTATCATATTGATGACATTTCACATTTATCGATATCCAGCATATGCGTATGTATCGGCATTTTGCAACACCAGTTATTGCGATATTCAATTGTGGTGGTCGGCCAATAAATTGTGGTGGTCAAAAGCAAAGCAAAGAGTACACATAAAACGAAAACGGAGATGTTAAAAATAAAATAGAGAAAACGGAAACAGTAATTTAAATTACGAGTGGTAATCAAGCGGATTAAGCATTGTTATAGTTCACACACACAGATTTTTGCTTACGGAATAACAAGAGCAACAATAATAATAAACTACGCACCGACAAACCGACAACGACACCAACACCAAGAACCCAACACCGATACCGACACTGACACCGACGACCGACGTACGATTAACGCCCTCCCTACGCTCCGCACTTTTGGCACCCGTACACACATACAATCATTATAATCATCATCAACATCATTATCAACATCATCATCATCATCAGCAGCAGCAGTAGCACACAGACACACGGCATACAAACACTCTTAAACTTATCTATACACCGCATTTATCAACGCCGCCCGTCGCTGTCGCCGCTGCTGACCCGTCACCGACCCCGACCCTTCTCCCACCCACCCACAAATTCGTAACATCAACTTTGTTTGCTATTGTTGTCTGCTCTGCTGCTGTCTGTCATTTGTTTTGTTTCCTTAAATGTGAACGCACACACACACACAAACAAGCACTAACGCACACACACGAACATAGACCACGAGCAACATACGAAGGAGCGAACAAAGAACAACTCTAATAAGAAGAAATAGACAACAAACAAACCAACAGAAAGACGAAAAGATTCAATTGAACAAGAAGTGCAATTGGATATTAAGAATACGCGAGTGCAAAGCATTAAATATATATATAATTATATATATATATATATATATATATCTTTTAACGATCAGTGATTAAAGCAAAGGGTGCTGCAGTGTCAGGGGGCTGGGCAGGGGGGCAGAGGCCGTGTGAGAAAGCGATTCAAACTCTATGGGTCAAAGGGCAAGCACACCAGCGACAAGCGGCCAACAGAGCCCACGCTCCAGAACATTCTCCAGCAGCTCAACGGGGGCAACAGCAACGGATACATCGCCTGGCAATTCAGCGGTTGGGAACCGCGGCGGCGATGCCGGACAAGGGTTTAATTTGCTGCGCACATTGCCGGGTCTACAGGTGTATCATCATCATCAACACAATCAGCAGAACTCCACGTCCATAGATAGACAGCGAGCGCGTAGTTTAAGCTCTGTGCCAGATATACAGCAACAACAACAGCAACAACAGCAGCAGCAGCAACAACAACAACAGCAGCAACAACAACCGCATACACATCCCGCCGTCTCAGTCTCTGTGTCTGCAAATTCAAATAGCAATAGCTTCCAAGCGGCAGCCAATAACAATGGCTCATCGGCAGCCGCACAAAGTTATATGCAACAGCGACGTGCTCTTGGCGATTCCATACGCGTAAGTAAAAATTTCCGCTTTAATAATATTAACTTGGCTAACACATTGGCCATTGGCCTTGCAGGACATGTCCATGACTGGCGCCAACATTGTCGAGAGCATTGCGCTTGCCGCGTCGGCCACGTCGCCGAATGGCATTGGTCGTGTTTATACAGCGACATCGCTTCCATCGCACATTTGGTCCTTTAATGGTAAGCCAGCCAACATCCATCATAAATATACTTATACTTTTATATATTTCTAGCCTAATAACGATAAATGCAGCATGGAAACTGCTTTTATTTTATTTTCTTTAAATATATTCTCTTTAACACTTTTGGCACTCCAAAGTGGCTGAACTTTTTGAACCTACTTGTGGTGTCGAAAAACGTTGTTGTGATTGATTGTCGGAAGCAAAAAGGGAACATTTGGTGTCAAGTCAGTGCTGTAAAGCTTTGAGTATCCAAAAACTCTGTCAGAATGTCCACAATTTTCTAACAAAACACTGCTGGCTAACAAATGTTTATATACCATTCCGAATTGAGCGTCCTACCAACGCAACAGTTGCTACATGTTCAAGTTTTCCAAAAAAAACTCAGGCGATCATTTGCTTTGAAGTGCTGTGTTCACGAACAACTTTTGTTGGTTCGTTTCGGAACACCCTTTGTCACGTAACTCATATGAATATAACGAGGATTCTTCAGCTGTTATGATTATAAAGACATGCTTTGAGTCACTGTGGTAGTAGTTTTTAGTTCGACACAAGCCTGCTTCTGAGCGAATGTCAAAGTATGGGGTATACAAAGTGAACACATATTTTTTTTAACAAGCAATTGTGCATGCAATATTGCATGTACACTAGTGGAACTAAAGCCCAAGAATGTCTCAATCTCTTAATCTCGATATTGCTTTACTAATTCATACATAGTATCAATTGTTTCTGGCACAACGACTTTTTTTAACGACTTTCACGACGAATTTCGTCCTGCAGCGTGTGAAATCTTTGTACATGTTTTTCACAGTGACTATGCTTGGTGCTAGATCGTCAAAAATCGAAGTAATTTGATCGCAACATTTCCTGCCTTGTTAATCCACGACATGACAATTTGCATAATTATTTACACTGTTTAAATCCATTTATCCATCGAGATATACGAAATTTTGCAAAGAGTTATATGTAAGTTTATGTCAGAAAGTACCAAACTTTTAAAAAGAAATGTGAAAAGGGACCTAAAAGGGCTGAAAGTGAACTTAGCTAGAAATGTCAAATCTATTAAATCTAAACAATTAAATCTCTATCTTTATCCAGGTATCAAATGTCCCGTGTGCAATAAGTTCGTGTTGCCAGACGATATTGAATGCCATTTAGTCATGTGCCTGACAAAACCACGACTCTCATATAACGGTATGCCGCCATAGTTATTGTTTATTTAATTAACATATAATAATAATTAATAATCATACAATTGCAGAGGATACATTGTTGGACGCCAAAGGTGAATGCGTCATTTGCCTTGAAGACTTGAGTCCAGGTGATACAATTGCTCGTTTGCCATGTCTATGTATTTACCACAAAGGGTGAGTGTTCCCATCTATTTAAATATATGTATATCAATATCTAAGATCTTTTACATTTACAGCTGCATTGATCGTTGGTTTGAGGTGAATCGCTCTTGTCCCGAGCATCCAGGAGATTAGTAACAATCTCATTAGGTAATTCCACAAATTGCATATTGATGAGGGAGCGACACAATTGCAGATGTAAATAAATGTGTATCTCTGAGTATATTTGCATGTGCAAATTGTATCTGACAAAATGTATCGCAAATTGTCATACATATGCATGCGCACTGCCATTTGACATACATATACATTTGAATGCGTATAATATATACATACGTATTTGTCTATAATGCATTGCATTTGTATTAAAGTGCTCGTTAAGTGTCGTTTAAACCTCAAGTGGACGGTGCGTGCGTAAAGCGAGCTCAGTTAAATAATCATAATCACAGCCGGACTATACACACAGTTTGATAGACAGTTGTGTGTGTGTTGAATGAATATTGAAATGAATTCAAGTTCTTTTTTTTTTTTGTAATTGCAGGCCAATGAAATGATGAAACAGAAGGGCAGTTATGGAAACGGGTAAGGGAGTGGAGCATGGAGAGAATGGAGAGGCTACGACAACCCGATTTTGGATCGAGAAATCGATCGTTTCACCTACCGACTGTTGATGCTTATCCCAAACAAACAAACCAACAAACAAACACACACAAATCAATTGAAACAAATGAATTAATTAATTAAACAAATGGAAAACAAAACAAGCAACCAACCAACCCACAAAATAACAAAGTAGAAGAGTTGAAGATGATATGTTGATGATGATAGATGATGATGATGTTAGAAGTTAGACGAATGATAAGAATGATGATGTTGAAAATGAAAATGAAAATGAATGTAAAGCGAAGCAACCAACCAACCAACAAAAGAATGTCAACCAATGTGATGTTAAATTTTATATTTTGTACTATGGATATGATGTAATGATGTAATTGTAATGTAATGTATATGTATGTATTTATTATTTTAAACAAAACTAAAATAGGATAAACACAAAACAAATAACAGTTGAAACACTAACACACACACACAACACTATAAATAATTTATGCTTAATTAAAAAAAAAAAAACAAGAAAAAGCAAAGCAACCAAAAACAAATACAACAACAAGAAAGGAGGAAGATATAGAGAGAGCGTAAACTTAAAATTTGTAAAATTTATTTTATTATGTAATTTTGTGATTGTTTTTCATTTTGTACATGTATATCCCAAAATTTTGTATGCAATTTGTTTGTGTTTATCCGCGTTTACAATAAGTTAATTTTATTTATATTATTTTTTACACAAAAAACCTTTTAATTTGTTATAACTGTGTATTCTGTTTTTTGTATTGTTAAACTCTGACAACAAAGAAAATCATTTTCAATCAATTTGTCATGTGAAAATTCTGGTCAAAAGGCAATTAATTAATTGTATGCTTCAAGTTTCAAATGGCCCAAATGGGAGTTCCCGTCCTAGACACAAAAATGGAACCCAATAGGCCACAACAACACAATCCGTTAAGTACACATACGTAGCTTACGAGCTGTGCCGTAAATATACATATATATATATATAAATAATTAAACATAATTAATTATGATTTAGATGCTTATTATTTTTGTTAATATTGATTGACAACAGCTCGTTTTTTTTTTTTTTTTTTTTTTGTAAATTATATAAATAGATATAAATATATATATATATATAAATAAATATATATATATATGTATACTTGAATATAATGTACATACTATATAAAAATATATAATTGTATAACTCTACATACAACTATAACGTTAGCGTTCCATAAAGCTGACATTAACGTTAACTGAAAATGAAACTGAATTCCCCGACATCAACAAATATTGAATCGAGCAATAGCTGATAATAATAATGATCATTTCTACTCTTAACTGTTTGTAAGATACATTGATAATACAACACCAAACACACACACACACATACACCCTACCCAGATAAAAACAACAAGAACAACAACAATTGTAAGCAACCCAAAACGTTAATGTTAACTTGCAACAAATACCTAAAGTAAAACAAAACGAAACGAAGAAGATAAAATGAGCATTAGCTGGTAATAAGTACGATATGTCTTGATCCTATTAAGAACATTTAAAACTTTTTACACCCTATCCAAGTGAAAAAATTAAGAAGAAAAAAAAAACAAAAACAAAACAAAACAACAAAAAATAAGAAGAGATAAACATAATGATAACGAATGATTACCAAGTAAAATGACAAGCGAAGTGAGAGAGAGATGGAGATGGAGAGAAAGCAAATTGAGATAAAACGTTAGAAAATAAACGAGTGATTATATATAAATACAGTCAAAAATTTGTATTTGTTTCTATCTAGGAGTTATACTAGACCCAAAACTGTAATGGAAGCTAAATATATAGAGAAGAGTGTAAGGAAAGCATGCATAGCTTTTTACTCCTGCAGAAAAACCTTTAGCAAAACATGGACGCTACATCCAAAAATGGTTCTTGGCACTGGTCAGTGGACTTATCTTAACCTATGGGGCTATAGTGTGATGGCCCAGTCCTATCAAAAAGACAGACTAACACGAATACAAAGGACTGCTTGCGCCAAAGCTACAGGCGCGTTGAGATCCTGTCCACCAGCTGCACTAAACACAATGTTAAACCTAATGTCGATAGAACTGCAAATAGAAAGCACAGCTGCCCAAAGTGCATTCATATTGAAGGAATCGGACTTTCTGGATAACTAGGCACACAGGACACAATCGTATTCTGAGCAAAGTGCGTATAAGCATGTCCGTCAAGACAGACAGACGTGGTCGCAAAGATAAACTTCGAAACCAAAATCCCGACCAGAGATGAGTGGACTGCGGGAAAAGTGACTGATGCATTTGATGTTGCACTCTACACCGACGGATCCAAGATTGACTATGGCGTGGGAACCGAAGTCTACTTGCCGGACCTGTTAGTGGATAATTCACTCCCCATCTACCACAGTCGACGAGTGTTTTTCAGGCAAAGATTTTTGCAATAATGGAATTTAGTATCTCTGAATGATGTGGTGGGGTATATCAAAATTGACTTGCTAATAAGATTCTTAAATCCACAGCAAGTGGATTTGTACTTCAGTTTAATTTACGAAAAGGTCACGGCAAATTTTCCAGTGGAACAAAACGGAGCCTAGCTCCAATTGAAGGAAGGGCTATAGGTTGTAGACTCACCTACTACCTTGACTGATTAAAACATAGCGAAACATGATGCGAATGTCTAAGAATCATTTATAGATTTCAAAATTCACATCTTTTTGGAAAATGTTTGGATCTGTGTTAATTATTCTGAAAGCTAAAAGTTTTTACAAATTTTGATATTACGATCTGTTTTAATTTATTAAGGATAAACTTGTAGGTATTTAAAATTGTATCAAGAGTATCCATTCTTACCAGATTTTTTTAAAAGGGAACACTCTAATTTATCAAGAATAAACTTATGGTAAGTTTTTATAATTTTAGAATCAGCGTTAATTATTCTAAATATTAATCTTACTCATTTTTGCGATTATCTAAAAATGTTAATACTTAGATCTGCTTTAAATCATCAAGGATAAACAGTTGGTACGTTTTTTAAAATTTTAGATCAGCGTTATTTATTCTGAAAGTTAAAACTATCCATTAGTTTAAAAAAAGAGAACACTATTATCTGTTTTAATTTATCAAAGATAAACTTATGGTGAATTTTTTTAATATTATATATCAACATTAATTATTTTAAATGTTAATCGTACTCATTTTTGCGATTATCTAATAGTTTTAATACTAATATCTGCTTAAAATTTTCAAAGAAAAACAGTTGGTAGGTTCTTAACATTTTTAATAAACATCAATTAATTTGGAAAGTTAATAATACTCATTCTAACGAGTTTATGTATAATAATGGTAACACTATGATCTGCTTTACGAAGGCTTTTCAAAATGGTTGTCTACAAAGGATATATCCTCCTCATTTGAGGAACTTTTCTCTCCAAGCAAAACATTGAACTAAGGGGATAAAAGGAAGTCACTTGGAGCTAGGGCTGGAGAGTAAGTTGAGTGCTGAAGCAGTTCAAAGCGTAATTCATGGACTTTTGACATGGCAACTGCCAGATAATCGGTGTATATAACTCCACGACTGCTCCAAAAAAAAGTAAGCCATCACTTTTCCAGCCCCAATAACAGTTTTCGCTTTCTTTTGGTGGCGTTTACCTCTTCGCAATACACTGTTTTTATTGGGATTTTGTTTCTGGAGTTTAGTGGTTTATCCATGTTTCAAGCGCAGTTATGAGTTTGCGCCAAAACTCCGATGTATTACGCGTAAACATCGTCAAGAGAGACTTGCTACAGTTCATTTGAATGCGCTTTTAATCAAAAGTGAGTAATCGCGGCGCCCCATTTACCTAGAGCTTTCTCATGTCCAATTCGTTGTTTAAAATATGGCAAAGGCAGTCTTAAGAAATCTTGGTGATCTCAGCTATCTCTCTTACTTTAAATCGACGATCGTCCAGAATAATGCCTAATCACAACACCAAAGTTTGGTTAACGTAGGAGGTTGTCTGCATTGTGAGGCTAAAAACACTTCGGACCGCCCTCGTAATTGATCAAGGATATATGTTAAATTCCTATACTTACCAAAAGCCATTTAATTAAGAAAAAGTCCCTCAATTGAAACACATTTGATATTATTCATTATTCGTAAATAAAGATCGCATTTAATTACCGCAAAATAAAATAAAAATAAATTTAAAAAAATAACTTGTAAAGGGGCTGTAAAATAAACGTACCAAGTTGCAGTGCAAATCTCTGCAATGACTGCCGAGTGTTTCAGGGATACAACGCTATTGATGTGAATCGATTAATTAATTATATAGTAATATGTAGGGCTACGGGATAAACATGTGTATGTAGAGACTGGGGGGGGGTTCCTTTTTTTTTTGGGAGGTATTAACAATAAAAGACTAAATGAAATAAATTTTGAGCTTAAAATTAATACAAATTACATAATGAATGGAGGGGGGGGGGATATTTTCGACTTTTGCTCATCCACTTTTATGATATTTGTGTTTTCTTTTAAAAGTGAAAATTACAAATGATACAAAGGTATTTTCGCTTACAATAAATGAAACATTTGTAACATGAAGCTGTTAAAACTGTTCCAAGGTCTGTCGAGTTGCTATCTTTGATTAATTTCTCTTGTTTTTAACTAACATTTTCCTCAAGTGCAGCCTGTTGTTGGCAGCAGACAAAGCAACGCTGCCACATGCCGCAATTCATACACGCATACGCAGACGTATACGCAATACGCAAACGTATACGCAACACGCATACTTATACGTAATACGTAATACGCAATACACATACGCAACGTATACGCAATACACAATACGTATACAATTTGTGGGCATGTTTATGGGCTTGACATCATTGACATCTCTCATGTTTGAGCTTGAAAGCAACCGAAACGATATTGTCTTTGTGTCTTTCCATTTCCATTTTCAATTCATATTTGTTTTTGTCATCCTTAATCAACTATACTTTGGGGCGGGTTGCACATGGGGCGGTTGGGATTGCAGACCTGCCATCCCGCGGCCAGGACTTGCCACATAGTACATTTTGCTACATATGGCAATTGGTCCAAGTCAATTTCCACTTTAGTTAGCCCCATCATAATGATTGTTATATGCGGATTTCTATGCCCATTTTTTTTTTCTATTTGCCAATGTGCACCATGGCACCGTCTGTTGAATCTTTTAGACCCACGGCGTCCAGCCTTCATAGAGTACCGCCAAATTGTCCGGATTGGTTGCCTCGCGTATTATGTAGTCAACCTGTTCGGCAACTGTGCAACGCTGATTGCTATCCGGATCGCGTCCCTCCAATTTCATGCGTATCTTCTTCCACACAGATACGCCATAAGCATTGCGTTTTTGTTCGTGTAGATTGGGTGCACCTAGAGAAGGATTTTTAGAGTTATTAAATAGATTTAGTCAGCAAATGTGACAAATGTGACAACTTACCTTTCTGGTGTGCAAACGTTTCGTAGGGCAATGAGTCACTATCCGCTGAATGCTGTAGAAACTCCTCGACACTGCGAAAGAATTCATCCACATCATTATTGGCCATTTTTTGTATCTGCTGCAGCTGCTTTTGCCAATTGTTGAGCATCTCTGGTTGCAAAGCACGTCGTTCGCTGCTCAACTCTTTGCGCATGTCCAACAGACGCTGAAAGAAGTCCATCAGGGTGCGCTGAGAGTCACGCACATGGCCAGAGAGCAACTGTACATCCAATGGCACCAGTTTACCCTGATCCTGTTGCTGCTGTTGATCCTCCTGTTCGGCGCAGAGGGAGCGCAAATAAACACGCGGCATGTTGTCCTGTTGACGCTGCAAAGGAAATTAAACTATAATGCCTCGAAGAACACCAATTTAACAACACAATTTAAACAAAAATAGACTGTCAACAAATTTTCGGAATTTACAATCGTTGACTTATTTAGTTGACCAATTCAACTTACTTTAAAGTTGAGCAACACAAAAGTTGTCAGCCCGTTGACAATGAAGTTCTTAATAGTTTACATCAAACAAACAAGTTTAGTGACGAACGCATATTTAAGACCCAAAATTTCTAATCTTAAAATTTGAATTTAATTTAATTATTATAAAATTTTTATATATTAATTTAAATACCGAGACGAATTTCACATTATTACTCGTTAATTCTGTATTATGCTTTGTAATTTAATTGATAAGCTATCATTCGGTAAATAAATAAGATAATTCAATTAAGTTAAATATATGAACTATTTTAATGTTGGGGCTTGGATATGCTTTCGTTACTACATTTTTACTTTGTGTAGAAAATGTTTGTTTCATATCAGAAATTGTTGAAATTTCAAATGATTTAATGGCTAACTTTTTTATGTATGTATATATATATATATATATATACATAACATAAATATTGCTGGGGCTTCAATATGCTTTCGTTAATAGACTTTTACTTTGTGTACAGGATTTTTGTTTGATATCAGAGATTGTTGAAATTTATATATATATATATATAGCATAAATATTGTTGGAGCTTGAATATGCTTTCGTTATCAGACTTTTATTTTGTGTAGTTGAAACTACATATGATTTCCTTGACCGACTTTTTTATATATGTAAGAATATATTCATAGATATTGTTGGAGCTTGAATATGTTTTCGTTACCAGACTTTTACTTTGTGTAGCGGCTTTTTAATTGATATCAAATTTTTTTAAAATTTTATATGATTTTCATGGCTGACCTTTTTATACATGTAAGTATAAATCAAAAGTATTGATGGGGCTTGAATATGCTTTTGTTACTACCCCTACACTTATTGTAGGGGTTTTTTTTTGTTTGATATTAGGAATTGTTGAATCTTCATATCATTTGCATGGCTTACATGTGTAAGTATATATCGTAAATATTGTTGGGGCTTGAATATGCTTTCGATGCTAGACTTTTATTTTGTGTAGATTTTATTTGTTTGATATAAGAAATTCTTGAAATTTAATATCAAGTATGTATATATATAAGTATATATATCATAAATATCGCTTAATATCTACCACTTTAGGGGAATTTGGTTAGAGATATGTAATCTTACCTGCATATCCTTGAGCATGCTGCAGATGAGTCTGTAGCGGGTTTGCTGCTCGCACTCCAGCGTCGATATCTCGCGCTGCACCTTGCAGGTGTAATCCTCGAGCAGTCCCTGCACATTTGTCACCCAGCATTGATCGATGGAACCTTCGGGATCGAGCAGCTGGACAATTGCCTGCTCGACGGCACTAATCCGGCAATTGCTCGCCTGCCACTGGGAATGGGCTTGCAGCCACTGCTCCATATTGATCGTTAGCTGCTTCTGCTGATCCTTGCCGATCTTCACCGTCTGCTCGATGCTGCACAGTGCACTGGCACACTGACTCAGCTCACCGACAAGCTCCAACTGATCGCTGGCCAATTGACGCTGTAGTTGTTCGTTTCTCAGCAGACTATCGATGTGATTGCGATTCCAATTGCTGCGCTGACTCTGCAACTGTTCCAATTTCGACTCCAGCTGACGCTGTAACTGTTGCAATGCCTCCGAACTCTTGTCCAACGTCTGCCAATTCTCATAGATTGCCTCACACAGCTTTTGACGACTGATAATATGACCACAGGGCAATTCCGTGTCCAAAAGATCCGCATACGCCCAATGATGTGCCGATGCAATCAATGTTTGTGTCTCAATCTTTTGATTAAGGAACGCAATCTCAAATTGTTGCTGCTGCAGCGACGCCTCCGATTGCAATGCCGCAAAGAGTCCATCGCACAATTGACTCACATCCTCACCGCCGCCCAATTCCTGACAGCGTGTTCCACAGCCCGTGTAGTAGGCATACGATATTAGAGATACGAGACCAACAATATAGTCCGATTGCAGACGCTGGACAAGTCCCTGCATGGGAATAACCATTAGACGCACATCGTAGCTCCTGCTCTCCCTCAACGTCTGGCGCACGAGCTCAAAGAAGAAACTATCGTTCAGCGGCGTCCTGCTATTCTTGAGTATATTCAGTTCCTGTAAGAAAAACAGTGGAATCATTAATGTGAATAAATAACTTAATTGAAAATAAATTAATTGATCTTTTTTATGTTTTCAGTTGTAAGCTTAAAATTGCATTGAATTGTTTATTTCATAATATTATTTTCTACTCTTATTTTCTATGTTTCTTTGTGTCGACTGTTTTTAGTTAACGAATATTATTAAATAAGCTGTGCATTAATGGAAATTCCTAAATTGTGTGTCAGTTTTTACCATTTTTTATTCTTATGGCACTTTCTTTCATGCTTTCCATTTATCCAACTTTATAGTATCTAAATATTTCTGAAAAACTATTCTATTAATCCATCAACTAACTATATAATATATACATAGTTCTCTGTGTATTTAAATTAATTTCGCTGACTTTCTCGCTCTATCTTATTTTCCAATTATCTTTCCCTTTCTTTTCTGTTTCTATTTCGCACTCGCTCATTTTCTATTTAACTTTTTTTTTTGAGTATTTATATATATTGCGTATGGTATTCAGGAATCTACATTCCAAATTTGAAGTCTCTAGCTCTTCTAGTTGCTGAGATCGACGCGTTCATACAGACGGACGGACAGACAGACAGACAGACACACAGACACACAGACAAACAGACGGACAGGTGTCAATCGACTCTGATCAAGAATATATATACTTTATATGGTCGGGATGCCTCCTTCTGCCTGTTACATATATTCACACAAACTCATTATACCCTTTTTTGCCCATTATTAATGGGAACAGTGTATAAAGATCGAGTAACAAGTGAATTATGTACATCGAAACTACCACTGGGTATATGTATTACAGTCGAGATTCCGACTTTACGTCAATACTTTTTGTATAATACAATTAACTTATTAACTTACCATGCATTGCTGAGACTGTGCATCCTGATCGTCGTCTATGATCAGCTTAATAATACGCGTAATTCTCTGCAGAGCCTGAACGACTTGATCGAAGTGACCATGCGCCGGTTGCAGGGACAACAGAAACTGTTGCTCCACCGACAGCGGCATTGTCTGCTGTTGATCCTGATGCTGTTGGCTTACCAACTGATGATAGCGATCTCCCAATGTTTGCGGACTCAATTCGACCAGCGACTGCAAATGATCCAAATTGGGACCGAGAAGCAACAGTCGAAAGATGCTGGCTGGCAATTCCAGTTCAAAGCAATGCTGCAGCTGGACGAGAGCAGTCAGAGCTTCCTGCAGCTGTGTCAATTGATAGTTGGCCTGCTCCAGGGGCTCCACAACACCTTGGCACATAGATCGAACGAGCTGAATGAACTGCAATTGCTGTTGGGTCAATTTGGGGTTCTCTGCCTCCAAGGCGGACAGTTCGTAGCTGCTGAAGACACCGGTTGCTCCATCCAGAGTACGAATAACGCTGACATTGAGCATAGATTGACTGCAGTTGCTCTGTCCGATGGCGGCGAGCAGCGAATGGGATGACGAATGGGATTGAGCCAAAGCCTGATTGTTGGCAAAATGTTGCGTTAACTGATGCAGCTGACAGTTGAGTTCCATCCAAACAGATTCCAAAGTTTCGGCCGCACTCAGCTTACAATCCTTATTGATAGATGTCAGAGTCAAGGTGGACGAGTAACTGCCAGAGTCAACATTTTGCAAATAGCCAGCATAAGTATCGTGGAATCTCACATAGATATTATCACGATGACGCTGCTCTGGATAATATGACATAATCGCCGCATATTGCAACATATGCTCGACACACTGTAATCCCAGATCATTGAGACGTCCAAACAGTTCATCGATTTGATTGCGTGTGCTATCATAACCTTCCAGTGTCTTGGCCGGCAAATGCAATTGTAGGACATCGACCAAGGCTAAGTATTCATTATGCCAACTGCTGCCCTCGAGCTTGAATTGTATCAATCTTACATTGAAGTCCGCCAATTGTTGTTGCTGCAAACTCTTCTCGTATCTGGACAACAGACATTGCACCATCTCGTAGTCCATTTGCCGCAATGTTGCCTGCCTCGCCAATGCCTCCGTGTGGCGTCTCTTCGAGGCATAACGCACCGAGGCCGTATTGAAGCTGTGACTCTCGATTGCCGATCCCAAGGAATTTATTTCCGCTATTAATGCACTTCGTTGATTCAGATTCACCAGCTCCTGTTCCGTGGTCAGACGTTGTGCTTGAATCTGTTGCAATTTCTCAATCTCTTGCAACATATTCGATAGTTGCGACAACATTTCCGGTCTGTAAAAGAAAAACAACAACGGATGGAGATGGTTATTAGTGGTGAAATAATCTTAAAGAAATACGGTTGGCAAATCTATTCTTCTTTATTATTAGTATAAATAAGTTACAGAGCTGTTAATGACTCTGCTGTTAAGTGATAATTACAGAGAGAAATTCAAGCACTGTTAACGACTCTCTTTGCAACTGTTAATTAAATAAGTACTGTAACGGATCTACTACTCTGTTAATAACAGAAATCATTTATAGGAAATACTGCTGTCAAGTTTAGTGATGTAAATGCAAACTGAACATCGATTTTAAAATCGTATTTTAAAAATCGGCAATGAAAAAATCGAGTTGTCGATTCATCGGAAATTTCAGCATCGATTCATCGATTTTTCATACAAATTTCCAATTTTGAAAAAAGTAAATATTAGATCTTAATTCTTGCGTTTATTTATAGACATACATTTTATAAAATTTTTAGGATTCAATAAAATCTCTTCTTGGTTTTAATTCACGTTGATAACAATTTATACAACAATCAAATGTAGAAAATAAAAGATAAAATAATTAACTAAATTCGCCAAACATGATAAGTTATAATAAAGTATAGTTTTAATGCCTGCTTTAAACTTGAGCACTGTTTAATTAATTTAAATGTTTACACCTTTACTGGATATATAGTTTGTATAAAGATACGTACAACTTTGTATGTACATAGAAATACATACAGTGGCTCACATCTTATTTCAACCAGCACCTTACAAGATTTAAGCATTTATAAAATCTACACTAAAAGGGATAACAAAATAATTTTAATGCAGGTTGTTATTTGTTAGGCCATGTTTCAACATATAAAATATGACTTCATTTATTTTTTAAATATTTTTCCAACATTTTATAATAATTAAAAACACTTTGCCTTAAGTGTGTTCAATTTAAGCAAAAATTCAGGCGCTCTATTATTTAAGCTTTCGATTTTTCATGAAAATCGATTTATTTTACTCGATTCATCGGCAAAATAAAAATCGAGTTCAAATCGATTTAAATCGGTTATGCAAAAATCGATTCATCGATGTTTCGATGTTTTTTTACATCACTAGTCAAGTTTACTCTGTTAATAACAGAAGAAATTTGAATTAAAAACATCTGACATCTCTACTTTTAGTTATTGAAAACAAATTAAAATACTGTTATCGACTCTAATGTTAACTGATCATTACAGAGAAATTCAAGTATCGCTTCGTAACTCTTAATTGAAGAAGTGTTGTAACGAAGTAAAGAAGTACAGTAAAGACTTTACACTGTTAATAACAGAAGAAATTTGAATGAAATACCTTTGACCAGCTCTACTTTTAGTTATTGAAAACAGATTAAAATACTGTTAACGTCTCTACTGTTAACTGATAATAACAGAGAGAAATTCAATTCAAATGCTAACGACTCTTTTCCCCCAACTGTCAATTAAAGAAGTACTGTAAAGACTCTGCTACACTTCTACTCTATTAATAGCATAAGAAATTTGAACGAAATACATCTGACAGCAGTACTTTTAGTTATTCAAAACAAATTAAAATCACTGTTAATGACTCTAATGTTAACAGATCATAACAGAGAAATTCAGGTATTGCTTCGTAACTCTTAATTGAAGAAGTGCTGTAAAGACTCTACTCTGTTCATAAAGAAATACTGCTGATAACCTTACGATTTATTATTGAAAACAAATTCAAATATTGTTTATGAATCTACTTTAAAGTGTTACTTACAGAGACAAATTCAAGTACTGTAAACGACTCTTATTTTAACTGTTAATAACAGAAGAAGACGAAAGAAGTACAGTAACAGTAAAGGAAATATTTAAAAAAAAATACTGCTGACTCTACTCTTGATTATTGATAATGAACGACCTTTAACGACACTTATATTAACTGTTAATAACTTAAGAAAATTGAATAGTTACAATAACAATAGAAGAACTGCTGTTAACAGCTCTACGCCTAATTATAAGTATTTTTTTAAATTCAAGTTCTGTTAACGACTCTTCTCGTAACTCTTAATTGATAAAGCACTACAATGGTACATCAATTGACCGATCATCAAATCGAGCAAAGTCTACGATTAGCAACCAAGGTCAATGCATTACTTCCGTTAACAATCCAAACCTGTTTATCAACAACTTTTCGCTTTGAACAACGCAAGGGCTGGCAACGTGTTGAAAATAAAGTTAACAGCTAAGTATTTAAAACTATTTGACCTCAACATTGACTGACGTTCGCGTTGTCAATGCTGGTTAGTTGATGTCGATATTGTGTATTGTATCAAACATGCTTTATTGTGAAAAATAAAAAAAAAAAGTGGTAAGTATATTGAGTATATCGATTGTTAGCACCAAAAATCCAAATTTAACAAGAGAAGGTTTTTTCTATTTATATTCAGTTTACATTAACGTTGATTGTGAAGCTTGTGTGTCGCTTGAGTTATAATTGTTAGGCAAATATCTCAGTTATTATACTGAATTGGCCCTTTGATATTTTTTGAATATAGATGCAAGTTTGGTAATAGTAGTCAACATATTTGTTATTTTCGCGGGAAGGGCTCGATGTATTTAAAAAAAAATAGAAACTAATTAATGTGTTTTGTTTAGTCTAAGATTAAATTGGCCGTTGCTTTCACTCTTCGGCAGACCAATTTGCATCCACATCATTGTTGTTTAGCTCAGCAAATATATCCTCTAAGAATTGGTCCTTCAGTTTGTAATAGTATCAATAAAAATGAGCAAATTTGCAATTTTATATTTTTGTCAGAGCTCGCAAAATATGCTCAACCAAAATATTCTGCGCGGTCTGCTCATTAAAAAGACCGAAAACATGACACAGAATCGTCTCAGTGTCTGAACAGCAAACCTTTTTTTCATATCGGGTTTCGGTTTGAGCGTAAGACACGAATCGATCTCTTACTGACCGCTCAATATGAACAGAAACGTTCGTCACTCAGCTACTGAGAGTCAGTAAGTGAGCAGAGCAAGCAGAGTTTTTGTTGTTGCGTTTGCCTTATGTTGTTGCCCTAGATATTTCGTCACAGACAAAGCTGTAAGGTGTAAGAGAGAAGAGGATACAGTGCTCATCTGTGTGCTTATGCGTATGCACGAAGGCTCGCTGTAAATCAGTGGTCGGCACGCTCCGCGCACCGCGCATAGGGATGTTCTCTGCCGCAGCGCTGCCTGCACACGTACAGTATAAAATTTTGCTGTTTCTGTTAAGTCGCTGTTATGGCGCTTTTAAGCTGAAATGTCACTGTTGAGGCGAAGCAAAATGAATCAGCTTCTGATCAGCCATTGTGATGCTACGCTGCACAATTTTGACAAATTATACATTGTATACAGAGAAAAATAAATGTTTTATGATGTTTTTGACAAAGTATTCTTTTTTATACATATTATGACCAATATAAAGATATAAATGTAGTCGACATAGTAAAAACATTTCACAAAGGCAAGAAACGGCACATGTCTGTTAAAATTCTGTTAATTCGCACACTACTGCAATGAAACATATGACTGTGTTGGTGCCGACCACTGCTGTAAATGTTTAGCTATCCACACGCGCAATACACATACATGCTCAGAAGACCGTTTGCCGAGCTTTTACGAAGTAAAGGATGACGAGTGAACAAACATGAGCCGAGCGAGCAAACAGATACGGTCGTCGTTTAAGCGAAGAGCAAGCCAAGAAAGAACGAAGTTTGAGTCGGTATTCGTACGAGTCGGTATTTTTTGACAACAAGCACGAGAAAGACCAATTATTGCGAGCTCTGATTTTTGTAGGTGGACAAATATCGATATGCTATCAGTCAATAGCGTTCGATAGTTGATCGTTTTAAACTGTTCATTCCGAAATTAGCTTCATTTTAATACATGTATGTACTATATATGTGTAACAAATAATTAGTAATGGATTTGTTGATAGGTTTTTTTTTTTTAATTATTATGATTCAAGGTAAAAAAGGAATTAAGTCAAACAAATATTGATCGAAATGTTGCCACCTCAGATGATGTGCACAAATTTTGTCAACATATAACAAAAGACTGAACATGAATTACAATTTCAATTTGTATTTTCGGTCCAATTATGACTTCAACTGTTGGCGTAAAGCCAACTGAAGTTTTTCGCATTGTCAATTTACAGTCAACGTGAACGTTGACGTTGCACTGTGTGCTAACAGAGTCCGTAGTTGGGAAATTATGTTAAAAACAATATTCAGAAATCGCAAGAACCAACCTAATAATCCCGTTTCTAAGATACACTTTGTTTTCTAAATTTCTAAGCAAATTTTAACTCACATATTTCTTCATTGTGAAATATATGTATATATCGTAAAACATTTTAGGTTTATCAATAAAATTGGTATGCCATCAATATCTCTGATATATAAACAAATTTTAAATGAACATATTTCAAAAAAAATATTTCTTTTAAACCTTAAATTTAACCTAATTCCTATAGAGCTATAATAAATTAAACTTGATAATAAAGAAATATAATGGCAACCGTATTATGTTCGGTTGATTTGATCTACACTTTTGACCTCTGTTACACTACTGTGCGTTGACTGTGTTGACCACTGTTAACACTAGGATTGCCTGAGTTGGCATCAAAATTGACGTGTTTGTCAATTACTGTTAATGCACCATAACGACTGCATTCTGTTAATAACAGAAAACCTATTAAAGAAATACTGCTGGCAACTCTTAAACATATGCAAGTACTGTGAATGAATTTACTTTTATGTTTTACTAACAGAGACAAATTCAAGTACTGTAAACGACTCTTATTTTAGCTGTTAATAACAAAAGAAGACGAAAGAAATACAGTAACAGCAGAGGATATTTTAAAGAAAAACTGCTGACAACTCTACTCTTAATTATTGAAACTATACGACTATTTGCGACACTTATCTTAGTTGTTAATAACTGAAGAACCTATTGAATTGAGACAATAACAACAGAAGAACTTTTAAAATAAATGCTGTTGACAACTGTACTATTAAATTTTGAAAACAGTTTTAAACTCTGTGAATGACTTTACTTTTAAGTGTTCTTACAGAGATAAATTCAAGTACTGTAAACGACTCTTATTTTAACTGTTAATAACAGAAGAAGATCAAAGACTTCACTTTACACTGTTAATAACAGAAGACATTTTAAAACTACTGTTGACAACTTTACTCTGAATTATTTATAACAATATACATTGACTCTCCTTTTAACTTTAATATGAGTTCTAATGTTAGAAGGAGAACAGTGACGAATCTTTTCTGTCACCAAAATATATGACATTTCAAAGAAATACTGAAATATTAACAGATAAAGCTTTTTAAGTATAATGTTAACGATTCCTCTTAACTTTTCTCAACTTTTATGAAAAAATATTGTTTACAAAATCATTAAAAATCAAATATTTTAACAGAATGACAATAACGATTTTCCCCTTTACTTTCAATAACAGATGTTGCTAGCAGTAGTACTGTTAAAGACTCGACTCTGTTAATAACAGATGTTGCTAGAAACAGTGCTGTTAAAGATTCTACTCTGTTAATAACAGATGTTGATTGAAATAGAACTGATAAAGTCTCTGCTTTGATTTTAACAGAAAAGAAACTGCGAAAAAACTTTAAGAATACTTTCAACTACTTCACTCTTAAGTCTTTATAACAGTGGTCGGCACCAACACAGTCATATGTTTCATTGCGTTAGTGTGCGAATTAACAGAATTTTAACAGGCGTCAAGCATGTGCCGTTTCTTGCCCTTTATATTATTGATTCGCATCAAAACGGCCATATATTGGTCATGATGTGTATAAAAATGAATACTTTTTCAAAAAGTCCAACAACCATTTATTTTTCTGTGTATATAATGTATAATTTGTCAAAATTGTGCAGCGTAGCATCACAATGGCTGATCAGAAGCTGATTCATTTTGCTTCGCCTCAACAGTGACATTTCAGCTTAAAAGCGCCATAACAGCGACTTAACAGAAACAGCGAAATTTTATACTGTACGTGTGCAGGCAGCGCTGCGGCAGAGAAAATCCCTATGCGCGGTGCGCGGAGCGTGCCGACCACTGCTTTATAATATAGAGAAATTCAAGTACTGCTAACGACTTTCATTTTAACTGCTTTAAGACTTCTGAACTACTCTACTCTGTTAATGTCACAAGAAATTTGCAGTAAGAATCGCTGTACTACTATTAACGATTCTTCTCTCAAGCCCGAGGGAATTTTAAATACTGTTAACGACTCTCCTTTTGAACTATTAATAACCATATAAACTATTTTCTGATTGCTTTGTAACAAGTGAAATTATAACGATTGATAAAAAAAAGGAAAAGCTTTTAAATAGGAGATAAAATTTCAGCTGAACTGTTTAAAATTATAATTGAAACTCTTTGGCACTGTTAACGTATATTCAGAAAAATGTTAAGGGAGTTTTAGTAATAGATAAAACTTTAACTAATGTTAACTCATCTTATCTATTATATTCTTAGCAACAGTAGAACTTTTGTTGAAACTTTTGGTAACGGAAGAAGTTCTTTCATTACTGTTAACGACTCTACTTTGAGCATTTAATAGCAGAGAAACGTTTAACTGTTAGCGACTCTCCTCGCTGAACCAATTTCAAAGACTGTTAACCTATCTTCTTTGAGAACACATTTCTACAATTATTTTTATCCAATTCTAAAATCGAATCCTTATTAATGAATTTTGTTATGAAATTTACAAATTGTAAATACTGTTAGCCGACGCTGTTAATGTTAATTTTATAGTTTCTTCATTCTTTCTTAAGATTAGTCTTATGACATTTTGACAACTCACTTATATTTCGACCAAAACTTCTGGCATTGCTTCAATTTGCCCACAAAGTGTCGCCTCTTGGCATCCCAATCCTGTAGTTTATTCTTCGTCTTGTCCTTCTTATGTAATTTCAACTCATTGGATGTTGAGGACGTTGAGGCAGAAGGTTTTGCATTGATAGCACGACGCAATGCTGTGGCATCATCATTAACAGTCCAATCGACCAAGGGATCATAGACAAAGGCCTCCAAGAGTGTGAGTAATGTTTCTCGCTCCTTACGCATCACCTTGAGAACATATTCACAACCGAGACGAAAGGCGCCCTGAAAAAATAATAATAATAATCCAATCACATATCATATATCAAGAGAGAGAGAGAGATAGATAGAGATATAGCAAATATATATACTATGTGTATATGAGTTATAGATCATTAACAGACTCGTAAATAAATGGGCAGGGGGAAAAACTCAAATCTTGTTTATCTATAGGCGTATCTAACAGATACAAATTGTACACATTGTGCCATTGTCACAGTCATAAAGCGGCAGACAAACATTTTTATACAGAACAACTGCTGATTTTATATGATATCGTATAACGTTCCATACATTGTTGATTCAGTGTTGTCAACTGCAATTGTTTCTCATACTTAATTTAGACCTTTTTTTCAGAGTTTATTAAGTAAATTTAAAGTTAGAGAATTTTGTATATTGCCAGCTTGTAGGATAAATTAGTAAACTATAATTGAATTTTCATCATAAACCACATATAGCTATAAACTCTAGCTATAATTTATCGATAACTACGTGAATTGCAACATTGGAATGTAATTCAGTAAAACCATAACATAATAATCAATAAAAGTTCTCAAAACTATTATTGTTAAGCAGCCAAAAAGTGAAGTCAATAAGATCTCTAAGCGATCTTCTATTTTTCCATCTAAATTTAGCTACTCTTTGCCCAGTTTACCCGCTAAGTTGGCAACACTGGCGCACAGTCATAGATATTTTCTTTTTTATTTTATAGTATAGAGTTTTGTTCAGATATACGACTGTTTCTAATCGATGTTTACAAATGTTGATTGCACATTCACACACATTTTAACTTTGAAATTGTGCGTAATTTGTGACTGTTTTTTTTCGGCTGTTTTCTGGTTTTCTGTCGTGGGTTTTTGGGTGTCCTATAAATTATACCGTACCAGATATTACTCATACGCCGCATGTCACCACCATTGATATACCATATACTAAATAATATAATTTTATAGAAACATAAGGCACAACACACAGAACTGTTTTCCCTCAATTCGAAAGCTAAAAATCTAAGCACAAAACAAAACAAAAATATACAAATCATATCATTTCACAACTAGTACGTGTAAGCTCCACGGCTCACAGTGGGTTAACTTTGAAGAGCTATAAATATGTATGTGCACCTACATATAGAGATAGGGAGACCTGCATACGTAGCAAAAAAAATCCATTAGATAGTTTTAGCCATGTCATGTTGTGGACATTAGAGATAGTTCGTGTATCGTGTTTATTATATACATACAATGTTGACTAAGTTGCGCTACTGATTTAGGCATATATTTCTTTTATATTGAAAATATTTAGCATATCTACTAGCGCTATACATATTTGGATCATTTTCTACATATACAGGTAGATGTAAAAAAATCACTAAACTAAGAAATATTCTATTTTACGCTTAACTAACACATTTTTGTATGGAAACTTTTAGAAATAAATGTAGATCAAGTGTTCGCTTAGCATATAGATATTAGATATGAAAGCGTGTGAAAACTATTGATCGATTAATATCAATAGTAATAGTAAATATATCGATCAATAGTCTTCACACGCTTTTATCGCTTATATCTATCTTCTAAGTGAACACTTGACTTAAGTGAGAAATACTTAACTTTTGAATTATAAAGATTAGAAACTCATTGATATGTTCCTTTAATAAAACTACTCACTATCGATACATAAATCGATAACTTTAATAATGGACTCACTTTCTCCTACTCTAAAGCTGCAGTCATAGTTCGTGCTGAGACGAAGCTGAAGACGAAGACAAAGCTGAAGACGAAGATCAAGACGAATAACTGTGTAGGGCGAATCATATGAATTGGCTCGAATGTGTTCGTTGTTAGTGTTGGATAAACACAGCTCATTTCGATGGACATGTTCACTTGTTCTTTTTGCCGAGAAGAGTCAACTCGCTTATATTGCTCTCTTACTAAGTTACTCACTCGCTCAGTTGCTCACTTCTTCAGTGCCAATAAACAGCTCAGTCAACCACTATACTTTTATAACGACTCGGCTCTTAATGCTTAGCAGGAATACATCAATACTAGTTGGGGTTGGCCACGCTTCCTTCTGCTTGTTATATACTACTATTAACAAATCTAATATACCCCCACATGGTATAAAATTGAGAAAGAATGCAAAATGTTCTAAGAAATTACGCAAAATGTCCTAAACATAGCGATAGATCACAATAAAAGTGCACAAAATTGAGCAAAAGGAACAATTGAGTAAAAGTGAGCGTATGAGAGAAAGGGAAGGAACATGTTCACTTGCTCAGTTTAGTGAACAACTCTTTTTTGTACACTCACTCATGAGCAACCCAACAATATTCGTAGTGCAAGCGAAGACGAAGATAAAGAAAAAGAAGAAGACGAAACGCACGCAGTCAGCTTCAAATAGTGCAGTACAGTAATTTGAAGCAGAATTGCTTGCGTTTGACGCCGTTTCTTTTTGCCAAAATGGCGTCTTCCACTATGTACATTTGTCAGCTTACTCCTTACGCAGCCAATTCGTCTTTATCTTCGTCTTCAGCTTCGTCTCAGCGCGCACTATGATTGCAGCCTAATGGCTGCTTATAAACATATCAGTTCACTTAACTTACTCAAAAACTATCCATGAATATTTGTATTTACCAAACTGATTATAATTTTCAAGCAGACAATTATCGATAAAAATCAACCGTTAGTATATTAAATCGATAGGCAATTCAACTGTCAAACATCTCTATTTCAAAGCTCTTAGTGTTCAATGGTAGAGTTGTATCAAATCGTTCGGATTAAGATCAATTGAACTTAAAGTTAAATTATGAATTTTATTTTAATTTTGTTAAAATGAATTGCGTTTTACTAAATTCTATCTTGAAACATAACAATCGACAGTAACGATTTAAGATTAGAATCAACCAACGAACTATAATGGGATTTGAGTCATTGACCGAACAAGGCACTGACCTGTATGAAGGATTAGTTCGTTCATCAAAAATTGAACTATTGAACTAAATCAAAATTCAAATAAATTTTTGAAATCTATTACAAACATCTTTAGATAAATCGAAAGTCTGTACACATCTCTAATGTCTGATTGTAAACTTGCTTTGTTTATACAAAGCGCAATTGGCTAATTAATTTAATGAATTGCTTTTAAAAATGTGTTTATAAACATTCCAACAACTATTCCATGAATTCAACTAACACACAAAAGTTGATTATGAACTAAGTTGAATAAATTATAAACATTATAAGTTTATAAACATTTGGTTTTGTAAATTTAAAAAACTCATGAATGTTCCGTATAAATGTAGTATTAGCTTAATTTCCTTTTATTTTATGAATTTTTCTATCGGATTAATTAAAAATTCCATCGATAGTCTAAGCTCAATGTGCACCCATCTATAATAAACAAATTAGTTCGCTTAACATTCGTCTTCATTTCTATATATTTTCATTTCATGGATATTTTCATTAGAAAACTATTCAAAATTGTCAAAGAGGGTTTCATAAATCAATAAATTAGTCGATAGTTTGAATTTAGCACACACTCCACTCTAATTCCTACATTCATCCTAATTCCTAACTTCATCAGTTGGCTTTTTATTTATTAATATTTGTTAGTTCTATTTTATAAATATTTTTCTAGGAAAACTATTCCTATTCTGTTTTAAAATCGAAACACTGACAAGTTTAACAAGTTCTCATATTATCTTTACTTACAAACTTTTCAATTAGCTAAAGTATCTTCTTTATTTCTTAACTCGATCCATTTCATGGATTATTTCCATAAGAAAAATATTTAAAATCGTCAATTTTATAATCCAAAAAAAAAATCATTATCATACATTAGTTAGCTAATTTTCTACTTTAATTTTTAATTCGTTCCATTTTAAGGAGATTTCTATCAGAAATAAATTCAAAAACTGTCGATAGGGGCTTTCATAAACGATATATTAATCGATAGTTCGTATTCAACAGTTACTCATCTCCAATGCTTACTGAAAAACGAAGTAAACCAATTACTTATTTCTTACTTATTTAATTAATTCCATTTCATGAATATTTTCATATAAAGACTATGCAATATTGTCAATTGAGTATCTTATGTCGATAGTCCAGGGAATTCACCAGTAAACTACCATCTCTATGGAACAAAAGAACCCCCCGAACAGGGCAGTAACATTTTGCCGTGGTCGACTTAGTCAGATACACTAACCAAATGTTAGGTTTAGACCTAATGTTACAACTGATATTGCCAACTGGTTATTTGGTATTGTAGCTAATGTGTCGAGGGCTTATCGACGGATTGCGTTTCTCACGCTGAATCTGGAGCTGTTATCAGTTGGCGCACTGGATAATATGCTGCTGATGGTGAAGCGAAACGTAAACAAACGACGCCCACGAGCTGCAGTTTGTGTAGTTGGTAGTTCGATTGTTGGCAATTGCCAGTTGATTGTTGATTGTTGGTGTTGTCGCTGCAAAGTCCTTGCCCCATGTGGTGCCCAATGATGGTGGTGGTCGAGACTCTAGACCCGCTGGCAGATTGCTAAACACTGGCACTGTGTGCGTTTCGTAGTCGCGCTTCGAATTTCGATTTCGATATATTATTATACTATTTTTGTTTTCGTCTGTTTTGTTTTTCACTCAACGTGATTTCCAACAGCTGCTGACGTTCGACGTGTGTGTGCGTTTGCGTGTGTGTGAGTGTGGGAGATTCCCAACGAACTCGTGTGGGCGCAATGACCATCGAGGACTATCAAAATATTTGGCTAAAGCTGAATGCAATTAACACTATAGAGAAATTAACCGATGATGTTATCACAATTGATCCGACAACGACGACTGACGAAATCCCTTCGCTTCATCCGGAGGAAGAACAACACATTGGCGCAGCTCTATTGCTCTGGGTGATCATAAATGCCATCATCTTTGTCTTCATTTTGGGCGGCAACATTCTAACAATTGTTGCGGTTCGCACTTGTCGCAATCTTCGATCGGTTATCTCCAATCTGTTTATCCTGTCGCTGGCCGTATCCGATTTTATTGTCGGAGTTGCTCTACCCTATCACGTCGCCTTCTACATGGGCATGGGCTTTAATCTTGGACGGTTGCGTGGTCTATGCCTTCTGCGTTTCTTCCTCTTTATCTATGCCTGCTGTGTCTCCATCCTGACGCTCATCTCCATTGCCGTGGATCGGTATATTGCAGTCATGTATGCTCTGCACTACAGACGGTAAGTCGTTGACAAAATTCTTCTCTTCTGTCTTTCTGTCGTACTATATTCCTTTGTCTTTCCTTCTACTGTTTTCCTTTCATTTATTTAAGCTCAGTGCAGACGACCACTTTCCCACCGACACTTTTATACCGGGTGTAAAGTGTTTTGAAAAAAACCAATCGGTTCTCTTCTCACTGAATCTGGCTACACTCTAAACACTTTAGGCATTTGATGGACTCAAGTAATCGGGGAAAAGTCGTCACTGAGAGCCCACCCAACACCGACAGTTTTTTTTTTTTATAAAAAAGTGTCGGTAAAAATGTAGTCGTCTGCACTGAGCTTCAAGGTTTTCCCCTGAGATTAAAACTTTTTCTAAATCAATTTTTTAATATTCAATAGATTCTGATCGGTTTATTTTTCTTTTCCTTCCTCTATCTTCTTTATATCCTTATTTTCCCATTCCTTCGTATCTAAATTGTGTTCCAATTCTAGTACCTTACATTGGTCCTCGAACCCTTAGGAAAATACTTTCTTAAAATAAAAGTTCAGTTCGTAAAGTTTTAATAAAACCATTTTTATGTTAAACAAATCAAGGGAACATGGGAAATATTTGAGGAAATCTAAAAAAATTAGTTGTTATTAAACTGAGCTAAGGTTCGAATCGAATCATTGAGTTCGCCAAGCGTTTTCAAAACTATTCCCGAATCAATCCGAAATCCTGCTCTAAGATTATTCAAAAAATCTTCTTAAAAATGTTGGATTAGAGCGGTACAAACATTTCGGTTCTTGCATAGGAATTTGTTTCGTTTTCGGTAGAACATTTAAAAGGGTTCGCTTGAGTTAATAGTTCCTTTTTCAGGTTAATTCCCTATTTTTTTAGCAAATTGTTGGCTTAGTGAATTCCATCTTCTTTTCTTTTAATTCTACTTTACTTTCGGATGTCTTTAATCTTCCCAAATCCGTGTCAGTTTTCTTACAGATTTTATTGCTTTTCCAATATATTTATTTTATGCATTTTTTTTTAAATTTATATCTATTTGTCATCTTCTTTTAGCTTTACTTACTTTCTGGTTTCTATTCTAACCTTTAGGGTCTCTCATTTTCATAACAGTTTTCAGTATTCCTTTAACAATATATCTTTATACCATTGCTTTCATTTTAAGAGCTTTTTTTATTCTTTTCCTCATTGCTAAAGGAGAAGAATTGAAAAAGATTTCATGAAAGTATTTCTTTCCACTTTGCTTAAGAATAAGGAATGATGTCTTTTTTCAGTTCTTCAGCCCGTTTTATCTCATAGATACTCAAAGTTGTGGAACAGTCCTTTCATATTTCTTAAATACTTCTTTTTGGTTTTTATACCATGTTGGGTATATAAAGTTTGTGCAAAGTATGGTCAGCATCAATGGCCGAGTCGATATAGAGATGTTTGTTTGTCTGTCTGTCTGCCTGCCTGTCTGTCTACCTGCCTGTCTGTCTGTCCGTCCGTCGTATGAACGAAAGGATCTCACAATTTGTAAGAGCTAGAAGCACCAAATTTGGCATGCAGTGTAATTAGACACATCAAGTTTATTTCAAATTCTAGTTACTATAACTTCTTCTCCTTCCAATCGAATAGAAGCAATTTACAAGAGCAGTTTTATAGCTAGAGACTTGAGATTTGACACACATGATGAATATATTGAGGTCAATGAGTCCTGTCCTGTCACAGGGTATATTACGGTTGAATTTCCGACTCTTCAGCTTCTTTCTTATTGCCTTTATTTCCTTTCGTCACTTTGCTGCATCTATTCTCCAACTATTCAATCGACAAATGTTCTCCGTATTCCCCACAGACATCTTAACTAACCTAAACAATCTTTTCTTTCTTTTTCAACAGTTATATGACGCGTCGTGTGGCATATTTAATCATCACATGCAACTGGTGTGTCGGGGCTTTGGTGGCACTGATTCCCATCTTTTGGAATAAATGGTCTGAAACGCAGGGCTGTGAGTTCGACGAGGTGTTGTTGCCCTGGTATGTGGCAGGGATTATAACGCCTGGATTCGCAATCATCTGGATCTGTATGCTTATCTTCTACTGGCGCATCATGAGGGAGGCATCGAAACAGGCCCAAAGACTACGTCAGTCTGTTGTCTACAATACGCACAGCAATCACAGCATGTTGCATCCGGATTGGAAGAGTGTACAGATTGTGGTCTTCATAATGGGATGCTTTACTCTGTGCTGGCTACCCTATTTCAGTGTGGCAATTGCCCAATTGTTTAGAATCTGTCGCAGCAACTCGATTATCTACAAATCGGCCTTCTCGCTGGCCATTGCCAACTCGGCCCTCAATCCGATCATCTACTCATGGAAGAATGCCGGCTTTCGGAGCGCCTTTGCCCAGACTCTGTGCTGCAAATCCGCTAGCTGTTGTCGCGTCGATCCCGATGTCGAGTTGAATTTGCCCTCGGATAGCATTAAACAGCGCATCGATAGCAACAGCTGCTATGCGACAGCTACAAAACCCACAAAAACTATTAAAACTATAGAAAATATCTCAATTCCTTGCCAAGGAACGCAATAAACAAATGTAAAAAAAGACAAAAGTGTGTGTTTTAATTATCTAGTATGCTGACATTTCAAGTAACTGCAGAAAGTACTTTATGTGATTTCTAATATAATGCCTTTTACATACGGAAAAGGGAGTATGGAAAGAGATAAGGAAGAAAAACTATATATTAGACTACATGAATTCCCAACTTGGGAAAGTTTTAAAGAAAATTTAGAGAAATCCCACAAGTTTTTCTCTCCTCGACACTCAAGCATCCATAGGGAATAGTTAACTAACATGTAATCCATTCGATCTACAGCAAAACATGGACATTTTCCTTTTAAAGTTTATTGAAATAGATGGAAAAAAAAATCCCAGGTGAATCCCTGTCCTAGGCATCTCAAACATTTACAGGCAATACTACTTATATAAGACACCTTAGTTTTGTGTAATTTAAGACAACTTATGAAGAATATTGGAAACCACTAGAGTAATCCAACAGCGTCAAAGGTAAGGTGAGATTAAGGTAGTTATTTAATGAGTGATTTATTATACCCGTTACTTGTTGAGTAATAGGGTATATTTGTATTCAATGAAGGGGCGGAAAGTGGCAATCCAAAAGATTGAAACAAACTGGTGCTGCTTAATATATAAGGTAGCCTCTAGCTCTTATAGTCTTTGAGTTCTAGAATAACATACAGACATCAATACGGACAGTTAATGCTTATCAAGAATATACACAGAACAACAAAAAATAAGTATTTCGTATTTGAAACGCCACATTTCAAACATGATTTTTCACTAAGAATAAAATTACTAAAGTCAAAAATTTCGATCTTAAATCAATTACGATTTCTAAAGTCCGAAAATGTAAGTAACTTCCTATTTTCAAACACAAAAGTGAGTTTAAAGCAAACATGATGTAAGTAAATTAACTGCTGATTTAAATACAATTCAAACTTATTATGAGTGTTTTAAATTCTATAACTTAGTTACCTTAAATACATAATCTATCTATATAACATGGACAACATCGCAGACTGCTCAAATTAAACAAACTATTAGGCTTTCTGATAGTGTGAAAGTAAGTATAGACTGACTACCAAAGTTATCCTGTTAAATAGTCTTCATTTCTGAGGTCCTATCAAGCCGACAAGCTGGAACCACTAAGCATACAATACATAGAGGCGTCAAACAGCGATTTTGCTGAGCACAACAATTTTTGCAGCCTGACGCCCCAGAATACTTTGTTGATAGCCGAAGTTGTACAGCCCCAGAGCGATCGCCCGACGCTCAAAGAACGAGAGCGTAGCAAACAATTTCAGTGTTGGACAGACACCAGAACGATGCGCACGTCTGTGTCGCTCGCGCTCGCATTTCGATCCTGTGTGTGTGTGTGTGTCCAATTATGTACACGCGCTCGTTTGCTTGTATGCGTGTGCGTTATGAAACATGGCAACAGCGCAATGACAACGCTTTATTCTATTCTAGCAACAAAAGCGAGAATCAGACGGCGCTGTTATTTGTATATCTGTCGGATTTGATGACGGCAGCTTAAGTGCCACTTAAATATAAATGTAATTATAAATTTTAAAAGTAATAACTATTCTGAAAATAGTAAGGATAATTATTAAATATATTTCAAGAATAAATGACTCGACGGGGAGTTGAGGGCCGCCAGTCTGCAAAATTATTTGTGCTCAGCTAAATCGCAGTTTGACATCGCTATGTATTGTATGCTTAGTTCTGTAACTATTTGGGAATTCTAAAAATATTGAGTTAATAATAATCAATATAATAATAATAATCGAATACATCTAGAGTTATACTAAGTAGATTAAATTAGATTAGATTATGCGTACTTGGTTTAAGAATTTGTACACTCATTTTAATTATGACAAATATCTCGCACTTAAATTAAGTAAAGAATTTTTCGCTCTGTGTAATATTTACTTTATGGGGTCTTTCAGACTTTCTTCTGCATGACAAATTGAATAGACACTTGGTACTTTTTTAAAGTACAGAGTTTTAAAAGTAAATAAATACTTAGAGTAAAGTAATGCAACACAACAACTGAAAGTTAAGTACTTAAAAGAGTAGGACAAGATATGCGGAGGGATGAAGATGTGTCATAATTGCTTTATATCATTTCAAAAACGTTATGAAACCCCAAAAAGAACTTAGGAATAAAAAGTGTACGATAGATAGTAAGGTATTCTTTGAGTGTGAAGCCAAAAAATCCATGGGAAGGTCACTTGAATCTTAAAGAGCATCGTCAAAAGAGGGAATCCTAGG
Organism: Drosophila histrio; assembly: GCA_958299025.2. NCBI lineage: Eukaryota > Metazoa > Arthropoda > Insecta > Diptera > Drosophilidae > Drosophila > Drosophila histrio. The sequence continues at coordinate 53,752,770 of OY282582.1, read as the reverse complement.
TGTTAGCTCAGACATTTTATTTCAGACTCTCTAAGAGTCTTTAGCTTCTCCTATTTTTGGAATGTGTTGTTACACTTAAGTGCCAAGATCTTATGATGCTTATAAATATAATGTTTGATTCTTCGACTTACCTCGACGCCGGTTATGCCCAGAGCATCGACCATGTTCTGGGTCAGTCGGAAGGGCACACGCTCGGGAATACGAAGACTGCGTCCCTTCTCAAAGCAGACATTGTAGTCGATGTGAACGATATCACCGCTGCTCAGATTGATGAGCACATTGTCCAGATGACGATCGCCCAGTCCGATGACATAACCAATCACCGACATGACCGCCATGCATGTTGTATATCGTCGCACCGATTGACGCCACTCGGCGGAACTTCCCGCTTGACACCAGAGCTCCCGAGCCAGTAAATCGCCCGGCGTCTCCTGCATAAGCTCGGCCAGAACTTGACGCAACGCAGACAATGGCCACTGACGGCGTGGATCGGTGACAAGCATATTATGCTTGGCCAACAACGGAGATAACTTGTTGTAGAAGAGATCGGTTAGGCGACGCGATGAGCCGGCTGTTGCCAATTGCGGCTGACGTTGTTGCCACTTCTTGTATAGGGCAAACAATGGCGTTACACCGTCCACCCAACTAATTAAACCCGACTGCGGACCCAGTGGTATAACAGAATAATGATGGGCCCGATAACAACTGTGTGGTGTATCATTTTTGCTTGCCATTATAGCATTCGAAATAGACAGAAATTGCATGATACGCTCATCGAGATGTAGATCCTCCAGTCCCTTAAAAAGGAACGTATACTTCTGTCCATTGCAGCCATAGAAAGCGACCTTCTTGGGTTTCGTTTTCGTTGGCAAAATACACACCGTACTCTCCACACACTCTATATACACCGGCTGCTGTTCATCATGGGCATCCAGACCCGGCATTGAGATACGCATACGTCCAATTTCACAAAGAACCGGACTAATACTCTGCATCTTAAGTGTTGTGCTCGTGCCACGCAACATATTCAATTGGAAGACATGATAAAGCTGCTTTAATTTATCCCATGCCTCGGGATAGGCACGTTGACGCAATGCCTCCAACGTTGACTTAATTGGCCCATCAAAACGTCGCTTAAAACTGCGTTCATAATTCGTTTCCGGTTCACGATCCGTAAACGCCATCAATGCCTCCAAATCGCTAAGCAATTGTGGACGCCAGCTATTAAATCGATTCTGTTTACCCTCATGATCATCAGGTTTGAATTCACCGGCCAGAGCATTTACACGACCCACATAACTATTGTAGATATGCGCCAGAGAATGTATCCAATACTCATCCCACAACAGACACACACGACGCAGTTCCTTGACCAACAGTTGAACATGCTGTACCACAGCTGGCGATTGTTTAGACAGAGCACCCAATAGACAGGCATAACAACTGCTATTATTTAACATTGTGGCTGTTATTTCAGTGGGTGTGGTCAAAGGTGTTGCCTGCAATTCTCGATTAGCGCCAACGACAGCGGGAAATGTTACCAACTGGGGGCAACTTTCGGCCAGGCGACACAGCAATGCACAAACACTTTTCCGCACATACGGCTCGTGATGATTGAGTCGACTAAAGAGTTGCGGTATTATAACCTTCCAGGGACCAATCGGTGTGGTTCTTAAACCCTGTTCCAATACCTCCTGCAAACCGCTGGCATGTTTAACAATTAAACGCAACAAACGCAACGTTGTCGTCACCATATTGCTGTCATCCATGCTGCGTTCGCTGCCCGCCTTTAAACTCAAATAACTGAAATATGCACGTGCCGCTTCCTTGTAATAATCAAAAGTATTGGCCATTGCACGTCGCCAGATGCGTAATATGGATTCCAGCACGCTAGCCGGTTTATCAGCCAGCAAACTAAGACGTCGCAATCGTATTTCACACTGTGCATCCGCAACGACCAACTGTTCCTCGGTTTCCTCCTCCTCTGCCTCACAAATAATATTGCCTGCTGGCTGCTGTTCCATGCCACGTAATGCCTGCAACAATTGTTGCAACGTCTCACCATCCAACGGCAACTTGCCCATGCCCAATGCCTGTCCAATGGCATTGACATCCGTTTGCGTTAATACACAACCGCAGTCTACGATCTTTTTGCCCCAACGATAACACCAATTGCCATAGGCAATCAGTGCCTCCTCATTGTCCGGTCGCTGTTGTAGACTGGCATTGATAAGACGTGCCACAAGACGTTCACCGTGCGGCAAGGCCATCGGTTGTGATGTGCCACGTATTAATGGACACTCGGGCAATTGTTCCAGCAACTGTTGCATTGTTGGCGACAAATTGGTGGCCAAACCGCTGCAACTTCTTGCCGTTATCCAATCGGACAGTGTTAAAAGTAAATCGGCACCCAGACTGCCAACCGAAGACACTTGTGATTGTCGCTGTACGGCCAGACATAGGGCAGCACAGACATTAATCGAACTCAATTCGCTGCATTGCAATTGTTGTTGCTGCTGCAAATGCAGACATTTGGCCATTTCACCATACGCCCGCAACAATTGTACATTATCCGTGTCCAATTGTTGATCGAGCAATTGACGTGCCATTGTCGGCAACGATTGTCCAAAGTATAGTTCCAACATTGATTGACAGGTCTGTTGATTTCCCTCTTCGCGTGCTACCAGCGCTGTATCCAAATACAATTGGCCCAGACTCTCGACACTGCAATGACGTCTCAGCAATTGTGTCCATGCCACACAGCGCAGCAATAATGTGCTATTAATTTTATTATCCTTGCTATCATCATTACCTGCTGCCGCCACTGACATCATGGGCAACAGACATAGCTGTTGTTCCGCATTTCGGCTATTGGTCAATTTATATGCCACATGCTGCAGGACCATCAATTGTTGCCAATGCTGCTGATCGCAGCTAGAGTTTAGCAATGCCTCACGCCAATTCATGTCCAACAATTGCTGCACCGTCGACGACAATTCAAAGTTTCGTTCGCCATTCTCCTGCAACGCTTGTTGCAATACAATATTCTCCAGTTTTCCAATCACATGACTCGCAGCAAAGCTGGCATGCTCCGCTGTTCCCTCACTTGGCCACAGACTCAACTGTTGCAATGCTCCACTTAGCTCATCCGAGCTGCTCTTGGCCAACAACTGTTCCCAGCCACTTGTCTGTCCATTTGTCTGCTGTAGAAATGTATTCAGCGGCATTGTTTCCTCCGCTCGCTTCAACTGTGTCCTCAACTCTGCCAACTGTTGCCATTGTCCTGTGCTCTGCAAGCATTCCGTCAGCTGGGCAATCACAAATTGTCGCGTATGCGGTTCCAACTCCAATTGTTGTTCCTCTGCTGCCAGCACACTACGATAGCCGGCCAGTGCTTGCTCCTTGCGGCCAGCTGCCTGTTCTGCGGCATGTTGCAGCCACTGATAGCTCTTCTCGCTCCTCGCACGCGCCCAGATGTACAGACCACGCAGCGAGTCCGACTCGCGGCATCGGATAAATGCCCAGGCCAAGTAAACAATCGCCTGGCTGTAGCTGCAATCTTGGGTCTTCTGGGTCAACAGGATTTGCTAAGGAAAGAAAGCAGAAAGGAACGATTATGAGCTATACACAGTTCAGTGATTTGTAAACTATTGGTCACACTGATTTATACTTGGGCTTCTTGGAAAGTTGGGATTTCCCTTTAAAACACACTGTAGTCCGTTTTTATAGCCTGTGCCCATTAAAAATGGGCAAAAAAGGCTATAATGAATTTGTGTGAATGTATGTAACAGGCAGAAGGAAGCATCTCCGACCCTATAAAGTATATATATTCTTGATCAGTATCAATAGCCGAGTCGATTGACACCTGTCCGTCTGTCTGTCCGTCCGTCCGTCCGTCTGTATGAACGCGTGGATCTCAGCAACTATAAGAGCTAGAGACTTCAAATTTGGAATGTAGGTTCCTGAATACCATACGCAGATCAAGTTTATTTTTAATTTTCGATATCGAGTCCCGTTGGTTTTAAAATTAGAAAAATCACCATAACATAAGCAATGTCTAAGCTATAGACTTGAGATTTGGCACACATGATAAAAAGCTTGTGCTTAATGTGTCCTGAAAATTTCATTGCGATGCCACGCCCGCTTCGCCATTAACTCGGAAAAGCTGATAACAAGAGCAGTTTTATAGCTAGAGACTTGAGATTTGGCACACATAATAAGTATCCTACTCTCAATGTGTGCAACAAATTTCAGTACGATCGGATTTTGAACTCAGAAGTTATTCAAGTAACAAATTTATGCAGCGCAGCAGATGCGTCGCAGCGCAGTAGCAGCGCAGTAGCAGCGCAGTAGCAGCGCAGTCGCTGCGCCGCCCGACGATATAATGAACGAAAAGACGCGATTGTTCATGTATGTTTGATTTGCCTTTCGTCTGCTGTGGCGCTAAACATAAACAATCAACAGCCGCAGTCCAGTGTGGCCAGACTATCGCAAGCTACCTACTCTCGATGCAAGCAAAATCGACTTCAAGCGATATATTTAAATCCCATTATAATAAAAAAACTTTTCTTTGAAGACCTGCACAGGCTATCCTACTGTCGCGCCCGCTCGACTGATCGGCTTGTTTTCTTTAACAATTTATTTTTAATAAAGGCAAAAATGCAAACAAGGCGACTGCAATTGTGAACGATGTTTACGGCCCCGATACTGTTACGGCTAATAAAGCGCAATTTTGGTTCTGAAGGTTTTATTCTGGAAATATAGACGTTAAAGATGCAGATCGTGTCGGTAGACCCTTGATCGAAAATTCGAATAAGATCGTTGAGATTACTGAAGCAAACCAGAATGTCAGCAGTCGAAGGCCGCGCGCACACTAGCGGCTGAAAACTTAACTTAAAGCTGAACTTATAATCGCGCTTATAAGCCCGAAAAAAATCAAAGCACTGCTTGTACGACAGCTCGCACACTGAAAGCTGAACTGAGCGTATAAGCTTTAGGTTCCACTCCGCTTTGTTAGATATTATCAGCAGCTGGCAAGCTTATTAAGATTCAATTTAAAGTGGATTGCAAGTCATTAATAAGCGAAACTATGCAAAATGCTGAACTTAGAAAGAAGTTAGATGAATGCGTGCCTAACGAATTGTCTAAAGAAAACATAATGGATAGAATTCCAATCTGCGAATCCTTAAATGGATTGTGACTGGTGATGAAAAATGGATCACATACGACAATGTTGTGAGCGAATGAACGTTTAGAGGAATTGGATGGAAATCATCTACCATAAGCTGCTTCCATCGGAGCAAACACTCAACTCGGACGTCTATTGTCAACAATTAGACCGTTTAAATATTGCAATTGACCAGAAGCGCCAGAATTGGTCAATGGGAAAGGCATTGTATTCCATTAGGACAACACTAGGCCACACATATCAATAATGACACGCACCAAACAAAGGAAGCTTCGATGGGAAGTTTTAATGCATCCACTGTATAGTCCGGATCTAGCACCAAGCGATTATCATCTTAGCAACAAGTCATTGAACAAAATGTGATATATTTGACATAAATCGGACCACCCAAGCCATAAATAAATTAATTTTAACCAGTCGGGAGGCTTCAGTCGAATGAGAGACCCTTTACATATTCATCAAAAAGAAAATAATAGTATAGACCTGAATAAATAAATTTTAAAACGAATGACAACCTAAAAAAGAGTGTGCCTCTGGTAGGTTTCGAACTCCAGAGCCATACCGCAAGAGTTCGACACTCTAACCATTGCGCCAATGCAGCCATAGTCGATTATCTGGCAAATTATCAATTTCCTTAAATATGCCTTATATATGCCGAATTTGGAACTTGAATCTTTAAAGTTACACGTGTGATTCGGGTTTTTACGATTTTTGTGGGCGGAAGGGGGCGTGGCAAAATTATAAAACAAACTTAACCTTTTCGGAAGCCTCAGGAGTATTGTCACTTAATTTGATTGCTCTAGCTCTTATAGTCTCTGAGATATAGGTGTTTAAACAGCAGGACAGACGGACGGACATGGCTATATCGACTTGTCTGTTGATGCTGATCAAGAATATATATACTTTATGGCGTCTGCCAGACTTCCTTAGACCTGTTAGGCACATTTTTTTTATAGACCCTTATGCTTTTTTAAAGTAAAGCGTCTAAAAATTTGATTTCTTTTTTCCCATTATAATACTTTCTATACATATATATTTTCCCTCCCCACATTAAAAAATACTGTGCTGGGTTTATTTTTGACCTCAATTAGCACAGGGCGAAAGTATCTTAATCTCGTCTACCAACTCACCTGGGCATAGCGTATGACCAGCTCCGGCTGCTGGCTGTGCATGGCAATGATGACGACTCCGATGCGTATGCGATTGAACCACGACTGACACGTCGGATTGTTGAGGCGAAAGAAGGCGCTGACGGGTTTCTCCGGTGCACGCAAAGCAAACGCACTGCCCTCGGCGGCATTGTAGATGAGCTTCTCGAGTGCGTCGAGAAAGCCCAGCAACATATTTAGATTCGCACGCGTATTCGACAATTGCTGGAGTGAATAGGCATGCTGAGTTTGACGCTCCGACTCCTTGGCACAGCCGCTCAAGAGACGTGCATAACGCATAACGATTGCCTCGAAGGCCAGAAACGTATCCTGCGGTTTGCCGAGCGTGGTGCGCAGCTTTTGATCTACACAATAGCGTGCTGCCTCATATTGCAGCCAGGCGGCAGCGAGACGTTCACAACGTCGCGTACACTGTGACAATTTCTCTTGGCGTTCGTCCAACGCAATCAATTGGCAACTGCGCATGAATAGCGTACGCAGGCAATCGGCAAATAGTTGCTGTTCCGGCGCCTGCAATTGTTCGACAAAATCCCTAAAGACATTGTCACGCACCGCGGTGCATTGACTCAATCGTTGCTGCCAGACACAGACATGTCCCATGCCATTTGGACGTCGTTGTAGACTTAGATTTAGTGGCAATTGTGCAAAGATCTGAGCGTAGGCTGAATGAGCGCAATTACTCAACGATTGCAGCTGTTGCAATGCCGTCTCGCGATATAATTGCAACAATTGCAGACTTAATACAGACGTGCCATAATTCAATACCGTCTGCATACAGCCGGCACTCTCCAATGGTGCACACTTTGCCGACATGCCAGCAATACTCTCACAAATGCCATGGAAATCCTCATGTTGCAACAACAAACTCGCACGTGTCTCGCATTCGGCCAACAATGATTTTGTCCAATTGAGCAACAGTTTTAAATTCAACGGTGCCAACAACGCTGCGTGATTTAAACAATTCGCAAGGAATTTGAGAATATGTGCAAAACTATTCGCTGTCGGCGATGGACGATGCGAATCCTTATTACTAGTATTGTCCACCTCACGCAACAGGCTCGAATTGTTGCGAAAATTATGATTGGCCTGGCAATGCACGACGAGCAGACCGAGTATGGCATTATGTGTGGCAGCATGTTTCGACCACATGCCCAATTCTGTGGCACGACAATTGCTAATGAGTAATTCCAATATTGATGGTTTACAGGCATACATGCCAATGATGGAGGATGTTTGTTTGGCCAACGCAGCCAGTGCGGATAAATGAAAGATAAGCAATAGACTGGCATCTTGTTCTTCTTCTCCTTCTCCGCCAGCCAATTGTTGTACACAGTTGTCAATGTCGTGAACGAGTTGTTTGTACGCTTGCTGCAACAGCGGCACATTCTTAATCAATAGCGTCTCCTGACAGGTGCGCAACAGCAGCTTGTGTGCTCTGCCCCTGCTCTGCAGTCTGATTTTCGACAGATATACCGATTGTTGTTGAAATATCAACTGCACCAGTTCAGCGGGTAAACGTGCACGTAATTTACGCACTGCACACAGTAATAAATACAAACAGCTCAATTGTTGTGACTCTGGCAAATGCTGGACATGTTCAAACTCCAATTGAAGCACTTGAGCAATAGCTGTTGCATCGGGTGAATTGTAACCGTTGAGCAGACAAATGCATAGCAATTCATTAATATTAATCAAGGCATCGTTGTTGTTGTCATCATCCTCCTGGCGCAACACTTCGGGCAACATTTGTATGAGATGTGAGTGGGCGAGAAATACAATTGATTCGCATGTTATATGCATACGTGTCATGCACTTGAGTAGCGAATTAAAGGAGCCAACAAAGGCGCCAATACGTTCGCCTGTCCGCTCTGTGGCATCCAACGATGTAATGTCCTCAATAAATTGTGTCAGCAGGCCATAACTGAAATCCAATTGTTTGCTAAAATACGGTGTTAATTGTTCCAGGACAGCAGCACAATGTGACTTCAAATGCTTGGGTTGTCCAATCTCCAGCTGCCAGCCAATAATAATGTCGACAACATCCGTAAAATGTTGCTCAAAGGCATCACGATAATTTAACGAAAATTGTACAATACACGTACTTATCACCATAAAATTATCAGCATTTTCGGCACCCTCCAGAAAATCCTTTAACATGAGCATTATCTTCTCGGCATAAATATGCAGATCGCATTTGGTGTCGCAACTGTGAAAGATTTGAATATTGTTGGTGGCAGTGTGTGTGTATGTGTGTGTGTGTGTGTGCCAAACGCCGACTCACCTTATTGTCGAACGTAGAGCAACAATTAAATACTTTTGCAGACGTTTATTTAACCGATAGTTTTTTAGAATAAACTCTTCATAGATGGGATACGACAGTCGATTTATGTACGCAATCAATCCCAATGTCTTGCTGCATTCATCGAGAACAGGCAACGATGGAGATTGCTTAAGTACCGACAACATGCTGTCCAAGATAACATCAAATGAACGCGTCAAATATCCCATATTGAGAGGTGTACGCACCGCCATTTCCAGTTTGGCGCACAATTCAAGGGCTGCCGTTGGACTTGTCTCATTGTGCAGACGTCGCATAATCTTGGACATGCGCAGGTCATCGGTCGGCAGCTTAACATCACGATCACTTGCCGTGAATTGCACTAAATACACATATATATTTATTTATATGTATATGTATGGGGAAATGAACATGTTGTTGCATGTACACTTACTCTTGCATTGATGCGATTTGCGTGAAATCCCCTTTGTCATATCATTGTTTATATTACGCAGCATTGGATTAGCCTGCATATCGTGCGCTTTTTTAGACCACAACGTTCTATCGTTATGATTGATAATATCATTTGGTATTCCATAGTTGTTGTTATTGTTGTTGTTGCCACTGCGGACAGCAGACACCTCATTTAACAGTGCATCCTCATTGGCATCATCATCATCGTCATTATAGCTGTCCAGTGTTGTGGCGACGCTTTTCATTGAATGAACACCGCGTCTGGTGATCATATATAAATATATATATGTATATATATATATTTATTTCAGTTTGCGCCACCGAATTGTTTTTGTTGTTTTCTTTTTTTTAGGCTTTCACGCTCAGCGCATAGAGATGTCAATTATTTTGCATGCAGCAGCAAGTGTGTCCACACTTTTCAAATGCCGATATATTTATTTGGTAAATATATATCGATGGTTAGTTACCATCATCAACTAATTATCGATAGGCAATAAATAGCGTTTTACAGCACTAAACAGCCAAAGATTACAGTTATTTTAAAAAAAAATATAAATACAAAAAAATTTATTTCACACAATTACAATATTTCCGGAGAGTGTGTTGTAATACCAATAACTACTATCGATTTTTTTTAACATAGAATGCGAGCACTTTTATTTTACAATACAAATAGTCATTATATATAAGTATGTAAGTAGTACGATATTTTCAGTTTCTCATTTTGCCAATCAAATGTTGTGTATAGGCTGCCACAATGTTTGCCATCTCAGCGTACACTTCATACGGATGCCTAGCGTGACAACTTCCGTCCAACGCAACGTAATTCCCGCCAGGTGGCGTCGCATGCAATTCTGGTGGAGGTGGCGGTGGGGGCGGCTGCTGCTCGTGCGGCGCCAGCGACAAACAAATGTCGCCAACTTGCAATTGCTGGCATTTTAGCGCGTACAGTTCAAACGACAACTGGGGATTGCAAGATGCCCAGCCTTGGCCATAAACGAACAGCGGATGCGACGGCAGCACTTCCATATTGACCTGTAATTAAACATCGAGATGAGTGCCAGGAGCGTATTCAGGTATGGGCAGTGGCACTGCTGTGGGCAGTGGAAAGGGGTCTGACTACTTTGACTATTTTTCGAGATTGCCAGATAATTGAAACATACTAAAGAAAATCAACAACAACAATAAAATCGTTATGGTTTTGCTCAGGACAATCTCTTATTAAAGTTCAACAGTAGTCTGCGAAGGTTTAGCCGATTCTACATTAGGATAAACCCAAGTACGTTCTTTATGCCGTTTAATAATTTTGCACGCACTGCATAAAAGTAACAGTCATTTAAATGTTTAGTTGACTCAGTCTATATTATCGGCACTACAAATGGAAGATCTTTACGTCCTCTTTTACTCCAGTATCGCCAAGATTCTAAACAAGACTTACAGGCGATCCAATATTTATTCATTTGTTCAAGCTTTATTCCAAAGTGTTTGCTAAGGCATAGATTTAGAAACATTTCAATTATCACGCGTAACAATTATCTTGACTAAAAATAAATATCACTCAAAAATAAAAGGTCTGACTGCCCACGCAACGTTCTTCAGATTAACTACACAATATTCACACATCGTCTAGCATGTGTTGTAAAAACTCTCCCTTGTTGTTAAGACAGCCTGTAAAATTAAGAAAGACCCCCGCAATGTATGTCTATGACAAAACGGCTATATAAACCCAACGAAAATCCAAAATAAACGTCATTCACTTCAATCCTTTGTTTGAATCACCAACTATCCTCTGCTCACCTAGTTTATGTACTACTAGTTGCAATGGAAATCTTCTCCGTCGTCCACCTGGTTTATGTACTAGTTGCGACAAATATGAAGTATTATGAATAAAAATAATAATAATTTCCCAAATTTGCCGGGCTCGGACCGGACCTGAACCGGGCCTTAAAGATTTATTTCCGGTTCGGGCCGGGCCTTAAAAAGGAGGCCCGTGTCCATCTCTACTTCCGATCGCGATGAATCTCCCGATGTTTATCTCGTTTGCCAAAATGCAAGGCAATAGCTTGGTCTTTTAATTTGATTTCTAAGAAATAGTTTTAGATTTTCAGGTATGTGGCAAAATTCTACCAAGTTTGGTATGTCTAGCTCTTATATCCTCTTAAATCTAGGTGTTCATACAGACTTGTCTTTCAATTTTAAAGCTATCTGGAAGAAATCGGTCAAACTGGATCACTATATACATAACTGGAATAATCGCTCAAAATTAAAGACTTAGTAAGAACATCTTTGTGATTTATTCAAATATCTCAACGAAACTTACATATTCTAAATTTGATATAGTTTTTTATATGCTGATAAAATTTGTTTAAGATCGGTTTACTATACCCGCAGCAAAAAAAAACCTCTACACAAGGTAGAAGTCTAGTGACGAAAGCATATTCACGTCCCAAAATTACTGATATCACATTTTTTGTGACGAACAATATTCATTTTAATATATAAACTATTGTAATAGTAAAGATCGGTTGAAAATTAAAGTTTTTTGTTGTTTCTCAAGATTTCTTAACGAAACTGACAGATTGTGTGTTTGGAATTGTCTTTTATGTGCTAACAAAATTTGGTTAGTATAGGAATACTAGTATATTATGGAGTTGCCTTAAGGAAAATGTTTATTAACTCTTTAAATAATAATAAAGACTTTCTGAGGGACGTCTTGTTTCCTTTAACAACTTAATAGACCCTTGAGTACTTATTTAAAGTACAATGTCTAATAAAATTGATATTCTACTTATGCCTTGACTTGTTACCTACCTTTAAATGCTGCGTGTCATAGCTGAAGGTAATGTCGATTAGATGTGGCGATGATCTGTCGATTTTGACCACTGTCGCCTCCCTCAGATCGAAGAGCTGACTGCGCATCGCTGACTGAATGAAATCCTCCGTACGGATATCCTCCACACGTCGTATCACACCTGTTGACAGCTCAATGATGGTTCCCTTGCGAAAGCAAGCGCTTGAATCCATTGATTGATTGCTGTAAATTAGTTTAAAAAAAAAAATTGATTAATTTACAAGACACATTTGTTTGATGTTTAACAATTTCACTTCGGTTGCATTTTGAATGAATGATGTGCGGTTTCTGACTGCATCTGCATCTGCATGTTGATTCGGAGAGACGACTTCTTGTCTCGGCTTGCAATTGAATACTGCCGACAACCGACAACAGCTCAGTTCGGCTTATGCAAGCCGCTGCAAAAATTCATTCAATTGAACGTGATGCTTTTCCATGGACTTTCCGGGAATGTCGCCCACTCATAACATCACTTGTACCTGTTTTATGACCCACTACTTCACCCAAAAGGACAACAGGTACGTGTTAGCATCCTTCTACCTAGGATTCTGTTTAACAACCATTGTCTTGTCCGTTGCGCCAGGCGCCTTGACAACTCGGAGCCAATAACAAAAAGGTAAAAACAGCAATACTTGCTACAAATACATAGTAAATTTATTTGGTTTTACGTTTTCTTTTCGCTGCCGAGAATTTAATTTGCGGAACGCGCCGCTTGCCAACGCTCTCCCACGTTATGTCCAGGGCATGTATATAGAATCGTACAAAGAAATAGAGCACGCCCAGCGCTGAATATAACGAGGTGAGCAGCAGCGGCATAAATGGCAAACGTGTGTGTAATCCCAGCATTCGACTGATAAAATGCTCATAGCTGGGAATTGCCGCGAATCCCAGCATGTATATCCATTCGAGCATATGAAACTTTGGTTTCATCTTATACATTCTCTCCAGTTGGCCATACATCATGGCCATGTAGGCAAGATACAATGAATAGCGTGGCATCAACAGATCCACCTCAAAGAGTAAGGGAAATAGCGAGAAATAACCTGTCACTGATAGTATAAATGCATATTTGGCATCCCGACGATCGACAACAGCAAGTAGGCTAGAATAAAATAGAAAGGGTGGAATCAATCAAAGTATCAAGCAAAAACACTGTGACAACTTACCACAATGGTATAAGGCACATAAGTATCGCTTTTTCATGCACATGCCAGCCAAACATGAACGAGGAGCAGGCGCAGAGCACAACAGCGCGTAGGAACACCAACTTGGCTTGCCTGACAATGGAATTATGGAATGGATTATTATATCATTTGGAAGAAGCCAAGAACAATCGGAAATCCGAACGAGTAATATACTCTGTGGCAGTAGAGAACGTTGCTTAAGCTCGTTAACGATAAATTTATCTTGTAATTCGCTTTTTAGACGAACGATTTGTGAACGAAGGGAACGTGATGAAATTGTCTAAGAACATCAATCCCAAGATACTCATCATGTGTGCCAAGCTATAAAGCTGCACTTGGTAAGTGTTTTTTTTTTCGATTTGTGGGCATGGCATCAACAATTTTGAGATATAACTATTCTAACTGCAAATATCAAGAGTGTAAGTAGATCAAATGGAAGCTTCTAGCTCTTACCATCTCTAAGATTATTTTGTTTATAAAGGCGGACCGTCGGACAGACAGACATGTTTCTTGTTAAGAGCTTTCTTCGTATTGTGGGCAAAGAAAGCATACTCTCCAAAAATATTATTGTTAAGCTTCTAGCTCTTACCAATCTCTAAGATTCTTTCCTTCCTACGGGTGGACAGACGGATAGACAGACATGCCTCTGGTTGAGTTTTCTTCGTTTTGTGGGCGAAAAATGTATGGTATCCAAAAAAGTTATTGTTAAGCTTCTTGCCCTTACCATCTCTAAGTCCTTTCGTTCCTACGAGCAGACAGACGGACAGACAGACCGACGGACGGACAGACATGCCTCTTGTTATGAGTTTTCTTCATTTTGTATGCGAAGAAGGTATACTATCCATAAATTTAATTGTAAAGCTTCTAGATCTCACCATCTCTAAGATTCTTTCGTTCCTACGGGTAGACAGACAGACCGATGGACAAACAGACATGCCTCTTGTTATAAGTTTTCTTCGTTTTGAAGGCGAAGAAGGCATACTATCCTAAGATATAATTGTTAAGCTTCAAGTTCTTATCAACGCTAAGATCCTTTCGTTCATACGAGCAGACAGACGGACAGACAGACCGACGGACATGCCTCTTGTTAAGAGCTTTCTTCGTTTTGTGGGCAAAAGAGGCATGGTATACATAGACTTAATTGTTAAGCTTCTAGCTCTTACTAATCTCTAAGATCCTTTCGTTTATACGAGCGGACAGACAGACATGCCTTTGCTATGAGTTTTCTTCGTTTTGTGGGCGAAGAAGGCATACTATCCAAAGATATAATTGTTAAGCTTCTAGTTCTTATCATCGCCAAGTTCCATTCATTCCTACGAGCAGACAGACGGACAGACAGACTTAGCTATATCTAGACTGCTATTGATGCTAATCATGATTACACATACTTAATGATGTCGCCACGCAATCTACTGCCCATTACGTACGCTTAACAAACTCAGGGTATACTTAACAGCTTACTCTCTGGTCTTGGCGAGGTAGAGCTTCAGCAGAATGGGCAGCATAAAGAGGACAGTCAGTACAAATGTTGTGGACGGCGTTATGTTGGGCAGCATCACGTGTCGCACCTCCTGCACCAATCCCGAGGTAGTTGACGGCGCATCAATTGGAATGTGTGTACGCCTCAAAACGCTGACAGCCAACTTATCAGCGGTATTATAGAGTGCCCAGATATTGGGTGCCCAATAGGCGTGTGTCAAGCCACGCTTAAAGGGAAAAAGGCGTGACATCAACTGTGGTAATTGGCGCCAAAATGGACCCAACGACAACAGAAAGGGTGACAAACCCACAGCCAAAAGCTTAAGTGTTGACTTGACAAAACCGCCACTGTCCAGGCAATAAAACTTTAGCAAATAGACGGCAAAAGCGGGCGCCATGTAGAGGAAGATATGCTTGAAGTTTAGCAGCACGGCAAAGGCAAAAGCGCTCCACAGATAACGTTGTTTAAGCAATGCACTTATGCTCAGCAGTAGTATGCCAAACAGAAAGCCATTGTACTGGAAGTGTATGTGATCGACAAATATGAGGCCCACATTCAATAGCAACAACATGGAACCGGCAATATGCTGTTGTGTGGCCTTGACGACGCCCAGGGCGGACAGACAGGAGCGTACGCCCAGCACATAGATTAAATCCATGACAATAACCGAAATCTTTTGAAAATACACCGTTTCCACTGAGGCATAGTTCAGATTCTGTACAATTAACATTTTGTCATCCACATATTTGGCCAATTGGGAGAGCAACCACTCAAAGTAGGCAAAGAACGGTGGATAGTCGAGTGTCCATTCGCTGGTTACATCCAAATACCAGCGATTCAATGGCAAACTATGCGTAATTGCCAACCAATTGCGATGCACTTCGAAGTCGGTGGAATAACTGTAATCACAAGGTTTACAATTAGTTTGTTTTGATTGTCTTGCCAGTCGAGCGGTTGCTACTTACTATGCTGGCAGTAGCAGCACTTTAAGTGCAGAGCTTATGCCAACCAATTGCCAAAAGTAACCACTCGTCATGTTTTTACCGCTTTTATCAGTTGGCCACGCATTTGGCAGCGATTGTTATTTATATTTTCTAACAGCACGTCAGTTATCGCCGCTAATGATGGCAGAGTCGGGTTGTCGATATACATTTCAATATAACGATAAATGATTTTGAGCGATATTTATTCTGACGATATTTTATATGAATATCGATATTGTTGTGCGATATGTTAGGCAATCGATATTATTGAGCAATATTCTGACGAATTATTCTAAATAGTTAGTTATAAATTTGCCGTCACTTTCAGTTTCAGGAATACCTTTAACAATACATATTTCCCATCGATTAGTATTTTTATGAATACCAACTGTTGATTATTTGAAAATATCGATTATTTGAAAAAATCGATAGTTATGCTGTGGCTGAAATATCGATAGAGTGTCGGTGTGACCAGCTTTATGGCATAATTTAGAGCCAAATTTAAGGGCATTTATAACGTTTTGTTTATATCTTGTGCCTCGCACGTGCATTCAAAAAATGGGAGACGTTATCGAGGCTCTATTTGTAAGCTCGTTGAACAACGAGCGCGCATCCTGCAATGTGCAGGATCTTCGCACCGGCACCGAACTGATGAGATACAAGGGAGGCGGCCAAATGCAACCACACAGTCTGCAAATGCTCGGCTCAAATTTTGTGATTGCAGCGAACAGCACGAAACCGTTGTTGCATGTCTGGCCGCTAAATGGCCAGGAACAGATGTCCACCATTCGGTATGTTGTGCCGGGCAAGGTAAATGCCTTGGCGCTGACGCCAGACGATGTCTACCTCGTGGCCGGCATCCAGGAGACCATCTACATATGGCATCTCAATTCTGGCCGTCTGCTCAACACACTGTCCAAGCATTTCCAACCGATCACCTGCATTCGGTTCACCGATAACGGCGAACACTTTGCCACAGCTGGAAAAGATGGTGCTGTGCTTGTTTGGAACCTAACACGCACTGTCGCTCCATTGGGCGCCGGCGACAGCGAGGAGAATGCACCGCTCTACAGTTTCAATGATCATGGACTCGCTGTGACGGATGTGCATATGGGATTGGGCGGGATACGTGGATTTATGTATACCGTGTCATTGGATCGTTGCTGCAAGGTTTACGATCTAAGCGATGGCAATTTACTGCTCAGTGTCGTGTTCCCCGTTGCACTGCACAGTGTAATTGCCAATAGGCTGGAGACGAGCGTCTATGTGGGCACCGGGGAGGGTCAGGTGCTTATCTTTCACATGGAGAAACTGCCACGCATGAAGGTACAGTCTAGATCCAAGCAGAGGGTATATATGTATATATATATATATGTATTATATTTCCCCCCTTTATAACTGCAGGAATATCATCTCGAGGAGGAGGAAAGTCAAGCGTTTATTGGACACACTGCGGGTGCGGCCATCACAACCTTGGCACTGTCCGTGAATGCAGATCAATTGATTTCTGGTGGCGATGATAAACAGGTGTGTGTCTGGGATGTCGGCAGTCGTCAGTTGATTAAGAGCATCTCACAGCTGGGTGCGATTACCAATATCCACGTGCGTCTGATCAGCTCAGCGCGGTTCCATCCGGGTCCCAAGGAGCCGAAGTTCTTTGCCGACAGCCTTAAGCGTATGATAAGTCCACCGGATGAGGATGATTGCATTGAATTGCTTATCACAGAGAAATACTCAAAGCGAAGACAATTGGCAAAGCCAAACTTTGATTATAGCTACGATGGCATTGCCGGCGAGAAGCTGAATGTTGTAGCTTCTCTACCTACTGATGATGATGATGATGATGAGGAGGAGGAAATCGAAGACGAAGATGTGGCTGAGGATGAAGATGAGGAAATGTCAGATGCGGAGGATGATAGCTCCAATGCGCTCATCGCAGAGCTGGAGAGTTTACGTGCTGAAAACGCTCGTCTAAAAACTGAAGCGAAGCGTTTGTTAGACTTAAAAGTTGACAAGATTATAACGAATCCGCAGAGCACGAAATCGTCAAAGAAAAACAAAAAAAAGGGCTTTAAGAAATAGACTTGGTTAACAATTATATCTTTAAATATGTTTAGCAACAATAAACGTGTATAAAAAAAAACAAAAACAAGAAATCGCAAATTAAGAGTTATGTGTTTAAACAAATCAAAACTAAAAGAAATCAAGATGTGGATGATTGGGAAAATCTCCGATATACTAATTTTAGCTGTAGTATCTTAAAAGATCAGCTTTTATCTACAATTTCTATTATACAATTTTATAAAAACTCTAATTTTTGAATGTATTTAAATAAAATTGAAATATTATTTCAATTTTTATTTAAAAATCACAAAAAATACTTTCACTCAACATAAAAACATTTGAATACTTACATTTAAATTTTTATTTAAAATCCAAGCAGTAAATCTTATTTAAATTTGTATAATAACTTGTTTAATGCAAATCTAAGAGACAACAAATGTTTTAAATTTAAAATAACTTCAATTTCTATAATAACCAGTCGGAAAGGCTACAATCGAAGTCGACTATGAGAGAACCTTTACTTATTCTTCAAAATAGTTCCCCATAGCGCGTTGTAACGTCAATATGCTCTTCTTCTTCCTTTGGTCCGACACTGAGTAATATTGAGTCTTAAATAACTTCGGAGTTTATTATCCGATCGTGATGAAATTTTCAGGATACATTGGGACCCTGATGCTCGTCCTGTGTGCCAAAATTCTAGCTTTAATTTGTTTCGTTTTATGGGATTTCAACTATTTTGTTTTCGATTTACGGTGGCGGAAGGGGGCGTGTCAAAATTGTAACATAAACCTGATCTGTTTAGCCCATAGACGAACCATCATACCAAATTTGGTGGCTCTAGCTCTTATAGTCTCTGAGATCTAGGCGCTCATACAGACAGACGAACATGACGGACATGACTCTGCTGTTGATGCTGATCAAGAATATATATACTTTATGGGATCTGCCGGACTTCCTTCGACCTGTTACGCACATTTTGACAAACTTAATAGACCCTTTTTATTTTTTTAAAGTAAAGGGTCAACTAATTCTACATAACAATACATACTTTTCCCTCATTGATCTTATTGAAAATAGTATATGTATGTATATACACATATATATGTAAGCAAAAGTCACAATGATACCGTGTTCGACAACGTAAAGAGTAGATGAAGATCAACGGGACTTTCCGAAAATATTCGAACTCTTTTTTGCTGCTTATGTTTGCATATACACGCTACATACACTCAGTACAGTCAATTGCCAGTCAATCAGGAATAAGAACTGAAACATCAGTGTTTAATTTGCAATTGGCTGGTCTCTGGTATAATACTTAAATGTATTATATTTAAATCTTTTTTCAATAGATCTGATTGTGTTTTTTTCGGGGTTTTCCCCAATAGATGCAACAAATGTTAGATCAATGAAATAATTGTTTGAATACCCCCAGACTTAACTCAACTTAAATTAATAGTGCTTCTTATCTTTTCAGAACTATAAGTTATAAATCGCATATAAAATAATTTTTTTGTTAACTTCTTAAAATATTTTCTATTCGACTGTTTTTATTTGACGTTAAATAAATATATAAATAAAAATATCCTGTGCTTTAAAAAGAGTATCGCTTCCTCTCCTACTATCATTCACGCCATAACTATCGCTTTCGCTGCTACTATCGCTCACGCTTTAACTATTGCTCACGCTTTAACTATCGCTTCCGCCCGACTCTGCGGCTTATTATTGTAAAAATTTAAAACCAGCTTATTTTTAATTTGTATAATAAAATGTGAAAATAATAATTATTCTATGATTTTCAAATAAAAATTTAAATTTAACTATTTTTTTATATTTTATTTACAGCACAAACAAGTTATTTTTTAATTTTTTCTTTGATAAAAAGCAACAAATGATTTGTATTTTATAATCAATATTATAAAAATGATATCCGTTACGGTCCCTGATTGTTAGACGACTACAACAACGACGACTACACATGGAGAGACACAAAGTTGTGATGTGATTTAATTAACGCTTGATTTGCGCATTTCATTCGAAAGCTCATCATCGTGATCATCATCATCATCATGATCATCACTCTCCCGACTGTCATTATGCTCCTCATTTACCTCTGCCAGCTCGCGGCGTATTTCCCGATTGGAGTCCAAGAGCAGCCGCAACTGCGATAATATATCATCGGTACGTTGCTCCACGGCGTCCAAGGCACAACTGAGTGCATCGAGGCTCTGATTAACGTCCTCCATCTCTGCAATGGCCAAATGATAAAGCCACTGACGTACAAATTTGCATATTTACATACCTTGCAGATCGGCCTCCTGTACATTTGTGCTGCCCGACTCACCGGAGGACGTCGGATCGTGGTTGTTCCTTGGCGACATCTCGTTGTTGCTGCTACTGCTGCTGCTGCTGCTAAAAAAAATGCACAAGGCGTCAGCTGACTTCTATTTAATTTAACCCAGTGCCATGTGCGTAGTCAAAAATTTGCTAACGGGGTTTGACTTTGAGTCTCTCGAATTTTGTAATCACCCAAATTGTATATTTCAACATAAATTTGAAATAACGCAAAGAAAATGTCATAGATTGATATGATTTAGTTTAATTTATATTAAATATACCTTTGTTTATTGACTGCGCTCATGTGTGGACAATATTTACAATCGATAGCACGCGTAGCGTTCTTTATATATATCGATATAGTTCTTAGCGATATTTTTTCTGAACAATATCGATATTACTCAGCAACACTTTTCTATGCATTTTACAGCACTATCTTGACTAAAATTATCCCGCAATTAACTTGGTCTTGTCAGCTTTTAAATGGAGCAACATTTTTTTCTTTGTAAAAAAAAAAAGATTTTCCATATACATTATATACAATTTAATCTGGTTAAAATATTATTTAAAATTGCAAAATATAAAATATACACATTTATTTTTTCTTCAAATGATTGATTGACTGTAAAATTAAAAATATATTTCAACAAAAAATTGTATGCCTTGATTTAAATTCAATTAAAACTATGCTTTAAACATGCTTGCAATGTTTATTTAAGGAATAACGAGATAACGAATTAACAACGAGCCAATTTGTTTGCGTCGCTATTTTTATTGCTTTTGTTATTCCGCTGTGCATGCAAAAAAATGTTACTTTCATTTGAACTTTGTATATATTTTAGAGTGACCAGGTGACCGCGATAATTTCTGTTGCAGTGCACTTCACATTTTTAGTATTTATTTCTTGTCGAAAACGGTATATTTTAGTTTTTACAGCTTGGTCACACAGCAACAAAAGTCAGCCGGTTCGGCAATAATGATAATAAAAACATTGTGTGTTCATTTGGTAATTGTTGCATAAAATTCGTATTGAATATTTTTACCTGCTATAGGTAAGTAGTTGAAGTAAAGCCAAAGCAAACCAAGCCAATTGGCAGTGCGCGTTGAAATGATCAGTGCAATAAGATGTGTGAAAGGTGTTTTTTTTTTTCTGGCTACGTGCGTGCGGCCAAAGGTGTCTCTTGTATTCTTAGAACGGCAAAAGTTTAGGCACTGAGATTTTTATACCCTGCTCGAGGGTATATTAAGTTTGTTAAACGTATGTAACTGGCAAAAGGAAACGTGGCCGACCATATAAAGTATAAAGTGTCCTTTTTGTTTTTATACCCATGTGCAAGAAAGGGGTATAATGGATTTGTGCAAATGTATGTAAATGGCACAATGAGGCATCTCCGGCCCTATAAAGTATAAAGACATGTTTTTGATCAGTCGAATGACTCCTGTCCGTCCGTCTGTCCGTCGATCTCAGCAACTATAAAGCTAAAAACATTAATTTGATAATTAATTTGATATTCAGATTTGTGCTGACATTGTGTTGGTGACAAAAAGCTGGAAGCTATACATTGCATCGGTAACAAAAAGGCTTAAGCTTAATTAAACAGCAGTCATGGGCGTAGCTAGGAATGGACAGGGCGGGGCAGCTGAAACTTTGAAACTACGAGTGAAAGCACTCCAGCTATGTCGCTGTCCAAGTTGCGTCCATTGTATCTGGTTAAATGATGGGGTACATAAGAACTAGAAACATTTCCAAGAGATGTATAAACCTAAATGTCGGTGGGGCACTAACTATTTGATACAATCTTCGAAAGAAAAATAACTTGACCGAAAATAACTCAAAGGATATTGATATATTGTTGTAGAATTATTTAAAGACGCAGACGAATTTTTTCCCACAATTAATAAATATATGTTTCTATTTTGAGCTCCTCACTATGCACAACAGCCACAACTGTGGAGCCTTCCGTGGCTGAGAAGCACAAAAACCTGCTGACCCCCAAAATCACATTCTGTCTACGCCCTTGACAGCAGTGCTGTCAATTCAACCTTTTTCCGGATA
The DNA here is from genome assembly GCA_958299025.2 of Drosophila histrio. NCBI lineage: Eukaryota > Metazoa > Arthropoda > Insecta > Diptera > Drosophilidae > Drosophila > Drosophila histrio. The sequence goes on along the minus strand of OY282582.1, from coordinate 53,730,709 downwards.
GATCATGTCCTGTTTTAAACTAAGGTGTTTATCCGAATTTTAAGACACATCAATAAAAATAGGGATCGAAAGAGCAAAGCATTGGCTACGAAGTCTTACCTCTCTATTTCTCAAAGAGAAATGGTGTGGGGTGTGCTTTTAACAAGTTCAGAACGTTAAACCTGCAGTTCACCAGCTCTAGGATGAATAGCTCTGGGTATATACGGGTACTAGATAATTGTTTGCTTCTCTATTTAAATAAAAATAGGGGAAATCCTTATGTTTTCATGCAAGATAACGCCCGAATACATACAAGTAGCCAGATAACTGTTCGGTCGATTTAATGGACTGGCCATCATGCTCATCGGATCTAGATCCAATTGAATATGTCTGGGATATACTAGCAAGGCGTCTGTATGAGGAAAACACAAGATACGAAAATGTTAAGGAGCTCAAAACATTAATTTTAAGGAAAGGGGCTCAGCTCGAGCCGGAACTATTGATAAAGCTGACAGATTCCATGTAGAAGAGAATTTTGAGATGTTGGCAGGTGTGTTATGAAGTATGTTAGACGTCGTATGATGAAAATATATAAGATCCAGTCGGAAAGGCTACAGTCGAAGTCGACTATGAGAGACCCTTTACTTATTCTTCTAAATAGAACTAAGAGTAACACTAATAGTTCCCCATAACGCGTTGTAACGTCATCTTCCTTTCGTTCGACACTGAGTAATATTGATTTTCGATTTACAGAGGCGGAAGGGGTCGTGTCAAAATTTTAAGATAAACTTGATCTGCTTATCCCATAGACGAACCATCATACCAAATTTGGTGACTCCAGCTCTTATAGTCTCTGAGATCTAGGCGCTCATACGGACGGACAGACGGACATGGCTATATCGACTCGGCTGGTGATACTGATAAAGAATATATATACTTTATGGGGTCTGCCGGACTTCCTTCGACCTGTTACGCACATTTTGACAAACTTAATAGACCCTTTTTATCAAAATGTAAAGGATCTAAAAACGAAGAATCTTATAAAGTGGTGCCACAGAAATCTAAATCTCTAAAGATTTTGACTCGAGTTGGTTTGCAAAACTCTTAAGCCAAACCATAGGTGACACAGAACATTGACAGATTTCATTCCCAGTAATTTACACTAGACATTACATTACATTAAACATAATAAAGTGCAATTTGGTCTTGTAATTGTTATTGTAATATTACAAACTCGGAATCATTTTAAGTTGATGCCAAAACTAGGCGGTATCTCTCTTGCTCGAAACTAGCGATTTTCGACAGATTTCGTATAGTTACAAATAATTAATTAAATACTGTTTAATATTAAAATGTGTTTCTTACAGATATTTCGGAATCTTAATAACCTTTTTTTTATTGAAATTTATTTTATCTCTAGCCAATGTATTAGAGATTTTAAAAACAGTTCGAAATCAGCTTGTGAGTTGGTTTTTGGTTTGTTTGAATTTCAGTGGCACCCCTGATAATTTTATAATTCCGAAAAAAATGCCAAATATTATCTATCCGGAAATCTGTCACATTTCTTGTCTGAATTGACATTCTTCACCATATATTTTAGAGACTTTTATTTGTATAAATAACAATATATTTATAAAAAATAACAATGTTTTGCATTATGACGCCCAAGTTGATAAAATTAAGTTAGAGCCTGCTGTGACATGGAGAAGTTTAGTCAAGTGTCGAAGTTTTTTTTCGATTAGACGGTAGTTTAATAAGCGTTTACATTCATAGAATTTTCAAACACATTACTGGTTGATCTTGGCGGTGAAAAAGTGTCAAAGTAAAGCGACTGTTTAGCCAAGTTAATTTAGTAAAAAAGTAAATTACGAAACCAGACGTTGAATGCCATTTTCTTCATCATATAAAATTACACCTCTATTTAGTTAGTATATGGACGAAGTCATAAAGAAGTTGACTCATAAATAAACACAAGAAAAATTTATATTATATTTTTCTATGCTTTTTTAAAAATATGTAGCCCTTTTTTTTTTTTTGTTAAATTTCTTTTTGTTTTATTTTTTTTATTTAAGAATTTTAAATTACAAAAAAATTTGTATCACAATTAGTATTATTTTGTTTTGTCCATTACATTTTAAATAGTATAATTGTTGATGGAAGTGCCCAAAACGGACGCGGTGAACAAGTAGAACGTGGGATTACGTTATTTCCGTTTCGTTGTGTGTGTGTGTGTGTGTGTTTAGTTGTTTTATTTTCTTTCTTTCTTTTCTTTATTATTGTTTATTAAGTGTTATTTTATTTACAGCACTCAATGTGCACGATTTGGAATGCCTGCAAGGTGGATAAGAAATGAGAAATAAGCAGAGTTTAATAAGAAAAGAGGGTCTACTCTCTCTCTCTCTGAACTTACGACGTCGACAGTGACGACCTTGGTAGCCATCGTGGCATTTACACTCCTTGTTGCCCATGCAGCTGCCGTGGCTGCATTTGCAGGTGGAACGCTGCTTGCGTCCAATTTCGCAATGATCGCCGCGCAGTCCGTTTGGGCAGCGGCACAAATTGTTGCCAATACAGCGTCCACCATTCTTACAGGGTATCACACATTTGGCTAACAAAAAACAGAGAAAGAAAAATAAATTATTATACTTTCTTTCGAGCTGACTTTGAGGCCGTGTCTCTCTCTACTCACAGTATTCACAGTGCAGGCCATAATATCCCTTTGAGCATTGGCATTTATCCTTTTGTATGCATTTGCCGCCATTCAAGCATTTCTCCTTGCAAATACCTGTTGTGGAAATGCCAAGAAAAAAGAAAAGAAATTAAAATATTAATTTATGATTTATATCAGCAGGGAAGAAGAAAACCCGTAATTGTTAAACCAATGTTAACCTTTTTCAAATTTACTACCATCAACGATGACAATTCATCTTGCTACATTTTTAACAAAGTTTGTTTTTCTTGTTTTCTGATTGCATATAAATTTTGCATTATATAAAGAAATTAGTTAAATTTAAGTACGCTTTATTACGATAGACTACTTATATATGTGTATATACTAGAGTTGGGCATGGAAAGGGTTGGAAAATTGAATTTTGTGGGGATTCGTGGATGTTCGGTTGCTCATCTCTATCCTAAAAACAAGTCTCCAGTTTCAAAATGGAGCATTATATGGCATTCGAATTTATTATCCGATCGTAATGAAATTTTCAGGATACATTGGGACCTCTAGCTCTTATAGTCTCTGAGATCTAGGCGCTCATACAGACAGACGGACATGACTCGGCTGGTGATGCTGATCAAGAATATATATACGATATGGGATCTGCCGGACTTCCTTCGACATGTTACGCACATTTTGACAAACTTAATAGACCCCCTTGTTACTTTTTTAAAGTAAAGGGTCTAAAAACATAAAACTAGTACAAAACAAGCCGAACAGTCGTTACCCCGACCGTAATATACCCTGTGGGTCTACAGGAACCCGCTCAAATTCACTCCAGATGAAATTTTCCAGTAATTCGTTTTTCTTCATTTTTGTGGGCGAAGGGGGCGTGGCATCGTGATAAAATTTTCTGGACACATCAATCCCAAGATTCTCATCATGTTTGCCAAATCTCAAGTCTCTAGCTACAAAACTGCTTTTGTTATGAGGTTTTTGAGCTACAAAACTGCTTGTCTTATAAGCTTTTACTTAATTTGTGGGCAAAGAGGGCGTGGCATTCAAAAAAAAAAAGATAAACTTGATCTGCCTGCAAAAATTACCAGTGCTGGGACACCAAGTTAAAGCTTCTAGCTCTTACCATATCTGAGATCCTTTCGTTCATACGGACGGACCGAAAGACCGACGGACATGGCTATATCGATTCGGCTATTGATGCTGATCAAGAATATATATACTTTATGGGGTCGGCCATGCTTCCTTCTGCCCGTTACATACTTTTAATACTTTTAACAAACTTAATATACCCCCACAGGGTATAACAATAGCACTTAAAAGTTCTGTTTTACTAAACAATCGTACAAATTGAATGCTATGACGAACTACAAGATTTAGTTTGTTGTAGAATATTCAAATATTGTAGAGGTTATTATAACTTTGTCCCGAAATGTGCAACGCATGAAAGCAAACGTCTCCGACCCTATAAAGTAATATACATATATTCTTGTTCAGCAACAACAGCCGAGTCGATATGTCCGTCCGTCTGTCAGTCTGTCTGTCTGTCTGTCTATCTGTCCGTCTGTCTGTTTCTGTGCAAATAAGTCTAAGTTTTGAGCTAACTGATAAATAACTTGGTACAGCTTCGTCTTTTTGCTGTCAGGCAGTTCATACTATGTCGGAATCGTTCGGATCGGATCACTATATATCATATAGCTGTGTCATAGGAACTATCCGTGAAAATCATACTTTTGTATGACACACTATTTTGTTTTTCGACGTATCTCAACCAAAGTCACAGCTTATGCATTCGCTCAGGTCTTATAAATACATACAGCCAAATTTGAAATAAATCGGACCACCATATTGTACTATAGCTGTCATACATAGTAGTAACGATTGGTCGAAATTTAATGTTAGATACAAAATTCGTTGTTGTTGCTTAAGATTTCTCAAGCAAATTGAATGTTTTGTGTGGTTTCAGATGTATTTTAGTTGGCACATAAAAGATTGGTTGAAAATACAGGGTTCTGCAAGGCTATGCAATCTTTGTCGGGCCAAAAATAACAAAGAAGAAGGATGCCCTACAGCCAATCCTACTGTCGCTCCCGCCCCCGACTCTTCGGCTTGTTTTTAGTGTTCTTGACGAACAAAATGTTCGTGTTGGCACGGGCTTGCCTCGGTTGCGGGCGTGTCGGGCCGATGCCCATAAAAATAGTATGTAGAAATCTATTAATAAAGTTTTGTTCCTTAACATTCTAAAGTTTTATAAAATGTACGTAACCGTAATAGAACCTTATCTCAAATTACTCGATTCGGTACGTACCGAAGCAACTAAAACCGATATTTATTTCGTTATTAATCCCTGACTTATATAGTATCATTTATTTGCAGTTTCACAATGCTTAGAAACGTGAATGCAAGGAGCCTGCAGCTAAATCGCATCTCCAAATACTGCGTACGTTGCATGGCCTCGAACAGCAACAATGCCACCATCAACAACAACAACAGTAACAATAGCAAAGCGCCTCCGTTGCGTGCACGTGCCACGCCCTTAACGGATGAGATAATACGCGTGGATCATGCCGGTGAATTGGGTGCCGATCGTATTTATGCCGGACAAATGGCCATTTTGGGCAATGGTCCCATGGGCAAAACAATTGAGCATATGTGGGAACAGGAGAAAGAGCATCGCAAGCAATTCGAGCACTTGATACAACAGCATCGGGTGCGACCAACAGTTATGGCGCCCATTTGGAATGTTGCCGCCTTTGCGTTGGGCGCTGGAACAGCGCTAATGGGCGAGAAAGCGGCCATGGCATGCACCGTGGCCGTGGAGACAGTCATTGTGGAACACTACAACGATCAGTTGCGTCAAATTATGGACTCGCCCAATCCGGATAAGGTATATACATATAAATATATTTACATATATAAAAATGATAATTAATCATTGTTATTGTGCAGGAACTGCTGGAGACGATCACAAAGTTTCGCGATGAGGAGCAGGAACATCACGACACTGGCATCGATTGTGGTGCGGAACAGGCGCCGTTCTACAAGGCCATGACCGAGGTCATTAAATTTGGCTGCAAGACGGCCATAGCCATATCCAAAAAGATCTAAACTTAAAGCTTCAACTAATGCGACGACAATAATAATAATTGAATTGTTTAAAGTTGTGTGTGTGTGTTATAATTATAATAATAATAATATAAATAGTATATGGGCATTTTCACAAATGTTATAAAACAAAAACAGTTCAGTTTTTAACTAAATATCAACAATCTGGATTTTTATGCTTAATAGATATAAGCAAAAACAAGCGATGACGTTACTTAGTTAGTTTCTAACTTGGACTTGTAAAAACGAAAAGCTGCTCTGCGAATTACTATAATAGACTTTTTGTATAATACTGCTTTTTAAAATGATTTAGATTAATGTAAGTTACTTACATTTCTTTGTTTAATCATTGAAAGATCATTGGTAATGATCTATATGTACTACTATATAAATCAATGTTGCCCACACGCACACATCTAAACATTGTAAGTGTGTGCGAGGCAGCGAAACACGAAGTCAACAACAAGACAACAACATGAGATGATAAACAGCCGAATGCTCGCTTCGTTAAATACACGAAGTGTCTGACACTATGCGTGTGTCGACACAACTCTGCTGTCGACACACGCATATTAACTATTTTGTAGCTAGACAAAAGCTAGAAAATTTGCATAAATGCTTTTAGTTAGAAATCTGACAATTTAAAAATTGATTTGACGACTTTTCCAGTTTGCTAGACTTTAATATATTGAAGAATTCAAGAACTCAATAATAATAATAATAATATATAAGGAGCTAACAAGAATTGTATAGTTAAGGAGAAATATATTTAGCACATAAAATTGGGTTACGGTAAGATTTATTTGAGAATATACTAGGGAATATTTTTGGGTTATTTATAAATATTATAATTAATTGTTTAACAATTCTAAACGTACAGTTTATATACATATGTATGTTAAACTAAATGAACATTTTGCAACAAGTACAAATTTTATTTAAAAATTAAATCTTAATCTATTCTTGATATCGACGATGTAACTTTTCGGTTAGAAGACAAACATTAAATTTTATACTAATTTTCATAAATGCCTTTTCCAGCTATTTTCTAGACCCTTTACTTTAAAAAAGTAAAGAGGGTCTATTATTTTTGTCAAAATGTGCGTAAAGGTCGAAGGAAGTTCGGTAGACCCCATAAAGTGTATATATTCTTGATCAGCATCACCAGCCGAGTCGATATAGCCATGTCCGTATGTCTGTCCGTCCGTCCGTCCGTCTGTATGAGCGCCTAGATCTCGGAGACTATAAGAGCTAGAGTCACCCAATTTAGTATGTAGGTTCGTCTATGGGCTAAGCAGATCAAGTTTATGTTAAAATTTTGATACGCCCCCTTCCGCCACCGTAAATTGAAAACAAATTTTTTTTGAAGAATAAGTAAAAGGTCTCTCATTGCCAACTTCGACTGTTGCCTTTCCGACTGGTTTTATCTATTATACATCTATTTAAACTCTTGAAATGCTTGCTACACTGTGCCGAAAGCGGTGCATTCCTTTTTATTGTTAGTTTAGGCCATGCGTACTAGAAAATTCACATATTGGGCATCATTTGAAAAATAATTTAATTAAACTATTTGTAATTGAATTAGCAATCGAAAGATTTATCAGGATTAAAGTGTATCGTTTGCAATTAAATTAGCTTATTGATGATGCAAGAGAGAGATTTTGTGAAATAATCGTTACACGAAATAAAAATGTAGTGACGAAAGCTTGTTCAAGCCCCACAAAAATTTCTGATAACAAATTTAAATGTATAACTTTTTACGCTGTGCCGAATGGCAAATAATTGATCCATCGGAGATATTGAAATGTCATATTAAAAGTACAGGATTTAACTTTCGAATGATCATTGCGATCGCCCTGGCCGATCTCTATATTCAATATTGCGGCTAATATTATTGAAAAGTGTTAATAATATTCAAAAAAACTTGAATGCTCCTGCTGATTTAATAATTCATGCATAAATTGTTGATATAAGTAAGAATATTGTTTCTGTATGAAATGCTTAGCATTAAAGATAAACGTTACTTACCACCCTCGCACTGTGTGCCTTGATAGCCATCGGGGCAGGTGCATTTCGATGGCTCCGTGCAGTTGCCACCGTTGAGGCATTGCGGAAAACAGAAGGCCGTCTCACAGTATTGTCCGGTGTAGCCGACGTTGCACTTGCAGATGTGATGCTCGTTGCAATAACCATTCTTGCCACACTTCAATGTGCATTCTGGATCGGGAGCTTAAGTTTTTTTAGTTTAGTTCGATCGTTTTGAAACGTTTTTTGTTTGATTTATCGTTGTTGTTGATTTTTTTTTAAGAAGAGAAAGTGAAAGCTGAGTGTGTGTGTAAGCACAACAAATGAGTTGATATAATAGCGAAATATGGGAATTACTTAGGTCCGTATATAGATACAGTACTGGTCATATAAATAGCTCAAGGAAATTTAAAAAAAAACTTTATATAAAAAAAATAGATTGTGGAAATATTTCTCTAAAATATTTTGATATATTTTTTACGTAACTTTGTTGAAAACTGAATGAAATTGAATTTAAATTTATTTCTTATTTTGTTTTATTTATGAAGTTAAATTAATTATATAATAATATATCTATGGAACTACTAGAGTACAAACTACAAAGGCCTCATTATTTTGTAACTATGCTATTTATATGACCATAGGCAAATGGACAGTGCTGTGTCAACATTGAAAGAGAGCAAGAACTGCACACAGAGAGACAGAGAGAGAGAGAGCGAAGAGCGAAGAGCGTAGTGCTCATAAAAAGAGTGGAAACTTGTGCTCTAAAAGAATACGAATAAAAGCGGACTGATTTTTGTTTGGACATTTAGCGACAGTGATAAAATGAATGATAAAAAAAAAAATGTAATTACAGTAGAAAACGCCTAAGAACAATTATAGCTAAATTTGAAAAATAATTATAAATAATATTGTAATTATTGAAATATATGTTTTCATTATTGTTCTTAAGCGCTTCTATTAAATTTTTTATATAAAGCATTTTTTTTATTGACTTTTCATATACACTACCTTGCAAAGTTGTTAGTGAAGTAGGGTTGGAAGCGTCTATATCATACACACCTCTATGTGCGCATTCCTTTTTGAAGTTGAGACGTATGGGCGTACCAGATAATGATTTATTCCTTTTCGTTTGAATCTTGAGGCCGACATTGAATGAGGCGGTGCCCGAGCTGTTTCCGGTGCAGGGCAGGAATATGCTAAAATCTAGCTTAGATTGATATAAAAAAACAAATAGTACGCCCAGAGCTTGGCACTACTTACTACCACTAACTAACAAAACCAGCGAATCTCCACTATGCACTTACTTTTCTGTTCCTGCGGTATCCGGCCACGACTATTGATCGATAACGTTGGCGCCTTCAATATGCTTTCGTCCATCGTTTGCAGACGATCAAAATCGTAGAAATACTTGCGTTTACCCGATTTCCATGTAAAATTCACATAGTTCACCTCAGAGGGTATTACTAGATAATTATAGAAGGTTGTATCTCGCATTTCATTTGTCACACGACCGTTGTGTATGGCATAGATACGATCCGAGTAACCCTGCGGAAAGTAGAGCGCTGCGAGGAAATTGTTGATTGGTTAATAAGAAATATTAAATATTATTAAATATTAAAATTTATCAAAATAAGTAGAAAACAAGGCGAAGAGTCGAGCCGGTAACGCCCTGAGTTAGTTTTCTTTGTTATTTTTTAAATCGGTTATTCAGTATCGAACACCTTCTGACAATGGAAGAAAGAAACCTCTACACCTGGCAAAAGTCTAGTGGCGAAAGTATATTCGAGCTTCTATATTTGGCATAAGGCAGACGGCAAAAAGTCAAACTTCTTGTTGATCTTGTGCTCAAAAAAAAAAGTACCAAAGATCTAATATGCCAGAAGACAGTCTGGCAACCCCTATATATATATATTCTTGATCCACATCGAAAGTCGAGTCGATATAGCCATGTTCTCATGTCCGTCTGTGCTTTTATCTGTTAGTTGATGATCACCTTGATCTCAGAGACTACTATATGAACTAGAGACACCAGACTTGGTATGTAGATCTCCCAATATCCTATTACTTCTATTCATAATCGAATTTAAAGAATTCGGATCGGATATAAACTCGACAATTATTTAAGCTATTGGGACCAAACTTTCAAGCTTGAAGAATACTTTTGAATTAAATATAATTAATTATTAATTAACAACTATAAGAGCTAGAGACTTCAAATTTTCATTGCAGATTTCTGAATACCATACGCAGATCAAGTTTATTTTCAATTTTCGATATCTTACCCCCCGTCCACGCAAATCGAAAAAAACTACCACTGCCTCAAAATGTAAGATAACACAGCTTAGCTTAACAGATAGTTGAAAATTTAACAAAACGCTGAGCAAGTTTCATATCAATCGACCCATAAATAAAGAAGATATTAAGGAATTTGTTTTAAATCCATTTTTTCCCATTACCGCAAACGAGAACGCATATGATAATCAGATAATTTGCGCTGTCGGCCATTGTGTGGCGCTGTACATAGTGTCGGTGTGGCGCTTTACAGTGCAAAATACTGACGGCCAAACTCCGAACTATACATTGTGTGAAAAGCTGAATGCTACAGGCTAACGTAAAATTAATATTAGCAATTGCTTACACGCATGTTTTGTTAAGATAACACATGTAACATATGAGGTAACAAAATATAACAAATTGCTACAAGTTTTATCGCGATTGACCCATAATAAATAAAGGAGATATTATGGAATTTGTTTTTAATCCATTATATCATAATTGTTTCTAAGTCGCTGATGAGTTTTTTATATCCTGTGCCCTTAAAAAATGAGCAAAAAGGGTATAATGAATTTGTGTGAATGTATGTAACAGGCAGAAGGAAGCATCTCCGACCCTATAAAGTATATATATATATTCTTGATCTATATCAATAGCCAAGTCGATTGACACCTGTCCGTCTGTCTGTCCGTCCGTCTGTATGAACGCGTCGATCTCAGCAACTATAAGAGCTAGAGACTTTAAATTTGAAATGTAGGTTCCTGAATACCATACGCAGATCAAGTTTATTTTAAATTTTCGATATCAAGTCGCGTTTGTTTTAAAATTAGAAAAATCACCATAACATAAGCAATGCTAAAGCTAGAGACTTGAGATTTGGCACACATGGTAAGTATCCAATTTTCAATGTGTGCAACAAATTTCAGTACGATCGGATATTGAACTCAGAAGTTATTCAAGAAACAAATTTATGCAGCGCATCAGATGCGTCGCAGCGCAGTAGCAGCGCAGTCGCTGCGCCGCTGCGACGATATAACGAACTAAAAGACGCGTTTGTTCATATATATATGTTTGATTTGCCTTTCGGCCGCTGTGGCGCTGCTGAACATAAACAATCAACAGCCGCAGTCCAGTGTTGCCAGACTATCGCAAGCTACCTACACTCGATGCAAGCAAAATCGACTTCAAGCGATATATTTAAATCCCATTATAATGAAAATACTTTTCTTTGAAGAGCTGCTCACTCGACTGTTCGGCTTGTTTCTATCTATCCTTTGGTACCTAGTATCTAAGCCGTATGATGAGTTTTTTTTTTGTAAAAAAATCTTTTTTAAAACATAATTTAACATGATTTTTCAGTCACACTCACCGCTCAGCGTCTTGAGCTGCTGTTCATTTATCCACAGCGAGATGCTCTCCTCCATGCGATTGTGTCGATTATGATTGTTGTTGTTGTTATTGTTGCCCTGTTGTTTCCTGCGTCCACCACGTCGATGGTGTCCATGGTGTCCACCGACGGCGATGCTGCTGTCATTGTCCGCAAAATTATCGATGCCATCATCGGCATTGCTGTGATTCTCCTCCGAGCTAATTGAATCGACTCGTCTATTATTATTGTTGTTGTTGTTGTTGTTGCGATTGTGATGCTGACGACACTCGAATTGGCCAAGACATAATATGGTCTGCACAATCAGCACCAGATAGAACCACTTCACAAAGCAACCGAATCCCAGCTGTGGCATATTTCTGTTTCCAATCAAAATAAACAAAACAAAACAAATAATTAATAGATCAGCTAGAAATCCAATCGCGAAATCATGAAATTGAAACTAAGTAAACTTTTGAATCAATCGGCAATCAAACAATCAATCAATATACTTATTTGATTGTTTGCATTTCTGACTCGTTTTTTGTTTGCTTTTCATTATTCAGTCGCCACTCCGATCATAAATGAACGCACTTTGCAAATATTGTTGATATATTCATATGTTCATCGCGAATAAAAACCTGATATCCGTGTGTGCATTTCGCTAAGTGATTAAAGAAATGAAAGAAAAAAAAACAAGCCGATCGGTCGAGCAGGCGCGACAACAGGATACCCTGTGCAGGTCTTAAAACAAAAGTATTTTGGAGAAAACTAGCTATAAAACTGCTTTTATTATCAGCTTTTTCCTATTGTGGGGAAAACGGGGCGTGGCATTGCGATGAAATTTTCTGGACACATTAAACCCAAGCTTCTTATCATGTGTGCCAAATCTCAAGTATCTAGCTTTAACATTGCTTATGTTATGGTGATTTTTCTAATTTTAAAACCAACGGGGCATGATATCGAAAATTAAAAATAAACTTCATCTGCGTCTGGTATACAGGCAACTACATTCCAAATTTGAAGTCTCTAGCTCTTATAGTTGCTGAGATCCACGCGTTTATACAGACGGACGGACAGACGGACGGACGGACGGACAGACGGACGGACGGAAAGACGGACGGACAGACAGACGGACGGACAGACGGACGGACAGACAGACGGACAGACAGGCGGACAGGCGACTCGGCTATTGATACTGATCAAGAATACATGTATACTTTATATGGTCGGAGATGCTTCCTTCTGCCTGTTACATACATTCACACAAATTCATTATACTCATTTTTAATGGGCACAGGGTATCAAAAAACACATATTTGAGAATCGTATGATCGTATGATATACGTATGGTAAATATCGGCAGATGACAGTTGACAGTTGACAGCTGTCTTCTGGATTCTCCCCGAACAAAGCAGTTAAATCAACAGTTCAGTTTCATAAAGTGGCATAATAATAAAATCAATACACATTGATTTATTATAAGTGTTATACTATATAGTAAAACTAAATACATACATTAATGCTTAATTTATTACAATATATATTTGTATGCATTTGTTCGTCTGCTGCTGAATATATTTTATTAATATATAAATTCATTGATATATCTTTTATCTTGAAATCAAGTGTGTCTCTCATTTGCTGAATTAGTTTCAAAACGATTTTAGACTGAAATATACTTAGCTCTATGTCATCAGATACAGAAAACCAATATACCACAAACAAATTACCAAACTAATTACTACCAGTAGGCTGTAGTGAGTCAGTACCTCTTTGTTATTTTTGGCACGCCAAAGTTTTCATACCCTTGCACTTCTCAACCGATCTTTCCTACGGCAGCTATATGATATAGTAATCCGATTTATATCAACTTTGGTCAGGCTGTATAAGTTATGACCAGATACATAATCTGTGAGTTTGGTTGAAGTCTGTTGAAAAATAAAAAAGTTTGCAATACAAATGTATGATTTTCAACCGATATTTCCTATGGCAGCTTTATGATAAAGTGATCCAATTCCGACATATGTACTGCCTGCAGCAAAAAGACTGATGTGTACAAAGTTTCATCCAGATAGCTCTAAAACTGAGAGACTAGTTTGCATAGAAACAGACGGACAGACAGACAGACGGACAGACGGACATGGCTATATCGACTCGGCTGTTGATGCTGATCAAGAATATATATACTTTATAGGGTCGGAGATGTCTGCTTTAATGCGTTACACATTTCGTGACAAAATTATAATACCCTCTGCAAGGGTATAAAAAGGGAATTGAAAAGTTAGAGAAGCGGCGGATTGAATGGAAACTTAGATGAAAACTAACCCGATACATAAAACTTAATTGTGAAAATAAAGTGTGTTTTTAATACATAAATATGTAAGTCCAGGAACTTATTGAGCGAAGTGTTATAATCTGTAGTTTGAGTTTTTATATAGCAAACTTTTTGTTTAGAATTAAAGATAATTAGAAAACAATTGAGAAAATAAAATAATATCATTTTATTCAATTAGATCATGGGGCTCTTGACACAGGTTCGCTCGAACCGAATGGTCTATGACTCGAAGGACCGAACACAAACTATTGAAAAATGTTTGCCTTGTCTCAAAATAACTTTCCATATTCCACTTAACTAATTTTGTGTTCGGTTATAACATGCTGAAACAGTTTCGAGTCACTTGAACCGGTTTGCGGTTAGATTTTCTTATATGAAAACATGGTAAAGAATAGAGATAATAAAATTGTATTTATTGTATTAAATTAAACCAACCAACTTCGTGCTCAGGGGTTTTTGAAACTAGTTCGAAAACCAAACCGAAATCCTAATCTATGGCTCGAAGCACCAAACCCAAATATTTTCTGCAATAACTGTTCACATTCCACTTAACTCATTTTGTGTTGGGTTAAAACATGCTGAAACAGTTGCGAAACACTTGAACCGTTTTACGGCTAGATATTCTTACATATATACAGCAACTCTTTAACTTGCATAGCAAATTTCAGCGTCATATTCCAAATACTTGCTGACTTTTAACGCTAAAACACTTCTGAAGCGGTTCATAGACATAGACATGATCTTAAACCAAAACTTCCCCGATATTTTCCTCTGTATCATTGCAGAACTTTTTCACATTTTGTTAGCCCACTTCATTTCTTACATGTGTGAAACAATTATCGAACCACGAACCAGTCTATCAAAGATTTTTCAATGTGACTTTGTATATCGTACAACTTTATTTGTTTCTGTAGCATATAAAATTTTTAGCATCGATTTAAACTACCGCGAACCGGTTAACATAATACTTTCAAAAGCTATTAAGAAAAAATAGCATGCTTGTTGTAAAATTAACAAAATGTTAGTAGTTATTGATGTTTGATTGAAGTTTTGCGAGGCTTCCCATTGAGCAGGAAACGCGATTGAAATTGATTGAAAAGTGAAGGCGCTACTGTAGCGGCTACTGGGGATTGAATTGATCTTCGGCTGCTGGTGTAAACCAAAAATAAAATCTATAAAATACAAAAACAAGCCGATCAGTCGAGCGGGCGCGACATTACGATACCCTGTGCAGGTCTTAAAACAAAAGTAATTTGGGAAGAACTAGCTATAAAACTGCTCTTGTTATCAGCTTTTTCCAATTGTGTGGGGCGAAGGGGGCGTGGCATCGGGATGAAATTTTCTGGATACATTAAGTCTAAGTTTCTTATCATGTGTGTCAAATCTCAAGTCTCTTGCTTTAACATTGCTTATGTTATTGTGATTTTTCTAATTTTTAAACAAACGGGGCTTGATATCGAAAATTGAAAATAAACTTGATCTGCGTATGGTATTCAGGAGCCTACATTCCAAATTTGAAGTCTCTAGCTCTTATAGTTGCTCAGATCCAAGCGTTTATACAGACGGACGGACGGACAGACAGACGGACGGACAGACGGAAAGGTGTCAATCGACTCGGCTATTGATACAGATCAAGATAATATATTTATGTATTTCGGTCGGAGATGCCGCCTTCTGCCTGTTACATACATTCACACAAATTCATTATACCCCCTTTTGCCCATTTTTAATGGGCACAGGGTATAAAAAAAGACATACAATCGTTAATGGCAGCAGCAGCAGTAGCAGCAAAAAAAAACTGATACGAGATTCAAGTAGGAGATGGAGTTGCAAGATGCGAGACGACGACGACGACAACGACGACGGCGACAGAGTTGGAGACAGAGCAGGTACAAAGTCGTTAGCACTTGGCGTGGTGTGAAGAAGTTGACCAAGTCAACGACGACTGACGGCTGACGGTTGCCGGTTGCAGGTGCAGTTGAAGGTGCCGTGGCAGGAACAGTGGCGGGGGGTAAAGGCAGCTCGACAGACAGGGCACAAATTTAACATAATGAAAAAGAGACACAACAAAAAAAAAACAAGAAAAAAACGCTGCATAACGCTCTGAGTGGAAGACTACGAGATACCCTAGCTAACACATTAAACTGCATGAATTCCAAATAGATGTTGTAAGAATGTTGCTAGAAATTTGACAGTTAAAAGAAGCTAGATCTAAAAAAATATATAAATATGAAAATAACTAATATACAAATTGCGAAAATTGTTGTAAGAATATTTGGCAGAGCTTTGACAATTCAAACAAGCTCGATCTAAACAAATATAAATAGGAAAAAGAATAATTGAAAAATTTCAAAAAATGAAGTTGCCAGGATTTAGACAGTTAAATGAAGCGAGATTTAAAAAAAATAAAAATATAAAAATAACTTATATACAAATGGCGAAAATTGTTGTAAGAATGTTGCCTGAAATTTGACAGTTGAAATAAGCTAGAACCACAAAAAAAAAATATAAATATAAATATTTAAATAAATTATTTAGAAATTCGAAAATTTCAAAAAATTAATGCTTAAATGTTGCCAGAATTTTGACAGCACAAATAAGACAGATCTAAAAAACTATAAATATGAAAATAAATAATATAAAAATTACCAAAATTGTTGTAAGAGTGTTTTCAGTATTAGTTAAATCTAAACAAATATTTAAATATGATAAAAAAAATATATATATATATTAAAAGAAGCTTGAATTCAACACAAAAAAAAGAACCACAACATTATATGATAGAGTTTTTCTATCAATTAAAAATGTGTTTAAATATTTAAAATTATGCTAGAACTAGAATATAATAAGCTAAACTGCCAACACTGCTTAGATTTACAAAAACAAAAGACATAAACGAAACAAATAATAATACATAAATAATTGGAATAATATTGAAAGAATTTAAGATATTTAAAAATGCTGGCAACAATTGGAAAACTCATAGTATAAGAGAAAATTAGGAGTTCAACAATTTATATTAATTTATATTATATATTAATACAGTCGAACTTTTCTATTACGAACTTCGGCAAACCAAATTTTCTTTATGTAAGAAATCTTTCTCTATTACGAATTTTTAGACCCTTTACTTTAAAAAAGTCAATAGTGTCTATTAAGTCTGTCAAAATGTGCGTAACAGGTCGAAGGAAGTCCGCCAGACCCCACAAAGTATATATATTCTTGATCAGCATCACCAGCCGAGTCGATATAGCCATGTCCGTCTGTCAGTCTGTCCGTCTGTCTGTATGAACACCTAGATCTCAAAGACTATAAGAGCTAGAGTCACCAAATTTGGTATGGTGGTTCGTCTATGGTCTAAGCAGATCAAGTTTGTCTTAAAATTTTGACAAAATTTTTGAAATCCCATAAAACGAAAATATATTAAAGCTAGAGTCCTGAATTTTGGCACACAGGACGAGTATCAGGGAAATTTCATCGCGATCGGATAATAATTTCGGAAGTTATTCAAAAAACTTGAAATCCCATATATTGGTAAATTTTAGAGCTGGAGCCTTGAATTGTAGCACACAGGACAAGCAATGGTGTCCTAATGTATCCTGAAAATTTCATCGCGATCGGATAATAAACTCGGAAGTAATTTAAAACTCAATATTACTCAGTGTCGGACCAAAGGAAGAAGAAGAAGAGCACACTGACGTTACAACGCGTTATAGGGAACTATTAGTGTTACTCTTATTTCCATTTTGAAGAATAAGTAAAGGGTCTCTCATAGTCGACTTCGACTGTAGTTTTTCCGACTGGTTCTAGAAGCATTCAATTTGTATTTTCAATTTATATTATACAAAGTTAAGACTACGTTTTATTATAAAATTTTGATAGTAAAAAAGAATAAAAGTTATTCTATGATTTTTAAAAATAAAATTTAAGTGTAATTATGATTTTACATTTGTTTTATATTGATAAAGAATAAAAGTACTATAAAATATTAGCTGCTTTCGTCACTAGCGTGGACTGCCGTCCACAGTGATTATAATAAAAATTGCAATTAAATTGTTATACTCTTTCCAGCCAAAAATAATAAATCTTTTGCCATTAACAACATATTTAATGGCTTGTCTTATTTTCTTAAACTTATAACTCTCAAATTTTATTAAAAGATTGCCTTATACCTAAAAAAAACCAGCAGACTCTTTATTGCTCTTTTTTAAATGAGCACAGGGTATAACAAAAAAAAACGAAACGAAATGATCAAGCCAGGGCAAAACATCGACATCGAATCAGTTGCCAGGCAATCGGACAGTTGGACAGTCGGACAGACGGACAGACGGACGGTTCACTTGGCTGGCCATTTGTCTGGCCATCAACAGCACGTACTTTCGGTCTATATGAATGAGCGTAACGAGAACAGAAGAGAAGATCAAGGGAGGGAGGGAGGTATGTAAGTAGGGATGGTAACAAAGCAGTCGATGATGTCCATGTCCAAGAAAACAAGTTAAGGTGTCTTAATAAGATCAAACATGGCGATTATGAGGAATTACTTGAAGATAATAACATGTGGCTTGACTTTAAGCATACAAATAAGGAATGGAATGGAATGGAATGGGAATGGCATGGACAACGATTCGAGGCTATTCGACGGCCAAATAGGAGATATATTGTTGAGGTATGTAAGTATAGTATGCCCGACTTATAATACAAGAAATAGCAATACAAATTAAACAGAGAAAAAGAGTTTAAATTGAGAGCACAAGTGAGTAACAAGATATCATTATTATTATATTCTATATAGAGCTAATATTCATTCATTCTTCTCACTAACTCAGACTTGTAATCAAAGAAATAGCAATACAAATAAAACAGAGAAAAAGAGTTTAAAAAGTGTTGGGAGAACAAAAGTGAGTAACAAGCCGATCAGTTGAGCGTGCGCGACAGTAGGAAACCCTGTGCAGGTCTTCAAAGAAAAGTATTTTCATTACAATGGGATTTAAGTATCACTTGAAGTCGATTTTGCTTGCATCGAGAGTAAGTCGCTTTCGATAGTCTGGCAACACTGGACTGCGGCTGTTGATTGTTTATGTTTAGCAGCGCCACAGCGGCCGAAAGGCAAATCAAACATACAGATATGAACAAACGAGTCTTTTCGTTCGTTATATCGTCGACGCGGCGGAGCGACTGCGCTGCGACTGCGCTGCTACTGCGCTGCGACGCATCTGCTGCGCTTCATAAATTTGTTTCTTGAATAACTTCTGAGTTCAATATCCGATCGTACTGAAATTTTTAGCACACATTGAGAGTAGTATACTTACCATGTGTGACACATCTCCAAGTCTCTAGCTATAAAACTACTCTTGCTATAAGCTAGTTTGAGTTATGGGCAAAGGGGGAGTGGCATCGCAATGAAATTTTCAAGACACATTAAGCCCAAGCTTTTTATCATGTGTGCCAAATCTCAAGTCTCTAGCATTAACATTGCTTATGTTATGATGATTTTTCTAATTTTAAAACAAACGAGGCTTGATATCGAAAATTGAAAATAAACTTGATCTGCGTCTGGTATACAGGAACCTACATTCCAAATGTGAAATCTCTAGCTCTTATAGTTGCTGAGATGCACGCGTTCATACAGACGGACGGACGGACAGACGGGTGGACGGACAGACAGACGGACTGGTGTCAATCGACTCGGCTATTGATACGGATTCAGAATATATATATACTTTATATAGTCAGAGATGCCTCCTTCTGCCTGTTACATACATTCACACAAATTCATTATACCCTTTTTTTTTTGAATTTAAGTCATTCACATGTTGGGAGAACAAAAGTGAGTAACAAGATATCTATTATACACAGAGCGAAAGATGCCGTAATAAAATTAAGTACAAATGATCTCGAATTAAGTATTTCCCATTCTTAAAATCCATACTTGATACAAGTACGAATAACTAAAAAAGGAGTGAACAAATACACATAGTATTCTTGATATAAGAGTAAACAATCTTGAATTAAGTAAAACTCTAGATTTACTAGATATGAGTATGAAAATTCTAGATATATGTAAGTTCGAAACTCGCACTCGAAACAGATTATCACAGCGAATACCCACTGAACACAAGTTTGTGACATCTTGTATCCAGATTTATTCAACTTAAATCATTTTTTGCGATTTCTTGCTTAGAATTCTTAAATGGTTCTAGCTAGTCTGCTATAAGTAGCATTTCAACAAAGCGTCGAGAAGTTAAGACTAAGTATATTCGACAAGAGGATAATTTGCTGTAGTCAGTTTTTGCCAACTTGCACACACTTTGTCTGAAAGTCTTTAATAATTTCGACAATTTTATAAGGCAGCGTGTGGTATTATTTGAAGAACATTTTGCACAATCAATCTATATTAACACAATTCTGATTTAAGCCTGTTGTAATCAAAAATCCATAATCATATTTGTATTTTGAGTTAGTTGCGAACTTATTTGCAGAATTTAAGGCACTCAGTACTAGTGTGAATTGTACATAAATCAAGAATGAATTTACTTAAGTACAAGTATGCTTCGAACTCACTTTTAAGTTTGAAAATACTGAATACTTAAATTTTCGAACTTACGAAATTGTACTTGAATTAAGATCGAGATTCTTGACTTCAGTAATTTCATTCTTAGTGAGAAATCAAGTATGTATTTAAAGCTAATTTTCTACATCCTTTTGACTCACTCACTCACTGACTGGTCTGACTAACTCCGAGAACTGTGTCGTCTCCTTCATTCAATTAGGCATAATTTGTGTGTTTTTAATTCAATTAATTAACGACTTTCACCCACGATTTCTTTGTTGCCTGTAACGGATGTACTGTGGTCTCCGACTGTCAAGAAAAACAAAATAATATGAAAGACAACACAACGCAATAAACGGGAGAAATAATAATAATAAAAAAAAATAGCTCAAATCATTTGTTTTGACTTTTCCCATTAAAAATTTTATATATATATTTATATTTTTTTTTTGTATATTAATTAATGTTCAAATAATGATAAGGCGACGCTTCGCAAGATGCGATTAGTTGGCGCTGAAAGCAAGTGCACACGACCCATAGACATAGACATAGACATAGACATAGACATAGACATAGACATAGACATAGACATAGACATAGACATTGATGTATGTAGTATACATATACACATGAATACAATGTAGTATAGACATCATCAGAGTCACAGAGTCACAGAGTCACATGTGTTGCTTCTTTCGTCTTACTCAATTATTTTCTAGTTCAGTTGTAGTACACTAAGAAAAAACAAAAAGGAAATCGAAGTACAAACCTAAAGAAATTTGTAAATAATAAATACATTTAAGTCAGTAGGCTGTAGTAAGTCAGTACTCTTTGTTATTTCATACCCTTGCACTTCTCAACCGATCTTTCCTATGGCAGCTATATGATATAGTGATCTGATTTATAACAAATTTGGTTAGTCTGCATAAGATATGACCAGATACATAATCTGTGAGTTTGGTTGAAGTATGTCGAAAAATAATAAAGTTTGTCATACAAATGTAAGATTTTCGACCGATAGTTCCTATGGCAGCTATATGATATAGTGATCCGATCCGGCCAATTCCGACACATATACTGCCTGCAGCAAAAAGACTGATCTGTACCAAGTTTCATTCAGATAGCTCTAAAACTGAGAGACTAGTTTGCATAGAATCAGACGGATGGACAGATAGACAGACTGACAAACAGAGAGACGGACGGACATGGCTATATCGACTCGGCTGTTGATGCTGATCAAGAATATATATACTTTAGAGGGTCAGAAATGTCACCTTTCATGCGTTACACATTTCGTGACAAAGTTATAATACCCTCTGCAAGTGTATAGAAAGAATATTAACCTAAAAAAGTGTGCCTTTGGTAGGTGTCGAACTGCAGCCCCACACCGCAAGAGTTCGACACTCTAACCCAATGCGCCAATGCAGCCATAGTCGATTATCTGGCAAATTACCAGTTTTCCATACAGAACTGCAATTGATAATTTAGTTTCAATGCCTCAAGTTGCTGCCTCCAACCTTTGTATATTCAAAAATTTGTTTGCTTCAAATTTCCGGTGTTTATTGTCCGATTGCGATGAAATTTTCACAGCACACATCGAAGGGAGAGTAAATTTTATGTATACCGAATTTGGAACTTGTATCTTTTAAATTACTCGTGTTATTCGGGTTATTCCGATTTTTGGGGGTGGAAGGAGGCGTGGTAAAATTCTAAAACAAACTTGACCTTTGTGGAGGCCTCGGGAGTATTGTCAGCAAATTTGCTGACTCTAGCTCTTATAGTCTCTGAGAAATAGGTGTTCATACAGGAGGACAG
Organism: Drosophila histrio; assembly: GCA_958299025.2. NCBI lineage: Eukaryota > Metazoa > Arthropoda > Insecta > Diptera > Drosophilidae > Drosophila > Drosophila histrio. Next base: position 53,708,580 of record OY282582.1, on the reverse strand, counting down.
ACGGACAGACAGACGGACGGACAGACGGAAATTGCTATATCGACTCGGCTGTTCATGCTGATCAATTTACTTTATGGGGTCGGCCACGATCCCTTCTGCCTGTTACATAACATTTAACAAACTTAATATTCCCCCACAGGCTCTAAAACAAATCAGAAAGGAATGCTATTTAAGTTTTATTTCATAGAATTACATTATTTGGCAAATTTTAACATTTAAGTTTGCATAAACATAACAACTTACACTTTAAATGTCAAAAACGAAGTCTAAGCTGAGAAACTGTTAAAAAAAAGAATACATTTCTTGACATAACTAAGAAACATATTTGAATATCATACAATGTTTCACAAACATAAACATAGTTTGCATTGAGAACTCAAAACATTCATGGTATAAATGGTGTCTGAGTCTGAAATACAATCAAAATATTCATAATTTTAGTCTTAAGCGCTGATCTTAAATTTGCAATTTAACAATTTAAGGTAATACTTTTTTGTATAATTGGTATAATAGAGCAATGTGCATATCTGAAATATATCTACTAATTAGCATATTTATTCCTTTAGAGCATGACCTACCCATGATATATCAATATAGTAGTTATCTCTCTTTTTAAAAATAAGTATAGAAGTATTAAAGTATTGTACGCTATAAGATTGAATAAACTTTCTATATTATATTTTACATAAATTCACATTTCATTATTATAAACTCGTAATTTTTGGAGTTTATGTTAAATAAATGCATGTAAAATAAATAATCGTTGTACATAATCTTTTATGTTGTGTACAAATTTCATATATCTTGTATACTCTAGTGAAGAACATTAGACAAATATCAAAAATTAACTTACAGTCTGAATTCTTAATCTTATCGATTATGACTACAAAATTGATATGAATCAAATTTAGTTTAAATCGTTCTAATATCTCAAAGTTTAGTTTATGATAAACTATGTTGACTCTTAGGATTTTTGTCAAAGAAACTTACAGAATATACATTCTGAAGAAATGTTGCTGAAATCAGACTACTGTATCAGATTGAAATATGCAAACATTGGCTTTGAAAGTGTATAAAATCTTTTGCGTACCAACGATAACCTTTCTCTTTTTGGGTTTTTTTTTATTCAATAATCTCTCTAAGACCCTGAAAAACCATAGACTAGGTTTTTCCAAAAAGTTTTGAAGTCTATTTACTGCCAATTCTAATCGGAATTATAATTATAACTTGCTTCGATAACGAGATCATTTGGAATGCTTTGAGAAATATCTGCACATATCATCATGATAAAAATGACAGCTAAATATTTATTTATAATATTGATAAAAGTTCCAACTAATAATTTGGTGTTAGTAAAAATCATAACTAAAACTCTAGTAGAAGAAAATATTCTAAATAAATTTTAAGTGTAAGTGGAACTCACAACACGACTATTAAAAATTTTGTTAAAGCTGTAGTTTTCAACTTTTTCCGAATCAACAACAAGCAAATCAACTAAAATTTTAATTGTTTTTAAATAGTATAGTGAGGTCTTTCAATGTAATTCCGTTGTAGTTGAAAAGTTTAGCTATCATTTAAGTAATAATATATAAAAACAATCGAACTTTGTGATTCAAAGATACATAGTATAATCAAAAAGAAACGTTGATAAAAATAGATGTTGGACTTTCTTCGACTTGCACTTGTAAAAGCGCGAAAGTCTGCAAATAGTTTTCAGTATGATTTGTAAGAATGTGAGTTAATTAAATTTAAAACCTTTTCCCATTCTATTTAGACACTTTTCATTATACGTTTTTACCTATACTTTTAGTAAAAGTAAACAAAGTAAAAGGTCTATTAAGTTTGTCAAACCAAATGTGCGTAACAGTTCTGAATGAAGTCTGGCAGACCCCAATCGATATAGCCATGTCCTTTGTCCGTCTGTCCATCCGTCTGTATGAGAGCCTAGATCCCAGAGACTATAAAAGCTAGAGACACCAAATTTGGTAAGTCGGTCTGTCTATGGGCTCAGTAGAACCAGTTTGTGTTAAAATTTTAACATTATTAAAGCTAAAGTCTCAAATTTTGGCACACAGTACAAGATTTAGGGTCTCAATTCCGTATTCCGTAAATTCCATCACGATCGGTTAGTAAACTTGCAAGTTATTTCAAACAAGTTCTCATACAATGATCAATTATAAAGCAGGAGCCTTGAAATTCGGCACACAGGACAAACATCAAGGCGCTAATATATCCTGAAAATTTCATCATGATCGTATAATAAACTCGGAAGTTATTTAAAACTCAATATTAGGCAGTGTCGGGCGAAAGGAAGAAGAAGGGAACACTGACGTTACAAGGAACTATACGGTATTTTAGCCTATTTTAGGGAATTAATTATGGTTATTATTATTATATATAGCCAAGGTTACAGGTTAAATTTATAACCTAACTTAGATTTAGCATGGCGAATTAAATAAAAGCCCCAATAACTAAACAAGATCTTTGAATCCATGATGATTTGACATTTCATGATGTTATGTGACTTAAATAACTTTCTTGTTTTATTGAGAAATAATCTTTGTATTAATTAATATATTTTAACTTCTTTTTATTATGCCCTGTGCCCATTAAAAATGGGCAAAAAAGGTTATAACGAATTTGTGTGAATGTTTGTAACAGGCAGAAGGAAGCATCTCCGACTATGTAAAGTATATATATTCTTGATCAGTATCAATAACCGAGTCGATTGACACCTGTCCGTCCGTCTGTCCGTCCGTCTGTTGGGGACATAGCTGGCCGTCTTTGGACGGTTAGATCTTTCATCAATTATGTAAATGCCGCAGTTGCGGAAGAGGTTCGAATAGACCTCGCTCCCATCAGTGTGAAGACATGTCCATGAGCATGTTGGAGACTGCGCCATCTGTAGGTCGGTGAAAGCCGGCTTACATGCTATTTCTTACAGCTATGTTCATTGCTTTTGATGGGCCACCAACCCGTAACTGTTTTGGAGTTAAAATTGGTAGTGTCCTTGCTGGCACGAGGCCTGACCGGAGGCTTTAATCTGGTACCACGGGCGGTCAGATGCCCACGGACTTGTTCCGTCTGGCCTATGGTTGCGGCCCTTCGGGGAGTAACGTGGTGGCTGTGGTTTATCACCCAATTGCGGGTAGAGCCTGGGCTCGGCGTGGAGTTGCGCTATACAACCGAGTGCCGCGACACCATAGACCGGCAGAGGTTTTAGATAGGCCTCGCTCCACACCAAGGAGGAAGTCACGACCAAACAGTAGTGACTGAAAATTGGTACTTGCGGAATTTATTCCAAGAGGGCGGTGATTGACGCATAAATTAATCCAGTGATTGCACCGTAAGATTAAGCCAATGTGGCAGGAGCTCACGTTAAACACATCGACTTTCATGTCCGTCCGTCTGTCTGTCTGTTCGTCTGTATGAAAGCATGGATCTGAGCAACTATAAGAGCTAGAAACTTCATATTTGGAATGTAGGTTCCTGAATACCATACGCAGATCAAGTTTATTTTCAATTTTCGATATCTAGCCCCGTTTGTTTTAAAATTAGAAAAATCACCATAACATAAGCAATGTTAAAGCTAGAGTCTTGAGATTTGGCACACATGATAAAAAGCTTGGGCTTGATGTGTCCAGCTAATTTCATCGCGATGCCACGCCCTCTTCGCCCATAACTTGAAGAAGCTGATAACAAGAGCAGTATTTTAGCTAAAGACTTGAGATTTGGCAGACATGGTAACTTTCCTACTCCCAATGTGTGATTCAAATTTCAGTACGATCGGATATTGAACTTAGAAGTTATTAAAGAAACAAATTTATGCAGCGCAGCAGATGCGTCGCAGCGCAGTAGCAGCGCAGTCGCTGCGCCGCGGCGACGATATAACGAACGAAAAGACTCGTTTGTTCATATATGAATGTTTGATTTGCCTTTCGGCCGCTGTGGCGCTGCTAAACATAAGCAATCAACATCCGCAGTCCAGTGTTGCCAGACAATCGCAAGCTACCTAGACTTCAATCGATATATTTAAATCCCATTGTAATGAAAATACTTTTCTTTGAAGATCTGCACAGGGTTTCCTACTGTCGCGCACGCTCAACTGATCGGCTTGTTACTAATAAAGAAACATATTTATCATGATGGAGGCGCTGTCTTTCTTTCTACATTTGCATTAGTTTGCAGTTGTTGCAAAAGATAAGAAATACTTATAAAAACGGAAATATATATAGAAAAACTCAATTTGTTTGCAAATGTTCAGGATTCGGTTAGCTCATCAGGATAAATTATTGTTAAAACTAGTAAGATAAATATAAATATAAATGGCAAAAGATGTGAGATTTTGTTGAAGTTTAAGTTTAAATATATTATTATTTTATATTATTATTATATCAATTATTATTTTATCTATAGTATTTGAACTGCATAAACAATTGGAGACATCTTCTGCAATAGTTGCAATAGGACACAATATAAATAGATTTGTTTTTTATACCCTGTAAACTAAGTGTGTATACTATGTTCATAATTGCTCTGAGAGCGACAAGCGACTAAAAAAAGGACAGTTTAACATTTTAGCGTGAAACCGAAGACATCAACAACAACAACAACAACAGCAGCAACAATTTGTTAGCTCTTTACGATTATTGCCTTTCTCACACCTTATTACCAAGAAAATAAAGAAGCAGCCAACAACGACAACAACAACAACAACAAATAAGCGACAATGAAATGTGAAAATAAAAATTTCAGTGAGAACAAGAAGCTGTTGTTGGGATCGATCTGGCTGTTCATTCTATCCCTTTTCCCCCCACCTCTCTCTCTCTCTCTCTCTCTTTCTCTGTCTGTCACCCTTTTGGCTACAAGTTTTGGTATTGAGAATCGAGTTTGAGTTTGAGTTTTGGGTTCGGTCAGTGAAACGGAAGAACTGTGGAAATTGCATACTCATATGTATGTATGTTTAGACAGAGACTTTTCAAGGGGCACTCGAGTTGAAGAAGGCATTGAGGAGGAGGATGAGGAGGAGGGGTGTGGGGATGTGGAGATGTTGAGGGGTGATCATAAACAATCTATAAACGATATATATGCGACAAAAAAGATATGTGAAGAGAAACAAATTGTTGCCAAAAGGATGTCGACAAATGTGGCTAACTAAAAGATAAAGTAGAAGTAGCAGATGGAAAAGGAGAAGGAGGAAAGGGTGAATCTGAAAGGGAGTATCTGAAAGGGAGTATCTGAAAAGGAGTATCTGAAAGGGAGTATCTGAAAGGGAGTATCTGAAAGGGAATATCTGAAAGAGTTGGAAGCGGCAGTAAGTGGAGAGGATGGCGTCAAAGGGACAGCAAAAAACGAGCGGGCGCGACAGTAGGATACCCTGTGCAGGTCTTAAAACAAAAGTATTTTGAGTAAACTAGCTATAAAACTGCTCTTGTTATGAGCTTTTTCCAATTGTAGGCGAAGGGGGCGTGGCATCGCAATGAAATTTTCAGGACACATTAAGTTCAAGCTTCTTATCATGTGTGCCAAATCTCAAGTCCCTAGCCTTAACATTGCTTATGTTATGATGATTTTTCTAATTCTAAAACAAACGGGACTTGATATCGAAAATTGAAAATAAACTTGATCTGCGTCTGGTATACAGGCAACTACATTCCAAATTTGAAGTCTCTAGCTCTTATAGTTGCTGAGATCCACGCGTTCATACAGACGGACGGACGGACAGACAGGCGGAAAGACGGACGGACAGACAGACGAACAGGTGTCAATCGACTCGGTTATTGATACTGATCAAGAATATACTTTCTACATTCACACAAATTCATTATACCCCTTTCTTGCCCATTTTTAATGGGCACTGGGTATAAAAAGTCTAAAGTATCTTAACAATGCCAAAACGTTGTTCACATTCGATCGACTGACTGACTGACTGGCCAGTCCCAATTCTTTGGCTACCGATTAAAACGATGCTAACAATAACAACAACAATAACAACAACAACAGCAACTTGCAGCTCGTTGTTTGCTTAATGAAAACACAGCCAACAACAAACAGACAGACAACACACACAACAAACAATAACACAACATGAGAGCACCAAAAACACCTTCAGCAAATAAATACTTGCAACTCAGGCAGAAAAAACCCGGCAGGCAGCAAAAACAAATCAAATATGCGACTATTGGAATACTCTATACTTGTAAAATAAGAGCTATAAATTAAATATTAGTTTTTGATTTGTTATACAATTTTAAATATTAATTTCCACTTAAAAAAATATAGAATAACTTTTATTTTAATAATTTTTTAGTTATTTTTAAATGTTTATAATACAAATTCATAAGAAATTTATGATTTTTAAATAAAAATTAAAATTAAATATTTGTTCAATTATTTTTGTATTAAATTAAAGGTATTTTTAAATTATTACAATACATGTACTTGTCAAATATAAGCTATAAATTAAATATAATATGTCTTGATTTGTATTAAAATATTAAATTTAAATTTTTACTTTAAAAAACATAGAATACTCTTTTACTTTAATAATTTATTTGTTATTTTTAAATGTTTAAAATACAATTACATACTAAAAATATGATTTTTAAATAAAAATTTAAACTAAATAATTATTTCATAATTTTTATATGAACTAAAAGTTATTTTTCTTAATTTGTAAAATAGTTAAACTCTTAAAATAAGAGCTATAAATTAAATATTATGTCTTGATTTGTTTAACAATATTAAATGACAATTTTCACTATAAAAAACAAAGCATAACTTTTATTTTAATAATTTTTAATTACCTATAAATGTTTATAATACAAATTCATAAGAAATATATGAGTTTTATATAAAAATTAAAATAAATAATTATTTCATAAATTTTGTATGAAATAAAAGTTATTTTTAAATTTGTAACACAATTATACTCTTAAAAAAAGAGCTATTAATTAAATATCAATTATAACTTTAAAAAAAACTAAGCATTTCTTTGGTTTTCATACCATATTAGTTATTTTTAAATGTACATAATACAAAAAAAATAATAAGAAATATGTTAAATAATTATTTCTTAAATTTTATATAAATTATAAGTTATTTTTAAATTTTTACAATAATTATACTCTTAAAATAAGAGCTATAAATTAAATATTATGGGTTGAAATGTATTAAAATATTAAATTTCAATTTTCATTTAAAAAACATAGCATAATTTTTATTTTAATAATTAATTATTTAGATTTAAATGTTTGAAATACAATTTCATAAGAAATATATTAAGATTTGTCAATTAAAAATCGATAGGACTTGAAAATTGTTAAATAAAAGTAAAAATGCATACAAAATGCTAAAAAAAATGAATATTGATATATTTCTAGTATTTTAATTAATTTAACTTAAAGCAGGCATTAAAATCAAAGTTTATTATAATAAGAAAATGTTCTACAATAATTAACTACATTATTTTATTTTTTGTTTTTTATATTTGACGCTTGTACTAATTATTTTTAACGTGAAATAAAACCAAAGCAGAGACTTTAAAGAGTTCTAAAAATTTCCAAAAAAAAAACAAGTCTATAATAAATTATCGCAAGAATTAAGACCGATTTTAAACTATTTTACTTTTTTTTTTTGAAATAGGAAAATTTGTATAAAAATTCAATGAATCAATGTTGAAATTTCCGATGAATCGACAACTCGATTTTTTCATTGCCGATTCTATAAATTTCATTTTAAACTAGATGTTAAGTGTGCATTTACATCACTAGTTACTATAAAACAATGATTTTTTTATTTTATTAAATAGAAAAACAAATAATCATAATTTGCAGTTGCTGTTTTTGAATAAAAATTGAAAATAAATCCATTTTTCATATTTTTTTTTGTATAAAATAAAAGTTATTTTTGAATTTTTAAAATAAAAATGGAATATAAGAATTACATACAATATGATTCTTTAGTAAAAAATTAAAATATACTATAAGTTATATTTTATAATTCTTTTTATTTAGAACTTAAGTTTTTATAGGGTTGCAGGAAATAAGGCACCAAAAGAGTTAATTAAATAAGGCACCTAAATTTGGAGTGATATTTCATAATGAGTTCTTGGATTAAATTTCATATTTTAGCAAAAATAAGAAAATATGAAATTATACCCCAAAAAATTAATATTAAATAAAAATGGGGTATTAGTGCCAAATAAAAATGAAATAAGGCACCAAAAAAGGAAATAACACCCCAAAGTTGTTTTAAAAACTTATGTTGTTGTTTCCTTTATAATTATTTGGGCCCTTATTTTATCTTTTTGAGGTCTTCTTTCACAGAGTGTTTTTATAGTAAAAATTGAGAAGAATATTTTTTAATTTTGTGTCAAGTTTTTAGGTTTAATTTTCCTGGTGGAAATACAATTTTATTTTACATATATTTATCGACGGGTAAGAAATAAAAGAAACTTCAGACCAAAAAGTGATCTATTTTGAGTCATTGAACTCTTAAATTGTCTTTCATATCCTTCTATAACATCTGTAGCTTTATATATCATCCTTATATTCTACTGTTATCACAGTTATTGACAGGAAATTTGATATATATATATAAGCGTAGAGTTATATTTCAACTAAATCAAGTTCATTTTTGACTCTAAAGAATATCTCTCTACACTGAAATCTATCAACTTCTTTTAAATATAAGATCTTGTGTTATTTTAAACTAGTTAACAGATAACAGACCCCAAAAAAAAACATCTTCACGAGGTAGAAGTCCAGTGACGAAAGCATATTCACGCCCCAAAATTACTGACATCTAATTTTTTGTGACGAACAATATTCATTTTAATATATAAACAATTCTTAAGTCAGTCAGCAGCGTGTGGAGGGCCATCCACAGTGAGATAGTGAAGTTTCCTATAGTAAATTATATATAATATAATAATAATGCAAATATAACATATATATTAATTGTGAAGTAAACAAACGCCAGAATACAAAATCGATAAGCCATGAATCGATTTACTTTGCAAGAATGCGGAATAATTTTATCCAATTTTTTGCGCAACATTTGAAAAAGTTATAGCGTTTTCAAATAGTGTGATTACTTTTGCCCCACCCTGTTGGAAGTATGAAGACTTCTAACTTTATAAAGAGCTGTATTTTTGAAATCAATTATGAATTGACGATATACAAAATGTATTGTAAATAAGTTCCCCATAGAAAAGTTCGGTTATATAACTGATTGGATTTGGCTGTTAATAGATACATAAATCTCAGCCAATTCAATATTATTTATCAAAAATATATTAATTTTATTTATGAATATTATGACAAGTATGATCTGTAAACTTGTATATAATCATGTAACAGACAGATAGGATCTAATGTTCCTGTCAATAAATAACAATGAGTATAGTACTATGTATATCAAAATTATATATATCGTATAACGTATTTTTAATCTTCAGTTATTAGCTCTTATTATTAAGAAAAAATATGATTTTTATATAAATAAATAATTTGATTAACTCCATAGATATATTTGAAATTTTCCATACTTAAATCTAGTAATTTTTTAGACCAAATAAAAATATCAATTATATTATATTTATTTTTATAACTTATATATTTGTTTTAGGAACCATAAAATATATGAAATTAGAAAAACAAAAACAGAAACCAGTCGGAAAGGCTACATTCGAAGTCGACTAGAAGAGACCCTATACTTATTATTCAAAATGGAAATAAGAGTAACACTAATAGAACCCCATAGCGCGTTGTAACGTCAATTTGCTCTTCTTCTTCCTTTGGTCCGACACAGAGTAATATTGAGTTTTGAATAACTGCCGAGTTTATTATCCATTCGCCATGAAATTTTCAGGATACATTAGGACCCCGATGCTTGTCCTGTGTGCCAAAATGCAAGGCTCCAGTTTTAAAATTGACCATTTTATGGGACTTTAAGTTTTTTTTTTTAATACCACCCGAGATTATTATACGATCGCGATACGTTGGGATCCTGATACTCATCCTTTAATATTTTTCGTCTTATGGGATTTCAAAAATTTGGTTTTCAATTTACGGAGGCGGAAGGGGGCGTGTCAAAATTTTAAGATTTGATCTGCTTAGCCCATAGACGAACCACCATACCAAATTTGGTGACTTATAGTCTCTTATAGTCTCTGAGATCTAGGCGCTCAAACAGACAGACGGAAAGACGGACGCAGCTGGTGATGCTGATCAAGAATATATATACTTTATGGGGTCTGTCGGACTTCCTTCGACCTGTTACGCACATTTTGACAAACTTAATAGACCCGTTTTACTTTTTTAAAGTAAAGGGTCTAAAAAATCAATAAAAGAGTTTTGTTTTTTTATTTTTTCAAAATAAAATATATAAATTTGTAAGTGTTTTTTACCTATTTTATAACTAATTTCTAGCTGTATATAACTAGATAATATCTGAACTTTCTACATATATATACTATCTTTAATCTCTAATTATTAGTTTATAGTATGGCAACACATTGCATGATTGTTGGACATATGCTCAACTGTTGACCAATGCCCAGAAGATAGAGGCCAAGACGCAAGCACACATAACAACAACAACAACAATAAGAAGAAGAAGAATAAGCAAAAGAAGATGAACAACAACAGCAACAACAATAACAACAGCAACAACAACAACGTACGATTGTCTCCAAGTGGGCTCAAGTACCGCTGTCAGCGTCGCTGTCAACGTTAGCGTCGCAGTCGCCGACGGTCAAGTAGCGAGCGCGAGCAGACAAGCAGACTGGCCAAGACAAAAAGACAGACGCTGCGGGACGGGACGGGACGTGACAAGGTACTAGGAGATGGGCATGGGAATGCTAACGAATGGACGGGGGTAAAGAGAACAGATACACAGCGAGTGAGGAGGTAGAAGGCGAGAGAGAGAGAGAGATAGAGAGAGAGGCAGCAGCAGAAGCTACTACTTCAGAGAAACATAACTCTGATTTCTGATATTGCGATTGTGTGTTGGGCAGCAGTGTTGCCGTTTCAGCCTTTTTAGACCCTTTACTTTAAAAAAGTAAAACAGGTCTATTAAGTTTGTCAAAATGTGCGTAACAGGTCAAAGGAAGTCCGGCAGATCCCATAAAGTATATAGATTCTTGATCAGCATCACCAGCCGAGTCGATATAGCCATGTCCGTCTGTCCGTCTGTCTGTATGAGCGCCTAGATCTCAGAGACTTTAAGAGCTAGAGTCACCAAATTTGGTATGGTGGTTCGTCTATGGGATAAGCCGATCAAGTTTATGTTAAGATCATAATCAAAATTTTTGAAGTCCCATAAAACGACAAATATTAAAGCCAGAGTCCTGAATTTTGGCACACAGGACGATTATCAAGGTCCCAAAATCTTAAACATAAAATCCCATATAATGGTCAATTTTAAAACTGGAGCCTTCTTATTTTAAAAATAGTTAAACACAGGAAATTCAATACTTATATTTTTAAGCTTGTTTTGACAACCAAAACCATCTTTTTAAGAATAAGAAAAAAACAAAAAAAAATAGCCACAAGGTATTTAATTTTGCAAAAAAATATATGTGGGATTTTAATTGTGTCTAAAATTAACACAGTAAATCTACAAAATTCTGAATCCCAGTTTTGGTTCGAACCTTGTTTCAATTTAATACCAACAAATTATTTCATAAAACAATTGTTTTCAATTTGTTTTTGAATTTATACATCATACTAATTATAACAAGTCGAAAAGGTTACAGTCGAGCTAGAAACCGACGATGAGAGACCCTGTAATTACATATGCTATAAAAACGCCAAGCTTTGAACTTTGTAGCGTCAGCGTTCTTTTCTATTTCCGCTGCGATAATTAGTTATTTTATTAAATAACTACCGTGTTTATTATTCAATCATGTTTAGTATGTGTGCCAAAATTCAAGGCACTAACTTTAAAATTACTCCTTTATTCCGTTTTCGGGAGCGTGGCAAAATTCTAAAACAAACTGGTTTTCTTGGGGATGTGGAGGAACATACATACAATTTTAGTGGCTTTCAATCTTATAGTATCTGAGTTCTAGCTGTAACTACAGACGAACGGACGAAAAGACAGACGGACGGACAGACGGACGGACAGACGGACGGACAGACAGACGGACAGACAGACAGACGGACACACAGACAGACAGACAGACGTCCGTCCGTCCGTCTGCCCATCCGTCTGTCCGACTGTCTATTTCTATGCAAACTAGTCGATTTATCGGGCACAAATTGTCGATGCCTCATTGTTTTTAAGACTGTTGCATTGTCCTAAAAAGAAGCCAAATTTCAATGATTATAAATAAACATATATCATTGAAATTATCGCTAAAACAAAACAAAAAAAAGGTGTTTTAACCAGCAAAAACGGGAAAAAAGCAGGAAGACGATGATCCTTCAATAGCAACAATTGAAACCTCCATGGTGTGATTAACAAACTAAGTTTCTTATTGTAGATCATCTAGTTTCTTCGTTCCTTTGAGTCCCATTATCGTTCATTTGTTGGATAACAAATTGATCGACTCAACTACTGAACTACGATGAAAAGTTTTATGTTTAAAATATATTTATTGAACTGAGCGATGTTTTACCATAACATCGAGGCATCGATAACTATCGGTAACTATAGGAATCAACAAACAAGCCGATCAGTTGGAACCCCGACCGTATTATCACTGTAGCAGTACAGAGCCCCGCTCCCGATATAATTCTCTTCAAATTAGTTTTAATTTCAATTTGTGGTCGAGGGGGACGTGACATCGTGATGAAATTTTCTGGACACATCGATCCCAAACTATTCGTTATGTATGCCAAATCTCAAATCTCTAGCTACAAAACTGCTTTTCTTATGAGCTTTTTCTTTCTTTTGGGGCGAAGGGGGCGTGGCATCCAAAATTAAAGATAAACCTGATCTGCCTGTAAATATTACCAGTGCTGGAAGACCAAGTTGAAACTTCTAGCTCTTACCATTTCTGAGATACTTGCGATTATATGGCTGGACAGCCGGACAGACAGACCGACGGACAGACAGACATGGCTATTAATGCTGATCAAGTGGTCGGCCACGCTTACTTTTGCCTGTTACATACTTTTAACAAGCTTGATATACCCCCATAGGGCATAAAACATTGGCAAACATCGAGCAATCGCATTCAAAAATCCATCAATGTGCGATACATCGATGGTATTTTTTTACATGCCCATTTTTCTGGTCACTTTTCACTGCTTTAGCCGCAACTTCTTGGCATCTCTGATGTGTCTCAAGACAGCCACTGTGTATGGTTGTATGTGTGTGTGTGTGTGCGTGTGTCTGTGTGTGTGTGTATGCGATCGAGATTGAGGAGTTTTGCACACCATTCCATTTGTTTGCCGTTGTCGTTGTCGTCGCTGTGGCGTTGCCTGGGCCCAAAGGAAGCATTCAAGTGGCCGGGCCAACAGCCGGCCGGCAACATGGCAAGGTGTCTGCGATGGCGGCAGCGAATTGTGGCAAGCAGCACCGGTTCCCAGCCAGGAGGCAGACACAGTCGTTGTCGCTGTCGCAGTCATAGAGTGTGCCCTGTTGGACAATGACTTTCACGCCTTTCAAGCGCGCCAAAAACAGCCAGCAACAACAACAACAACAATGCAAGCAAGTACAGGCGAACAAGTTGAGGCTAAGATACACTGAGACAATCAGGCACCGTCAAAAGATTTACACTGCTACAAATTAAGCGCAATTGACTGTATTTTCCAATAGTAACACAAATTTAGTAATGCAAAATGAATAAAATTAAATAAACAATTTTAGTATTAAGAGAAGCAATTGTAAATTGTAAATGTGAGCGTTAGTAACTAAATAAATAAGTAAATAACTAAATAAATACAAATAAAATGGTAACAAGAGTATAACAGGGCAAAGCAAGTCTGGCAGACCCCATAAAATATATATATTCAGCATTAACAGCATAGTCGCTATAGAAATGTATGAACACTTAGATTTGAGAGACTCTAAAAGCTAAAGATATCAAACTTTTTATGTTATCTCCACTATGTGCTAAGCAAATCCATTCAACGATTTTTTAAAAATCACCTAAAAGAGCTAGAGCCTTGAATGTTGGCACACATGATAAACATTGAGTACCCGTTGTGCTCTAAAAATTTCAGCACAATCGTATCATAAACTCAAAAGTTAGCAACAGGTATAGAATGAGAACACTGCCACTACAACAGACAAAGCTTGCCGCGTGCTTGTACGCGTTTGTATGAGTTATTGCACATTTATAAAATTTAAAAATATATAATTCCATTTATAATTCCACATCGATTGCTAAATAATTGAAATAAGTAATAATTTTAAAATCAAAAATAAAAAGCTTAAATTTTATAGAGTCACGCAGCAATTTCTCGCTGTGTAGAGTTGTATATGTACTTATGCCTGAGGATCACTTAGTTCAAGCTCAGCTGATAGCTTGAGCTTCGCCTGAAAGCTTTATGCTCTTTCTCGCTCACACACACACACACACACACAGTTAGTTAGCCGAAGCTCAATTAGTGCTCAGGGTCACTACGAATAAATACAAACTAAAAAAAAAACAAATTAAATACCAAAAAGGGTTCGAATTTTGCATTACGTAATTTATCGATTATTTAAATATATATATATATTTATAAATATACTCTATATATGTATAAATAAATTGTAAATTGTTTGTTAGCCGGCACTCGTACAAACAACCACAACAACAACAAAAGAAGGAACTGCACATGCATCATCATTATCATGTTGTTGATGATGTTGATGATCGTTTGCAGCGTTTTTTTTTTTTATTTAAATCGTTCAACAGGCAATCAAGTAATTGACGCGCATATTAATTGAACGATCCAATCGATTGATATACATATGTATTAAACCGTTGAAAGCTGCAAATTGGATGCTGTGTTGCTCGTCGTATTGTGGATTGCGGATTGTGGATTGTGGATCGTTGCCGCTTTAATATTCGTATCATCACTTTGTTATTTATTGTTTCACAATTTGCACAATTTGCACTTATTTTTATAAACAACAAAAAATAAACACAAATAAATTTTGCTATACGTTTTATATATATATATTCATTTACATTAGCTTAGATCATTAATAAAGAACAGCAACAAAATGCGAAATTGCGCAAAATTTGCTTTGCCGGAGGACAACGAGTATTACCGTTCGAAACCGTTGACGAGCATTAACTTTTTTG